>CM028352.1:34698190-35898190 GCA_016618105.1 Dendrobium huoshanense | reverse complement strand
GTTATATAAAAGTCTTAACATTTTCATATGAACATCACTCTAATTAAAGTTAGATTTTTAAAGGAAAAGGTTCATAGAGTATAATGTTATACAGACAATATGGCATCTTAATGATAATTCTTGTTATTCATGCATCATCCAAGCATTGCATTAAAATAATAATTAATTACTATTGCATTTACATTTACGTTACTCATACCATGGCATTGGAGAAGTTTTGATATGTGATAGTGCATTCTTTATTATATTATAAGAGCCTAATATGTTATATTATTACCTCATTTATCTTGAGTAGATATGAGAGGGATTTTGGCACCACTTACTGAACATGGGTATGAGAAGTTATGTTGTACTATTTTATTTAGATTATGGCCCCATTGCTATAGGCATGTGTAGGGGTTTAAAATGAGATATAAGTGAAAGTTGAGTTATAAGCAAGCATCAAGACATGTACATTATAGTTATGCATTACATATTTTGATAATTTAATAAGTTTTATATGATGTTAGTAATTTTGAACTGAATGTTAGTAATTTTGAATTTCTATATGAACCCTGATGGAATGTGAAAGTTAAGTGCAAATGAAACCCTGATAACAAGTATTATATGATGAATCTAAAATTTCTATGAAAGGGACTCTATAAGTGTAAGTAATAACTCTAGAAGCAAGTACATTAAAACCCCAGAAAATCATATTCTGCTTGTATTTTATTCATTCTTTATAAGTTATTGTGTTTCTAATTAAATTATTATTTAATTTATTAATGGATATTAATATATATGATGGGTGAGGGCGGAAGTCTACTAAGTCACTTGTGCTCATTCTATTAATCTTTTGATGTTTTAGGAAAAGGTAAAAGACAAACATAGTAGAAAGGTGTAAAGGAAAGATCTTCTAAGTTTGAGTTATTGAAGTAATATTTTATCATACAGTTTTTAATTCTTTTTATATTCAAATTGGAAGTAAACTAGGTTATTGCACAAGCATTTTGATAAAAAAATTTACTTCTTTTATTATCTGGATTTTAGTATCCCTAATTATTTTTTTAATGGTTAAGCTAAATTATAGGATTAGGATTTTAATTCTTTCATTAGATCCTAAGGAATCATAGAATTTACCTATAAGTAACAATATAAGTTGGCATTGTTAGGTAATGAAGATAATAGTCATTGGAGTAGTCATGCATTAATGATTGGAGCATTGTAAATCAAAGGATTATAGCAGTCGAAAGGATCATAGTCGGACTACAATGGTTTGAAGAACCTTGGTCGGGCAATAATTGTCCAAAAATTATATTAGCAAGGCAACAGAGGTCGGGAATGTAATTGGTTGGCAATAAAGCTTGGAAGGGTTGTAGTCATGCAATGTAGTTTAGAGTTGGTTGACACTAGTCAAAGGATCTTAATCAAAGAGAAATGAAGGTCAAAGGATAGTAGTCAGGTGACAGTTGTTAGAGGACTGTAGTTAGGAAACCATGGTTGGTGGACTGTAGCTAGAAGAAGGTGGTCAGATGACGTAATTGTGTTACAGTGGTTAGAGGATTGTTGTTGGTATGCAATAAAGATTGAGATATCTATAGTTGGGTGATAAGGTTGAAAGACCATAGTCAGGAAATGATGATCCTAAATTGTAGTTGAAAGGTGAAAAAGGTCAGAGGAATATAGTTGAGAAATAATAGAGGTTCAAAGATTTTAGTTAGTGGGAGATGGTGGTTGAAAGGACATAGTCGGGTGATGGTGGTATGAAGATCATAGTAGACAATAGTTATTTAAGGATCATAGTTTTGCACCAAAGATCGAAGGGCCATAATTAAGAAATGCTATAAGGAATAAACCACAATCGGTGGGCAAGATGTCAAAGGACTTAAGTTGGGAAATGGTGGTCAAACGACCATAGTTAGATGATAGTGGTCTGAGGACCATAATTGAGAGATGAGTGGTCAGATTGATTATAGTCAAGTGATGGTGGTCTAACAAAACTAGGCGATGAGTAGCAGTGGTCAAAAGAATAATAGTTATTAGGGAATAGAGGTCTTAGAAATTTAGTTGGCAAGTGATGGAGGTCATAAAGATTATGACTAGGTAATGTTGGTTTGATGATTTGATGATCATATAGTGGTTTGAAGGACCATAGTCAAGCAATGATGCTTAGAAGATCGTAGTAAAGGTACGATGGCCCGAGGATCGTTGTCAGGCTATGGTGATCCAAGAGATCATAGTTGGTGGGAGACGAGTGTCAGAGGACTGTAATAAGTTGGCGGTGGAGGATAGAAGAATCATATTTGAGAGACAATGAATGTCAGAGGACTATGTCAATGGGTGACATTGGTCTAAGGTTGGTAGTCATATGATGGTGGTCTGAGGACCATGTTCGTATAATGGTGGGTCGAGGACCATAGTTTGGGGCAATGAAGCTTAGATGGATCGTAGTTTAGCGATGATGGTCAAAAAATCATAGTCAATAACGGTGGCCAGAGGACTATAACCAGAGAAAGTAACATAAGGACCATATTCAAGAGGTGGTAATTAGAGGGTCATAATCAGTGGGGGATGAAAGTTGGAAGGACGGTAATAGTTAGCCGATGAAGATCCGACAATGATTGTTGGGCGGTAGGCCAACGGTGGTGCTCTTAGATCCTCATAGCTCTCTTGAATCACAAGAAAGAGTTTGGTATCTAAAACCAAGCTCCTCCTATGCCATTCATGTACAAAGTGAGGTGTACGTATTTATAAATTTTTCTGAATGGCATGCCTGTAAATATGTAGAAAATGTGGAACACTCTATCTGATGACACATATTGATTTCGTTGATCATAAAGTGGTCTTCCAATATTTAAGTGTCACAATTATATCAATATAGATGACCTTGGGTTCATTGGATTCATCTTGCTAAGCGGCTCGCTTCGATTATAAGTATTTCAAATTTGAAGATCAATTGGCCACCATACAATTAATGTCGTGAAGTTTTTAATTACGGTATAGGTCCTTGATTCAAGCGCATTCAAGGTCCGATGGGACAATTTTTGGTGTCATTAGATTTATCTCATCGAAACATTGAGTTCAACTATAATTTTACTAAAATTGCAAATTGGATGGTCCTGATTTTAATTTTAAAATTTTAATTCAAATATTTATTAAGATTCATGCCTAATCAAGATTTTTTTTTTTTTTGAAATATTAATACGTAATAAATTTGTTATAGGAGTTTTAAATTTGCAATAGGTTAATTTTGCTCATTCTTGCTCCACAATATATGCAATAACAAAGAATAACTTGTGTGCAGGGCATCCTAAAATATATATTATAATTATAATATGTGGTATAAAATTTCACACAAGGTGTAGCTTATTTTTCTCTTATTCATAATTTAATTTTAAGGAGAAAATATTAAAATTTTTAAATTTTCTTACCAACATTGTTAAAAACTTTTTTAAAATAAAAAGTTTTTATGATAATTTAAAATAAAGTAATAACATTTAAAAAATGCTTGCATAAAATATAAAATCATAAAGATAGCTAACGTGTACCATGGTTTCTTAAGCTTTACAAGCGACTTGGAAAATAAACTACGAACCTAACAGTTGTCCCTTCGTATCACCACGATTATATAAATTTCTGCAAGGGACATGTGTCCTCATACTTAGGGGCGCTATTTAATGTCAGGTGGGCCATTTGAAGCTTCGACCTTTTATTTAATATTTTATTTTATTATTCTATTTTTTTTTAAACCTAAAACAGTTCCAGCATATGGACGCCACGTAAACGATGTGGGGAAGAAAAAAAAACTTATTTTTTAAAATTAAAATTTGTCTAAAAATATTATCATTTAGAGCCACAAAATAATAAACTAATTTGAATATAAACAATTTAATAGAAGAAGCCAATTAATATTCTTGGGGGCTCGATGGTTCAACTAAACAACCCCACCTTAGCTTGTGGCACAATGAAACGAGTAAAATGTCAAATTTGTTCTAAAAATTTATGCTTCATTAGAGAAAAATTTTTATTGGTTTATAAAATTGTTCCAAACAAAACATTTGTCTGGTCGCTTGTTTCTGTACAATAATTGCTTAATTAGAAATTAGAAAGTCAAATTATGTTGTAAATTGATACAATTATGATATCTTTTTATGGCAATTGCACTGTATTGTGGTGGCTAGTGATTTGGAATTTGACCCCCTCTATTTAGCTTCTGCATCCAAACTTGATGGTTTCCTTTGAAAAAATCTTCTGCTTGTGTGTACTCCTACCATGATTGATTTCTCACTATCCTTTGTTCCTCCCTAGGATAATATGGTGCTTTTTATTTGACAAAGAGGTCAACGCCGAAGCAAAAGAATAAATCCTATCATTGGCAGGTTATTCCATTGGCCAATATCCTTACTATGAGACCCTCCACTATGTTGACCCTTAAATTGTCAAATCCAGAGTCTAGAGAGTTGACTTGGTCAAATTGACCATGCTAGGTCCCAAGACCCCTCCCAATCAATTCTTTGGATCAAACCAAATATGTTTAGCCCAGACCCATGCCTGGGTCAACGTTGTTGACCATGTCAACCTAGGTTGACCCATTAGACCCGGTTTAGCCCAAATCAATTTCAAACCAATTCAAACCCATTCTAGGCTCAAACCTTTGACCCCTTTAGGTCAAATTGACTGGGTTGACCTTTGACTTAGTCAACCCAAGTCTTATATGGTCAAATTTTACCTATTTAGGTCAAATTAAAGCTCCTAAATGTAATTAAACCTTTCCTTTTGATCCTCAATGCAAACAACAGTCAAGACAACTTGATTTCCCTCCTAATAGATCAAGGATTTGATTTTGGCCATTGGTTTCAACCCTAAGCCTTTAAATATGTGTTTTAGGGTTAATATTGGGGATCTTTAATTGATTTCTCTCTCTCTAGACTTCCTAAAGCTGTGAGATTTCGTGAGAGATTTCCTTCCACCTCCCCCCATCTTTTTCAAGCAATACCCATCGGCCAAAGCTTGCTGGCGGTGAGATCTTTTGCCAACCGAGAGCAAGAACGTCTCAAGGCTTTTTCCCACTGATCCAAGGCGTATCAAGGATCGAGTTCAACTAGGAAAATATACGAGGACAGTCTACAAGCTCAACCGTGCCAAAGATTTGAAAATCCAACGGTGAAATTCTCTAAAAACCCTTAACCTAGGTCACTACACTTATGGCTAAATAACTTTGTGATTATCGCTTTTTATGCCAAACAAATGGTCCCCCATGATTTCTATTCATATGTAGATCTTAGGTTTAAAATTTTGCTCGATTTTGTTTAGCCAATCTTGAGAACGAGCCAAAAAATCATTCTAGGGCATTGGTTTGATCCCGTTGAACTGCACGAAATCACAGCCGTTGATTTCTTTTGAACGACTATGATCACATCTTTTCATGGTATGTTCGAATAGCGCACCATGCTGTGTAGGATGAGCTCCCATCCGACTTGATCACAGCCTTCCGTTCGGATTGGCGGAGGATCCGACGGCATCCACGATATGCTGACACATTTAAGAGAAAGCGCGTGGGTCCCTCCTTGTTACCCATCATATGACAATGATTGGAGGCGGCGCCAATCATTGCCAATGAGATTGGGCGTCACCATCGCAGCCCCAGGATCTAACCCAAGGCCACCACTTGTTATCCCATTGCAAGTTTAATTAGAAATTAGTTTAATTTTGTTTTTAATTAGATTTTCTTTAGATAATTATTTAAAATTATTTCAAAATAAAAAAATACATATTATATATCAAAATTTTTAGAATTTAATTTTCTTTAGTTTAAAATTAAAATTATTTTAAAATTATATGTATATTTAAATTGTTATAAAAATAGTTTTATTAATATTATTATTAAACTATTTTAATTAACTTTATTCTTATTATTAATTTATTTTCACTTTTATTATTATTGTATTATTATTAATTTTATTATTTTCAAATTGTTATTATTATATTATTTCTCTTTGTTATTATTATTACTATTATTATTATTATTATTTATGATTATTATTTTCAAAATTATTTTAAAATTTCAAAAACTTTTAACTCTTAAATTAATTTAATAGTTATTTCAAATATTAAATACTTTAATTATTTTAAAATCCCTGTTTATTACTCCAAACTTTGAAAAATCATATATATTTCATTTTAAATCCAATTTTGAGGTATAATACCTCGTTCTTTCAAAAAAATATGTACTTTTGTTTAAAAATACTTTCTATAGCCAAAATATACTTTTTGAGGTTTATTTCTATTTTAGCTATTAAAGTATTATTTAAATAATTATTATCCTAATTATTTTAAAATTACAAAATTATTTTCAAATATTTTTGCAGCCTTCCTTAGGTGGCCAGTGGATCTCCCCTATGCTTATTTATTACAAATTTAATTTATTTTTAATTACATTATTTTTCAAAATTTCTATATTTATGAGTATTTTAAATATTTTAAAATTACCTATATTATTAAATCCTTAATTTTTGGGAGATCTATCCATGAAATTTTAAACATCGATCTATACACATGAATAGTATTGATGGGGAGGTAGATTAATGAGTTATTGAGTTCCAATCATTCACTAATCTCACCAATAATCATTCTTAATCATCTTTTTTATTATACTTTGCATGCATATGATGCACGAGCACTTAGCCTAAGCCCTCCTAGACCCTAGGAATTGGTGTGTTTACTATTTTTGTACATGCCTTGCATGTTACCTCAAGGGTTAGTCCATAACTTACTTTAAAACCTACTTAATGTAGCGACATCTTAAGGATAATAATTAAGGACCCGTCTAGCAAATTTAGAAAAATTCTAGTAGCTAGGGTAGATCCCTGATTTATATGTAAACTTCAACATTTAAACTTAGTGACATCTTAAATCTTACAGAATTTTCAAGGATTTTTTTAGGAGCCTTTAGAACCTTTAATTAACAAACCCCAATTTACCAGGTAATTAGGTCCTGATAACTTCAAAAAATTATAATAAATCCATTTCAACTCAAAAAATTCCTTATAATAGTTCAAACTCTTTATAATTCATCCCTTAACCATAGATAATTATGGCCCTTTAGTTGGACCTCAATTTGAGCCTTAATTCAACTTTAACAAAAATTACCTTTTTCCCCTTATTAGATAAGTAAAAATTATTCAAAATTTTCAAAATTTTCCAAACACTTGGGAATATCTTCTTAGGTAATTTTTGACCTTTGGGAATGATTCCAATTGGTTTGGAGCTAATCTTGATCAAAACTATAAAATCACCTCTAATTGGACAATTTCTAATAATTCCTTAATTTCCTGAAACTTTTAAAAATCATATCTTTACCTAAAAAACTCCAGATCTAGCAAACTCAAAGCCTAAATACTCTACGTAATCCCTAATATTTAATTAAAATGCTAGAACCCCTAAACCTAGCTCATTTCTTATAGTGACCTTTTGGGCCCCCTTTCACTAAAGTTCTTCTTTACAATTTCTTTACTATCTCCCTCACATCCCTATACAAATCTGTGTCATGTTGATGTCGAGGTGACTTTCGCCTTTCATCCTGCCGCCTTGATAGGGTCATGCAGGTAGTTGACTACTTCCTTATTCAATTAATTACCTACTTGGGGGTGCCCGATAAAGACCCTGGGAGGAACACTCCATTACCCTGACTATTTATTCACCTGATTAAAATGACCAAGTGGACATTAAGCCCATCAATGTTTGCCAAGCTGAAATGGTAAGGCAGACATAGAGAATTACTCGGTTGAGAGAGCTTGATAGAGTCCCTAGGAGGTATTCCTCACCACTCTTTACTCCTCTGATGTCATGTGGTGATCAGGCACGCGTCAGACACTGACTCATTATTCACTTGATTGAAATGATTAAGTGGACATCGAGCCCATCTATTTCTGCTAAACTAAAATTGTAAGGCATGCGTAGAGAATTACCTGGTTGGGGTGCCTAGAAGAGCCCCTAGGAGGCACACCGTACCACCCTAACTCTTTATTCACCTAGTTAAACTGACCAAGTGAACATTGAGCCCATCTATGTTTGCCAAGCTAAAATGGCAAGGCAGGCATAGAAAATTACCTGGTTGAGAGAATCCAAAAGATTCCCTGGGAGGTATTCCTCACTACCCTTTACTCTTATGATGTCCTATGGTGATCAGGTAGGTGTTAGACCTTGGCTCGTTATTCACTTAATTGCAATGATCAAGTAGACATCGAGCCCATCTATTTCTACTAAACTGAAATGGTAAGGCAGGCGTAGAGAATTAATTTGTTGGGGGTGCCCGACAGAGCCCTGGGGAGGCACACCCAACCACTATGACTCTTTATTCACCTATTTGAAATAACCATGTGGACATTGAGACCATCTATGTTTTCCAAGCCGAAATGGCAAGGCAGACATAGAGAATTATTCGGTTGAGAGAGCCCGATAGAGTCCTTTCTTAAAGGTGGTTTTACATTTTTTAACACAAAGCATTTACATCTAAACACATGTAGATGTGAAATTTTTTGTGTTATACCCTTAAGAACTTATACAGTGTTGTATTCAATTGAGCATTTATATTACTCTATTAGAAATATAATAAGCAATATTAAATATTTTTGACCAAAATTGCTTTGGTACACTATACTCAGTAAGCATTCACAAGTCACCTCTACCAATGTTATGATTTTCCTTTCAATTATATCTTTATTTTGTGGGGTTCAAAGTCTAAAAACTTATATTAAATACTAGATTTCTTCCAAAATAATTCAAACTTCTCATTCTCAAATTCTTCTCCAAGATCATTATTAATTATGGAGATGAAACAACATATTCTACACTAAATCCAAACTAAAAATATTCAAAATTTCTGGAATGTATCACCTTTCTTTACTAGAAATTTAACATATGTGAACCTTAAATAATCATCAACTATTACTAAACCAAAGGATTTCCCTCTTAGACTCATTGTACTAATAGGTGCAAGAAAATCCATATGAAGCTCTTTTAATGTGCAAGTGGTGAATACATCTTTAATAGTTTGAAATGAAAACTTTACTTGCTTTCTTAGATAACATGCAATACAAAGAGGTTCTTGTGAAATTTTAGCTCAGAAATGCCTCTAACCAATTAAAATAATGTAATCTTTCTAAGCGTCCTCATGCTTGTGTAATGTTTTTCCTATCTCACAACCATGATTCATCTACAATAGATTTTAAGCAACAAACATTATTTTATATATCAATACAATTCAAATGAATCATATAAACATAGTGAATTCTTAATCCTTCTAATATAATTTTAATATTTAGCAATAATAAATATTTTCTTAGAATGGAATTTCATGTCAAAACCTTTATCATGAATCTGAATTATGCTAAATGGATTATACTTCAAACCTTCCACAAGTAAAACATTCTCAATTAAAAAAACCATCATATTTACCTATTATACAAGATCTCATTCCATTTATTGTTGTATTATCTCTATTTATTACCTTTTCTCTACTCATGACTTCTAGCGAGATGAAATTCTTTAAGTCTCCATTCTTATACCTTGAGCAATTGTTATCCAAGTACAATAGGCTCTCACTGTACCTCTTATTAGAGCATACCTACAAAATCAATCAAGTTGTAATTTTAGGAACCCAAGTGAGTTCGGGGCTCTTTTTATATTGAATTAAATGTATGATTTGTTGTGTAGATGAGGCCATGGGCCAGCAGACCAAATGTAATCTATGGTTGGCGTTATATATGTATATGTATAGAATATGTTGTAATATGCCATAAGGAAATCACTTAATTCCTGGAAATGGATGGGCAACCCTATGCAATGATGATTCCCTATATGATGAATATGCATGTGGTGCTTTCCTATGTAGAGTGTGTGTGTGGATCTTGACTTATTAGCCCATAATTCATTAATTTATTTTTGCAGAATTTCATTTGAGATTTTATGAATTCCAAATTGTGCACGTGCCTTATGCTCACTACTATCCAATTTTTTGGTGAAGTCTTTTTATTTTTTTAGATTCAACTTCTAATTCAGCATGTTGTAGTATTTTTTCTTTAACATTATTTTTAAAAATCTAGGAGCCCGACCTTGTGTTTTGATGATTATAAATATTATTGAATACTTTTTTAAATTTCTCCAACTTTAGACACCATGTTTATTTTTCTTATGCACTACTAATCTTTTTAGGTACATCATAGATGAAGCAAGATTAAGAATTCAAGGCTCAAAGCTGTGTTGTGTTAATATGTGAGTTAATTTATTACTCAAATAGTTTATAATTTTCATTTTTCTTAAGCCTATATTTGTAATAGTTGTATGTCGGCATAACAACCAAGTACACATACACACTAGGGAGTAAAATTAAATATTTTACTTTTTTCAAAGATCATACTTGATAATCTTAATCATGCTATATAATCAATCTAAAAAAAAATTGTTTAAAATATTAAATTTTATGAGATTAATTTTAAAAAAGTTTTAACTAATTGTATTGTATGGCCATAACATCATAGACAATGACAACTTTATTTGTTATCCATGCCATCAATTAAACTAGGTAACAATTTAAATTTTGAAAGTTATTCTAATCATACTATACAAAGTTTAAATACCTTAGAAAATTTAATCCATATAATTAAGCAATCAAATTAAGGTTAATTATGATTCATAATCATACAATATAATCGTGTTTGTATTAGACAATCAGTAGAGCAAACTTATGGGCGATAATTAATCATCCCATGGTTCATCATGTTTAAAATACTATTTAAATAAACTAATTATACAAGATGATCTTGGATCATAAATAAGAGAATAAACTAATTGTATTGTATAATATGTGTGTCATACTATACGATCAAAGATGGTAGAATTAAAATTATGGTTTTTAAAAGTAATATATATAAACTATTTTTAATTTAAGGATAGAGTCTTTATAAGTCAATGGTTATATTTCTTCTATGAGAGAACTGAGAGAGAGAACATTGAGCAAGGGAGAGAGGGATGGTGAGGTTATGTTAAACGGATATGGGCCTTGAATGATTTAAGGGAGTGTGAGAGGAGTTTTTACATGGTTGCTCTGGTGTGAGAGGGATAAGAAGCTTGAGATCATTTAGCTATGTTGGTGCGTCTCTTGAAAGGAGTTCAAAAAAAAAAGTTTTAAGAGCCAATGGCTCGCTAGCTGAGGAGGATAGTTATATGGCAACTTTGTTGAATTGAGGAGGTGAAAAGATGAATCGGTGATTC
This sequence comes from Dendrobium huoshanense, assembly GCA_016618105.1. Taxonomy (NCBI): domain Eukaryota; kingdom Viridiplantae; phylum Streptophyta; class Magnoliopsida; order Asparagales; family Orchidaceae; genus Dendrobium; species Dendrobium huoshanense. The sequence continues at coordinate 35,886,940 of CM028352.1, read as the reverse complement.
GACCAGACTGAGTAGGTCGAAGGAGGACTCAATCACTTTGCCAAATTGAAAAGGTGAAAGAAGAATGTAGTGGATCCACCAAACTAAAAAGGTAAAAGGAGGAATTTTTTGAGTCTAAAGAGTTTTTAAAAAAATAAGGAAATGCCCTCACCATTCTTTAACTAATTGGTTTGTTATTTAGACATTTTATAATGGACTGGTAGAATGCTTTAGGTTAATTATTGATGCTCTAGCTGAAGAATCATTAATGTCTAAGCCATTTGAGCAAGCCTATGAATTAATTGATTAAATGGCTATAAATAATTTTTCAGGGGCCATCTAATTGGGTGAATCATATGAGAGTAGCTAGAGTTTATAAATTGGTTGCTTTGTTAATTTTTACTGCTCAGATAGCTACTATATCTAAAATGCCATATATTATTAGAGTTAGTTCAGTACCTAGATAACTTTTGCAATTAGAAGAGCATGATTTGAATTTTATTAGAGAAAATAATATTTAAGGGATTAAGTTCTAATGCTTACAATGCAGGTTGAAGGAACCATCCTAATTTTAGTTTATATAATAATAATGTTGGTGGTAATAATAAATGGAATATAGGTCAATTAAATCGAGGAAATTGGAAACATCCTCAACAACCTGTATTAAACCCTCGACCTTCTTATCCCCTAGGTTTTAATTAGAACAGTAATTCAGTGATAGGAAGACACCTTTGAAAGAGGTAGTGATTCAATTGGGAACTCACTTGCAAAGTCAAGCTTCTTTAATAAATAAATTTTAAAATTCAATTAGGATAACTTACAATCATTGCCTATCAATATTGAAGTTAATCCAACAGAGAAAGGGAAGGATCTTAGTGTGGAACGCTTAAGGAGTGGTAGTAATGTACCCAAAATGATAAATTTGGTCAAGTTTGGCTGAAGATTTTAAATTTAGTGATGTTTGGGAGGAAACCCAAATATTTTATTTATTTTAATTGTTAGTTGGTTTGCTTATAAGTTTTGTTATTTATATGACTTGTTTTAAAATTTATAAAACTTATTATATGTATTTTGTGTTAAGTCCTTAAATTTGATTTTGATTAATTATGATTTTTTATAGAAAAATTGATGGAGCTGATATTAAATTAGTATCACAGCATTAGGACTTCGAGAGCCATGCTATTTGCTTGTCATGCTCCACAGCATTCAAACTTGACAATGCAACACCAAAGTCTCAAAAGAATTCACTAAATACAATGTTACAAAATAGTCCTTCATAACACTGTGGCGCTATGATACCTTATTAAGCACCCCACCCTTTCTGGCACTTCAGTGTTAGGTCATGTATTTCTATAAGTATTGATGGCAGTGCATTCAATATTTCTTATTTTCATGAATTTTTTATTATGAAGCTTTATATAGCACCATAATGTAGTCACAAACACTATAGTGTTAAGTCAAAATCATAATTATGTTAGTTAGAATGATGAAGTTATGGTCTTTGTTAACATTGCACCTCTTATATGTGTCAAATTCCATAGCATTTCTCAAGTAAAAAGCTAACATTTAATTTTATAAAGCTTGTGTTGCAGTGCCTCACATCTAATACTACTACAGCATCTATTAGTTTAAATATTTTGTCATTTTGTTTTCTTTAGCACTGCAACGTCACTCTTTTGAGTTATGTCTATAAATATAAATATTTTGATTTTAGTTGCACCACGTTTGAACTTTCTTATCTTATACATTTTTTATATTTTCTCTATTATTTATGAGTGATTGTAGTAATGGCCCCAAAGATATTTAATAATTAAAAGAGATCCCCTTTCTCTTATGATAAGTATTTCTTAATATCTATTGAAGCTGAACAACAATTTGCTAACTTTTTTTTGACCAAATAGTTTTTTTTCATAATAAGGATTTCTAAACCCATGAGGAGAGTTAATGTAAATGATGTGAACAAGGGTTGGGAAACTCTTTGTGAAGAGCCATTTTTGGTAGTTATTAATATTATTCATGAGTTTTCTCCAATGCAAAGGAGGCTCAAAATAACAAATGCTAAGTTCATGGTATGTCGGTTTCCTTCGACCCTTGAATTATTAACCAAATTTACAAACTGAGGGAGATAGAGGATGATTATTATTATGGCTTTAGTATAGCATCCATAGTTTATCAGGAGATTTTGAGATTTCTTTGTGATCCCTGGAGTGGGACTGTTTGGAAGGAAAGAGATAGTAAAATCATTAATTTCCCCACTACCTTTTTTTCTCTTTTTTTGCCAAATAAAAATATTTGTTAAGTCACTAAGGATTGAAATATTTTAAATTAGTCTATTTAGGTGGGGTAATCTATGTTAATATTGTGAAACATGTTCATTCATTAGGGGCACAAATTATATATGCTTAGGTTACCCCTCTATGATTTTTCTCTCTATGTTGATGTTGGTGTTAAAAGAGATACATGTTAGGAATAAAATATTTACTATTTTTTCCTCACTACAAGAAAAATAAAGAGTTTTAAAAGACTGATATAGAGGAGGAGGCTAGACCCAATGAGCCTAGGTTGACTAGTAGACCTAGTAGTAATAGGAGTGCTAGGATCCCTAAGCCTTTAATAGAAGTAAGTGGTTGATTTGAGGTAGCAGTAGGATATAGTCACTAATTTTGGTGATTAAAATAGGAACTGGGAAGCTCATATGGGAGACATGTAGGAGAGGAATTACCAATATAACTTTGATTTCAATGAGGCATTAGTGGGGATGTTTAGAAGGACCCCTTAATTGAAATCTAGTCCAACTTCGATTTCCTACAATTCTTCTATACACACCTTTTATTTATTGCCCTTCTGCTGGCATGGATGGTGATGAAGAGGAGGAGGAGGAGAAAAGAGATCCTGAGTGAATATGGGTTGAGAGAGAGAGAAAGAGAGAGAGAGAGAGAGAGAGAGAGAGAGAGAGAGAGAGAGCAAGAGAGAGAGAGAGAGAGAGAGAGAGAGAGAGAGAGAGTATTTGTTATGGTTAGCAATTTTTATAGTTTATTTTTTCTTTTGTTTATCTTTTTAGTTCTTTGCTTGGGGGTTAGATCCCCATAGTGTTATGATGTGGAGGAAGGCCATGATAACCATTATTGATGATATGTTATTGAGTAGATGATTGGACTGTAGGACTTCAAGAATCAAGTCACATATCACCTTTTAAAAAATCTATTATAAGTTCACCTAAAGACTGCATCAAAATGATACTCTCCTTTCCTCAGGCTAGCCAGGCAACCTCAGATTATCAACAGGCATTACTCGGCTCACCCTTCTCATCATCCATTCTATTCAGCACCAATGGGTAACTTATAATAAAAAAACTAATGGGATATCTCCCAAATCTTGGACATAATCTTTTAGGAACTATATGAAAAAAAAAAACTTTGCACATATAGAAGAATAGAGGATGATAGAGAGAAGAGAGAGAGATCACACATATACATGATTAGATCCAAGAAATATTGCATAATTTCTCCCTTTTTACTCAAGCTTAATATTATAGGGCACTCACTTGGATTAATTATGGACCTCCGAAAGGATACTGTTGTAGTAGAGTGTAGAGGGTGTACAATCGCACCACCCCGAGAGATAGAAACGATCATAAGCCTCAGTGCTCTTCACAAGCGGGCTAATGAGAGGGCAGATTAGATCAACCATTGAGGATAATAGCTTTTTCCCATGCACCCCAGTTGGTGATAATTTACATGACCTGGTCAGTGTCACAAGGTTTCTCCCACCTGATACATCAGCTCGAATGGTGTTTATTTATTATGGAATTCTGTTTCCCCGGGCCGCAAGCCCCTATGGCTAATTACATCTCGGGCCAGAGCCTGAGAATACTCTCGATTAGTGATCCAATATTATTCTTCACAAAAAAGGAATTTGCGAAAAAGAAGAGACTAGGTTATCCTGCTCAAAGCAAAGAAAAGTTTAAGTGGCTTAGTCAACATGCACGGTCCATTTCAACATCTAGAGGGACTAAGGCAACGAGAAGAGATTGGAGAAAAGAAATCATACACTCTGAGCATATAGAGGGGAAAGATGGAAGTGGTTCCATCTATATGATGCGGATAGGCAGGATTTATAGCCCCTAAAGAAGAGGGAGCTTATCCACAAATTAGATATACTATGAGACACCTAATGTAGTAGCCTTGAGCTTTAAATCTAAGGTGAGATTAGTATTATAAACCCAACACTAATACCCATGTTCTAACTAATGCATTTGAGCTTATATCTTGCAAGAAAAGGAAATCTAACTAACCACTTATGTGCATAAAAAATCATGCTATCCAGTCTTTATGAAAGATGGATAGGTAGTTTAGTGTTTTTAGAAGTAGGGCTGACGTTTAGAGAGTTTTTTAATTGGCCTTGGACTTATATATGATGAATGCTCCTATAGCTAATATATTAAATTTTAATTAAATTTATTTCTAATGAAATATATGCTAGTTGAAAAGGCTTCCAAATTTGAATGCTTAGAATTTAAAAAATAGGCTTATAAAAATAATTTAAAAAAAAAAGACTAGACATCTCTAGGTACAACACCTCATCCTCGTAGGCTAGATTATTTTGACTCTACCCGCATGCAGGGAAGTGTCTTATTAGAAGAAGAGATAATAATGCAATAATATACATGCGACTCCAGATGATTCTAGCTATTCCCTAGGTCATTAAGTTTCTATATTATTTAAATCTTAAAATATTAATTTTTAATTATGAGTTGAAAAATATTTTAGTCCTTAAAGAGCCTAGCAAAATCATGCCAAGCACATGCAAGAAAAAAATCTAGAAAAAGCATGTAATTTCTACTATGCATATAAAATAAAGACATCAATATAAATCAGCCCAAAGTAAAGTAAAGAAAGTCCACAAAAAGTGTCGTATATGTACAACCTAGGGTTTGTAGAAAAGTAATGGTGGCAAGGCCCCACCGACAACAACCTGGATTCTAATCCTACAGAACGACACAAGTCTTAAAAGTAAGACATTTCATCTTCATGTTTTCATCTTCAAGTAGATCTTCTTCAGGTGAATCGTCTTCCTCCAGATTGTCTCCTTCGGGCTCCATATGGTTCATCCTCTCAAGGGTACCCAAATGAATAAGAAATTCCCTATGAAGGGTCTTTCTTTTTCTCTTTAGGTACCGAGTATTTGAAATGCATCACTTTTGAAGACTTTCACAACTTGATATTAAATTATGAATTACATCGTTAAAAAAAGAAAAATCTAAACTCAAACTAAACCTGTAGGGTTATCCTAATAACACATCCAAGAAATTTATATAACACAACCCAAGCAGTTTATATTTATAAAAAAGTAAACACACTTGGCCTTACTCTTTTAATTTTAAAAGGGGCTAAGTAGTCTCTTGAGCATTTATAGAAAACATTGTTAGTTTTAAAGCTTTAATGATTATTTTGCCCCATTTATTTTAGCGCTGCATGAGCATGGCCACCTGCATAAGACTAGATTAGTAGCAAAAGTGCTCCTAGCCCATGGGTAATCTATCACATAAATCACATTACAAAGATAAAGTATAATATTAAAATAAAACATCATAACAATCATCACAACACATCAAAGTAAAGCAAATTAATCAATCATATGTGCCATATACAATGGATATCACATAACAGAAAGTAGAAAAAGTAAACATCAGCCCTAATCCTAGAGCTAGAAGTGGTTCCTTAGCAAATAACTCTATGTTTGTGCAATAGGCTTATGTGGATTCAGATAGTTTCTATGTCGGGTACTTAGTTCATGTTGTTTCAAGTTTAAGTTTGTTGAAGGTCAAAAAAGAAAGTTTAATTAAGGTTTAAGTATTAATGAATTGGGATCCTTTTTAATTAATTTAGATTGTGTATCCACTTTAATACTTAAGGTAATGATCTTTAAAATTTAAATTACATTACCCAATTTTAGAAGATTCGGGTCCTCCTATCTTCTAGGCTAAGTGGGTCCAAAGATCAATATTAGAAAATAGGCTACGTATGGGGGTTCTAGAATTTTAATTAAATATTAGACCTTAAGAGGAGTAATTAGGCTTTGATTTTTCAAGATTTGGAGTTTTCTAGGCCAAGTTATGAATTTTAGAAGTTTCGGGCAGTAAAGGAATTATTAAAATTATTTAATTAGAGGTATTTTAGGGGTTCTGATATAAATCAACTCCAAACCTCTTAGAATCACTCCCAAAGGTCAGAAATGACTTAATGAGATGTTACCAAGTGTTTGGGAAAAATTTAAATTTTTTAATAATTTTTATTTATTTAATTAAGGTAAAAAAGTAATTTTTAATCAAAATTAAATTAGGGCTTAAATTAAAGTCCAATTAAGAGTCCCTAACTATATAAGATTAAGGCTTAAAATTTGAAGAGTTTGAGGTCTTACAAGAAATTTTTTGAGTTAAAATAGATTTATTATAATTTTTTGAAGTTATTGGGGCTAATTAATAGGTAAATTAGAGCTTGTTAATTAAGGAGTTAAAGTGTCCTTGAAATTCCTAGAAAATTATTAGAGGTTTAAAATGTCACTAAGTGTAAGTGTTTAAACTTTCATGTCGATCAGGGATCTACCCTAACTCCTATAATTTTTCTAAGTTCGCTAGACGGATCCTTAATTATTGTCCTTAGGCTGTCGTTATATTAAATAGGTTAAAAAACAATGTTTGGAACTAACCCTTGATGAATCATGAGTGGAATGAATAATAATAGTAAACATACCAAGTCTTTAGGTCTATGAGGGCCCAAACTAAGTGCTCATACGTCCTACACATGCAAAATACGGTAAAAGAAACGGTAAGCGTGCTTAACAAAAATGATTAGTGAATGATTGGAGCTCAACCACCTACTAATCTCAATCTCACCCCCCCCCCCCCCCCCCCCCCCATGAATGAGATTCATGTGCAAAGCCTATGTTTAAAATTTCAAAATGTAGATCTCTCAAAATTCAAGTATTTAATAATATGTATAATTTAAAATAATTTAAAAATACACATAAATTAATTAAATAGATTTAAAAGCAGAGTAATTTAAAATAATAACTTTAAACACATATGTAAATATAGGAGAGATCTACCTGCCACCCAAGAGAGCATTCAAAATAATTTGAAAAAAAAAATAGTATAATAATCATGTAATCAAATAATAGAAAAATAATCTAGAAAAAGTAAGTTTTAATAACTTAAAATAATTTTAAAATAAATTAAACTTTTTTAGAAAAAAAATGAGGTATTATAAAATATTATCCGATTTACAACGAATTTATAGCAAATTATCAAAGTTTAAAAGTAATTAAAGAGTTGTAAAATAATTTAAAATAATTACTATTTGAAAAAACATCATTAAAAAATTAAATAAAAAATTAAAGCTTCTCTAAGTTTAAAAACAATTTAATAAAAATAATTTTCATTAATTTTAGAAAATAAATAAATTTTGAATTAATTAATTTTTTATTAAATAATCTAAGTATTTAATTAATTATAATAATCTAAAATGGAGAAAAATATTAATTTAAAATTAAATAACAAAAATAATTCTTGGATTTTTAAATTATTTTAATAAAATTATTTACTACAAATTTAGAAAATATTTAATTTTTAAATTTATTAATTATTAATTAAGTTATTAGTAATTAAGGAAAATATTTTAAAAAATAAAATAATCATTAATTAATATTTAAATAATTAACAAAATCATAATTCTCTAATATTTTAAAATTATTTACAATAATAATTACAAAAATTATTAAGAAGTACTAAAAATTTATGTTTAGTTGATAATTAATTCGGTATATGACTATTTAATAATTTAAATAACTATTATATACTTAAAATACTAATAATATGCATCATTTTAAATTTAAATAATTGAAAGATAATCTCTATTTTTTAAAATAGAATAAATATTATTATGTATTTTATTAAATAAAATAATGTATATTATCATTTAAATATTACTAATGCCTTAATATATATAATGATTCAAAATAGTTAAATATTAAAGTTAATTTTTAAATTATAATATAATATTTATGTTTTTGAAATAAAAAATAAGTATTTAAAATAATGTTATAGATTTCATTAAAGTATTTTAGATGATTTATAATTAATTATTAATTAAAAATAATAAACATTTAAAAATTAAATATAATTTAAAATATAATCATTATTTCAATCTCAATTAATTTTTTAAATTAAAGATAATATCTTTTTAAAAATTTTGACATGTTACACTTAATTTTTTGACTTAAAAATAAATTTAAATTAAATTTTGAAGAAAATCCGATTTAAAAAAACTATTTAAAAATAAAATTAATTTAAATTTAAAACAATGGCGGTGGTGCTCGGGCTTACAAGTGGTGGGGCGAGATTTGTCCCGTGGACCCAGGACAATGATTGTGTGGCGGCGTAATGATTGCGCCTACTGCGATCATTGGGCAATCAAAACCGCGGATATGCGATTTCACTTAACAACTTAAGCAAGGCTCTGCGGCCGTCCGATCCTCCGTGATATGGAATGAACGCCGATGATCTAGCCAGACTGAAGGTGAGACCGTGGACTCGTTTCTTCAGTTCGAAAGAGACCGTGGAACGCCCAAATCTCCGGCATTGATCAGAAAATAAATGGCGAAGATCCCATACACCTGCACCTAGGGCGAACTCGAAGCCCGAGCACTTTTTTTGTCTCAATCCAACAAACAACACGATGAAATTAGATGAAATTTTAATCTTAAATACTAGACATGAAGAGCATTCATGGGATATAGATTTCATAGTCTAAAGCGCGCTAAAAATAAAGTTAATTAACCCTAAGTGTAGAGACCTAGGTTAAGAGTTTTTTTTAACAATTTCACCATTGGATCTTCGATTTCTTTGCATGGTTAAGCTTGTAGACTATCCAAGAATATTTTCCTAATTGAACTCGAGCTTCAAAACACCTTGGATCGAGCTAGGGAGGCCTTGAAATGTTTAAGTCCTCGAGTCGCCAGAGATCTCACCACCGACGGGTGTTCGATGAAAGATTTGAGTGGAAGAAGGTGGGGAGAAGTTAGAATAGCTCTCACACAAAGAAGTTCGGGTTGAGAGCGGCTAGGGAGATAATAAATGCAACAGAAGCCTCAGGAAGCCCTAAAATCTCTATTTAAAGGCCAAGGACCATGATCAATAACCAAGATTGAATCCATCATCAATTACGAGAGAAATAGGGGTAATTTTGTTGTTGTTTGATTGAAAAATCAATAGGGAAGGATCTAAATGATTTAATGGGTTTAATTTAGCCTAAAAAATGTTAAATTGACCTATTTAAAACTTGGGTTGACCACATCAACGATTGACCTAGTCAACCCAGTCAAATAGGTCAAGGGATGAAAGGTTGAGCAAGAGATAGGGTGTGGATTCAATTAAAACTTGGAATGAACCATTTAGGCTAATTGGGTCAACCTAGGTTGACCTGGTTAACCAGGTTGATCCAGGGCTTCGATCTAGGCCCAATGGGTTGGGTCTGACCCACTGAGTCCAAGGGAGGAGAGAATTTGAGCCAAGAGAGTATGTATTTAATTTGAAATCAAGTGGGGGAATTTAGGTCAATTTGGGTCAATTTGGGTCAACTCAGGTTGACATGGTCAACTAGGTTGACCCAGGGCCACCCATTGAATGTAAGAGAGGTGGTCTTGAGGTCTTGCCTGGTCAGTTTGATGAACTCAACGCCTTTGACCTAAGGTTTACATAAAAAGAAGGTAAATATTAATCTTATATAATTTATCTTAGATAATAAAGATTTTTTTTCTAAACCCATACTTCTCTTGAGTTCACTTCCCCTATTCATCTCTCATACTTAAATCTCATTACATTCTTCTTGCAAGCCCACAATTCAAAGGTAAGTCAAAGTACATCCTATTATCATCCACCAAATAAAATGGGTTTCAAAAGTAGGGATGTCATTCATTCCTTCAACTCCTCGCTATAGTAAAGATGCCATCCTTCCTTTAACCACCCAGCCCGATAGACATGTTATCCCTCCTTTTATCTTTTCAGCCTGATGGAGATGTCGATCCTTCCTTTTTTCCTCTCAGACTGGTGAAGATATGATCCCTACCCTCCTTAATTAGCAAGTCTTTCATTCAAAGACTTTTCTTCCAGAGCTCTTCTCCAAGAGCTTCACCAAACACAATAGGAGGACCTAAGGTGCAGGCTAACCAGAACAATTGTGAGAATCCCCTCACAGTCCTTAACTCCCTCAACAAAAAAATCCCTCTCACAACCTCATCTCCCTCCCTTCCTTGTGATGTGGACACCATCTAAAGCTCTATCCCGAGAAGATAACATATTTGACAACTCAAATACTTTGTCCCTCTATACATATGACAAGTTTATAAAGTCGGCTCTTAAGAAATCCTAATTTTTAAATTTAGCCTTTAATAAAACATTACGATTCACAGATTGTAAAATGCAATTAGTTTAATTTCATCAAAGATTATCTTGTATGATGCGCAATCACCCAGTACGATTTGTTATATTGAATCGTAGATCATTTTGGATGAACTAAGGTTCATTCATTGAGCTATTGGGTAAGTCAAATAGTACGCAATTTATCATACAATATGATATTGATATCACATAGTATGATATTTATATTGTACAATACGATATTTATATCGCACAACATGATATTTATATCATACATTACAATCATTAATGATTAGATCCTGATTTAATTCATTAATCTATGAGATTAAATTAGACCATTTAATTAATATTCATATAATATGAACTATATAATATAGTATGATCATTTTAATTTTTAAAATTCAAATTTTTCTAATTTAGGTAACATAGATTTGACAGCTGGGTTATATCAAAATAGCTATCATTATATATGATTTAAGGTGATACAGTACGATTAATTATAACTCAATTCAAATTGAATTTGTTTAATTAATTATTTGAATTAGTTCCTATTTGAACATATCATACAGTATGATTTGAATTAAAAAGTATGATTAACAGAAAAATTCAAATATTCAATTTTACTCCCCCTAGTGTGTGTGTGTCTGTGCATGGTTGTCTAGCCAACATACACCTAATATAAAAACTGACAAAAAAGTATAAACTCTGTTAAACACAAATTAACTTATACATAGATGTTATATTGTCTTGAGTCTTGATTCTTCAATGATTCTTGGTTTATATTATACTTGAAATGGTTAATTGAACACAAGGAAAAATAATATAATATTGTAAACATAAATAAGTAAATAAGTATCTAATAATATTTTTAATCATCAAAACATAAGATTGGGCTCCTGAATTTCAATGCTCGATCTAAACTGTACGAAAGAATCATCCTAAGAAGACTCAAGCTCACCTTCTCATACCTAGCTGGCCATAGAGTCCATTATCCTTGCAACTCAAAAAGTTTCGCTCCTTGCATTAGGGCAATCCCAATATTCAATTCAATTGGTTGTCAGCGATAAAGGACTAATCAACAATAATTCTTTTTATTTGATCCATCAACGAACTGGCTTTTGTCCATTCGCTCGAAGCACTCAACATTAAGTGACTTACCCTTAGACAGAGGAGTTTGACTTCAAAATAGCAATCATTCGCAATGCCTAATAGAGCAGGCCACATGTCTAATATAGTATTGTACTTTTAGTCATTTTTAACATAACCTTCTCTATAGCCCTTAGATCCCTTTAAATAAGAGGTGAAGAGTCATATTTTGAATATTTTTGCACTATCTATATATACTATAAAGCTCATAAAGTATTTGCCCCACAAAAATTTTCTTCTTCTTTTCATACTCATGATAGGTCTTGGGTCTGATTTCCCTACACTTGTTTGCTAGAAGGTCGGGTATCACATACGAATAAATTTGTATTCAACTAGAAACATATTAGTTAATTGAATAAGTCTTATCAAGTTTATTCATAACAACCTATTGAGCTTAAAAGAAAGTATTTTAATTGAACAAATCAGCCTAAAAAAAACAAGCATAAATGAGTATATTATGTTCATAAACAAAAACAAATTAATATTAAAAAATAAAATTTTACATATAATCACATATAAATTTATAATCGAATCTCTACAGAGTTTTAATCAAGCTACTTAAAAAACGTAGTCTAAATCTTTAAATAATAGTATTCATAATTAGTAATGAAAGCATTTTTTAAAGATTACCAATGATTCGGATAAGTCATTAGAGCTCAATTCAATTAAAACTTGTTTATTTTTATATAATTAATTGTATCATTTTATTTAAATTATATATATATATATATATATATATATATATATATATATATATATATATATATATATATATATATATATATATAATTTAAATAATTTAAATAAAAAATTAGTTCATCATCCAAAAGATTTATTTATTTATTTATTTATTTTTTATTTTTTTCTAACTTCAAGCCAGATTCACACGCCACAAAGGTGGATCCATCCGCTTAAGTACCGCCGACTCCTCCTTAAATACAGCGCCAACCTTTGTCTCTCTTCCACACCATACCATATGAGCCAGAATCATCCACTCTATCCCGTCTCTGCAAACTCTAAGTAAAAACTTTAGGAATCATGCCGGATTCCAACGACCAGCCACTAGACGAACTCCGATGGGGCGGCGAGACCAAGATCCTTCTAGGAAAGTACGAGCTCGGCCGTCTCCTCGGCTGTGGCGCCTCAGCAAAGGTCTATGTCGCTCGCAACCTCCGCACAGGACAGAGCATGGCTATCAAATGCTTCAGTAAGCTTCGAATCTCGAAGGGCAGCTTCGTGAATCACATTAAGCGTGAGATTTCTATTCTCCGCTGCCTTCGACACCCCAATATCATCCACCTCCATGAGGTCCTCGCCTCCCGATCCAAGATTTACATGGTCCTCGACCTCGCCAAGGGCGGCGAGCTCTTCGACCGCGTCTCCAACGCCGGCCAGCTGCCGGAAAATCTCTGCCGCCGCTATTTCCAGCAACTCATCGCTGCCGTCAGTTACTGCCATTCCCGCGGCGTCTTTCACCGAGATCTAAAGCTCGAGAACCTTCTTCTCGACGAGAACGGCGATCTCAAGGTCTCTGACTTCGGCCTTTCGGCGATTTCCGACCAGGTCCAAGCCGATGGTCTTTTCCACACGCTGTGCGGAACCCCTGCCTACGTAGCTCCGGAGATTCTCGACAAAAAGGGATATAGCGCCGCAGCCGTCGATCTCTGGTCCTGCGGCATCATACTGTTTGTGCTCGTCGCCGGCTATCTCCCCTTCAATGACTCTAGTCTCATTGCGATGTACCGCAAGATCTATAATGGCGAGTACCATTGTCCTAAATGGACATCGCTCGAGCTCAGGGATCTCATCGGCCGCCTCCTCGACAAAAATCCCGAGACCAGAATCACTGTTGAGGAAATCTTGGCTCATCCGTGGTTCCGAAAAGGACTTGATGAGAATAAATTGGCTAAGATGGGGAGTTTTCAAGAGGAGGCTGAAGCGGATGAGTACTACAAGATTTCGAAAGCGGAGGCGGTGGATGCTGAGGAAAGACAGCTTAACGCCTTCGACATCATAGGGTTTTCTTTTGGGACTGATCTTTCCGGGCTTTTTGATAAGCAGGCGGAGAGGGAGAGGTATGTCTCCGGTGAGGCGCCGGAGGTGGTTCTCCGGCGTGTAGAGGAGGCTGGGAGAAAAGAGGGATTGGTAGTGAGCAGGAAAGGGGAAAAGAGGCGCGTAGGGGTGGCGTTACGGGGGCAAAGTGGGAATTTAGTTGTTGGAATGGAGGTTTACCGGCTGAGCGACGATTTGACTGTGTTGGAGGTTCAGAGGGACCGGTCCATCGATGGTGGGGACCGCTGGGCTGGCGAATTTTGGCGAGAAATTCCACCTGGGAACCGGCGTCAGCCGGTTGTCAAATCCGTGCACCGGCCGGCGGCGAAACGCTAAGATCCGTGCCGTCCTGATTTTGCTGTTTTGAAGGAAAGACCGGCGGGTGAGCGTTAGTCGTCAATGAATCAAGTCCATGCAGGTTATGTGTTAACTGTGAATTTTGTGTATATTCGAATTTTTTTTTATTTTTTAGGTACGAATCTCATGGGGGAATCAATGTTTTTGATTCCGCTGATCGATTTGAGCTCGGGACTTGGCTGGTTTATGCTATAATAATATTAAATGATGCGTTGGAAGTAAAACTATGTATATAATTTTAAATATGTTCTTCACAAAAAAAATTAAATATGCAAATTTTAATACATTAATTTTGAAGGATAATTTTTTTTTGGAAAAATTCGTGGATAAATGATGAAGAAGAAGTTTTTTTTTTTTTTTTTTTTTTTGTTATTTGATTATAAGTGAAATAAAATATTCAATATGAACAGTATGAACTCCCCTCCATATTTTCGATCAAGTAAATAATTAAATGGGTTTAAAATTTTTTTAAACTCTCAGATTAAAAGTGGCCATTTCTTTTTCTTAAAGAAAATATCTAATTTGTATTTTTATAAGTTTTTTTCTTTAGAAATAAATTAAGTTATTTTTAAAATATTGAAACTATTTTTAGCTATTTGTTTAATGAAAATTAAATCGGCCATCACCCTCTATCATTAGCATCTAATCACCTCTATTGCCGTCCATCACCATCACTTCATACGATATTCAATAAAAACAAAAACATTTATTTAAAGGTAATTTGGGAGCACTTTTTTTATTTTATTTATATTTTAATTTTAATGAATTATATTTGATATTGAAAATATATTATTTTTTATTTAATAATTATTATAAATTATTTGTTATATTGTGATGGTGGAAGTCACAAATAGAGGAGTGGTGATAGCTAGCAATACAACTATGTTTTTATTGTTCACAGTCATAAAATCGAATGGTCCTCTCTATTTGGACACCACAAATAATAATCTCTTCATCAACAGTGGTGGTCTATAAGTGGCTACAAATGGCAATAGACAAGTATCAATTATTGATGTTGATAAAAGATGAAGGGCAGCATTGACCAAAGATGGTGGCTAGCGGCTAGAGAAGCTTGAGGAACGATTAGTTGTGCTTGTTGATGATGATCAATAATAGTTGGAAGTGGTGGTTGTCCATGGCCAATGGTGGTTTGCAATAGCAAATGGTGGCAATTGGTAGCGGCTATTGGTGGATAGACAACAATAATGATAGTTGTTTTAAAAAAAACCTAAAAGCTATTTTAAATAATTTTAAATATGTTCTTCTAATTCTACAAATAAAAAAAATGTAAAAAAAAAAATTCTAAACAAATATATGTTTTAAAATAAAAAAAAACAAATACAAAATAAAAATCATACCAAACAAGCTCCTAATAAACCACGAATTTTTTTATCTTACATTTAAAAATAAACAAAAATAAAAGTGATCTCAAATTGCCTCTAAATGATCAAAAGTTGGATATGGTACACTTTATTTATTTTTGTTCACAATAATTTTTTTTATTTATTAACAAAAAAAAGTGATCTCAAATTGCCTCTACATGAATCTTTTTTCTATTTGAATTATAGAGGTCAACTTTAGAGTCTAAAGGTTTTCACTTGAATATAGAGTATAATTTCAATAGTAATAGACCTAATGAGGGTATTATGTCTTTGGGCGATCAAGTCATTAATAAGAGTACATGTTTTATATATCTTGGATCTATTATTCAGAGTGATGGTGAAATAGATTGGGATATTATCATCATAATTCAAGTTGGTTGGTTGAGGTAGAGGAATGCATCAGGCTTGTTAAGTGATAGAAAAGTCCCCCTAAAACTTAAGGGAGAATTCTATAAGAAGTTGGCGAGACCTGCAATGCTTTATGGTGCCGGATGTTGGCCATTAAAAGAGAAGCATAATGCTAAGTTAAGTGTTGTAGAGACCAGGATGCTCATGTGGATGCGTGGCTTTAACCTAAGAGATAGGATACAAAATGAGCATATACGTGAAAAGGTTGGAGTAGCTCTAGTGGAAAATAAGATTGGAGAGAGTTGTCTTAGATGGTTTGGTCACACAAAATGATGACCTTTTGATGACAAGGTCAGAAAAGTAGAGGTATTATATTTTACTTATGTTATGAAAGGTAGAGGTAGGCCTAAAAATATTTAGTTAGAAAATATTAGAAATTATCTTTCTTTATTAGATTTAAATGTGAATTTGACTTTTAATAGGACATAATTTAGAAAAATGATTCAAGTAGCCGAACCCAAGTAGTGGGACAAAGGCTTGATGTTGTTATTGTTGTTGTAATAATTCTTATCAAAAAATTAACATTAAGCTTAATGATAAATCATATTATTTAAATTATATATATATATATATATATATATATATATATATATATATATATATATATATATATATATATATATATATATATACATATACTTAATTCTCATTTCATGATTTTCACAGTTCGATATTTTATTACACTTTTGAGTTAAGCCACTTTAGGAACTCTAGCCTCTAGACGTCACTTGTTTAAGTGAGAGTACACGAGACTGCAACATACAAGAGCTTATGCATCTTACTTATGAGCACGTATTCCTTTCCTTTGCTTCTAAAACTTCTTATAGTTAACACATTGACGATTAGTTTATGAACTCATTATTTTAGCCCCAGAGGAAAAAAGTCTAAAAGAGGTTGGACCAATATCTACTTCTATCCTATAACAGAGAAACCTACATAAGCTTACTTATCATGAAATACTTCTCATCTAAATAAATAGTCGTATTAACTCTTAAGTTCTCAAAGTTCAATTTTATTTAATTGACTTATCAAGCAGATTTACATATTTAATTTGATACTTCTAAGAGGATTTACTTAGAGGTCAGACCACCTCTCTCTCTCTCTCTCTCTCTCTCTCCCCCCCCCCCCCCCCCCCCCCCCCCCCCCCCTTGCCTCTTTGATGGGTCCTCCCCTTGGCTTGACTACCTTAAATTGGGTTACCTAGGTAACCTCTCAAGATCCCACTGCAAATGATTTCCCATTGCTTTTGTCCCTCCCCCACAATTGCCAATTATTTTGGTTTCCCTTTAGATGCTGATTCTCTCACAACCAAATAATCTTGGTTAACCTTTGCTAGAGTATGTGTTCAAATCACCAACACCTCTCCTCTACCTAACAAAATTCTTATTTTACTGGCTAGATAATATGTTATGTTAAAAGAGGTTTATGACTGGAAACGTTCATGTTGTAAGGCCTGCGGCTCCATCATACTTTCCTCAAACTTCTGCCACTCAAACCCATCTCCTTTTTACCTAGAGGCAGAAGTGTTAACAAAAATCAAAGAAATAATTCCTCTAGCAAAAATTTCAAATCTAACCCCACTCCCCCACTTGCAGCAAACAAAACTCCTTCTCAACCCTTTCAGCCAGCACTCCCGCCTCCTACTATTGATGTTAGCCCCACCCCTCACCTCCTCCCCCTATGCCCTCCTCACCGCCTCCTACCCTTAGTATGGGTAAAGTTAATATTCCCAACCTCAATTTCCTATAGAGTAAGTCTCTTCCTCAAACCAAGGACCATCCTCCCCCCACCATCATAACTTCAATATCCATACTTCCCATAAGTTTGTCACTCTACAAATGGAGGATCTTCTCCCAATGGCATCTAATGTGGCTACTAGGTGTCTCCCTACACCACCCAAAGATCCCTCCCCAATGCAAGTAACAAAGAAGCAAGAATAATGACCCCCTCTTCATTCCAAGAGCACGAAAGCCAAAATTTCCAAAAAAGGAAACAACCTCCACTTGTATAAAGCATGCCATGTTACATAAGCTCAAAATGTTGTGTATTCTCAAAGCTAAAATCCATATTACTTCATTACTGCATCGTTGGTAGTCTTAGTCTAACATAGATTTTGATAATGAATCTAGTTGCCATAATTTCTTTTCTTCCTCTCATGAAAGAGACTGGCTAAAATGAGAACCCACATGCATCTCCTTCTTTCCCTCCTCCTCTACTCAACTCATTCATGTGCCTTTATGTTATGGCACTTCTCCTCCTATTCTTTTTCTATGGTTTATGCTGCTAACTCTCCTGAAGATAGGAGACCTCTTTGGTAGTATATTCGAAACCTATCTTCCATTATTACATCCCCTTACCTCATCATTATTAACTTCAACTGCTACAGAAAAACGACTAAGAAAGCTAGTTGCAATATACTACATTTAGTAGGTTGGGTGGGCTTAATAACCTTATTTTCAATATTGGTGCCCATGACCTTACATTTGTGGGTGTGTTTTACACTTGGTTTAATTAAAGGGTTGACAATCCTATTCACATTAAGTTAGATAGAATTCTAGTTAATATTGCTTGGCTTGACCACTTCTCATATTCTTATTACAAAGATACTCTAACCACTCTACATTGGTGATTTGAACCAATTCCTTCAAATTAATTGTAGCAAATTTCTTTACTAGAATTATTAAGTTGAAATGAATGGTTTTTTGGGAAGTTGTTACTTCCACTTTTACTACTCCTGTTCAAGCAAGTCCAATTGCTAGCTTTTATTCTAGGCTTCATAATCTTGAATCTTTGTTAAAGTGGAAATATTGGACTTCCTCCTCCTTATCGTATTTGATTAATGGCTTAAATAATAGTCATCTTGGTTTCTTAGCAAACTTACAGAACAGTCTCATAGATCCCAACCTCAACTTCAACTTAAAAGAATTAAATCATCTTTTATACTCTTATCAATCTTCTTGGGCCTCTTGGTTAACTCAATGCTCTAAGTCTAAATGGTTTTCTAAAGGTCAAGATGATCTTGATCTTTTATATGCTAAAATAAGATCTCGCTATAATGTCAACTACATTAAGGAGGTTACTACTTCTCTATGCCACTTCACTACCTCTCAAGAGATTGCTTATGCATTCGTTGAGCACTTTCAATTCTCATAAACCACTTCAAACAAACACCTGAATAATCTCCACATGAAAAAAAAAATTACTAGATTCCTTGATCACTCTTGTGTCAAATGATAAGATTAAGTCAATGGTTTTTTCTACCCCCTCTTCCTATGCACCGAGTTCAGATGAATTCACTTTTAAATTTTATAAAGGCACTTGGAATATTATTATGATTCAAGCTTATAATGCTATGATGAATTTCTTTCGGAATGGACACCTACTAAAAAATGCCAAAGCTACAACCAACATTTTGATTCCTGAGTACTCTCATGCCATGAATATCTTGGATTATATACCTATTTTCCTATGCAATGTGTTCTACAAAATCATTGCTAACATCCTTGCTAATAGATTGAAACCCATCTTACTTTTGATCATTCATGAAAGCTAAGTTTGTTTCATTTAAAAGAGATGCTCCATTGATAGCATCATTCTAGCCTAAGAACTTTTAGTGGAATTCAAAGCTATTAAGAGATATAACTTTTATGCAAAACATGATATTAAAAAGGCTTTTGATAGCTTCTCTCGATATTTCAAACTCTCTAGAGTGACCCATTAAGGATTACCCGCCCAATACATTAAATGGATTAAATGTCGTATCAATGATGTGCACTTCTATATTTGTATCAAAAGGGCCCTTGAGGGGCACTTTAATTCTACCTTTGGGATAAGACAAGGTTGCGCTCTTTCCCCCTACCCTTCAATAGTATCATGGAAGCTTTTTCTAGCTGCCTTGAAAATCATGGTCCAACAAACCATTTCTTGAGTATTAAGCCTTATAATCAAAATTATAATCACCTGCTGAATGCAGATGGCTTACTCCTCTTTGGATTTAGCTTCTACCCATAATGATTTTTCCCTTAACAATATCCTCTCCTCCTTTATTGTGTCTCTAGTCTATATATTTACTAAGCCAAATGCTCTATCCTTTTTTCAACCTGTGCTTTGCTACTACTGATATATATACTATTCTTGGCTTTCATCACTTTATATAAATTTTTAAGTATTTAGGATTGCTTATTTCTACTTCAAAGCTTTCCTTTGCTCACTTCCAGCCACTTTTGAGTAAAATTTTCACTCTACTTAATTACTAGAAAGTAAACATTTTATCTTTTACAAGAAGAGTTAAGTTTTTAAAATTCACACTACGGGAAAACTCGTTAATACCGGAGGATAAAATCTGCCACTACTATAATATATCCGTCGGAATGATGTGTTTTCGGCAACCTTTCCAGCGGAATTCCATACACCGATTTGGCTCGCGTCGATAAATGTTGTCCGGCGCATATAATGCTCCGGAAACATTTCCAGCGCACTTTCCGACACATTATCGGCGCAAAAAATGATGGCAGCCAGCTACTTTTCGATCGATAATTCCGACGACATCGGCGCCGGTAATTTGCGTCGTAAGAGTCCGCCGGTATTTACTGACGGAAATAACGCCGTTAGTACGCCGTAAATAACCTGCAGTAATGTTTACGATGCAAAATATGTGTCGGACAATGCCGGCTGATTTGACGCCAAAAAAGGCGCCGGGAAGTTCCGGCGTACGAAGAGACACCGGTATAATCGATACGATTTGTTGTATCGTCGTTTCCGGCAAACAGTCGGCGCAAAATCTGCCAGAAACCTGTAGCTTTGACAAAAAAAATTTCCTTTCCAGCCAACAATCAAATTTCCACACCTACAAACCTATACAAATATCTATCCACAATAGTTTATAACAATTCAACAGATGCACAAAAATATAAATACTCATTAAAAGGAACTGTTCAATAGTAACAACCAACTTAAAACATCACATATTGTTCAATATTACATATTCAAAGAAAATAAACAAGTTCATAAAATAAACTAAATTGCTCTGAATTTGTGGACTCCTCCTCAGCTGGAGCTACCTCTTTTCCACTCATTTGCTCCCTCATTTTGCGCATTTCATCTAACAACTGATTATGTTGCTCCTGCATCTGCATTTGAACATGTGCTTGCAACTGAGCTTGCCAATCAGCTTGTGATTTCCATACTTATTCTAGCTCAGCTTATAGGGCACTTATTTGTTGAGCTTGCAAGGAGTCATGAGAACTGGATGCAAAGCTGGATGCAGTAGAGGAAGTCATCCCCTCGTATGCCTGAGCTTGCGCACCTAAACCATAAACTCTCCCATGCTGCATTCCTCTAACGGCCTGCGACCAGATGCGATACTCATAAAACTCCACAGACCCGCTAGAAGAGCTCTCACCTGCTGCGACATGAGCCTCTCGAAGCCATGTATATTCCTCCTATGAAAGTAGAATATAAATATATATAATTAAACTAAAAATAAAAATTATTAAACACATATAAATATATACTTACATGGGCTTTCCTTGCTCTCTCATCAATCCATTTTTGATCCTCTTATCGCTTATGAGTGCGACTATGCAATTCCACAAGAGTTGGTTCTCTACCAAGCTTCGCTTTCTGTTAGAATTAAGAGAATTTTATTAATGCAAATTAAATAACAATTTTAAATAATATTTAAAATTCATTACCAAATGACGCCTGTGCTCAATATGTGGAACGGAGCCTCCTGTATGAAGTAAACTATTCAAGCCCCCAACATCAGAAGCTCTGTTTTGTCGATTTTTATCCCTCCTTCTAGTGTACTCTTCGCTGCCCCAAGCTGCATTAAACTCAGCCCATATAACATCTCCAATCCACAATAGTCGCTTCCCATACTTTTTAATATCTGTGAACATGTCACGCATCCTAGTAGACCCACGCTTCTCAAAATTCTTTCTAATTCTGTCATTGTGTTGGGGTAGCCAATAAAATTCTTTCTGCATTCAAATACATATGATATATAATAAATAAGATTTTTAGATTAAGTAAAAAAGTATAAATCATTTTACATAAAAACTAAAATCCAAAAATACCTCAAACTCTCTAAACCATATCTCTCGGACTTCTTTCAGGACTTTCTTCCAAGAAACATATGGAGCGTTAAACCTACTCCGTATGATGTCCTGTATTTTATGTATCGGTTGTTTTGATGGGTAGAACCTACAAAAATAAAATTATGTGAAATAAATATAAAATATAAAATAGAAATGTTCGTTAGCTTAAATAAAAGAGAATGTGCGTACGTGTCGCCCTCAGGTTCTATCAACATTCTACCATCTGTCCCCTGCTGTGCTGCAGCTGCTATCGAAGGTCCAGCTGCTGCAAGCTGATGGGGTGGTGGGGGATGTTGCAAATCTATTTTTCATGTCTTATGTTTTGATGATTGACAAACACGGTTTCTCTTGGACAGCTTGTTGCTTCTAACTTTTCAGGAATCGAAGATCGGACAATCAAAAAGGAGCCAAGTTCAGGAATGCGTAGGTTTAGGGTTGAGTCAGTCTGTACATTTATTTTTTACCTTTTGAGTCCACTTGTAATAGTCAAAGAGACTGATGCTATGTAACCCTTCACACACACACTTGAGAGACTTAGAATTTCTGTTTTTACTCATATCGGCCAGGACGATTTCTTGGATCGGAATGGACGATCAGCTTACAACAGAAACTCTAAATAAGGATTCTTAATTAAGGCAGCCGACATTAACATATCATCCTGGACGATACGTGTATCAGCCAGGACGATAAGCTCAAAACAGAAAGAAGTAGCCGCCATAGTCAAGTATGGTATACTGTATCTTTAAATTATCGGCCAGGACGATCCTCGGATCGGCCTGGACGATATTCACAAATTATGCCATAATTGTTCAGGGAATCAATGGAGTAATTAAGGATGATTGATACGATCATATCGTCCTGGACGATCGTAATAACGGCCAGGCCGATCTAGTCAAAAACCTTAAGTTACTTCAGGACGATCAATATCGGCCAGCCCGTATCCAGGGCTATTGTCAGGACAATTTTTCTCTGATTTGAACTGATCGGCCAGGACGATCATGAGATCGGCCTGGACGATCAAGCCAATTTTCAATCGTCTTGTTTCCCATCCAGGGCGATGCTCTGGCCGATCATCATTGATTTGTACTGATCGGCCAGGCCGATGTCCACATCGGCCTGGACGATATTGTCGGCAACTTGCAATTAATGAGCTCTTTTGAAGCTCTTCTATTTAAGAGCTCTTATTCAATATTTTTAAAAACCTTTGACTGCTGCCTTGACCTGAGAAGACCTTGAGGAGAGAAAGAGAGAGAGAGGAGAGAGAGAGGATCTTGTGAGGGGGAGCTTGTGAGGGGTTTCACAAGGGTTGCTTCAAGGATCTCTCTGCGTCGACTTCGTCTAGAGTTTCTCATCCGTGGAAGGGTCGGTAGAGGTAAGAAGTTTTGCTTTTGGTTCTAGTTCTCTGCCAGCTTCATGAGGAAGCAAAAGGAGATAGGTTTTCTACCTTGCCGGGGTGGCAAAAAGGAGGTTCTTGTGAGGGTTTCTCCGCCTAGCCGTGGGGGCTAAAGGAGAGTCACTTTTTTGTAGTGCAATACTTGGAGGGTGCCTCCAAGGAGTGGACGTAGGTCGAGTCGACCGAACCACTATAAATTTCTGTGTTCCTTTTCTTGCTTCCGCACTTTTAAATTCCGCAATTTTTTGTGGTGTGATTTGGTTTATGTGATTTTATTTCTTTGTTTAAAAAGAAGTTTTTAAAATACCAATTCACCCCCCCCCCCCCCTCTTGGTTAGTTTGGGACTAAGTTCATAGGGCTTAACATCCCCATCGAACTATCAAGTGGTATCAGAGCCTGATTCAAAAATTAAAGTTTGAAAACTTTTTGAATTTGATCCATGTCTAACTTTGGGAATCGCAACACTACGGAAGGGTATTCTATTACCCGACCTCCTCTGTTCGATAACCTACCTTTTGATTTTTGGAAAACTCACATGTCAACTTTTTTACAATCTACTGATTATCGCATGTGGATGCTTATTCAAGAAGGTTATTCTCCACCTTCTCGTGAAATTAACGGTTTTAAAACTGAAGTTGCTTTTACCGAATGGACTTTTGATGAACGAGATTTAGCTCAATTAAATGCAAAATGTTTGAATTATTTTTTCTGTGCTTTAAAATCTGAGGATTACATGCGTGTTTCAACTTGCAAAACTGGTAAAAAAATTTGGGATAAATTGTGCATTACTTATGAAGGCACTAATGAATTTAAACAATCCCGTTTAAACATTCTCCTGCATGACTACGAACGTTTTCGTATGAAACCTCATGAATCGATTTCTGACATGTACACTAGGTTTACTCAGATTGCTACTTCATTGCATGCACTAGGAAAAGAACTTTCGAACTATGAAAAAGTTAACAAGATTTTGAGATGCTTGCCTTCGTCTTATGATGCAAAAATTACTGCAATCACTGAATCTAAAGATTTGAACACCTATTCTATTGATAACTTGCTTGGCTCACTCATTGCTTATGAGCAAGGGGTGAATCAAAGAAATCTTGATGCAGGTGAGAAGAAAAAGGATAAAATAATTGCATTGAAGGCACACAAATCGGATTCTGAATCTTTCGGGTCTGAAAGCGATGGAGTTGCCTTCATCACAAGGCAATTCAAAAGCTTTATAAGGAAGAAACAAAAGCATCATCAAAGTTGGAGAAAAGGTAAGGATCATAAACATATTAAAGGATCTTCTGATGTTGTTTGTTTTGAATGCAGAAAGCCTGGACATGTGAGAACTGATTGCCCTAAGCTTAGAGATCAATCAAGCAAAGAAAAAAGTGATGAGAAAGCAAAGTCTAAGAAGGACAAGAAGAAAAAACAAAGGAGCTTTTGGGCAGAATCTGGTACTGATTCTTCTGAGATTGAACCAGAGGAATAAACTACAAACTTGTGTTTCATGGGAAAAGATCAAAGTGATCAAGAAGAGGTATGTGAACTTTCATATGATCAACTTCTTGAAGTTTCAGAAACAATCCATGCATCATATAGGAAATCAAGAAAACTCATGCTAGCTTGAAATTAGAATTCTTAAATCTACAAAAAGAGCATGAAATTTTGATTAAAGACCATCAAACAATTGATTCAAATCACATGACTTTACTTGATGAATTTGATGAGTTAAATAAAAATCATGGTAAGTTAGTTGAAGAGCATGATGCATTGAAAATATCACACACATCTTTTGAATCTGATTTTAAGAAGTCAAAAGAAATAGAAAAAAATTTGAGGATTGAAAATGAAGTTTTAAAAAACACAAACTTGAAGGTTCAAAATGATTTAGAAGCATGTAAGAAATCTAGGATGACTTCAACTTTTAATCAATTGCCAAAACCTAGAGAGAGGCATTATAACTCAAATCACTTAAGAAATCCCTTTCCTGGAGTTAGATGTTTTTCTTGTGGCATGCTAGGACATATCTCACACACTTGCACAATTCACCATAGTTCACATTGGGTGTGGAGACCTAAGGTGCATGATCCACAGCATACCACACATGCATTGCATTCTTCTCTTTATAAGAAGGAACCCAAACCTGATTGGGTTCCTAAAACTAACATTTGATAATTTTGCAGGAAGTCTCTCACAAAAGACCTTGTGAGAGTATGTGGTACCTGGACAGTGGATGCTCTCGACATATGACTGGTGATGCTAGCCAGTTTGTTGTACTATAATCCAGGACTGGAGGCAAGGTTACTCTTGGAGACAACACCACCAGGAAGGTGGTAGGAGCAGGTATAATCGGTAATTCCAAGAACCTTATGATTGAAAATGTTTTGCTTGTAGATGGATTGAAGCACAACTTGCTCAACATCAGTCAATTCTGTGACAAAGGCTTCATCGTACAATTCTTCACGAATTCATGCATTGTAAGTTTAAGTAACAACACTATTTTGCAGGGAAAGAGGGTAAACAACGTCTATATGCTTGATTTAAATAGCATTGAATGTGCTGCTTCTTTTTGCTTAAAAACTGTCATTGATGATTCTTGGTTGTGGCACAGGAGGCTTTGTCATGCAAGTATGAAAACTCTTAGGAAAGTGACCCAAAAGGAGCTAGTTAGAGGTGTCCCCAAACTTAAGTTTACAAAAGACCACCTTTGTAATGCCTGTCAACTAGGAAAGCAAATCCACTCCTCTTTTCACCCCATAAAGGACATTAGCACCTCTAGACCTTTAGAAGTCCTTCACATGGATTTGTTTGGACCCATTAGCATAGCTAGTTTGGGAGGGAAAGTCTATGGTTTTGTGATTGTTGATGACTACTCGAGGTTCACTTGGACTAGATTTCTTTCTCATAAAAATGAGTCTTTTGAGGAGTTTAAAACTTTTTCTACTTGGATTCAGAAGAAGTTAGGGTGTGAGATTTTGACCATCCTATGATCATGGGGGGGAGTTTGAAAATGAAAGATTTGGAGATTTTTGTGAGGAAAAGGGGATTAGCCACAATTTTTCAGCCCCTAGGACTCCTCAGCAGAATGGAGTAGCTGAAAGGAAGAACCGGACCTTGGTGGAAGCCGTTAGAGCCATGCTTGCTGAGTATTCACTTCCAAAATACTTTTGGGCTGAAGCGGTTAACACAGCTTATTATGTGTTGAATAGGGTGAATGTTAGAGTCAAATTAGAAAAAGACACCCTATGAGATCCTTAAGGGTAGGACACCCAATCTTTCCCACCTTCATGTCTTTGGTTGTAAGGTTTTTATTCACAATAATGGAAAGTCTCACTTGGGAAAATTTGATCCTAAATCTGATGAAGGAGTATTCTTGGGATATTCTAGTGTTGGAAAATTTTTTAGAGTGTTTAACAAGAGAACCTTGATGGTGGAAGAGACAACCCATGTAGTTTTTGATGAGTCTGATCATAAGAAACATGGAGTAGAAGATGATGATGTTGGAGAGATTACAAGTGGAGTAGAAAATTTGGGGAAGGGGAGTGAGCACCTAAGTAATGGAGGAGTAGAAGGAGTCACCCAAGGAATAGAAATTTTTTATGAAATGGGAGAAACTTCACACACTTTGCCTAGAGATTGGAGATACTCTACTAGTCACCCCAAGGAATTGATCTTAGGAGACCTTTCTAGTGGAGTTAAGACTAGACATGGACTTAGGAAGGAGGTGAACCACTCTGCCTTTATCTCTATGACTGAACCCACCACCATTAACCAAGCCCTCTCTGATGAGTTTTGGATGTTAGCAATGCAAGAAGAGTTGAATGAATTTGTTAGGAATGATGTTTGGGAACTTGTGGAAAGACCTAAGGGACAAAGTGTAGTTGGGACAAAGTGGGTATTTAAGAACAAAGTGAATGATTCAGGAGTGGTGGTAAGGAATAAAGCAAGATTGGTGGCTAAGGGGTACAATCAAATAGAAGGGATAGACTTTGAAGAGACTTTTGCCCCTGTAGCTAGATTGGAAGCCATTAGAGTGCTATTAGCCTTTGCCTGTTATAAAGGATTTAAGATTTTTCAAATGGATGTCAAGAGTGCCTTTTTAAATGGGGAGATAAAAGAAGATGTGTTTGTAGAACAACCTCCAGGTTTTGAGAGTTCTCAATTTCCAAATCATGTGTTTAAATTAAAAAAGGCTTTGTATGGTTTAAAGCAGGCACCTAGAGCTTGGTATGAGAGGCTTAGCACATTCTTACTAGAGAGGGAGTTTGTCAAGGGGAGCGTAGACACCACCCTTTTTCTTAAAAAAGTTGGAGATGATTTACTCATTGTTCAGATTTATGTTGATGATATACTCTTTGGATCTTCTAATAAAAATTTGTGTGATGATTTTTCTAAAATAATGAGTAGAGAGTTTGAGATGAGTTTAATGGGAGAATTGTCTTACTTTTTGGGGTTTAGCATAAAACAATTGGAAGATGGAACCTTTCTAAATCAAACAAAATACATAAAGAACATTTTGAAGAAATATGAGATGGACAAAGCCAAGCCAATTAACACCCCCATGACTTCTAGTGCTCCGTTGGATAAAGACCCAAGTGGTAAGTCTATTGATCAGAAGAAGTATAGAGGCATAATTGGATCTTTACTTTACTTGACTGTAAGCCGACCTGACATTATGTTTAGTGTTTGCCTTTGTGCTAGGTTTCAAGCTGACCCTAAGGAATCCCACATGACTGCTATTAAAAGGATTTTTAGATACCTTTTGGGGACACAAGGATTAGGGATTTGGTACCCTAGACATAGCACTTCTTTTGAGATTATTGGTTTTTCTGACTCTGATTTTGCAGGATGCAAGGTGGATAGAAAGAGCACCTCTGGAACTTGTCAATTCATTGGACAATCCTTGGTCCTTGGTCTAGTAGAAAGCAAAATTCTGTTGCACTTTCCACTGCTGAAGCTGAATACATTACTCTTGGAAGTTGTGTGGCCCAAGTTCTTTGGTTGAAATAACAGGTATTGGATCTAGGATTACATGTAAGCACCATCTCAATTTTTTGTGACAACACTAGTGCCATATGCATCTCTAAAAATCATATCCAACATTCAAGAACTAAACACATTGACATTAGGCATCACTTTATTAGAGATCATGTGACTAAGGGAGACATTGAGTTACACCATGTGACAATTGAAAACAAACTGGCAGACATCTTTACTAAACAACTGGCCTTCGACACTTTCAGTTCTTTAAGGACCAGATTGGGTGTGATTGACATAAATGCATAAAACCTTTTTAGCTAAATTTTCTTTTACTTTTTTTTTGCTTTCTTTTTACCTTTTCGTGTGCTTTATTTTTAGATCATCACTGATATGATATTATATTTCTTGTTCTTGTCTTTAACAATTTGTAGTTAACATGTTTTCATCTACTTAATCACTTAGATAGTATGAATATTTTGTGATTAGTATTAGTGGCATAGTTTTCCCTAACTTAGTATTAGTGGCATAGTTTTCTTTTCTAATCAAAAGTCTATCTCAAAATAAAAGATTATTTATGAAACTAAGATCCTTTCTAAAGCTTGCTTAAGCAAATCTATCTTGTATTTACAATGATTAAAAGTTTTTTTGTCACATCATGATCCCTCGTTACTCTTGTCTTCAATTATTAATCCTGCTTGTGGTAATTCTTCCCTATGTTAGAGAGAGAGCTCCTATTCTCTAATATCTGAGAAGATATATTCACAACTAAGTTTTTTAAAAAGAGTCTAAAAGGGAATCTAGCTTGCAAAAATAAAAAAAAAATTGGCCAATGATGCCAACAAAAGAAGCGCAAAGACACAAAAAATTGAAAAATCTATAAAAAAGATGCGCAATGCGCCACAACATTGACAAGAGGCATAAAATGAGCCCCTCAAAAGCAAGATACTCTCTCTTTTTATATCTTTTAGAACTTAGAAGTTTTGATTCTCAAAGACTTGATCTCGATTATCATTCGATTGTGACAAATCTACCTCATTATTTTATGGAGATATTTTCCTTATGACAAGTGGTGGGTAGATTCTTTTTTTCATATCCATTTAATTATTTGAGTTAGGTCATTGATTTCAAAAGACGATTCTACCATAAGAAAATGTTTTTTGGCTAAGGGTAAACCATGAAACGGATATTCTCCTATTCTATGGATTAAATGAGATTGGTAACTCGTTAACTCACAGGTTTTTAAATCAATCACATGGAATACTATATCATTGATGTGCCTTGATTAAAAAAAAAAAAATCTCTTTTGCTGTGCTATCTTGTACCCTCCTTTTTGATATGTCAAAAGGGGGAGAAGTTTATGAGGTATTTTTTCATCAATCATGAATTGTTGCTATTAAATCTTTTTGTAGTGTTTTGCCATCATCAAAAAGGGGGAGATTGTTGCAAATCTATTTTTCATGTCTTATGTTTTGATGATTGACAAACACAATTTCTCTTGGAAAGCTTGTTGCTTCTAACTTTTCAGGAATCGAAGATCGGACAATCAAAAAGGAGCCAAGTTCAGGAATGCGTAGGTTTAGGGTTGAGTCAGTCTGTACATTTGTTTTTTACCTTTTGAGTCCACTTGCAATAGTCAAAGAGACTGATGCTATGTAACCCTTCACACACAGACTTGATAGACTTAGAATTTCTGTTTTTACTCATATCGGCCAGGACGATTTCTTGGATCGGCCTGGACGATCAGCTTACAACAGAAAGTCTAAATAAGGATTCTTAATTAAGGCAGCCGACATTAACAGATCGTCCTGGACGATATGTGTATCGGCCAGGACGATAAGCTCAAAACAGAAAGAAGTAGCCGCCATAGTCAAGTATGATATACTGTATCTTTAAATTATCAGCCAGGACGATCCTCGGATCGGCCTGGACGATATTCACAAATTATGCCATAATTGTTCAGGGAATCAAGGGAGTAATTAAGGATGATTGATACGATCATATCATCCTGGACGATCGCAATATCGGCCAGGCCGATCTAGTAAAAAACCTTAAGTTACTTCAGGACGATCAATATCGGCCAGCCCGTATCTAGGGCTATTGTCAGGACGATTTTCCTCTGATTTGAAATGATCGGCCAGGACGATCGTGAGATCGGATTGGACGATCAAGCCAATTTTCAATCGTCTTGTTTCCCATCCAGGGCGATGCTCTGGCCGATCATCATTGATTTGTACTGATCGGCCAGGCCGATGTCCACATCGGCCTGGACGATATTGTCGGCAACTTGCAATTAATGAGCTCTTTTGAAGCTCTTCTATTTAAGAGCTCTTGTTCAACGTTTTTAAAAACCTTTGGCTGCTGCCTTGACCTGAGAAGACCTTGAGGAGAGAAAGAGAGAGAGAGGAGAGAGAGAGGATCTTGTGAGGGGGAGCTTGTGAGGGGTTTCACAAGGGTTGCTTCAAAGATCTCTCTGTGTCGTCTTTGTCTAGAGTTTCTCATCCGTGGAAGGGTCGGTAGAGGTAAGGAGTTTTGCTTTTGGTTCTGGTTCTCTGCCAGCTTCAGGAGGAAGCAAAAGGAGATAGGTTCTCTGCCTTGCCGGGGTGGCAAAAAGGAGGTTCTTGTGAGGGTTTCTCCGCCTAGCCGTGGGGGCTAAAGGAGAGTCACTTTTTTGTAGTGCAATACTTGGAGGGTGCCTCCAAGGAGTGGACGTAGGTCGAGTCGATCAAACCACTATAAATTTCTGTGTTCCTTTTCTTGCTTCCGCACTTTTAAATTCTGCAATTTTTTGTGGTGTGATTTGGTTTATGTGATTTTATTTTTTTGTTTAAAAAGAAGTTTTTAAAATACCAATTCACCCCCCCCCCCCCTCTTAGTTAGTTTGGGACTAAGTTCATAGGGCTTAACATCCCCATCGAACTATCAGGGGATAGTATGGTGGAGCATATGGTGGAAATGGATAAGTAGGAGGGGCACCAGCATAAGGTGGGGGTGTGTAGTATGGGTAGAATGGAGAACTCTGCCTGGGATCTGGTGAAGGAAATCGGGGGTCCGCTGAGTAAAACTGTGGGCTACTGGCTCCAGGAGTGGGTAAGGCTGTGTAGCATTGCAATGATGGCATGCAATTTCTGAGATATATTCTTTAAAGTATAACATGCATCTATTCGCACAATAATCTATTTTTGTGTATGTCAAAACCAAGTTTGGAAACTAACTTCTTTGTCCGATATAGATCTGTAAGAATTAAATTATCTGTCGGATTAGTTTCCTTAAGCAGCCCAATAAATTGATTAAAATATTCACGAGTAATATTATATTCAGCATTGATGCTTAACATCTTCACAGCAACAGATAATTCTGAGTGAGTCGTGCACCCTTTCCAGAATGGTTGCTGGGTAGCATGCAATAAATCATAAAGATTTTGTGCCTCCGTATTCGATAACTCTTATATATTTTGTTCAGTTTGTATTCCAATTGCATCATGAACTAATTCCTCAAGATTTGGTCAGATATTTTTAGCCTCAACAAAATTACTACTTGTAGAAGGACCGCATTGATAATCAAATTATGGCTTATACTCACCATGAGAAGTCCAATACCAATACCGTGGCATGAATCCTCTGCGATACAGATCAACAGTTACATCATCTGGTTCTAGGTGCACTGGATTTTTGTGTTTGGAACATGGACATCGAAACTTTCCTTCTGATATAAAGCTGGGTAGTCGCTTCACTTGCTGAATGAAAAAGTTCACCCCATTAATGAATTTATCTATTAATGTCTTCCAACCTTGAGATAATCGGTTATACATCCAACTTCTTTGATTTTTAATATCCATAACATACATATAAGAGCAAATAAGTAATGGATTATCACGCTTAAGTAGATCTAAAACTGATTATATATAGATGTAAAAAGATAGGGTGCTTGTAGAAAATTATGATTATTTAGCAGTCTCTAAGAATAAGGGCACTCATTCACGTACATGAGCATCCTCATCTCTAAAATACTTTTCTATCAATCACACAATATGCCTTAAGCATTGTCTCCATTTAGTATTAATGTCTCTAAGATTAAAGACACTCAGTAACTTGAGCATCCTCATCGATCGATCTCTACAATACCCAACTTAATTTTTTATTTATCTTTTAATGGCCAACATTATGTGACATAAAGCATTGCAGGTCTCACCACCATTTTATGAACTTGTTTTTTAAGTTTGAGTGGTACTTTTCTATATGTATTCCTCCACTCATGGTTTAAAATTGCGCAATATGAGGCTCGCCTTGAGGCCCGCCTTTGCGCAATTTCAGTAAAAAATGCCTCGAGTGTTTTTTATGAGGCTTGCGCCTCAACTTGGTTGAGGCCCGCCTCGCCTCACTGGCATCAGGCTTACGCCTCACCTCACGAATGAAAAAAGCCTCAATACCCGAATACGCAATTTTAAACATTGCCTCCACTTTAACCAAACAACTTGAATATGCTTTGTATTCACCTCCAAAACTAATACATAAAAAAATGTGCTTATTGTGAACCTTTGATACAAAGCATATTTTTTCTCTAATACTACTAATCTTTTTTCCCATCTCTATTTTTTTGTTTCTTTTTTGCATCATCAATGGTATCAAAGTGAAACCAAGACCCATCCTTCCTACCATAATCTCCTTTTCACACATGATCTCATCAGCCTCTACTCCTAAACCCTAAACCCTAAACTAATTGATTTTTTGGTACTATCATAATATCTCTTTCAAAATCTATGCTCCATTACTATACCATAAATTCAATGTAAGTCAAAAGAAAAAATGATAAGCTAATCATTTATGTAATCCAACTGAAATAGAAAAAAAATTCGTCAAAAGAAACAAAAAAAAAACCTTCCGTTCCGTCGAGATCTCGAGCATCGGCGAAGATGAACGCGACCACGAAAGCTAGGATGCCTCAGTAAAATCCGGTGACCGTCAGTAAAGTCCGGTGACCGTCGGTGACGGCGATCTACGGCGAGCGAAGGAGGGCGACGAGCGAAATAGGCGAGGTGAGAGAACGGAAGGAAACAAGTGACGGGCTAGAGGGGCTCGGTCTCGAAAAATAGAGCTTTCGCCGACGGATTTTCCGGCATCCTGTCCGCCGGAGATATTTCCGGCGCACCATGCACCGGTTTTATTTCGTTGAGTTTAAATACCCCAACGCCATATCAGTCAGAACATGCGCCGGTGATTTTTCACCGTAACATGTGACGGAAATGGTGAAATGTTGGTTTTTTCCGATGCCGATACCTGTGTAACTAACGACGAAAATGTTTTGACGTAGTTTGCGCCGAAAAATCCGCTGTAGATTTTCCGACGCAACAATGCGCCGTTACCTGCGCCGTGCTAACCAACGCAGAATTTTCCACCAAAAAATTTGACGGTAATCGCGTGTTTTCTCGTAGTGTCACCATCTCAAATACTTTGGCTTATTGAATTAGAGGGGCCATCATTTCTAAATCGTGTGGCAAAATATTTGAAATGATGTGTTCAAGATTTTGTTGTATGGGATAATTAATGTAATAAAGTTATACTTGATTGCATAGAGTAATACCTCTCTTCCTAGAAATTATTATTGCATAGGTATCCCTGACATTCAAACTTTTCTTATAACTCGAGCTTATGAGTTTATATTTTTTATGATAATAAATATTATGGCTCACTTTCTGTTGAATACTTGTATTTGCAATATATGTTTGTTAGTGTGTATACTAACATTTCAAGAATATCATGCAACATTAAACAAAGAATCAGAGCTCAATATTGGGTTGAATAATGTTATGTTGTAAAAGGGTATGTAATATTCATTGATGTAATTTTGATTTCTTGAGTCAAGTCTTGTAAGGGTGTATGCTTGCTTGGTGACCATGCACACACACACTTAAGAGAGTGAGATCTACTCAAATCCAAAAGATCAAGTTTTGAACTAATCATACTGGACAATTTTGGATCGTCTAGGATGATTTTTTATGATCTTGGAAAAGTGCCTCCAATGACAATTTTAGCAAAGATTTAAGTTTAAAATTTTGTTCTAATCATCCCAGATGATCAAATCATCCTGGGCGATCAATACAAGTTATGCCTAAATTGATCCTCCGATTAGAGGATTAATTATGGTTAAATTTTGCAATCGGATCGTCCTAGACTATTTGTATATCGTACATGATGATGTTTGCTTACATACTTGGTTTTCCTAAATTGTCTAAGCCAAAATACCATAATTTTTCTTCTAATCGTCCTGGACGATCCACAATATCGTCCTGGACGATTCACAATATCGTCCTGGATGATCTGTAAAATTTTTTGTACTAATCATCCTGTACTATCCAAATATCGTTCAGGACTATCAGGTTAATTAATGCACATCATATTGGATGATCCTGCGATCGTCCAAGACGATTTTAGGAGCCAAAATTGAGTTTTTAAGGTTTTCTGAAGCCCTCTTTTTAAGCGCATCATACAGGACAGTCCTGCGATCGTCCTGGACAATATTTGATGCCTTAGTACCATCAGATTAGGGTTTTTAGAAGCCCTCTTTTTAAGAATATCGTATGGGACAATCCGGTTATCATCTTGGATGATAATATCGATTTTGCAAATCTATTTAAAAACCTCTTGCTTTCTCATGAAGAGTGTATTTGGCAGCCATTGAAGCTTCATTTCTTTTAGAGAAAACTTGAAGAGAGAGCTTGAAAGGAAAAGAGAAAATGGTGGAGTTTGAGAGAGGGAGAAGATACTTGGAGGGGGTTTCAAGGGAGTGTGGAGGGGATTTCACACAGTTGCTCCGACAAGCTTGTGCCTTAGTACCATCGGATTCAACGCTCGTCTTGAGGGAAGTTTTGATAAGAAGAAGATCTCTTTGGTATCGAAGGACCCGGCTACTCCGCCGCACCGGGGAAGGTGGAAGTGATTTTGTAAGGGCTTCTCCGCTTAGCTGTGGGGGCTAAATGAGAGACATTGATTTTAGTGTAATACTCGAAGGGTGCCTCCGAGGAGTGGACGTAGGTCAAGGTTTGACCGAAACACTATAAATCTGGTGTGTTCTTTCCTTTATTATTTTTTCATTTAATTTCCGCACTTTGATTTTCTTTGTGGTGAATTTTGGTTTGGTTTAAGTTTTATGTTTTTGATTGAAAGAATTTTTTAAAATACTAATTCACCCCCCTCTTGGTTAGCCTTGGGCTAGTTTATAAGGGCTTAACATCCCTAACGAATTTTTAACTTTATCACATGATTTTGGGTGTTCACTTGTTTGGAGACTATTCTCTATAGAATCCCCTCTTACAATTTGGTTTAGATTGAACTACAAATCCTCCTGGAAGCATTCTCAGGCCCATGCTTCTAAAATATGGAAATTTGTTTGCGGTATTGCTATAAATATTTGATATTGCATTTCTCTTATTGTTGCCTCTACTGAATGTAATTTTTCTATATTTAGGCACCTTTGGTGCATGTACAAGGCTCTGGCTGATTTATTTGATCCACCCATAATTTCACATTCCATTGTGAAAGACTTTCTTTTTAATGGTTGTTGTGCTATTTATGACCTCTTTCAGGATGTGATAAAGAAACATATCTTAACTATTCCAATTATGAGTTGTTTCCCTCCCCTATTACCTTAGTTTCTACCGAAAACCCATCTTTCAAAAGTTTTAATCCACAACACTTCACAAATTTGCAACTGGTCTCCAGGCTAGATTCATATGATAAAAAAATTGTTCTCTTAGATTCTCCTTCTATTATTGGATGGTTGCTCATGATGGGCTTAAAACTGCGGATGTTTTTATTAGAAGATCAATTGATATTAACCCCACTTGCTACCTCGGCTTAAAATCAAACGAATTACATCACCACCTTATTTTTACTATGATTTTTCTTTCACTATCATATTTACCTTGATACCTTTTACAAAAAGATTTTTTACTTAGACCTTCTATGCTTCAATTGTTCGATCATTTTGCTAGCATACCACAACTAAATAGGAAAGATAAACATTTCTACCACTTCTTTATTTGCTGCATTTTGTTTCTCTTGTTGAGGGAAAGGAATAATTGGCAGCTTTTGGTAACTGGAACTGCTCCTCGATCTACAACCTGCACATTATTAGAAATACCATATCCTACAAAGTGGGTAAATTGAAAAAATTTTCTAGGCTCAAAATTGTTTTTCCTAAATATTTTTGAGTTTACTTTGTAGGGCTATTTCCTATTTATCCTTCTTTTTGTTTAGTTGGCTTTCCATAGACTATGATGAGAGATACCTACTTAGCTAACCAACCCCACT
The DNA here is from genome assembly GCA_016618105.1 of Dendrobium huoshanense. Classification (NCBI taxonomy): domain Eukaryota; kingdom Viridiplantae; phylum Streptophyta; class Magnoliopsida; order Asparagales; family Orchidaceae; genus Dendrobium; species Dendrobium huoshanense. The sequence continues at coordinate 35,850,409 of CM028352.1, read as the reverse complement.
GGATGGTCCTACTGGTAACCAAATTTTCTTACCAGATGGCCTTTGTCGCAACCGTTTTTTTTTTTTTCTGGATGGTCTTTTGGCAACCTGGGATTTCTGTTGACCAAAATTTTTTAGCTAGCTAATATGAATTTATTAATTATGTTGCTACCTTCCAGCTTGTTGGCTCTCCTGAGTCTATTATTCTTCTATGTGCTTCTTCTCAGTGGTCTTTCTCTCATTTACATACCTTTCTAATCTTTAGATCAAATCTTAAATGTAGGATTTTGCTCTTAGTAGTTTAGGTTTTTTGACTCTTAGTTGAGATTTTTTTTTTTTTGTTCAAGCTTCGCTCTATGATGATTTCCTTTGGCTTTATTTTATGAAGAAGCTTGTTAATTATGAGAATTGGCTAGAGGAGCTTATTTATTAAAATACTTAAAAAGGAGCCAATTCATCAAAATAATTGATGCATTCAGAATGCGCCAAATAGTTTGACACATTTTTAATGTCAGCTTGAGAGAGAGAGAGAGAGAGAGAGAGAGAGAGAGAGAGAGAGAGAGAGATAGTACAAAGAGAGGGGGTGGAGAGAGAGAAGCGAGTATATTAATTTTTTTTATACAAAAATATACAAAATTTTTTAAGTTTTTTATACTTTATTTTAATATTTTAAATATCAGTTTTATATTATATTATAAATAATAAAATTTTTGTAATATTTAAAAAAATTAGTTAAAATTAAGTTAAATATTTAAAATAGAGTTAAAATGATAGTTAAATATTAATATTTAATATTTTTAAAATATATTTTAACAAATATTTAAATATTAAAAATCAGTTCTTAAATAATTCTTTAAATATTCAAAATAACATTTAAATCTTATTTAATTTTCTTTCTAAAATTTTATTTTTCTAGATTTTTTAATAATATTACATAAATTTTATTTTAAAATAATAACTAAAATAATATTTAAATTGATATTTAAAATATTAAAATTACTATATAAAATATTTAAACCTATATTTTTTGTATAATTTTTTTTTCGCTCTATCTTTGTACTCTTTCCCCTCTCTCTTCTTTCTCTCTCTCAAGCTTAAAACGTGAAAATATTTGTAGCATTCACACAGGGCGGAACCAGCCTTAATTTTCAGAAGGGGCAAACTTATAAATAACTGTCAAGGGGCAAACTAAAATACCTAAAAAAACTATGCAATAATTTTTTTAATTTTTTTTTTATGGGGGGCAATTGCACCCCCCTCCCTAAGGAGCAATTATTAGGTCCTTTCACTGGATGTAGAGGAAGATTCGGTTTTAGGCAAAAATAGGTCAAAAAGTGCAAATACCGAGTTTTTTGAAAAACTCGGTATTTTTTCAAAAAACTCGGTATTTGCACTTTTTTAGGCAAAACCGAACCTTCCTCTAGGTCCTTGCACCGGACCAAATAAAAGTTCCTCCCTAAGAGGGTTCCGCCCCTGCATTCACAATGTGAAATATTTTGAATGCATCAATTATTTTTACAAATGGACTCTTTTTAAATTTTTTTTTTTAAATTTGCTCCCGTTTCTAATTCTCATGATTAACATATTTCTTAATAAAATAAAGTCATTTCCTATTTTTGTGGCTCTATACTCTCTTTGTATTGTATTTTTTTATTCTCATTTATAATACGTGCGAAGTCTCAAAATTAACATTTTTTTTGAATTAAATGTAGCTAAAATTTATAATATTAAAAAAAAAAAATTTCTTGCGGGCCACATTCTTCTTTCAAAGTGGACCACAGGTACTTTTGCTTTATTTGTTCTTTTGTTTGTTCACTCATCAACAGCCTGATGTTCAAATTATAGGTCATAATCAATGCATGATGGGAATTGGATAAATTTTTTCAAGGGCAAAAAATTATATGCTGACGATATTTTTTTATTAAAAATAAATTTTATAATTCTAAACTCCTTTTGACAGAAATATAATAAAAATAATTTATATATTATGTATATCCTTAATTAAATTTATGAATTATAAAATTTATTGTAATTATTTTTTGATCATGACATCTTAAAATAAAATTTATTAACGATTTTTCTTAAGTCTATATAAATTAATATACAATAACAAAAATATAAATTTGAAAATAAATACTAGTAATAAATATTTATTAATCATTAAAAAAGTTTCTATATAAATAATATATTTAGTGGTACAAATTAATATTCCTTCATCATTAAATAATAATATTTTAGAATTACTTTAAATCATTTGATATTTAAAAAATAATAAATTATTTCGAATTGAATTTTACATCTACTTAAATTTCAAAAAAAAAAAAAAAGAAACATAAGATAAAAGATATGTTGATTATATTATTAGATGAAAATAAACATTTTTAAATATATTTTATCCAATAATAAATTTGAGAATTATATTTTAAAATGGAAAATTTGTTATTTTAATTTTTTAAAGAAAATTTTTTATCTAATTACGACTTTATAGTATGAATATGAATATAGATATATAAATATAAATAAATAAATATTTAAAAAATATAGACTTTAATGTAACATAAATAGAAAAAGGAATATATATATTTATATATTTATATATATTATTTTTAAAATTTTCTATAATTATATATATTCCAAAGAATTTAAATTTTTTAGTTTGCCATTACAGCCGTTCATAAGAATTTTATGGCCGTTTATGAGTGGATAACGCAGCGGCTCTTATCTTAGTGAGTGGTTGGGAGGTTTTACTCATATCGTGAAAAAATAAATGAAACAGAAAATACGGTGGATAATATCGACATGTCAGATGTCACTTTTTCGGCTGACATGGCTTTTGTATGAGAATTTCTCCCATACGAGAAATTATTTTATGCGGACATCAAATTGATTAGAGGCAAATTAAAATGTACCTCATCATCCGGTACATAGCATCGGTACACAACAAAAAAGTAATGTGACGTGTTGATTCGTCTTCGAATGACGTCGGTATCCGCACAAAATAATTTTTCCGATTCTAATTTTTCACCACTTAAATATAATTGAATAAGAATGTTTTAATTTTTAAAATATAATCTAATTGAAATTATATTTAGATCCATACATTTTATTTGTGCTAATTATGATAAAAAAATAACTTAAGCACTGATTTTGGAATATTTTTTGGTGTATTTTTAAATGCTACACACAACCTTACAGTGATTCGAAAGCTCTATTTGCGATGATTATAGTTTTTTATAATGATGATTGTAAAAAATTTTATAGGAAAAGTAAATTTTTTGAAAATCGTAGTAAAAAATAACTTTCTTGTTTATAAATTTCTTTAAAGCAGCACAAAAGTAATAGTAAAATAAAAATTATAATTACAATATGAAAACAAATAAGGAAGAAAGTTGTCCCAAACTGCTTATAAATCTAATGCACAATTGTTTAATTGTAACTAACCGCAAAGTACTTTAACAGTGATTTTTTAACCATTTGCAAGTGAATTTTACGAGGCTAAACTTTATAGTGTTTATAACTGCTGCAATATAGTGAGGGCTAAATCTCCCGCTATGGACTAGCAGTGGTTACAATCGTTGCAATCCTCGACCACTTTTTTTTTTTTTTTGTTCAAGCTACACAAAATTACCAATAGTATTGAGGAAAATTAAAATAAAAAAGACCATTGTTGCATGCTAGAAAATTGGAGCTAATAGAGTGTGTGATTTGCATCTCAATATTGTACAAAGATTCAACATGAAGATAGAAGATTAGTGAGTCCACAGAATTCTTTACATGGAAACCCTAGAAAAGGGAAAAAAACTATTGGGCCTTGCTCAATTGCAAAATTCACTAGATAGTAAGTGATACAAATATATTCCTTTATTCACTATTGAAGAAGAAGGAGAGTATAGAAAATAAAATATGACAATTAATACCCAACAATAGGGTTCACAAATATAATCTTATACACAACCGTAGGGTTTGAACTTTCCAATTGGGATTAGAAATATCCACAGATAGACTTTTATACCCAACATTAGGGTTTGGTCTTCAATGACGATGGTGGAGTTCGGTGGTAAAAGCTGGTGGTCCTCCATAGCGGAGACAATTGAAAAAAGCTAGAGAGCTTCTTAGTCCCCCCTCATGTGAAGAATTAGGGGTTTATTTATATATTTTTTAAGTGGCATACCAAGTAAATATGTAGAAGATCTTGGATAATTTTGGAGTATTATGTCAGACTGCTCATAGTAATCCCCTTGATCACGGAGAGTTTATTAAACATTTAAATACACTAGAGATGTCCGAATTGATTGATCTTGAGCTCGTTGTATTCATCTCATCTAGTCGCTCGATTCAACTATAAGCATGTCATATTTTGATAAAATTTGACCATCTAATTAATGTTGAGATTTCTAGTATGTTTTTAGTCATTTGGTTTAGGCTCATTTGGGCTCAGATTGGGCCAAACTTAGTAACGTTGGGTTCATCTCCTTGAGATGTTCAATTTGACTTTAATTGAAATAATAGTTTCCATGGTCCCATATTATATTTTAGGAGTTTTTTATTCATATTTGCATCAAGTTTCGTGCCCGATAAAGATGATTTTGGTGGCCTATTTGCTGCCCCCTATACATATCTAAATCTTTCATGCTGCTCGTGAATGACAAATTATGAATATGAGGCACGATCACTTCCTAAACATCAACGTTGACCCCTCATTAGGGCTATTAATCAAATAAAATATCTTTGATATGAATTTTAGCATTTTTGAAGTTGGTGCATTGATCAGAGTAAAAATAAACATAGAAAATTTAATCTCCAAAACTCGTCGAATTTTTCTAAAGTGTCTATAGATACTTTATTTGGCTTCAAAAGTATCTTAATTGAGCATGATTCAAAAAAATAGTTTTTGATACTACATAAACATATGAATTAGACTGTTAGGGCCTAAATCTTCCCCGAACAAGGATTGGTAATCAATTTAGTTGGTAGGCCATTGACAACCCACTAGGCCGCCCATGCCCCGGCATGCACATCTTGAAAGTTTTTTAGAGATGTTAAGCCCTTATGAACTAGCTCAAGTTAACCAAGAAGGGGTGGGGGGGGGGGGGGGGGGTGGGGGCGAATTGGTATTTTAAAAAATCTTTCAATCAAAAATAAAAACTTAATCAAACCAAAATCCACCATAAATAAATTTAACATGTAGAAATCAAATGTGGAAAAAGCCGTAGTAATGGACACATAAATTTATAATGGTTCGGTCAACTCGATCTACGTCCACTCCCCTGAGGCGCCCTTCGAGTATTGCACTAAACTCAATGACTCTCCTTTTGCTCCCACAGCAAGGCAGAGAAGCCTGTATAAAACCTCATTTCCATCGACACCAATGAGGCAGAGAACCCAACTCTTTTTGCTTCCTCCTGAAGCAGGCAAAGAACCTTGATTGATTACTGAAGTGGACCTCTCTTGAACCTTCAAGAATAAAGGACGATGATTGGAGAAGATGGACTTAGATTCTTGCTTGTATCAACCTTTGTGAAATCTTTCACAAACTCCCCCTCACAAGATCCTCTCTCTCTCTCTCCTTTTCTCTCCCTCTCCTCTTAGCTCTCTTAGGTCAAGACAACGGTAAAAGATGACCTCTTGGGTAGAGTAAGAGGTCTTAAATAGAAGAGTTTTAGAATAGCTCTTAATTTAAATAAACTGACTATATCATCCAGATCATCCTGGTCGATCAGTATAAAATTTGCTCAATCAGCCCGGATGGTTTGGGACGATAGAAGGTTTTTGTTCATATCGTTCAGGGTAATAGTATATCATCATGTACGATTAAAACAAATTGAAGAATATCATCTAGAACATCGCCCTGAAAGGGTGTCTTGATGATGTAAAACTAACTAGATAGTATAGGCTGATCTCACGATCGTCCCGGACGATTAGTTCAATTTAGCACATATCATCTAGAACATCGGCCTGAAGAGAAGTCAGCTGATGTTTTATCGTCCAGGAATCAACTAAGGTTTTTGAACTTATCATCCCAGCTGATCCTTAGATTGTCCATGATGATATGATCGAGCAATCAAATCTTAATATCATTCCTTAATTACCAGATTAATTTAGGTATAATTGAACTGTATCGTCCAGGCTGGTGTCCTAGATGATGATTAAAAATTAAAACTACCTAAATATATCTGGCGACTGATTCTTTCTAATTTGAGCCTATCGTCCCGATCGATATTAATATCATCTAGGACGATGTGCTTAATAACACCTACCTTAACCAGAATGCCTTAATTAGGGTTTCTGTTTTTAACTGACCGTCTAAGATGATTTGTGGATCATCCTGGATAATATGACCAAAAATAAGGAACTCTAAAATAAGACATAAATTTTCTCCCATGTGTGTGTGTACAAGGCTACTTAGTATCAGGAGCCACATCATTTATAATAGACTCAAAAAAGGATAAAGTTTATAAATTGACTCAGACCTAGTCTATCCAATCTTAAGCTAGTTCAAATTATAGTTTTATCTTGTAGACCTGAGATGTTAGTAGGCCAAGCAGTCATAGAGAAACATAAGTGTTTGCTATTATCAAAATTATACTCCCTAAAAGTATATTTGCAATAATCTCCCACTTTTTTATGATGACAAACACAAAGTAATTGAAGTAGTTCAAAGCTGTTTTAATAGAAATGGTAAAGAAACAACCATAAACAAATATTTCAACTATCCATCATAAAAGCATAACAAACTAGAACAACCTAGAATAATACAAACTAGTACAGCTACCCCCCCCCCCCCTTTTGACATCACAAGAAGGAGGAGGGAAAAGGAAAAATAACACAAACTACTAAACATAAGTAAAATAACATCATAAAAGAATAAGCAAATTAAAAGAAAGACAGCCCCTGATCATCCGAAGGAGGAGGTGGTGGTGTTGGATGTGGTTGAAAGTAACTGGAAAGTGTCTCAAACTGATTCCCAAGCCAGGCCATATCTTGGTCATGCTGGAGCTACTGGTGAGCTACATAAGCGTCGAAGAAAGCAACGTCTTCCACATGTTGCTACTTCTGTGTAGCGATAAAGGTCCCAAAGCGAGTCTCCCTCTAGTTGAATTGCTCCACCAGCTGATCCAGCTAAGAGTACTGGCAGAGCGGAGTAGGTGCAAGAACAGGTGCAGGAACTGCCTCCTCCTCAGCTCCCTCGGCTTCCTTGTGCCCCGGTGAAGACGAGTATTATGAAGAATGTAGAAGGAGTTGTTTGAGTATAAGACAGGCTAAAAATTTGGTGGGGTAGGATATTGGAGGTTATATTTTGATTCTATGACATAGGCAATGATATGTCCTAGGCAAGATTGGGCTTCCTCCTATGTCTTGGATCTCAAATAGTGGTTATATGCTTAATGTAACAAAAAATCAAATATGTGGCATTGAATTCACGATAAGCCAAAATGTAAAAAGTGGTGATCGAAAGAAGAGGAGTGATATGAACGCGATCAACAACTTTGGGAAGAATTGAGGTGCGAAGGACATGCTAGATTGTCCTATCATTTTTAAGTAAGGTGCTAGACTCTCCAACTTGAAAGTGAGTATTAGTATTTTTGAGAAAGTGGTTGGCCGGAGCCCAGTCATAATCAGGATTAGTACATAGGGTATGTAGTTTGTCCCCTATGGTAGAAAGTTATAAAAGTTCTTCATAGTCCTGATATGTGATTTTGATGGGACGTCGATTCACATAGGACCCGAGAGCAGTGAAAGAAGAATTTATGCTGAGGCTAGCAAAAAATTCAACAAGAAGCTCGGAGTTGAAGGGGATAGAGAGAGTAAGAAGGAAGGTCAAGGAAATGTGCGCAAACAAATCTAGGACAGGATAGGAAAGAATATGCGGGTTGACAGTTTGGGATACAGTAATCCCAGCTATTTTGTACCTTTGATAGGCGGCTTGATCATTCACCTTAATGAAACGTGGGTCCAGATTCACCCTTGAGGAACTCCTAAAAAGATGACGAGACCGCTTTCCACCGGTCATACTTATGAAAACAAAGCACAAGAGTAAGAGAAAAGAGGATTTGAGAAGGATTGTGTGAGAAAAAATGTTTGAGGGCCTCAGTTTAAAAAGAAATGGACCAATTGTCCGGGACGATCGTAGAATCATCTAGGATATTATGGTGTAATAATTGTGTTTAGGATGATTGATCAAAAAGGCAGTAAAGTTGTCTAGGACAATCAGATATCGTCTGGTATGATAAGACACAGGCGATCATCCCGATGAGTCATTCCAGATGACTTTTGAAAAAGCAGATCGTCCTAACCAATTAGGTGGATCGTCTAGGAAGATGTACAATAATGGATTGTACCAGCCGAATTAAAGTTGAGTGCCGAACTTTATCACGTGGATCATCCATGATGAATAGGTGTATTGTTTGGGACAATCAACAGTAATTGAACAGAAATTATGAAGATTGTCCAGGATGAGGAGGATCGTCCAGGATGATCATAAATAATTGAAACAGAAGATGATCAGATCGTTCAGGACGATAATGAATCGTACAAGATGATAAGAAGCAGAAGAGTCAAAATAGTCATTAGATAAAATTTCAAGATTGAATTGAACAGATTATCCAGGATGATATCAATATCATCCGGGATGATAGGACAAAAAATTTTCAAAATAGATAATGGATGGAGATGATTAGAGAAGGCCCAAACACATGAAAAATCAACTTAAAAGAAAAAAATGAAAAGGACAAGAATAAAAGCAAAACAAAGATTTTTTTAAACAAAGCTTAAATATGATAAGTTATCCATATGATTGAATTAAAAAATTTGTAATAATCAATGAGTTAACATCGTCAAAATCCGAGAAAATGGTAGAACATCCGATCTTGTTAGCCCAAACTTAGACTTCTCCTAGGGAAAACTATCTTTTGAAAATAAAGATCTAAATCAGAAAACTTAATTGGAGAAGAAAAAGAGACCTATTCAAGACTTGGTTTTAGAAAAATATTTTATAGAATAATATATAAAAGTAATTAGTTACAATCATGAATTTTCGAAATCAAGCCTTTAAAAAAATCAAGTGACACATGAATTCTTCCAAGATTTAAAATTTTTGAAAGAGAAGAAGCTTGCTTTTGGTGAGCTCATTTTAAAATCTTTTGATTTTTGATACACTTATATATATATATATATATATATATATATATATATATATATATATATATATATATATATATATATATATATATATATATATATATATATATATATATATATATATATATATATATTTAACGTCATCATGCATCTTTTGATTTTGAGATCATTTGCCACTTTTTATTTATTTATTTTTTGCAAGCTAGATCCTTTTTTTAAAATTCTTAAAAATTCATAGTTATGATTATATCTTCTAGATATTAGAAAAAAAACTCACTCTCTAATATAAGAAATGAATGAATCACAAAATAGAATAAAAAATGATATGATAAATTCAATGACAAGTTTATAAAAATTTAAATGTAAAATAAAGACTTTGAATATTGTATATATAAGATATATTACTGTAGCAATATTGAAAAGATCTCAATTTCAAAAATCTAGTTATTAATATGAGATAGATTTTTGTTTAGAAAATAAAATTACACCACTAAAAGAAGTTAGAGAGAAGGAAACAATCAACAGTGTTTTTTCCCTTTAACTGATTTAGAAATGTTAATCATTAACTACAAATTTTCAAAAAATAATAATACGGCATAAGATATCAATTTAACAGTGATTAAAAGAAAAATAAATAAAATAAAAAAGAAAATCAAATCAACAAAAATGAAATATTTGAAAAGTAAGGAAAAAAATATCAAAAGAAAATAATAATCAACAAATAAATGATCAGAAATCAAGTTCAAGTATTTATGTCAATCACACCCAATCTGATTCTTAAAGTGCTGAAAGTGTCGAAGGCCAATGGTTTAGTAAAGATGTCAGCCAGTTGATTCTCAGTTGTCACATGGTGTAACTCATTATTTATTCTTGTCACATGGTCTTTTATAAAGTGATTCCTTATATCTATGTGCTTGGTCCTTAAATGTTGGATATAATTCTTAGAAATGTAGATGACACTAGTATTGTCACAAAGAATTAAAATTATGTCTACAAGTAATCCTAAATCCAGAACTTGTTGCTTCAACCAAATGACTTGGGCCACATAACTTCCTAAATTAATGTACTCAGCTTCAACAGTGGAAAGTGCAAAAGAGTTTTACTTCCTATTGGACCAGGAGACTAAAGACTGTCCTATGAATTGGCAAGTCCTATAAGTTCTCTTTCTATCCACCTTACATCCTGCAAAATTCGAATTAGAATATCCAATAATCTCAAAAGAAGTGCTGTGCCTAGGATACTGGATTGCTAAGTTTTTGGTTCCTAAGAGATATCTAAAAATTCTCTTAACAACAGTCACGTGGGATTCTTTAGGACCAGCTTGAAATCTACCACAGAGACAAACACTAAACATTATATCAGGATGGCTAGCAATCAGGTAAAGTAAAGATCCAATCATCCCTCTGTACTTCTTTTGATCAACTGATTTTTCATTTGGGTCATTATCCAACTAAATACTGGAGGTCATGGGAGTATTAATTGGCTTAGCTTTATCCATTTCATATTTTTCAAGATGTTTTTTAAGTATTTTGATTTATTTAGAAAGGTTCCATCATCTAGCTATCTTATGTTAAAACCCAAAAAGTAGGATAACTCTCCCATCATACTCATCTCAAATTCCCTACTCATTATTTTAGAAAAATCATCACATAGCCTTTTATCAGAATATCCAAAAAGTATATCATCGACATAGATTTGAATAATGAGTAATTCATCTCCTATTTTCCTAAGAAAAGGGTGGTGTCAACGCTTCCCTTAACAAGCTCCCTTTCTAGTAAGAATGTGCTAAGCCTCTCATACTAAGCTTTGGGTGCCTCCTTTAATTCATATAAGATATTTTTTAATTTGAAAACATGATTTAGAAATTGAGAACTCTCAAAATCTGGGGGTTGCTCTACAAATACATCCTCTTTTATTACCCCATTTAAAAGGCACGTGTCCATTTGAAAAAGCTTAAATACTTTATAACAAGCAAAAGCTAGTAGCACTCAAATGGCTTCTAATCTAGCTATAGGGGCAAAGGTCTCCTCAAAATCAATCCCTTCTATTTAGTTGTACCACTTAGCCATAAATCTTGCCTTATTTCTAACCACCACAATAGCATCATTCATTTTATTCTTAAAGACCCATTTGGTTCAAACTATACTTTGTCCCTTTGGTTATTCTACAAGCTCCCAAACATTATTCCTAAAAAAAATATTTAATTTTTCTTGCATGGCTAAGATCCAAAACTCATCAGAAATGACTTGATTAATGTTGGTGTGTTCAGTCATTGAGATAAAGGTAGAGTGGTTCACTTCCTTCTTAAGACCATGCCTAGTCCTAACACCTTCATAAGGGTCTCTTATGATCAGTTCTTTAGGACGACTCAAAGAATATCTCCAATCTCTAGGTAAGGTGTGTGTAGGTTCAACCCTTTCCTCCAAAATTGCATTTTCTACTCATTGGGTAATCTCACCTACTCCTTCCATGTTTTGGGGTTCTACCCTCTTCTCCAAATTTTTAACTCCTGTGATAATCTCTCCAACTTCATCTTCATCCTCAACTCTAGACTTCTTAGGATCAGATTCATCAAACACTACATGAGTAGTCTCGTCCACCACCAAAGTCATTTTATTAAACACCCCAAAGGATTTCCCAACACTTGAATATCCTAAGAACACTTCATTAGATTTTGGGTCAAATTTTCCTAAGTGTGACTTCTCATTATTAAGAATGAAAACCTTACAGCTAAAGATGTGGAGGTGGGAAAGGTTGGGTGTCCTACCCTAAAGGATCTCATAGAGTGTCTTATCGAGTTTGGCTCTAACATTCATCCTATTCAACACATAATAAGTTGTGTTTATCGCTTCAGCCTAAAAGTATTTTAGAAGTTAATACTCAACAAGCATGGCTCTAGCAGCTTTAATTAAGGGCCGGTTCTTTCTTTTAGCTACCCCATTCTACTGAGGGGTCCTAGGAGCTAAAAAGTTGTGACTAATCCTCTTATCCTCATAGAAATATCCAAATATCTCATTTTCAAACTATCCCCCATGGTCACTATGGATGGTCAAAATCTCATAACCTAGATTTTTTGAATCCAAGTGAAGAAGGATCTAAACTCATCAAAAGACTCATTCTTATGTTACAGAAATCTAATCCATGTAAACCTCGAGTAGTCATCGATAATCACAAATTCATAGACTTTTTCCCCTAAGATGACAGTGCTAATGGGTCCAAACAAATTCATGTGTAGGACTTATAAAGGTCTAGAGGTGCTAATATCCTTGATGGAGTAAAAAGAGGATTGAACTTGCTTTCCTAATTGACATGCATCACAAAGGTGATCTTTAGAGAATTTAAGCTTGGAGACACCTCTAACTAGGTCTTTCTATGTCACTTTTCTAAGAATTTTCATACTGGCATGACATAATCTCTTGTGCCACAATCATAAATCATCAACAATAATTTTTAAGCAAAATGAAGTAGCACATTCAATATTATTTAAGTCAAGCATGTAAATATTATTGATCCATTTTTCCTGCAAAATAGTGTTCTTATTTAAGCTTATAATGCAAGTATTTACCAAGAATTTTATGGTAAAGCCTTTATCACAAAGCTGACTGATACTGAGAAAGTTATATTTCAATCCATCTACAAGCAAAACATTTTCAATCAAAAGGTTCTTAGAGTTCTTGATTATTCATACGTCCACTACTTTCCAAGTGGTATTGTCTCCAAGAGTAACCTTACCTCTAGCCCCGACCTCTAGTGAAATGAATTGATTAGCATCTCCAGTCATGTGTCGTGAGCATCCGCTGTTCAGGTACCATATGCTTTCACGAGGCATTTTGTGAGAGCAAGCCTACAAAATCATCAAATGTCATATTTAGGAACCCAAACATGTTTGGGTCCCTTCTTACAGAACGAAGAATGCAATGCATTTATGTTATGCTATGAATCATGTAATTTGGGTCTCCACGCCCAATGTGTACTGATAAATTATGCAAGTGTGTGAAATGTGTCCTAACATGCCCACTTGAAAAATATTTAACACTAGGAAAATGATTTACTAATCTATTTGGATTGTAATGCTTCCTTTTAAAGTTTGTGGTGTATGCAATATTGATTTGTTATTTTCAAAAACTTTAAGAATTTTTAATTTCTTAAACTCTTTTTCTAACTCAGCATGAGATGACTTCAAGGAATCATATGCATCAGATAATTCAGTATGCTTTTTATTTAATACATCAAACTTATCAAGTAAAGACATGATTTCTATCAATTGTAGAATGGTCTTTAAGTAAAATTTTATACTCTTTTTACAAATTTAAAAACTCTAATTTCAAACTAACATGTGATTTCTTAAGATTGCTATATGATGCATGATTTTGTTCAAAACCTTCAAGTAATTGTTCGTAGATTAGTTCACATACCTCTTCTTGGTCAAATTGACCAAGATGATCGTCCGCCATCAAGCACAACTTTGTAGTCTCCTTTTCACCTTTATTCTCAGAGGAGTCTGATGCTGAATCTGCCCATAATGCCTTTTGGAACATCTTCTTATCCTTTTCAACTTGAGTTTCTCCTCACCCTTCTCCTTGCTTGAGTTAGCTTTAAGTGTAGGAAAATCATATTTAATGTATCTCAGCTTCCTGCATTCAAAGTAGATCATATCATTATAATTCTTATATTTTTTACTACCATTACCTTTATTTCACTTCTGATGGTTCTTATACTTCTTCCTTAGAAAGCTTTTAAATTGCCTCATGATTAAGGCAACATCATCGCTTTCAGACCCGAAAAATTCAGTGTCCGTATTGTTGGCCTTCAGCGCCACAATTTTATCCTTCTTTTTCTCACCTACATCAAGATTTTTTTGATTTATCTCTTGTTCATAAGCAATATCTAAGCAAATTATCAATAGAATAAATATTGAAATCTTTAGATTCAGTAATTGCAGTGATTTTAGCATCAAAAGAAGAAGGCAAGTATTTCAAAATTTTATTTACTCTTTCATAATTAATTAGCTCTCTTCCTAAATCATATAATGAGGTGATAATTTGAGAAAACCTAGTATACATATCAGAAATTTATTCAGAATGTTTCATACAAAAATATTCATAGTCATGCAACAACATATTCAATCTAGATTGCTTAACTTCATTGGTTCCTTTATAATTAATACACAATCTATCCCAAATTTTTTTACCAGTTGCATAAGTTGAAACACACATATAATCTTCATATTTCAAAATATAGAAAAATCAATTCAAGCATTTTGCATTAAGTTGTGCTAAATCTCTTTTATCAAAATTCCATTTAGTAAAGGAAGTTCAATTTTAATTCTATTAATTTCATAAGAAGGAGGGGTATAACTTTCTTTGACAAGCATCCATATGCGATAATCAATCAATTATAAAAAAGTAGACATGCGAGTTTTCAAAAAATCAAAAGAAATATTATCAAATAAAGGTGGTCAGGTAATAGAATACCCTTCTACAGTATTACGATTACCGGAAATAGCCAAGGATTAAAATTCAAAATTTTTCAAAAACTCCCACTATGATACCACTTGAAAGTTCATTAGGGATGTTAAGCCTCTATGAACTAGCCCAAGCTAACCAAGAGCGTGAGGGGGGGGGGGGGGGGGGGGGGGGGGGGGGTTAATTGGTATTTTAAAAAATCTTTCAATCAAAAACAAAAACTCAATCAAACCAAAATTTACCACAAAGAAATTTAATATGCGGAAATTATATACAGAAAAAGCAGTAGTAAAGGACACTTAAATTTATAGTGGTTCGATCAACTCGACATATGTCCACTCCCTGGAGGTGCCCTCCGAGTATTGTACTAAACTCAGTGACTCTTCTTTTGCTCCCATAATAAGGTAGAGAAGTATGTTCAAAACCTCCTTTCCACCGACACAGTGAGGCAGAGAACCCAGCTCCTTTTGCTTCCTCCTAAAGAAGGCAGAGAACCTTGATCGATTATTAAAGTAGACCTCTCTCAAACCTCCAAGAATAAGGGTTGATGATAGAAGAAGATGACTTGGATCCTTACTTAGAGCAACCTTTGTGAAATCCCTCACAAACTCTCCCTCACAACATCCTCTCTCTCTCTCTCTCTCCTTTTCTCTCCCTCTCCTCTAGGCTCTCTCAGGTCAAGATAGTAGCAAAAGATGATCTCTTGGGTAGAATAAGAGGACTTAAATAGAAGAGTTTTGGAATAGCTCTTAATTTAAATAAATCGACTTTATCATTCAGGATGATATAAATATCATCCTGGCCAATCAGCACAAATTTCGCTCAATCAGCCAGGACAGTTTGAGACGATCAGACGGTTTTTGTTAATATCATCCAGGATGATAGTATGTATGATTAGAACAAATTGAAGAATATTATCCAGAACATCTCCCTGAAAGGGTGTCTAGATGATGTAAAAATAACTAGATCATCCAAGCCGATCTTACGATTGTCCCGGATGATTAGTTCAATTCAGCACATATCATCCAGAACATCACCCTGAAGAGAAGCCGACCGATATTTTATCATCCATGAATCAACTAAGGTTTTTGAACTGAATGTCCCAGCCGATCCTTAGATCATCCATGATGATATGATCAAGCAATCAAACTTTAATTACTTTCCTTAATTGTCATATTAATTTAGACATAATTGAACTACATCATCTAGGCCGATGTCCTAGACGATGATTAAAAATTAAAACTACCTAAATAGATCTAGTTGTTAATTCTTTCTGATTTGAGCCTATCATCCTTGCCGATACTAATATCATCCAGAATGATGTGCTTAATGATGATTGCCTTAACCAGGATGCCCTAATTAGGATTTTTATTTTTAACTGATAGTATATGACAATTTGTGAATTGTCCTAGACGATGTGACCAAAAATAGAGAACTCTAAAATTTGACAAAAAATTTCCCCCATGTATGTGAGTACAAGGTTACTTAGCATAAGGAACCACATCATTTATAATAGACTCAAGAAAGGGAAAAGTTTACAAACTGACTCAGATATTGTCTACCCAATCTTGAGTGGGTTCAAATTGTAATTTGATCTTGTGGACCTGACATGTTAGTAGGGCAGGCAATCATAGAGAAATACAAGTATTTGCTATCATCAAAATTATACTCCCTAAAAGTAGATTTATAACACAGCTTAGGGCGTGAATGAGCCACAAGTATAGGCACCTGTTTGAGTTTTATTTTATTTATTTTTTGAAGAACATGTGGCATCTGAGTGGTGGCTATAGTGTCGCCTCTTAAAAATGAGAGAATATTTAAAATTTTATTATATTGTTATTTATTATTATAGTATTATTATAATTTTATATTTTGTGGCTTAAAAGGTTTTAAAAAAATTATAAAAAAAAGTTATAAAAAATCCTAAAATTTTTTTGAAGGGAGGCTCTTAAAAAGTTGTATGTATATATATATAATAATTTTTGCTTTAAAAAATTCCAAAACAAATCATAAAAATAAAAAAATAAAATAAATCTAAAGAAAGCCTCTTTAGCTTCCCTCTCACTTGCACCTATAAATACCCCATTGGGGGTGGGGGAAAAGTATAATCTTCTCTCTCTCTCTCTCTCTCTCTCTCTCTCTCTCTCTCTCTCTCTCTCTCTCTCTCTCTCTCTCTCTCTCTCTCTCTCTCTCTCTCTCTCTCTCTCTCTCTCTCTCTCTCTCTCTTCTTTTATCCTCTACTTATTTCAATATTAGAGGCATTCCACTATCTTGGATAGATATTATCCCCTATCACTTCCAATATTAGAGGCATTCCACTATCTTGGATAGATAGTATCCCTTATCAATCTCTAATGCTCCCAAGGTTTAACTCCAAACTGGAGGGAGAGGGGCAAGTCTAAACTCATAAAAAAAAATTAGCCTAGTAAGAATAATAAGCACAGATGCCTATTCTATCTTTAGTCTATCAAAGAAAAAGAAGATCATATAAAGCCACTTTCAAATTTTTAAATAAAAGCAGAGGAACTTTCGCCCATGACCTAGAGGGGCCAGATAGACTCCGATTAAATTTGTGCAATCTAAATGAAAATCGTGATGCTCAATACCCCCTCTTTATTTATAAGGAGAAGCTTTCACTATTTTTCTCCTTCTTTCCTACACTTCTTCTTAAATTAGAGGTATTTCACTATCTTAGATAGGAGGTACCCCCTATTAAGCTCTAATTCCCCTCTATGTGTAAAAGGTGTGTTCTCCCCTTTCTTCTCCTTCTCTCTCTTACTTCTTATACTAGAGTCATTCCACTATCTTGGATAGATAACAACTTCTCTTAAGCTTTAGTGACACTCTTTATATAAAAGGAGTAGCTCTCTCCTTTCTTCCAATTCTCTCCCACACATCATCTTACATTAGAGTCATTCTACTATTTTATATAAGCAGTATCCCTTATTAAGCTTTAGTGCCCTGATTTTTGTATAAGGAGCAACTTTCGCCTTTCTTCTCCCTCTCCTCCATACTTCTTCTTATATTATAAGCTTTCCACTATCTTCGATAAGAGGTATCACCAATCAAACTCCAATGCCCCTCTTTATGTAGAAGAAGTTCTGATGAGAGATCATTCTCCCTTCAAACTACCCATGAAAAAGAAGATTTATCACAAATTATAGAAAATGATGGTCAAAAGAGTTTTGACAGTAGTTAGAGTAACTAAACCTTCAGCCTTTTGAGATTTTGATGTATATATTCCTTTTTAGGTATGTACCTTCAAAGATGTTTGGATAATTTTATATCTTATGAGGGCTTTGCCTTCCAAGGTTTTAGGTGTAAATATATCTTTTAGGCTTTTATCCTTATAATGTTTACGTACATTTGTTCCTTTTGAGGCCTTCAGCTTTAAAGGTTTTTAAATAATTCTGCATCTTTAAAGGTTTTTACCTTTTAAGGTCTTTGAATGAGTGGTGAACATGTCGGCCACTCATATAGTCTTTCTAGTGAGGATCCTACCCACTATTAATTTTCTATCAAGGCTCCTCATGAGTAGGCCTTCATTGGATTACGAGTTGAGATCTTATCTATCACATGCCCTCATAGTGTCTTTTTAGTGAGGACATTGTCCACTACTAGCTTCAATTTGAGGCTACCTCATAAGCAGGCTTTCTTGGGGTTGTTTTATATGAAATATTATTTATAAAATTTCATTAATAATCAAACTTGTTTGAAAGATACATAATTTAAATCTTTTTAAGATTTTTGATTCTATGAGAAATTTCAAACATGAGGGTACCCTTAATCAATAATGACAATAATTTCTTTGCCATGGCTCTTTTGATCTTCTCCATTATGAAACTGATGATTTGCAAGTTGCTATTATAAATAATAACCTAAATATCCTTGGTGAATCAGATGTTTAATCTCATCCTTCAATTAAAAGAATTATTAAGTTAAATGTCCTTTTGATTGATCAAAGTTATAGTAATGAGATTGATCAATACCCATTGAATTTTTTAGGGGTTTTGTCCACTTGAGATGTTCAAAATTTTTAATCTCCATTATAATGTTAGCTTTCGATGTATTTAAAAGAGTGCAATCAAATGAATTTGGATAAATTTGGTGGGAATCATTTTTAACATATCCTTCCTTCTTCGTTGTATATGTTGATCAATTTTTAATGAATTTCTTCATTTAAAGGGAATTGCTCAAATTACTTTTGATAAGCATTGATAGCCTCATCTATAGTTTATTTGAGCTTCCAATTGATGAATCAAATTAGCATTTGAGTGAACAGTCTCTTGCATCAATAATGAGTAAAATAGTCTAGGTCAAAGTTCTCCTAGAAAAAAAACTCATAGTAACTCAAGTTATACTCATATATTTGTCAATCATTAGAAGAAAATCTTTTGACGAACCCATTTAGCATTTCTTCCTCATTTTAAAAAATCCCAGAAAGATGAGTGGAGACCTTGATAATTCATCATTTAACAAGAAATTGTTTGATAAAAAGGCTGGCAAAGTGGGTGAAATTGTGGATAATATTTCTTGAGAGTGAGTAGAATCCACTCTGAGTTTTACCCTAGAGATTATTAGGTAAGACCTGCAAAGGAGTGCCTCAGAAGCTTGTACGAAATACATGATAGGCCTAAAATGATCAATATATTTATAGGGGTTAGAGGGCCTATCATATGTTTCACTTGTAGGTAGCATAAATCCCACTGGAATAGGATGTCAGAGAATTTTATTTGTTAAGGGTGAGGACTCTTGAAAGTTGCATTGATGATTAAATTGATTCCACTCCGTCAAAGAGAATTCTTCATGAACAAGGCTTCATAATATATGTCTATACCATCTTGAGGGGTATTGATGAAATGATGTTGTTCTAAATCATCCACAATGGGTGGAGGATTATGGGTTGGCCAAACAATGTGGGGAGGATATGTTCAACCAGTTGCATCGAAGAGATTTTGATAAGCTTGTGTGGATGCTGGTGCTCCTCTGTTGACGTTGTCTCCAAATTATTATTGATATTATGGAGGGAGAATTCGATCATATTGTATTGGTACTCTCTATTTTCTAACATTATCTAATACTTAAAAGATTTGACTTTGAAATTCTTCCATCCTACGTATACGATCTTCTAAAGTGAGGCCTGGGTGGACTTGATCATTCATATTTTATTATTCTTGATTGAGAGATTGATTGTTCACCATTATAGATGTATATTGGGAATGTTTTTCACAGATGATGCAGAATTATTATGTACTAGAAAATTTGAGTGGTACAGTGTGTGATTTACAAACCAGTGTTGTACAAAGAATAAGTACAAATAAATAAAAGTAGTAAGACCAAAATTGTTTTATATGGAAAACCTATAAAGGGAAAAAACCAAGGCTCAAAATCACTTGAAACATCTACTTGATAGCAAGTGATATAATGATCTTTTTTTCTTCATTATTGAAGAAGGAGAGTATAAAAAATCAAAGATGATAATTAATACCCAACAATAGTATCTGATTTCTTCAATAGGGATTATGTAGGTTTATAAATTAACTTTATACCTAAAAACAATTTTGATCTTCCCAATAGAGATTATAAATGTCCATTGAAGGACTTGTATACCCAACAATAAGGTTTGATCTTCAATAATGATGGTGATTGTCGGCGATAATAGATGGTGGTCGTTTGTAGCAACAATAGCTAGAAAAAGCTAGAGAGCTGCATAGTTTTCTCTTCCTCTCCTCCCCCCTCATGTGAAGAATGTGGGGCTTACTTATAATTTTTTTGTGAGTGACATACCTAGTAAATATAGAGAAGATCTAGGGCAATTTTGAATTGTTCTATGTCATGCTCATAATGATCCTCTTGATCATCAAACATTTATATGCCCTAGAGATGTTCGAATTGAGTGATCTTAAGCTTGTTAGATTTATTTCGTTGAGCTGCTCGATTTAATTATAAGCAAGTAATATTTATATTTCATTTGGTAATCCAATTAATTCTTTGAAGCTTTCAAGTAGGCTTTGGTCCCTTTATTTGGGCTCATTTGGGCTCTACTTAGATCGAATTTTGTGTCGTTGGGTTCGTCTTCTTGAGATTTCCAATTTTACTATAAGCCTGCTAAAATCGATGTTCGGATGGTCCCAAATGTATGGGGTTTTTATTCATATTTGAGTCAAGATTTGTGCTTAATCAAGGTGATTTTTGGTGAAATATCAACCATAACCATTTTAGAGGTAATTTTCCACTATATATTTTTCATGTTTATAAACCTACAGTTCTAAATATCTTTATATGAAACAAAATCACACATGCAATTCAATATGTCTTTATGTAAGCACAATTACATAAGCATATCTTCCATTATGTATAAAAAGATTTTAAAGAATATAATTAAAAAAAAGATTTTTTTATCACTTATCTTCTTTCTTCTGACATAAATTTTTTTTTCTACTAAAGATAAAAACATGTGATGAAATACTACTATAAAATTCTATCATACCTTCAACATTTTATTAGTGCATGGATATGAATAAGCTAATGAAAATTTTCTATTATGGTCCATATAAATATTAAATAAATTTTTATGTGTTATCTTACTTTTAAGTCTATAAGATTTTGATTAATAATAACAACAACAATTTCAAGACTTTATGCCACTACGTGTGGTTGGCTACATGAATCATTTTTCTTCATTATGTTTATTATGACTAAAATTCTCATTTAAATCTAATACAAAAATACCATTTCTAACCAATCATTTATAGGCCTACCTCTAACTTTCTAAACATAGGATAAATCTAATACATTTACTCTCTTAGCCGTATCATCAGAAGGCTGATGTTTTATATGACCAAACCATCTATGATGACTCTCTCAAAATTATGATCAAATTTTTTTTTTTTTTTTTGACTTTTTGGACATCTCATTATTTTATTAGGTGTGACGAAAGCATCATTTTTAAAATTTTTATAATGGGAAAATATAATTTAATTACATTCAATTATTATTGTGTGCTGTAACATTTATGATGATAGAGAAAAAACTATAACATTAATAAAACTATAATTTATTTTGTATTATAATAGTAGATAAATGAAAAGATTACCTCCATCTTGATCTTGTAATTGAGATTACTTATATAAAACAATGCAATCACTACCAAAAAACGAGAGTTTTCGTAGCAGTTCTTTGCACCGGTTTTGAAAACCGCAGCGAAAACCAAATTTGCATCAGAAATTTTAAAGCCATTGCAGCGGTTAAAACCGATTCAAATTGCACCGGTTAAAACCGCCGGCAAAGCCTATCCGTGGATTTAAGTGACCCAAAGCCCTAATTTCCCTCTTCGAACTGTTTCGCGCGATTAAGATGACGGGAGCAAAGCTGTGGCGAAAATCTCCTCCGCTTGCGAATCCCGGCCGACTTCCTTCGATCCTCATCACTGTGAGTCTCTTCCCCTTCATCCTCTCCTTCTCTTTTTCTTCTCATTGTTTTTCTTCATTTTCTTCTTGTGCATTCCTTAGGTTTTAGGTTAATCACTATCCTTCGCCTTGAAGGAGAAAGCAACCTCACAGTGAACAGTAAACGAACAAGGAAAAAGGAGGAACTAATATTTTCTTAATATTCATGCATCAATAGTGAACTGTTACATTTCTATATATTTATATGTGTAACTATCAAAGAATATACAAAGCCTAACAAACTTAAAGGTGTAATGGAAATATGAACAAAAAATGGATAATAGGTACTAAGGCTTGAGGCAGAAATTTATAACCGCTGCAAAAATACGCATGCGTAAATAGCTTCCCCGTCGGTCCTAAAACCGCAGCGGAAGGCCGTTGTAGCGCATTGCAAACACAGCGGTAATGTAGCGGTTCTAAAACCGCTGCAAAGAAAAAAGTAGCGGTTATAACCGCCGGAAAAGGTGAAAAATTGTGCTGCGAAAACCTTATTTTTTGGTAGTGAATTATAGTCATAAATATATTTGCTAAAATTATAAAGTGAAAGAAGACATATCTTTTTTGCACAATCTTACTGACATGTAGATGTCATTAATATTAGAACATAAATCCATGTAATATCTATTTTGGATAGACAGGTGGCAGCTT
The DNA here is from genome assembly GCA_016618105.1 of Dendrobium huoshanense. Taxonomy (NCBI): domain Eukaryota; kingdom Viridiplantae; phylum Streptophyta; class Magnoliopsida; order Asparagales; family Orchidaceae; genus Dendrobium; species Dendrobium huoshanense. Next base: position 35,827,731 of record CM028352.1, on the reverse strand, counting down.
CTGATTAGCTAAGTTATCTTTACGTATCTTCCTATATTCTATATATAGATACCTAATATGTACTTCTAGGACATGAAAAATATATCTCTGTATTCTTCTTCCTCTCGGCATTCCGTTTCTTTTCTCTTCTTCATCTTTCGGTGTCTTCTTGTTCTTCAATTAATACTACCTTCTTCTTGCTCTGCCTAATGATCAGTTATTCAGTTGTCCCCTTAGATGATGGTGCACTTGGCCTCCCAAATCTTAGGATCCCTATTTTCATAAGAAAAGAAAAATAATTAGCATAATTATAATAATGATAAAATAAAATATGCCATAATTATAATAATGATAAAATAAAATATGTCATAATTATTATAATGATAATATAAAATATGAAATGTAAGAACAAAATCATTATTATAAACTGAAAATAATTATGTTTTTTTAAATTGCTGCTTGTTTTACATCCACATTTTAGTAGTGGCTATGCTAAGAAGATGAAATGTTTTATAAAAAAATAAGGATATAATTAATTAAGATAATGTTGATTGGTGAATGAGAGGTCTAAATTTCTTCTCATGCCACAGTATTCATCCAACATATTTTGATTAATTTAATAATCAACTTTAGCTTTTCTTTATATTCTAATTAAAAGCACCGGATAATATCGACACGTCAGACGTCACTTTTATCTGACTGGATTTCTCATGATGGGTCCCATCCTCACATCACATTCAGGAAAACAACACTAATTGCCAAGCAAAAATTAAAATTTTATTTCTAGATAGAAATCTATTATTAAAATATTATATTTCTAATTATACTAAATTATTTTTTAATGCCTACTATCTGGGAATAAATTTGTAAATTAAAAATTAGTATATTTTACTATTTTACAATAAATTTTACAGTAAATATTTTAAAATTTATTACATTTATTTGTAAATTAAAATTATATCAATTCATATAATTTAAGTATAATAAAAATAACCTGTATTAATATTTAACTATATTTTGATAAAAATTAATAAGAAATTTTTTTTAATAATTTTACTAAAATTCTGATTTATATATTTCAAATTTAATTATGTGTAGAAATATTTAAAAATGGCGTGTTAGGGGAAGGCTGTTCTCTATTTTCTTTCTTGCCACATCATTCGCTCACTTTTGATTAATTTAAACGGTAACTTTAACCTTTTTTATTTTAATTGTCCCAATCAACACTTTATAATCTACTTGTTATAATCAAATTCCCAAAATTAAAATAAAAGAATGCTGACTAGTCATGCAAATTTCTTGTGGAAGAAATGCTAATAATGCCAAAAAATTTTGGATAAAAATGAAAAATAATAATAAAGAATTTGTGGCAAAATCTCATAATCTGAAAGGGCTTTCTCTTCAAATGTTTTTGAAATTATTAGCCTTTACATTTTTTCAAGGGTTTAAGTTATGTTAATTGCCCCAAAATCTCAACCCCTCACCCCATCCAAAAAAAAAAATAAAATATAAAAAATGTATTTTTTAAAATTAAGTGTCAAATTCCCAAAAAAAAAAAAAAAAAATTAAGTGTCATAATAAATAAAAATATTTCTTAATTTCTTTAATGGCATGGGCGGAGTTAAAGAGGGCTTGCCTACCGAAGAAAATAATAATAATTTTTTATTTTAATAATATTATTAATTTTTAATTAAAAATTATATTTAATCATTTTTATTATTTTATTCATCTTTTTATATTTCTAATTTTTACATAGAAATAATTATATTTTTATATTATAATCAAAGTTTATCATAATAAATTATAATTTCTTGCATTATAAATTGTGATTTTTTATTATTATCTTAATTTTTTTCTTTTTAAAATAATAAATTTAAAGAAAATATTTTTTAAATTTGTTAATGCCGGCCTTAGGCATGAATGAAAAAAATTGAAAGAATATTTGCAGAATTGAATTTGTGCCCCAAATAGAAAACATTTCTTGCTCCACCATTGTTAATTGGGATTAATTTTTTTGATAATAAAAATATTAATAAAGATTATGTTATTTAAAAGTATAAAATTTATTAAAAATATATATAACTTAAAATTTAAATGAAAAAAAAATCTGAATGTGTTAAAATATAGTTAGTTTTAAACTGGTTTAGATTTTTATTGAATAATAGAATATTTAATAAACAATTTAAAATTAGAAAAAAAATCAAATTAGATCAAAAATTTAAGTCAAATTATATGTTAAAATTTGATTATTTAAATTAGATCAATATTCTCAACATGTTAATTTAAAATTCAAGGAGCACAAAATATCCTAATCAATGGAACTCACTAAGAGTTGAAGATGATTCATTTAAAAAGTTATAATTGGTTCAAAGAAAAAAATGGAGATCATATGTATTGTTAATAATTAGTAATGAAAAATATCTAAGCAAATGAATTAATGCCAATTTAAATTTTGAAATCAATAAAATTGGAAGCTTGTAGTTTTTATTTCGTTGCACTGTTCAAATATCTAGTGATAGTTAATTCTGGAAGGATATCAACACAGCTGGAAACTTGAAGTTTATGTTTTGTTGCACTCTTCAAATTTATTGTTGATATCTTATGAATATGCTTTAACTTTATATCTAATGAGGGAGGTCAATGGTGTAATTCTTGAAGATTTGAAGGATGTGATACATAATCATGACTCATCAGCTACATATGTCCCTAGCTCATAGCCACATGCATATATTTTGCTTAGAAGACTCGTCACTTGACTTGAGGGACACACCACTTGTATGAGGGTTCTCGTTTAAGAACTTGCCCAGGACCTGTCCATGACACTTGCACTTGAGGAGTCGCTCAGAGCAGACTACTTTCCCAGGGTATACGCCAAATATATCCAAGGCCACATCAAAGATGGATGGTGTATAAATATTGGCCTCTTCTATGTATATTTACCTCTCTATAGTTATCATATCATATGTTATTTATTTATTTATTTATTTCCTAATATAATATCTTCTATAGCCTTATCAACCGTATAAATAAGAGGTTAATTAAGAGATATATTTTGGACGTCATACCATTTCTACTATTGATAGAGATTATTTGACTTCATAGTTGCTCTCCACACCCACTTACTCTCACTCATACTCCTTCGCTCTATGTAGCTAGACTTGCTAGCAAGATCAAGTGCCACTCACAAACAAAACTATGGTTACATTATTCACGAATAAAATAATTTTATTTCTCTTCATTAATTTCTTGTTACATCACACACATTTATAGAGCTTATATAATATTGCATTGAAAATTTCAAACATAAGGCAAGTGGAGTGGTTGACTAAGGTTTTGTTTGTGATAGCTTCCTTAATGCTTTTTAAAACAATTGATCTCAAACGAAGTCTAACACTAATATAAATAAGCCCAATCAATCCACGGGTCCATGAATTCCAAAATCTACCAAAGAATCTATCAAGAATCAAGCAAACATAATTTCTCTTTGGGAATGGAGGTTGAAGGCAACCTCTAAACATCTGATCTAAGGGTTTTAATATTAATGCTTTCGATTTAGTTGCAGTTGTTTAAAAGGTATGCTATAATGCTGTAATTCTTTTTTATGTCTAATTACTTGATCCAATCCAACATGAACCGTGTGACCAATAAGAGTAATGACGTTCTTCACTCTCCATAATGATTAACAAAACCAACCACATGGATATGCTTTATGCATCCAATAATTGAGTGTTGGAGGAATTATTGATTCCTATGGGACGAAAGTATCTTGTTGTCTGGCCAGAATAAACAAATTAAATTATCCCCCTTCATTTCATTTTGGTAAATTCAAAATATAAATTATTATTATATTATTATTTTTATAAATTTAAGATATTAAACATCTTCGCTATAATATTCTGATGAAAATAAAATACTAATCATTAATACTATTATGATAAATTTAAAATAGCATTCTTTATTAGACATTTTAATAAATATTATGTATTAATTGATTGTTTTTCTAAATTGAAAAATAAATCACATATATTATTTAATATTTTTGATAAATCATAAATATTAAATCATCTTTTCTAATATTTTGATAAATTCAAAATATTGAACCATTATTTTCTATAAATATAATATTTTAATATTTTGATTAAAAAGAAATATACTAGATATATCATCAAAAAATTATCTTGATCTGGCACAAATTTCAAGGAAAAATCAAGTTGGAAACTTAAAAAATTATAATAGTCCAAGGTTTCAGCAAACTTATAATCAAACTGAAAATCTCAGAAATAAGAAACCAACAACAGAAAATTCGACCCAATCCGAGCTCAAATGGGTCCAAATCAAAGACCCAAAGCACATTTGGCAGGTTCAATTCATAATTTGGATTACCAAGTTGTTTCAAAAATATGACATTCTTATAGTTGAATCGAGCGGTTCAACGAGACGAATCCAACGAGCCCAAGATTGCTAAATTTTGATATCATTAGGGCCTCCAAATGTCTAATAAATGATCTACGAACAAGAGATTCAACATTGGTCGTCCATTCAAATAACTCTCATTTTACCCCTGATTTTCCTCCTATTTACTGGCCATGCCACTCTTAAAAAAATATAAATAGACCTCTCATTTCTCTTGAGAGGAGGGCACAAGCAAGAAAAGAAGAGAAGGAAGAAGTGAAGGAAGAGAATGAAGAGACTACTTGACCACCGTCGGACTTCCACCCATCTGCCAACTAATGCTGGAACTTTGCTCGACTATTAACAAGTGCCGGAGCTTTTTCAAAAAGTTTGTTAAATATATTAGGCCCTTATGAACTAGCCAAAGGCTAATTAAGATAGAGAGGTGAATTGGTATTTTAAAAAATCTTTCAATCAAAACACAAAACAAATCAAAATTCACCACAAAAAAAAAATACAATACAAAAATTAAATACAAAAATAATAAAGGAAAGAACACACCATATTTTTAGTGGTTCGGTTAAACCTTGACCTACGTTCACTCCTCGGAGGCACTCTTCGAGTATTGCACTAAAATCAGTGTCTCTCATTTAGCCCCCACAGCTAGGCAGATAATTCCTTACAAAATCACTTCCACCTTCCCCAGTGCGGCGGAGTAGCCGCGTCTTTTGACACCAAAGAGATTTTCGTCTTCCCAGAACTTCTCTCAAGACAAGCCTTGAATTCCATGGTACTAAGGTGCAAGCTCGCCGGAGCAACCGTATGGAATTCCCCTCCATACTCCCTTGAAACCCCCTTCAAGGATCGTCTCTCTCTCTCTCAAACTCCACCCTTTTCTCTCTCTCCCTTTCAAGCTCTCTCTTAAAGTTCCCTCTAAAAGAACAAAGCTACAAAGTTTACCATAGACACTTACTAAGTGCTTTGATAAATTTTAAATAGAAGAGCTCAAAATGAGCTCATTAATTACAACTTGACAATGTTATCGTCTAGGCCAATAAGAATATCGGCCTGGCCGATCAGCGTAAATTTCGCTCGATCAGCCAGGTCGGTTTGGGATGATTAGAGAAATTATGGTCACATTCTCCAAGACGATAGAAATATCGTTATGATAGATTAGTTCAAATCCGAGGAAAATCATCCTGAACATCAACCTGAATAGAGGTTAACCAATGTCAATCATCTAAGGGATTGGCCCGGCCGATCCTGCGATCGGCCCGACCGATGTGATCATGCAATCAGCCTTAATTGCTTTCCTTAAATTACCAGATTTAATTTAGGCATAATTGTGCTGCATCATCCAGATCAATAGGATATCGTCTTGGACGATATCCAAAAATAAAGAATACCTAAATAGATCATTGTGGCTGATTCTTTCTAATTTGAGCCTATCGGCCCGATCGATATAATATCGTCCGTGTGGATTGGCTTAATGACTGCTGCCATAATCATGATCCCCTGATTAAGGTTTTTATTTTTAAACTGATCATCCAGACCGATATAAATATCGTCCCGTATGATGTTATCAAAAATAATAAACTCTAAGAAATAGTAAAAAAATTCACAAGTGTGTGTGTGCAATGTTACAAAGCAAAAAAGCACCCCTATAGGACATGACTCAAGAGATAAAAAATTACATCATTGAGAATTACTCGTAAAAACGTTCTCCCAAATCATGAGCCTTGAGTGGTGCATCGTAGTCCTGAAAAGTTAGTACACACCCAAATAAACATAAAATTCAAGTACATATAGGTAGCAAAAAGTGAACCATAATATTTGTTATCATCAAAAAATATAAACTCATAAGCTCGAGTTGTAATAATCTCTCCCTTTTTGATGATGAAAAATATTATTGGTTGAATTTGTAAAATTGAAAATATTTTCTCCTAATCTCCTCTTCTCTAGAATAACCATAGAAAGAAAAAAGTTTTTATTTTATTTTATTTTAAAATAAGTACAAATGCAACTTCAAATACAAATACAACAGTACATTCTTCCCCTTTGACATTATCAAAAAGAGAAGGGGAACAAATAATCAGGATAATAAAATAATGATTCAAATACAAAAAATGATCCTTGATTAAGTGAAGACAAATTCAAATATTCTTAAAATGAGAAAGTTACCTTTTGATTTTATTCAAAAACTTAAAAAGATTGTATTGACAACGCATAGTCCAGAAAAGGTTAGAAATTCAAAATTTGTTAATCCAAACTCAAGTTCTTTTAAAGGCTCAAAAACTTTTTAATCCAATAACTAAATCAAGGAATAAATTAGAGAGAGAAATACTAATTTTTTCAAAACTCATTCCATAAAACATATCCAATAGAAGATTAATGCACGAATTGTTGAATTAGGAATCATGATTCTAAAACTCAAATATCAAAAGTATCAAGGGTTTTCTTAAGCTTTAACAAGTACAATAATGGTAAGCATTATATTTTGTGGGCTCATTTTATGTCTCCTGTCAATTGGTTGGCGTACTGCACATCTTTTGATTTTTGATATACTTTGTGTATCCTTTTTTTTCAATTTGATATCATTGCGCATCTTTTATTTTTGATATCATTGGCCACTTTATTTTTTGAATATTCTACCTTTTTTAAATCTAAAAAATAAAAGTAAACCCATCCTACTGACAAAATAAATTACTTGATTAAGAAAATTATGAGGTAGATTCAACAGCTTGTAAAAGATTCATATGCGATAAATAAACTGTATGGAGATGAAAAAAGACCAGTTTCAAGATTTAATTTATAATATGATGAAGATTTTGAATCAAAAGTAAAATAACATCTTTAAGAAGAGAGATAAAGAGACAAAATCATGAGTTTCCTTCCTTTAATTGTTTTTAGAGAAGTCAACCACAACTTTCATAAGAATTCAAGAAAAAATATAAGGTAGGTTTTTCATTTTTAGAAAAGTGTATGTGTGTGTTGATAAGAGAGAACTTCACAAAAAGTAAAGTAAAGATAAATTTAAACTTTTAAAGTGACAAAGGAAAAAGAAAAAAATAAAACTAAAAAAACACATAAAACCAAAATAAAAAAAATATACATAGACAAATAAACACACAACCAAGAGTTTAAACATCATCTTGCTTCTAGTCTGATGATTCAGAAGCTAGGTCTACCCAGGAGATTTTTTGCTTTTCATTACTTGCCATTTCTATAATTTGCTTACCTTTACACTTTTGTTTTTCAGGAAGAGTTCTCATTTTAGGGCACTAATTTTTCATATATCCAGGTTTCATACATCCAAAGCAAATAATATCAGAGAAAATCTTAACATTCATACCATTGTTACCTTTATACCATTTTGTTGATGCTTATGCTTGTGCTTTAGTGGGTTTTCCAATTTTCTTGATACGTCATCACTTTCGTCACCAACTAAGCTTCCTTTCTCCATGTTTTCAGCATTTAGCACTATCGTTTTACCTGCATCCAAAAGTTTTTGACCCAAACTTTGCTCGTAGATAATGAGTGAGCCAATAAAATTATCAATATAATATTCATTCAAATTCTTTGATTCATAAATAGCAACAATTTTAGCATCAAACTTATTAAGTAGACAATATAGAATTTTATTGACGTTTTCAAAGTTTGAAAACTCATTTCCTAAAGCATGTAATGATGTAATAATTTGAATAAATTTAGAATACATGTCTAAGATCGTCTCATAAGATTTCATGCAAAAAAGTTCATAATCATGCATTAAAATATTCAACTTGGATTCCTTAATTTCTCTAGTGCCTTTGTATATGGTATGTAATTTATCCAAAATTTCCTTACTAGTTGTGTACGTGGAAACTAACATATGATCTTCAGAATTTAAAGCACAGAAAAATTAGTTTAAAGATTTTGCATTCAATTGAGCATTGATTTTTTCTTCCCTATTCCATTGATTAAAAAAAATTTCAGTTTTAATTCCATCTATAACACATGATGGTAAAGAATAAAAAGTTAAAATAATATGTTACATTCGATAATTAATTAATTGCAAGAAGGTAGACAAGCGAATCTTTCAAAAATCAAAAGTAATATTTTCAAATAAAGGTGGTCTGGTGATTGAATAACCTTCGGCAATATTAATATTATAAAAATTAGTCATGAATCAAAATTCAAAAGATTTCAAAAACTCGATTTTATGAATCTTGTTCTTATACCACTCAAAAGTTCGTTAGGGATGTTAGGCCCTCATGAACTAGCCCAAGGCTAATTAAGAGAGAGAGGTGAATTGATATTTTAAAAAATCTTACAATCAAAACACAAATCAAACTGAAATTCACCACAAAGAAAATACAATGCATAAATTAAATGCGAAAATAATAAAAGAAAGAATACACCAGATTTATATTTGTTCAGTCATACCTTTACCTACGTCTACTCCTCGGAGGCACCCTCCGAGTATTGCACTAAACTCAGTGTCTATTCTTTAGCCCCCACAGCTAGGCGGAGAATCCCTTATAAAATCACTTCCACCTTCCCCAGTGCGGCGGAGTAGCCGGGTCCTTTGACATCAAAGAGATCTTCTTCTTCCCAGAACTTCTCTCAAGATAGAATAATTATTACGTCCTCCGACCAGACATAGAGGCACGTTCGGTCGGAGGCCAAATCGCGCCAAAAAAATGAGAAATACCAAGCAAATACCAAGCAATACCAAACAATAATGAGGAATACCATCACGTGAAGACCCAATACCGAGTTTTACCGAGCTATACCGAGCAATACCAAGTTATACAAAAGTTGTACCGAGTTTTTTTCTAGAAAAATTTGGGTACAAGTCGGTATTGCTCGGTATAACTCGGTATTGGTCTTCACAGAGCAATATTCCACGTTATTATCAAATAATACCTAGCAATACCGAGCAAATACCGAGTTTTTTGGCAGAATTTTTCCTCCGACCGAACGTTCCTCTACGTCCTTACACCGGACCTAATAAAAGTTCCTCAAGACAAGCCTTGAATCTGATAGTATTAAGGTGCAAGCTTGTCGGAGCAACCATATGGAATTCCCCTCCACACTCCCTTGAAACCCCCTCCAAGGATCTTCTCCCTCTCTCAAACTCCACCCTTTTCTCTCTCCATTTCAAGCTCTCTCTTCAAGTTCCCTCCAAAAGAACAAAACTACAATGGATGCCAAAGACACTTACTAAGTGCCTTGAAAAAGCTTAAATAGAAGAGCTCAAAACGAGCTCATTAATTGAAAATTGTCGACATTATTGTCCAAGCCAATAGGAATATCGGCCTGGCCGACCAGTGTAAATTTCGCTCAATCAGCTTGGTCGGTTTGGGACAATTAGAGAAATTTTGGTCACATCAACCAGGATGATAGAATATCATTATGGCTGATTAGTTCAAATCTGAGGAAAATCATCCTGAACATGGCCTTGAATAGAGGTTGGCCGATGTCAATCGTCCAAGGGATCAGCCCGGCCGATCCTGCGATCGGCCCTGCCGATGTGATCATGCAATTGCTTTCCTTAAATTCCAGATTTAATTTAGGCATAATTTTGCTGCATCATCCAGGTCGATAAGATATCATCCTGGTCGATGTCCAAAAATAAAGAATACCTAAATAGATCATGGCGGTTGATTCTTTCTTATTTGAGCCTATCGGCCTGACCGATACAATATCATCCAGGCCGATTGGCTTAATGACAGCTGCCATAATCATGATGCCCTGATAAGGGTTTCTATTTTTGAATTGATCGTCTAGGTTGATATAAATATCGTTTCGGATGTTGTTACCAAAAATAGTAAGCTCTAAGAAACAATAAAAAAATTCCCAAGTGTGTGTGTGCAAGGTTACAAAGTAAGAAAGCACCCCTATAGGACATGACTAAAGAGATAAAAAAATAAAACTGTGAGAACTACAAGTAAAATAGTTCTCCCAAATCAGGAGCCTTGAGTGGTGCATCATAGTCCTGAAAATTTAGTACGCACACAAATAAACATAAAATTCAAGTACAGATAGGCAGCAGAAAGTGAACTATCATATTTATTATCATCAAAAAATATAAACTCATAAGCTCAAGTTGCAACATTTCCCAATAGGCGACTAATGTCAGATTATGTTTGACTGTCAATTGAAGCCGATTTTTTTCTCGACCACCAGAACGTCGCCGGATTTCCAATCTCCATTTGTAATTGAATTTCAACCTACAAGTTGATTATTGTAATATGATCTTTCTCAATTTTAGGGATGAGTCAGCCCCTTATAATCTCAGTAAAGACCAGTGGAATCCTTTCAACTAGGTATGACCCCATGGTTTTTCCTTTTTCCTGAGTTTACATATAAAAATTTTGGTGTTACATTTTTTCCTACGTTTGTGTGTTGGATATCCGTACAACACTAAGACAAAGATTTTCTAACTCTATCACCATGTATATTCTAGTCTACAATAGTTTGGTGATGTTTGTAGAAAAGAATCCCAAAATTTTAAGTATTTCTGCAATAGTAGCAAGCGTATCAATTATATCTTTAGTGCCTCCCGCTTCAACTCCCACCAATCTAGGAATCAGTCTATGAATCATGGACGCCAATAATCTGCCTCTTTTTTAGCATTGGGGAAAAAATACTGCTAGAGAAGGAACTTTAAGGCCTTCTCTAGATGAGCAAATCCAAAAGATGGAAGAATCTTATAACGAGATCCTTCAACTTCTACGAGAGACTTGATAACCATCGCTAGCACAACAGGAGGAGGTTCTTCTCCCTCAAGATCTACCACTGGTCGAAGATGTTCAACATAAAACATCTTCAAGCAGAGATTCCTCTTCCTCCGCCAATGAGGAATATACAATCGCATTAAGACAATAAACTTACTGACACTGTAAGTTCTACCCATCCTTTACATGTAAGGCGACAACCTCGCATTCCTCCAGACCTCCCTGAAGACTTAGTCCGACTGCACGTCACTAAGCTCCTCCGTAATGCCCTACGTCATGAACGACACGTATTGGCCAGAGAAGAGTTCCCCGTGGGATGTATAAGACAACATTTTTGTTAGTGGGACTTCTAAGAGTCATAACCCCTAACTGAAGCCATTCTTCAGTAGCCTATTCCGGCAAGATTCAAGTTACCAAGCATAGATTCTTATGATGAGACATCTAATCCATATGAGCATATCAATCACTATAGAATAATTATGTATATCCAGTGAGCCTCATTTGCGCTCCTCTATAAGGTTTTTTCTGCTACCCTCAATGGATAAGCTCGAACATGGTCCTACTCACTTCTAGCTGGAACGATCCCTATATTTATTAATTTGGCCAAAGTGTTCGTCGAATAATTCATTGCTAATAAAAAAAATGCTAAGGATTCTTCTCACCTCTTTTAGATCCACCAAAATGAAGGAGAATCACTCAAGGAATATTTTCAACAATTTTTTGCCGAGGCTCGGCAAATTCCAAGAGTAGATCCTGAATTGTTGAGAGGATTCTTTTTTGGAGGCCTTCATCCTGGTCCCTTCTAATCATCACTCATATGAGACACGGTTTATTCATATGACGACCTTATCCATCATATGGATGCACAAATCTCTGTAGATGAATCCATAAATGCTCTAGTAAGCAATTTGAACAAATAAATGGAAAGCAAAAAAGTGCACCAATGATGGATAATTCATTCCAACAATGAAGGAAATAAGGGGAGAATAATCAACTCTCTAGGTCTACAATGCCATGATAGGAGCCTCAACAGAAGGAGTATACACCATAGAACATATCCTAGTAAAATTTGTTGATGGCCATCCGAAATCAGAAGAACGTGAAGTGGCCAATTCCTTTGAAGATAAATATAAGAAATCAGGATCAATACTATCATTTTCATCATAGTTGTGGACACACAACTAAAGAATATAAGAATATCAAGGATAAAATTGAAAGTCTTATCCACCAAGACTATCTTTGATGGTTTATTCGAGATCTATCTGCTCAAGAGGAAGCTCATCCCACTAGGGGGTAAAATCAACAACAACAGAGATAACCATTGAATAATCATATAATAGTTGATGAAATTGAGACCATCGTAAGAGGCCCCTTACTATATAATTAGATCTTATTAGCTATAGACGAAAATCTAACACCAAAGAAGGCTCGTATCGATTATTCTATTACTTTTGACAATTTTGATTTGGAGAGAGCAAAAACCCCTCATTAAAATTTGCTTGTGATTAATGAGGGGATAGGTGACCCTTGTTACAACATCAAAAGAGTTCTTCTGGATAATGAAAGCTCTATAGATGCCCTATTCTACTATACTTTTCTCAATATGAGTCTAATCAGAGAAAAGCTTCAGCATGCTGTAGGTCTACTATATATGTTTGATAATCAACCTGTATAAGTAGAAGGAACAATCAGTCTCAAGTTATACTTGGATAATTTTCTCGACTCACTCCATTCTCAATACATTTCATTATAGTAAAGTCAAAATTAGCTTACAAAGCTATCTTTGGAATGCCACTCTAATCAATCTTTGGTATTATTGCCTCCATCCCTTACCTTAAGATGAAGTTCCTTACCTCGATAGGAGTCAGTATAGTATGTGGAGTTCAACATATAGCACAAACCTGCTATCTTAGGCAGGTTCAACCACATCCAACGATTACCCTTAAAATCTAGGATTTTGATCTCCAGAGCAAGGATATCCCTCAAAGGGAGTCTCTTGTGGAAGACCTCACTATTGTATCAATATCAGAAGAACACCCTTCAAGGACTGTACAATTTGAATCCCTTCTCTCAGATGAGGAGAAGAAAAAATATATATTTTTTCTATGTAAGAATCCATATGTTTTTGCATGGAGTCCAACATATATGCCCGTAATCGACCCTGAAGTGATCATGCACTCCCTCAAAGTCAACCCGATATGCAAGCTAGTAATCCAAAAAAGTAAAATTTTATGCCAGATTATTAGGAAAAATCGAGCAGGAAGTTTCTAAGCTTTTGGAAGATAGATTTATACATAAAGTGCACTACCCAACTTGGTTAGAAAATGTCATTATGGTATGGAAGGCAAGAAGAGCTTGGAGATATGTGTAGACTATATAGATCTTAACAAAGTATGACCAAAATATAGCTTTCTACTTTCTCTTATTGACCAATTGGTTGATACCACCTCCAAACATCAAATGTTGAACTTTATGGATGCCTACTATGGCTACAATCAAATAAAGAATGATGATGTATATGAGGAGGCAATAGCTTTTTGAACATATAAAAGGTTATAGTGCTATCTAGTGGTGTCGTTCGGGCTTTAAAATGCTGGAGTCACATATTAACGCCCTATGATTAAGGTTTTCAAAGATCATAGTAGGCACTCTATGGAAGTATATATTGATGATATGCTAGAAAAAAGTCTTGAAAGGTCTTAGCATATATCCGACTTGTAATAGTGCTTCCACCTACTGTGATGCTACAACACATGACTCAACCCTACCGAGTGTATTTTTGGAGTCTCCTCTAGAAAGTTCTTAGGATTCATGATAACTCACCGGGGAATTGAGGCCAATCCTGAGAAAATCAAGGAAGTCCAGAGACTAAATGGAAGAATTACAACACTATCTCATTTCTTCACACATTCAAGAGATAAATATATGCCCTTCTTCAAGATACTCAGTGGTGCTCATAGCAAAGAATTCTAATAGATCGATGAATGCTAATAAGCCTTTGAATAGATACGAAAGTATTTAGCATCTCCGCCACTACTTTCCAAATTAATACTTGGAGAAAATTTGAATTTTTATTTAGCAACTTCTGCCCAAACAATCAATTTTGTCTTAGACTAAGAAGATAATATTATATAATGTCCTATCTATTATGTCAGTAAGATCTTATCTAAAACAGACAAACGTTATCCCCTAGCGGATAAAATTGGCTTGACATTAGTTTACTCCTCCAGGAAACTATGCCCTTACTTTCAAGTACGTATAATTGTAGTTTTCAAAAATCTGCCGTTGAGGATTATCCTATAAAATCAAGAAGCATTTGGCAGGCTCATCAAGTGGTGTGTCGAACTGGGAGAGTTTGATATTCACTACTTGCCTAGACTCGATATAAAATCTCAAGAACTTGCTTATTTTATAGTTGAATGCACCATCTCCTTATTTGATGAGCCACTGAGTGCTTCTCCTTCCTCCCCATACTAGGCATTGTATATTTATGGAGCTTCTAGAAGTTCTAGCAATGAGGATGGAATTCTATTAATCTCTTTGTAACAAGTCACCTTGGAGTATGGGCTCCGACTTAAATTCTCTATAATGAATAATGCAGCAGAGTATGAGGCCCTTATTGCTGGATTGAGGCTAGTAATCTATTATGAGGTACATAACTTGATGGTCTACACATATTTGTAATTGGTCTCTTTTGAGGTAGAAGGGGAGTTTGACATCCACAACCCACAACTGGCCCAATATTGCAACATTGTAAAGTCGCTCTTAGCTCATATAAAAGAGCATCAAATCATCCATGTTCTCTGATAGCAAAATGCATGAGCTAATACTATTTTAAACTTGCTACATCATCGGCTGGAGATGTCTACAAGAATAAGTATATCGAGGAGATCCACTTTCCATGTATCCAGTGTTTGTGAGTCATATAATTAATCAAAAAACTAAGAGAGGCTTATTGGATTGATCCCATATAGTCCTTTTTACATGATGGAGTGCTACCTAAAGGCCCCATGGATGCAAAACCACTTTAGAGACAAGAAGTAAATTTCACTATTACTGGTGGCGAGTTATACAAATGTGCTTTCACTAAATCATACCACAAATGTCTCCCACCTTCATAAGCCGATTACATACTATGAAAGTCCATTTAAGAGTATATAGAGAACATCTAGGAGGAAAAGCATTAGCCTACAAGATCATAAGGTAGGGATTTTATTGGTCTGTAATGAAACAGGACACAATTAAATTTACTCAAAAGTGCAAAACTACAAATTACACTCCAATCTTACACATACACCCGCTATGGAGCTTGCATCACTTTAGAGCCTCTGACCTTTTGCCTAGTGGGGAATTGATAAAATGTGATCCTTTCCTATAGCCAATGAACAACAAAATGTATCATTCTCACTGTAAATTACTTCACCATGTGGGTTAAGACATAATCTTTGGCAATGATAATTGAAGTTAATACCAACCAGTTCATGTGGAAGAATATAATATGTTTCTTTGACATTACTATAAGGTTTATCACTAATAATGGGACACAATTTAATATGAAGATCTTTGCACCTTTTTATAAGGATTTTTATATTCAGCTAGTCCACACAACTTTTGTCCATCCTCAGGCATATGAGAAAATAGATATTACAAATCGAATAATTTTGAAAGGGCTAAAGACACAGTAGGGAAGACTGTGGGACAATGTGCTAAAGAACTCCCAATTATCCTTTGGACTTATCAAACCACCGTGAGATCTCCTATAAGAGAAACCCCCTAAATTACTACTTTGGTAAGGTAGCATTCATACTAGTTGATATTGGTGTCCCAACTAATAGAGTTTAGACTTTAGACTTTAGTAAAAATGAGGCCAAGCTCAAATATATCTTAGATCTCCTCTTAGAACCAAGAGATGTAGCCATACTTCAAGTCACAGCATATCATTAAAGAGTTACTCTATCACTACAATCAGAGGGTGAAACATTGATGTATCTCAATTTGGGATTTAGTTATGCGCAGCTGGAAAGAGCTCTCAACGAAATAAAAACTCTCCCCTATGGGAGGGTTCTTATTTTGTGCTAGCTATGGTTAAGCCTGACACCTTCAAATTGAAAGATGCTAACTGAAGATGCTCCCTTGAACTTGGAATGTTAGTAACCTTCTAAAGTATTATTAGTAGGTGTTGATAGTACTATTTGTCTTGTGTTATATATTTTTTTCCCAAGTTGTTATGCTATCCTCATATGTATCCCTTCAGTATTATTATGCTGACCTCATATACATCCCTTGTGTGTTGATTATGGTAAAACGCTTCTAGCTCCCGTATCCCTATGTTATATTAGGGAACTATTATATTATCTTATATAATACAATAATGTAATGTTCATTTTATTTTGATATAATCTCCTCTTGTAAAAGATAAAAATTAACTAAGAATTTAACATCTTTATCCATGATTCAAGAAATACATAATTTATACTATATCTCAATCACTAGATGATCAATCATAGGGAGATTTGATCCGACCTCTTCCATATAGGTTAATGTCATCAAGCAAATGCTTTGACTAACAACCTCATATAAGTCAAAAATCCTAATAGAATTTCTTAAATTTCAAATTTTTGGATAATCAATCTTAGGAGGATTTAATATGACCTCTTCCATACAGGTTAAATATCATCAAGAAAATGCTTTGGTTAACAATCTCAGATAGGTCAAAACATCCAAAGAGGATCTCTCTCACATTCACTTAAGTCAAAATAGTACACTAAAATATTTCTCATCTTCCAGATTAAAATAAAACTAAGAAAACTTCATATGCATATGAGAAAAAATAAAGGAGAAGAACCCCTACAACTTTTTAATATATTATTAAACATTATATACATCATATGAAAATATCAACACCAAATGCATGTAATCATCACTATAACATATAAAATGGTACAACCAATAATGGAATAATACTACAAAATCTCAATATCATCCTCCTCCTCAAGGGCAAAGGCCTTCTTCAACTCTCTTTACCTCATCACTATTATAATCTGAAGAAGAGTCACCAAAAGCCTAGTTAGGTGTCAACCCCTCAATTTTTGGTCCATTCTTATACTACACTAAATGGATGCCCTTCAAGAAATCTCTAATGAAGCCTTCCTCCATACACTCAAACTCCCAACTCCAAGGTCTTGACCTCCATATAATATATGTGATCACGAGCTTCCTGAATCTAATCTTGAATGATCATTTTAAGGCAACAAACTTCTTAAATTCTTTTATAACTCAGGAAGGTGATTGTTCTGACTTGGACATGACTTCCTTCTCAGAAAATAAATTATAAAGCCTCTTGACCTCATTTTCAATGGCTACACACTTCTATTTAGTGACCTACTGATCTTTAATATGTTGGTTGATTACTTCATGTATATCCACTAACTCAATATACATATGCTATATCTGTGGATTATGTAATGATACTGAAGTTATCATAATAGCCAATTCTTCTCTACACTCTGCTAACAGCTCCTCCACATCCTTCATCTCCTTGATATTGCTACCATGCTTTTTTTTGTACTCTCTATGGAGATACTTGACATTCAAAAACTCATTAATCCTGTCATTTAAGGCATTGGTCATTTCAATTTCAAGATCCACATATTTCACCAATTGAAAAAATGAAAAAGTTTCATAAGGGATATATCCTTATTAGAGTATAAAAAAGAAAAAAAAAAACAAAAAAATATAGAATGGGAACTCACAAACTCCTTAGCCCTTTGACGACCAATATATTGATGTTTCAAAGCATCTTCTGAAATGTGGGACTTGGATGGAGAGACATGATGAACGTTGCTAGTGACTGTGAAAATCTTCTCTAAATATTTTTTCATGGATGCCTGTGATCACCCTCATTTCTTGATCATTTAGGATGATCCTTTGAGTGTTGAGTAACTGTCTCTAGGACTTTGGCCGACTTCTTTAGCATACCAACATATGATCTCCCTACTTGAGTAGATAGCCTCACCTTGAACAATTATTCTTCATCTACATGTCTACGCAAATATTATATCTCATAGTGGATAATGTAGATAATAGGGAGATCGAGTATCATTAGTAAATCCTCTACTCCAATGTGTAAGGGAATGTGTAAATCTTTTAGTTTTCTCCTACTTTCCTTGAGATTTCAGTTCTTCTGCACAAAAAAGAAGTTACTAACCCAGCTCTTTGATGGGTCTTAAGTGTGAATATCCAAATACTTGGATTGGAAAGAGAGATGATCCTATGTATCACCAATAAGTCTACCCATCTCAGAAAGGCACTCTGGAGATAAAACAGCTCCATGATCTCTAAAAAACATGATCAATCCTATTATGATCTACATGAATCTATAAGAAAGCTGGGACAAACTCACTCCACATGTCATTAAAATGTTAATCAACTTTGGAGGAGAGAAAAATCATAGCCCCTCTCAATCACTCCACATGTCAATGAACTCGTACACTGTAAAAAATCTTGGGGGAGGGGAATAGACACGAGCGAATCTTTTAAGCACTTTCATCAAAAATTTATTAGAGAAGTGAAATTTTTTCCTAAAAATGATCAAGGAATCACTAGTTATGGTGGATACAATATCATCAGCTTTGACCACTTGCAATATTTTCTTCAAACTCTCAGATCAAATCGCAGGGTGATCTCATTTGGTTGAGGAGATTTTGGTGTAAGTTATGTCACTCATTTAAACTTCTACACTAAAGAGGGTGAATTAATTTAAGTAGGGGATACTACCTACTAAAAATAGTGGAATGACTCTAGAATAAGAAGAAAAATGGGAGAAAAATAAAAAGAAAGGTTGCAAAAATTCTAACTTCTACATAAGGAAAGGAACACTAAATTTTTACAGCAGGGGATGCCACCTACTAAAAATAGTGGAATTCCTCAGCAGTAAGAAAGTTAGAAGGAGAGGAAAAAAAGAGATGGAAATGTAAAAACTCTAACTTCTATACAATGAGAGGGGCACTGAATTTAAGTAGTGGATGTTAGTTACTAAAAATAGTGGAATGCCTCAATTATAAGAAAATCAGAGGGAGAACGAAGAAGAAGAAGAAGTTAAAAATTTTTATTATCCCAGGGGGGTATTTATAGGATGAAAAAGGGGAGAAATTGTTTGAAAAAGAGGGGGAAATGTTTTGAAAATTGGAGAGAGTAGGCTCCTAGAAGCCTTTCAAAAAAATTTAAAATTTATTTTTTGAAATTTTTTCAAACTTTTTTAGGCCCAAAATGTTATTTTCAATTTTTTTTTAAAAAAATCAAAATATGAAAATTTTAAAAAAGAAAAATTAGAGAGGCAGGCAACACTGTAGCCGTTGCCTGCCATATGAAAAAAATGGTTGGAGTCCACTAAAAAAATTTCTAAATTTTAAAATACAACTGACAAATGCTGGCTGCTATCAAAATTGTATGCCCCTCGACTCTTCGCCCACGCGTCGCCCTGATTTTTGGACTGGATAGTCTAATTTAGATGCTTTTGGGGTCCCCAAAACCATTTTTTGACTTTCCGGAACCAAATTTGGCACTTTTTGAGCTCCTACGATCAAATTTGAGAAAAATTACATTTTTGGAATGAAATTATTCAATATTTTTTGTGATTCAAGAAAATTTAAATGTTGTGAAATATCTTTTCAAACTTTTGGAACTTCAACATCCAAAAATAGGGGACAAATTATATATCATAAAAAAATTATCTTGATCGGGCACGAATCTCGAGAAAAAATAAAGTTGGAAACTTTAAAAATTAAATCAATAACCATCCAAACTCTGATTTTAGAAAACTTATAGTTGAACTGAACATCTTGGAAATACGAACCCAACGACACCAAATTCAAATAGGTCCAAAAAAAATCTTGAAGCGCATTTGGAAGGTTCAATCAATAATTCATATTACCAAACAGTTTCCAAATATGACTTGCTTATAATCGAATTAAGCGGTTTGATGAGACAAATCCAACCAGCCCAAGACCGTCGAATTTTGATATAATTAAAGCCTTCAAATGCTAAAAAAATGTCTATGATTAAGGGATTCAACATTGGCCGTCCATTCAAATCACTCCCAATTTACCTCTGATCTTCCTCCTATTTACTGGCCAAGCCACTCTCAAAAAATTATAAATAGACCCCTTTTATTATCTTAAGAGGATGGCCAAAGCAAGAAGAGAAGAGAAGGAAGAGACTCCTCCTCGGCCACCACTAGACTTCCACCCGACTACCAACTGACGCCAGAATTCTACCCAACTGTCGACTAGTGCCAGAATTCTTCCAGATAGCCGACTAACAGTAGAATTCTACATGATGGTCAATTGAAGATGGATTTCTACCCGACCTCTAGAATGTCACAAACCTTTTTATCTCCATTTGTAACTGAATTTTTACCCGGGAGTTGATTATTGTAATAAGAACATTCTCAATTTTAGGGACGAGTCATCCACTTGTAATCTAAGTAAACACTAGCGAAATCCTTTCATTTGGGTGTGGCTCCTTGTTTTTTTGCATTTCTTGGATTTCCATGTAAAAATTCTGGTGTTACAAAATTTCCGCTATTTGTGTGCTGGATATCTGTACAATGCTGTTGTTGACCTCATTATTTGAGGATAATTTCCTTGGAATTAACCTCTAGCATCTAGGTCATCATAGCCTAATGTAGACATCATCCTTATGATCATCTCAGGTGGATAACAAGTGATGTAGAATTGATTCGTTGTGAGCTAAATTGAATTTGAACTAACACTAATAAAATCAAATACATAAAATTGAATTAGGCTAAATTAAAGTTTCAACTAATTTTTGTTTAGATTGATATAATAATTTCATTAAAATAAATTCTCTCTCTATTTTAAAATAATAAAAATTTTAAACATTTAAAATTTTTTGAATTAAAATTAAAATAAGTTTAGCATTATATCCTATTTAAAACAAAATTAAAAAAAAAAATTTAATTTTGGTGCGCTTTGGATAGTTCGAATTCGAACCCCACTTACTGCCTACTCATTTATAGGAACTAAAACTCCCAAGGTCTCCTCTTAGTTCGCAACTTCCTCTTCCTTTATTTTCGTAAAAACTGCCCACTCACTCGGCTGCTCTCATGGGAAAAATCCTTTTCCCTACTAGTTTGCGAAAGCCCTAGGCCCTCATCGCCTATAATGGTTGAATTTGGGCTTATATGAGCATGATAAAGTGAGCAATCAACCCATATTATATGAATTTATGTTAGATTTTTTTTTTACCGTATGATCGAGTGTTGTGGCTTAATAAAATATATAGGAAAAGTCAGGAGGAGATAAAGTTGTACTAGTTTACCTTGATATACATATAAAGTTCAAACAGTGAGTGGAAACCTACGATGTTGTTTTGGTGCTGGTCAAGCAAAAATTGATTAACTTCCTTTATCATTTTTTGTGACAAGACGAGTATGATCAATATGTTTATCACCATTTTATTGGAGAACTTTATATGTATACTCCCAATTCTACTACTCCATTTACACTGACTTGTTAATACTGTTGTAAAATATATTGGAAAGACTACATATGTATTTATATTGTCAAGCCTCACACATATATTTGTATTCAAAGCAAGTAAAGTGATTTACATAATTTTGTGTGGTTGTTGAAAGAAAGGAAAGTTGTAGTGGAAAAGAGAAATGTGAATTTTAGAGAGGATTACATGCTTTATGATTAGATAATTTTCTTTGTGCTTTGGAGACAATTGCAAACTTTATGTTGGAAAGTAATCATGTGTTTTATGTTTTAACTGTGAGTTTTCTATAGAATCAATTCAATGTTGCATATGACATTAGGATGATTTTTTTTTTTTTTTTTTTTTGAAAATTTTCAAAAAAGTAAAGTTACATCGAGCCCTCTTTCTTCTTTTAATTTCGTTTGGTGACAATGTTAAGTTTAAAACATTTGTTGATATATAGGTTCCTCATGTATCTTTGGCATCACATCATGAGCATTCATATATTTTATATAAAGGTTGTTGCATGTAAGAGGGTATCTTGAGTTGGTTGGATGAAAAATTGAGGTCTTTTATAAAAGATTTATCGTATGCATTTGTAGCCTTTTTGTGGTAAAAGATGGCATAAGGTAATTTGAAGTGTTTCATGTTATGCTTTGGGAAAGAGAGATGGTGAACTGTTCATTTACATTTATATAAAGAAATGAATGATTGTTTGAAGTGTTTTGTGAATTATGGAAGAAAAGAAATGTGTGTAGAGTTTGAAAATGCTTGGTTTTGAAATGTAAAATAACATTTATGATGTGTTTTTGAAATGTGAAATGTGAAAATGTGAAAAAAAGAAGTGTATGGAGTGTTGAAGTGAATTGAGTGTGTTGAAAAGTGAAACTTAAGGTGTGTAAAAAGTGGAAAAAATGTATGATTTGAAAAGTGGAAAAGTATATGTTTTGAAAATTATATAAGATTTATTTTGGAAGGTGAGTTGTGAAAATTTTGAGAAAATGAAATGTGCATGTGAAGAGTAAAGTGTATGGTTGTAGGAAGTATCTGTGACTTTAAAAGAGCTTTTTTGTGTGTAGATTAAGAAATGGAGAGTGTGGATTGTGAAAGGTAACGTGTGTGTATGATTTGAAAAGTAAAATTTTGGGATTTTGAAAAGTGAAAAGTGTATGCTTTGAAAGGTGATTGTGTGGTCTTCGGATGGTGAAGGATGTATGTCTTGAAAGGTAAATTGTAATTGAAATGAGTTGGGAAGTAAGGTATGTGATTTTGAAAAGCAAAGTGTTTTGATAAGTATATACATTAAAAAGTGAAAAGAGATGTGCATGTGAAAAGTGAAGTGTTTGCTTTTGTGGGAAGTGTGTGTGTGTGTGTGTGTATTTTGAAAAACATTCTTTGTGTGCAAATCAAGAGTGACATGTGTGTGCTTTAAGAGGTGATTGTGTGATTTGGAAAGATGAAAGGTGTATGTTTTGATGGGTGATTTGTGAATGTGAGTGCTAAGGGTGAAGTGTGTGATATTTGAATAATGAAGATTGTTGGTTGAATAGTGGAATGTGTGAATTTTGAATAATGAAAAGTGTGACTTTGGAAATATAAGGTGTATGTTATTTTGAAATGCAAACGATATAGGTGCATTGGAACGTGCATCAAGTTTATTGAATGAAATAAAGTGAAGATGAAAGGTGACTTGTGTATGTTTGGAAAAGGGAAATTATGAAGTTCGTATATATTTTGAGAGTTGAGAAATTCAAGTGTAGGAAAGCAAGGTGTGTGTTAGAAAAAGGAGAAGTGTATGCTTGAAAGTTGAAGATATATGGTTTAGAGAAGTGAAAGTGTTTGTGATAGAGAATGATTGTTTTGGGTGACTGTTGAAAAACAATTCCTCTCTTTCTCTCTCTACCCCTCTCTCTCTACCCCTTCTACTTCCCCTTTCTTATGCCTTGGGGTGATTTTCAAAAAAATATGAAATATGAGTTCATAAATGGAAAGTTCAAAAGGAAAACAAGAGAACCAATGTGCATGCCCCAAAAAAAGGTACGTTTTGATTTAAATTATATATTTTTTTTAATTATTGCAATTATAATTATTAAATTTGCTTCTAATCTCTATTTTATTTTCCTTGATTGCATGAACTATGAGGAACGATACCAATCAAGTGAACAAAAGGAAATGGACTAAGGGTGTCAGTCACATCTATCTAATTGGGTAGACATGCTACAGGCAGAACCACTGGATGTTGGCTCTGGTATGCTATGAGTTTTCTGAAAAATTAGATAACCTTAAGGCCCAAAGACCTTGATGTGATTTTGCAAATTTCCAACCTTGGGCCTTGTAGAAATCTTATGGGATTGCGGATCTTTGGTTTATGATTTTGATGATAGCAAACATTCCTTATTTCTCTACGATTGCCATATGTGCTAACGTTTCAGGTTCCCACGATCGGACTGCAATTTGGAATCAGCTCAAGATTGGGTAGACTAGGTCTGAGTCAGTTTGTAATCTTTTTCCTTTCTTGAGTCTGTTGTATTTGGTGTGGGACCAGTTGGATTGTAATTTAGAAGATCTCCTGTTGTTCCCTATAAGTTTTCTATTTTTGGTAATATTAGCCGGGACGATATTTATATCGTCTTGGACGATCTGTCCAAAAATAGAAACCCTATTTAGGGCATCCTCATTAAGGCAGCCGTCAACAGATCGGCCTGGACGATCCTGTATCGGCCAGGACGATAATCTCAATTCAGAAAGAATCAGCCGCCATAATCAGTTTAGGAATTCTTTGTTTTAGGAAATCAGCCCGGACGATATTATTATCGTCCAGGACGATCTAACTCAATCATGCCTAAATTGATCTGGTATCTTTGGAAAGCATTAATGGTTGATTGATACGATCACATCGTCCGGGACGATCGAATGATCGGCCAGGACGATGGCCTGGACGATCTTCATCGGACAGCTTGTATTCAGGGCTATGATCAGGACGATTAAAATCGGTTTTAAACTAATCGGCCAGGACGATCGTGAGATCGGCCTGGACGATGTAACCAATTTTCTTCTGATCGTCTCAAATCGTCCCAGGCTAATGAGCTTAATTTGTACTGATCGGTCAGGACGATATGTCTATCGTCCTGGACGATAATGTCGGCAACTTGCATTAATGAGCTCATTTTGAGAGCTTCTATTTAAGCTTTGGCATGACACTTTGTAAGCGTCTTTGGCAGCCATTGTAGTTTCGTTCTTGTGGGGGAAACTTGAAGAGAGAGCTTGAAAGGGAGAGAGGAAAGGGTGGAGTTTGAGAGAGGGAGAAGATCCTGTGAGGGGGGACTCAAGAGAGTGTGGAGGGGGTTCCACACGGTTGCTCCGGCGAACTCGCACCTTAGTACCATCGGATTCAAGGCTTGTCTCGAGGTAAGTTCACCAAAGAAGAAGTCTCTTTGGTGTCAAAGGACCCGGCAACTCCGCCGCACCGGGAGAGGTGGAAGTGATTGTGTAAGGGCTTCTCCGCCTAGCTGTGGGGGCTAAAGGAGAGACACTTGTGTTAGTGCAATACTTGGAGGGTGCCTCCAAGGAGTGGACGTAGGTCA
Source organism: Dendrobium huoshanense (assembly GCA_016618105.1). Classification (NCBI taxonomy): domain Eukaryota; kingdom Viridiplantae; phylum Streptophyta; class Magnoliopsida; order Asparagales; family Orchidaceae; genus Dendrobium; species Dendrobium huoshanense. Next base: position 35,802,554 of record CM028352.1, on the reverse strand, counting down.
AGGTTTGACCGAATCACTATAAATCCGGTGTGTTCTTTTCTTATTATCGCTTCCGCATTTATTTTTCTTCCGCACTTTTTGTGGTGATTTTGGTTTAGGTTTTTGTCTTTGTTTAAAAGATTCTTCTTTTCCAAATCACCTCTCTCTTAATTAGCTTTGGGAATAAGTTCATAAGGGCTTAACATCCCCATCGAACTTTCAAATGGTATCAGAGCCAGGTTTTCATAAAATAAGTTTTTAAAAGCTTTTGAATTTCGATCCATGGCTAATCGTACTTTTGCGGAAGGATATTCAATCACTAGACCACCATTGTTTGAAAATATTACATTTGATTTTTGGAAAATTCGCATGTCTACTTTTTTGCAATCGATTGATTTTCGTATGAGGCATATGATTTTAACTGGTTATTCATCACCATCACGTATTGTTAATGGAATTAAAACTGATATTCCTTTTAATCAATGGAATAGGGATGAACGAATGGATGCTCAATTAAATGCAAAGTCTTTAAATTGTTTTTTCTGTGCTTTAAATTCTGATGATTTTATGTTAATATCCACGTGCACTACCGGTAAGGAAGTTTGGGATAAATTGCACACCATATACGAAGGCACTAGTGAAATCAAGCAATCCAAGTTGAATTTTTTAATGCATGATTTTGAAATGTTTTCTATGAAACCTTTCGAAACGATTTTGGACATGTATACAAGGTTTATTCAAATTACTACATCATTGCATGCCTTAGGAAAAGATTTTTCAAATTTTGAAAAAGTTAACAAAATTCTTCGATGTCTACTGGATAAATTTGACTCTAAAGTTGTTGCTATTTGTGAGTCTAAAGATTTGAATGATTATTCTATTGATAATTTGATTGGCTCACTCATTGCCTACGAGCAAGGGTTGAGTCAAAGACTTTTGGATGCAGGTGAGACGATCGTTCTAAAAGCCGAAGATACGAAAAGAGGAAGCTTAGTTGGTGACGATAGAAAGGAATTGTCAAGCAAATCACAAAGCTCACCAATGCATAAGCAAAAGTGGAAAAAAGGTAAAATTGGTAAGGATGTTAATATTTCCTCTGACATTATTTGTTTTAAATGCAGGAAACCTGGACATATGAAAAATGAGTGCCCTAATTTAAGAATTCTCCCTGCAAAAGAAAAGGGTAAGGCAAAGTTAAATTTAAACTGGGGAAACAATGAAAAGCAAAAAATCTCATGGGCAGATCTGGTCTCTGAAGCATCGGATCAGGAGAGAGATAATGGTTAAGAGCCTTTCGTATTTTTTTTTGTGTTGTGTTTTTGTTTTTATGTTTTTTTTTTTTTGCGTTTTTGTTTTGTTTATTCTTTGAATTTTTTTTTTTTCGTAAAAATTTTTCTCTGATCTATACACACATTCACTTTTCTAGAAATGAAAAATTTACTTCCTAATTTTTCTTGAAATCTTTAGTAAGTTGTGATTGACTTCTCTAAAAACAATCAAAGGAAGGAAACTCATGTTTTTGACTTTCAATCTCTGTTTCCTAAAAGAGGTTTTTCTACTTTTGATTTAAAATCTTTTTCATCTTTTAAATTGGTTTTTGAAACTAAATTTTTATCTCCCTATATTTTATTTATCGCATAGGAATCTTTTGCAAGTTGTTGAATCTAATTCAAAATTTTCTTAATCAAGAAATTTGCTTTATCAATAGTATGGGTTTACTTTTGGTATTTAAGATTTTAGAAAGGTAGCATAATCAAAAAATTGGCCAATGATGCCAAAAATAAAAGAAGCGCAAAGCGCCAAAATTGAAAAATATAGAATACACAAAGTGTTTCAAAAGATGCGTAGTGCGCCAACCAATTGTCAAGAGGCATAAAATGAGCCCACTAAATTTTAATGCTTACCATTCTTATACTTCTTAAAGCTTAAGAAAACCCTTGATTTTTCGATGCTTGAGTTTGAAAATCTTGACTCATGATTCAACAAATCGTGCATTAATCTTCTATTAGATATATTTTATGAAAGGAGCTTTGAAAAATTACTGTTTCTTTCTCTAATTTATTCCTTGATTTAGATATTGAATTAAAAAGTTTTTGAGCCTTTTTAAATAACTTGAGTTTGGATTATCAATTCTTGATTTTCTAACCTTTACTGGGCTATGTGTTGTCAATCCAATTCTACTAAGTTTTTTGATTAAAACTCAGAGGTAACTTTCTCATTTTAAGAACATTTGTTTTTTTTTCACTTGATCAGGGAATGTTTTTTATTCATTTTGTTTTTTATTTGAGCCTCCTCTCTTTTTGATAATGTCAAAGGGGGAGAACGTTGTATCTTTTTTTTCTTTCTTTTTCTTTCTTTTAAAAAACTTTTAAAACAACAAAAATATTTTCATCTCCCCTATTTTTTTAAAAGTGTTATTCTAGTGAGGGGGAGATTAGGAGAAAATTGCTCTTTTTGAAAATTCAATTTGAAATGTTTTGCCATCATAAAAAAGGGGGAGATTGTTGCGGATCTATGGTTTATGATTTTGATGATAGCAAACATTCCTTATTTCTCTATGATTGCCATATGTGCTAACGTTTCAGGTTCCCACGATCGGACTGCAATTTGGAATCAGCTCAAGATTTGGTAGACTAGGTCTGAGTCAGTTTGTAATCTTTTTCCTTTCTTGAGTCTGTTGTATTTGGTGTGGGACCAGTTGGATTGTAATTTAGAAGATCTCCTGTTGTTCCCTATAAGTTTTCTATTTTTGGTAATATCGGCCGGGACGATATTTATATCGTCCTGGACGATCTGTCCAAAAATAGAAACCCTATTTAGGGCATCCTCATTAAGGCAGCCGTCAACAGATCGGCCTGGACGATCCTGTATCGGCCAGGACGATAATCTCAATTCAGAAAGAATCAGCCGCCATAATCAGTTTAGGAATTCTTTGTTTTAGGAAATCGGCCCGGACGATATTATTATCGTCCAGGATGATCTAACTCAATCATGCCTAAATTGATCTGGTATCTTTGGAAAGCATTAATGGTTGATTGATACGATCACATCGCCCGGGACGATCGAATGATCGGCCAGGACGATGGCCTGGACGATCTTCATCGGATAGCTTGTATTCTGGGCTATGATCAGGACGATTGAAATCGGTTTTAAACTAATCGGCCAGGACGATCATGAGATCGGCCTGGACGATGTAACCAATTTTCTTCTGATCGTCTCAAATCGTCCCGGGCTAATGAGCTTAATTTGTACTGATCGGCCAGGACGATATGTCTATCGTCCTGGACGATAATATCGGCAACTTGCATTAATGAGCTCGTTTTGAGAGCTTCTATTTAAGCTTTGGCATGACACTTTGTAAGCGTCTTTGGCAGCCATTGTAGCTTCGTTCTTGTGGGGGAAACTTGAAGAGAGAGCTTGAAAGGGAGAGAGGAAAGGGTGGAGTTAGAGAGAGGGAGAAGATCCTGTGAGGGGGGACTCAAGGGAGTGTGGAGGGGGTTCCACACGGTTGCTCCGGCGAACTCGCACCTTAGTACCATCGGATTCAAGGCTTGTCTCGAGGTAAGTTCACCAAAGAAGAAGTCTCTTTGGTGTCAAAGGACCCGGCAACTCCGCCGCACCGGGAGAGGTGGAAGTGATTGTGTAAGGGCTTCTCCGCCTAGCTGTGGGGGCTAAAGGAGAGACACTTGTGTTAGTGCAATACTTGGAGGGTGCCTCCATGGAGTGGACGTAGGTCAAGGTTTGACCGAACCACTATAAATCCGGTGTGTTCTTTTCTTATTATCGCTTCCGCATTTATTTTTCTTCCGCACTTTTTGTGGTGATTTTGGTTTAGGTTTTTGTCTTTGTTTAAAAGATTCTTCTTTTCCAAATCACCTCTCTCTTAATTAGCTTTGGGAATAAGTTCATAAGGGCTTAACATCCCCATCGAACTTTCAGACATGCTACAGGCAGAACCACTGGATGTTGGCTCTGGTATGCTATGAGTTTTCTGAAAAATTAGATAACCTTAAGGCCCAAAGACCTTGATGTGATTTTGCAAATTTCCAACCTTGGGCCTTGTAGAAATCTTAGTTTTGTTTATTATGCATTTTAAATTCAAAATTACTTGCAAGTTATTTTTGTTATACTATTTAGATTTTATTTTATTATTTAGAACCAAAAACCCATTTACAATCAAGCATATGTTCAAAGGGTTAGTAATAATACTTTTCATCCTATATAATATTAGTGACACTGAAGAAAAAAAATTAACTACGAGTCTTAGATAACTTAGATTTAGGATGCATACACCCTTTAGGAAAGAAAATACTAAATATAGACAATTTAGTGATACATTGCCTTAAGGTTAATGTATACACAATTAATTTAATTTTAATCAAACTTAAATAATCATCAATTAATCATTAAATTCTCTTTAAGACTTAGAAATTCCAACCAATCAAATAACATACACAATTTGAATAAAAAAAAGATGATAAATAAAATTCATTTGTTAAAATACATACATACAAATTAAAATCCTATAAAAAAGACATATAAGAAAATAAAAATAATAAATTCAATCAAAATTTGTATTTCTACATAAATAAAAGTAACATACAAATCTCAAATTTAAAAGTTAAACATAATTATTAAAATTAAATATTAAAAATCATAAATGATTAAATAAAATTTGGAAAACTAATTAAAAAATTTGTAACAAATTAAGTGGACAACTCCTAAAAATAGATTTTAAATAATAAATTACAGTAAGTTAAATAATAATAATAAATAATAAATTATTTAAAATTAATATAGAATTTAAAAATATAATAATTATAAAAAAACAAATAAAATATTTTAAATTTCAATAAATCAGTTACAACTTAAAAAATTAATTAAAAATTTAATATATTATTTAAAATTAATAAATCATCAAAATTTTAATAAATTATTAAAAATAAAACTTAATAAATTATTAAATTAAATAATCTAAGAACTAAAAGTGATTAATTAAAACATAAAAAACAACCAATTATTAATCAATATTAACAATTAAAATTCAACTTAAAATGAACTTCCGAAATATTAAATCACTCAAAACTTGAAATTAACCATAAAAAATCTCTTGACCTTTTTATAAACTAAATTCAATCAATTAGAAAACTCCTACTAAAAGTTATCCTAGGGTATACCCAAACCACTAACCCTACTACACACTCTTAGACTTGTTTGCTAGGACAACTGACTCTAGCTTTAGGTTAGACCGATGCTTACTTTATTGCTGCTGTGTGATGAGCTTTCTTGTGCTTTTCTCTTCATGATGGTTATAATAATTTATTTATTTGTTTATTTATTTACTTTTATAATGTGAGAATATGTGATGGGTGATAGATTACCTCTAAGTTAAGAACGATCTAGATGCTCAGAGAATTTTCTATAGGTGACCAAGCTTATATAAGGCTAAATCAAAGGGGGCAAATTAAATATTTAAATTAACAAAAAAAATTTTAGGTGCAAATATAAAGTTAAAAGTGCTTGGACAATTATGACTGTCTAATTTAAATTTAAATGCAAATATATAACTATATGTGATTATTTTATTATAACTGCTTAACCATTCAGGTGGCTAAGATTCTCTTTTTTTATCTGAGATGTAATGTAAATCTATTTGAAAGATTTATAATTTGAAAGTGACTTGAAAGTGGGATATCCATCCAACTTGGAATTCAAAGGGAAGAGAATATCTCTTAGGTGAATGTTCTCTTATATTGGGAAAGCCAAGTTAGGATGATTTTAATATCAAAAGGGAAAAGAAAATACCCCTTCAAAGCTGAGTTTGTTTTCATTTGGATATCTAAACCTGGTGAATTCAAGGAGCTCACATAAGAAAAGAAGGCTAAAGAGAGAAGATAAAGTGAATAAATGAAGAGATATCCCATTTCGAAATCACTTGTGTTAGTCTTACGATTAGAATTCGTGTTTGTTGTCAGTGGTACCCAGCCATTTTACTTTTCAACAAATTCTAGGTTATAAATAAAATGACACTTTCCATATGGACTTTAGACATTATATTTCAGAAAATTTTATTTGATTGTTTATTTTTTCTTGCGTAGTGGAAATTGCCTATTTTTTTTAGGTTTTTCTTACATGCCATATTTTATTTTAGCCTGTATATGATCAAAGTTTTCATGAGGGTATAAATAAAATATTTTATACTTAAAAATTATATAAAAATTTTTAGTTCACATAAAAATTCTAGCGATCTAATAAGTAAACTCAGGACCACCGAGAGTCATCATATATGCATATTCTTACTTTCTCTTCTTTGTTAGGTACCACCCCGCGACAGGTTCTGGCAAACCACATGGCCTATTAAGGTGCAATTTTATTTATGGGATGTTCTATAATCTCTAGAGAAAAATGTATTTTCTATGCCTAATTTTAAAATTGAAAGTTCGTTAGGGATGTTAAGCCCTTATGAACTAGCCCAAGACTAACTAAGAGGGGGGCTGAATTAGTATTTAAAAAAAAAATCTTTTAATAAGAAACACAAATTGAAACCAAATCAAAATTCACCATAAAGAAAATCAATGTGCAGAAATTAAATGTGGAAAAAGTAATAGTAAAGAACACAAAAATTTATAATGATTCGGTCAACTTGACCTACGTCCACTCCCCGGATCTCTCCTCCGGGTATTGCACTAAACTCAGCTAGGGTTGTAGCAAGAAATATAACACCTTCAGAAGGGTCTCCTATGATCAGTTCTTTAGGATGATTCGAAGTAAATCTTCAATCTAGGCAAGGTGTGTATAGTTTCAACCCTTTCTTCCAGATTTACATTTTCAATCCCTTGGATAATTTCACCTACTCCTTCAGTGTTTTGGGGCTTTAACATCTTCTCCAAATGTTCAACTTCATCATCATCCTCAATTCTAGACTTCTTAGGATCAGATTCATCAAACACACTACATTAGTAGTCTCCTCCATCACCAATGTCCTCTTATTAAACACCTTAAAGAATTTTCCCATATTTGAATATCCTAAGAACACTTCATCAGATTTTGGGTCAAATTTTCCTAAGTGTGACTTCCCATTATTAATAATGAAAACCTTACAGTCAAAAACATGGAGGTGGGAAAGGTTGGGTGTCCTACTCTTAAGGATCTCATAGGGTGTCTTATTAAGTTTGGCTCTAACATTTACGCTATTCAACACATAACAAATTGTGTTTATCGCTTCAGTCCAAAAGTATTTTGGAAGTGAATACTCAGCAAGCATGGTTCTAGTGGCTTCAACCAAGGTCTGGTTCTTCCTTTCAGCTACCCCATTCTGCTAAGGGATTCTAGGAGCTGAGATGTTGTGACTAATCCACTTTTCTTCACAAAAGTCTTCAAATCTCTCATTTTCAAACACTCTCCCATGGTCACTATAGATGGTCAAGATCTTATAACCTAGCTTTTTTTAAATCGAAGTGAAGAAGGATCTAAACTCATCAAAAGACTCATTCTTATGTGACAGAAATCTAATCCAAGTAAACCTTGAGTAGTCATCGATAATCACAAAACCATAGACTATCCCCCCCTAAGCTGGCAGTACTAATGGATCCAAACAAATCTATGTGAATGACTTCTAATGGTCTAGAGGTGTTAATGTCCTTAATGGAATGGAAAGAGGATTGAACTTGCTTCCCTAGTTGGCAGACATCATAAAGGTGGTCTTTAGAGAACTTAAGCTTGGGGACACCTCTAACTAGGTCTTTTGGGGTCATTCTCCTAAGGATTTTCATACTTGCATGACATAACCTCCTGTGCCACAATCATGAATCATTAGCAGCAGTTTTTAAATAAAATAAAGCAGCACATTCAATATTATTTAAGTCAAGCAAATAAATATCATTGATAAGCTTTTCTTGCAAAATAGTATTGTTATTTAAGCTTATAATGCAAGTATTTGTCAAGAATTTTATGATGAAGCCCTTATAGCAAAATTGACTAATGTTGAACAAGTTGTGTTTCAGTCTATCTACAAGGAAAATATTTTCAATCAAAAGTTTCTTGTAGTTTCTGATTATACCTGTGCCCACCACTTTCTTCGTGGTGTTGTCTCCAATAGTAACCTTGCCTTCAGCCCTGGCCTCTAGCAAAATGAATTGGTTAGCATCTCCAGTCATGTGTCGTGAGCATCCGCTATCCATGTACCACATGATATCATGAGGCCTTTTTGTAAGAACACTCCTATAAAATCATCAAACATCAGATTTAAGAACCCAAATAAGTTTGGGTCCCTTATGAGAAGAAGAATGTAATGCATGAATGTTATGCTGTGAATCATATAATTTGAATCTCCACACCCAATATGTACTACGATGAATAGTACATGTGTGTGAAATGTGTCCTAACATGCCACATAAAAAACATCTAACACCAAGAAACGAATTTGCCAATCTACTCGGGTGGTGATGCTTCATTTTAAAGTTATGTGATGCATGCAATGTTGATTTCTTATTTTCAAAAGCTTTGATATTTTCTAATTTCTTAAACTCTCTTTCTAACTCAACATGAGATGACTTCAAGGAATCATGTGTATCAGATAATTCAATATGTTTTTTGTTTAATGCATCAAATTCACCAAGTAATGACATGTGATTGCTATCGATTGTAGAGTGATCTTTAAGTAAAATTTCATACTATTTTTACAAATTTAAAAACTCCAATTTTAAACTAGCATTTTCTTAAGTTTCATATATGATGCATGAATTTGTTTAGAAACTTCAAGTTATTGTTCATAGGTTAGTTCACATACCTCTTCTTAGTCACTTTGACCAAGATGATCGTCTTCCATTAAGCACAAGTTTGTTGTCTCATCTTCAGCTTCAGTCTCAGAGGAGTCTGATGCATAATCCACCAAGAATGACTTTTGGAACCTCTTCTTATCCTTTTCAAACTTGGGTTTCTCCTCACCCATCTTCTTACTTGGGTGAGCCTTAAGTAAAAGACAATCAACTTTAACGTGTCCCGACTTCCTGCATTCAAAATAGATCGTATCATTAGAACTCTTACAATTTTTGTTACCTTTACCTTTATTCCACTTTTGATGGTTCTTATGCTTCTTCCTTAGAAATCTTTTAAATTTCCTCATGATTAAGGCAACATCATTGCTTTCAAACCTGAAAGAGTTAGTGTCCGTGTCGTTGGCCTTAAATGCCATAATTTTCTCCTTCTTTTTCTCATCTACATCAAGGTTTATTTGATTCACCCATTGCTCGTAAACAATGAGTGATCCAAATAACTTATCAATCAAATAGGTATTCAAATATTTAGATTCAGAAATTACAGTAATCTTAACATCAAAGGAAGAAGACAAATATCTCAAAATTTTATTAACCTTTTCATAACTCATGAGTTCTCTTTCTAAAGCATCGAGTGAGGTGATAATTTGAGTAAATCTAGTATACATATCAAAAATCAATTCATTAGGTTTCATATGAAAAAGTTCGTTGTCATGCAATAAAATATTCATCATAAATTATTTAATTTCTTTGGTTTCTTCATAAGTGATACACAATTTATCCCAAATTTTTTTACCAGTAGCACAAGTTAAAACACGCATGTAATCTTCTGATTTTAAAGCACAAAAAATATTTCAAATATTTTGCATTAAGTTGCGCTAAATCCCTATCATCAAGAGCCCATTCAATGAAAGGAAGTGGAGTAGTAATGTCATTAATTTTACCAGTCGAAGGTGTATAAACTTCTTTAACAAACATCCATATGCAATAGTCAATCGATTATAAAAACGTAAACATGCGAGTTTTCCAAAATTAAAAGGAATATTATCAAACAAACGTGGTCGGATAATAAAATATCCTTTCGCAGTGTTATGATTATTGGTGTTAGCCATGGTTCAAAATTCAAAAGTTTTAAAAAACTCAATTTTATGAATCCCGCTCTGATACCACTAGAAAGTTTGTTAGGGATTTTAAGTCCTATAAACAAGCCCAAGGCTAACCAACAGGGAGGGAGTGAATTGATATTTTAAAAAATCTTTCGATAAAAAACACAAACTCAAACTAACCACAAATAAAATCAATTTGTGGAAATTAAATGCAGAAAAAAGTAATAGTAAAGAAAACAGAAATTTATAGTGGTTCGGTTAACTTGACCTACGCCCACTCCCCGGAGCCTCTCCTTCGGGTATTGTACTAAACTTAATGACTCTTCTTTTTCTCCCATAACAAGGTGGAGAAGCCTATACAAAACCTCCTTTTCACCGACACGGTGAGGCAGAGAACCCGACTCCTTTTACTTCCTCCTGAAGCAGACAGAGAACCTTGATCGATTACTGAAGTAGACCTCTCTTAAATCTCCAAGAACAAGGGATGATGATCAGAGAAGATGATTTGGATCACTCTCTCTCTCTCTCTCTCTCTCTCTCTCTCTCTCTCTCTCTCTCTCTCTGTCTCTCTCTCTTTCTCTCCCTCTCCTCTAGGCTCTCTCAGGTCAAGACAACAACAAAAGATATCCTCTTGGGTGAAATAAGAGATCTTCTATAGAAAGGCTTCAGAATAAATATTGATTGCAACAAACTGACATTATTATCTAGGATGATCTGGTGTACGATCAGTACAAATTTAGCTCAATCAGCCAGGATGATCTGAGATGATCAGAAGGAAATTTGTTCATATCGTCCAGCATGATGGTATATCATCCTGTACGATTAGTTCAATTAGTCGAATATCATCCAGCACATCACCCTGGATGGATGTGTAGACGATGAAAAAATGGCTTGATCGTCCCAAACGATCTCACGATTGTCCAAGATTAGTATAAAATGACAAATATCCTCAAGACCATCGCACTGATTGGATGTTTGGACGATGGAAAAATGACTTGATCGTCTGGGCTAATATTTGATTGTCCCAAATAATTAGTTCAATTTAGTACATATCGTCTAGAGAATTGCCTTGAATGAATCAAGCTAATTAAACATTGTCTAGGAAGAATTAAGGTTTTGTTTAACTGATCATCCTGGACGATCCTACAATCATCTAGGACGATATGATCGTTTAATAAAATCTTAATTACTTTCCTTAATTACTAAATTAATTTAGGCATAATTATGCTGCATCTTCTAAGACATCATCTTGGATGATGTCTAAAAATATAATATGCCTTAACTGATATGGCGGCTGATTTTTTTTGATTTGATCCTATCATCTAGGACGATGATAATATCTTCTGGGACGAAGTGATTAATGACGGTTGCCTTAACCAGGATGCCTTAATTAAGATTTTTATTTTTAACTGATCATCCAGGATGATTTTTTGGAATGTCCTGGATGATGTGAGCAAAAATATAAAATTCTAAAACAGTTAAAAAAATTCCCCCAAGTGTTGTATGCAAGGTTACTTAGCATCGGAACCACATCATTTATAATTGACTAAAGAAAAGAAAAAGATTACAAACTGACTCAGACCTAGTCTACCTAATCTTGAGCTGGTTAAAGTTACAATTTGATCTTTTGGACCTAAAATATTAGTATGCAAGGCAGTCGTAAAGAAACAGAAGTATTTGCTACCATCAAAATTCTATTCTCTGAAATCAGAGTTGCAACAAAAACTACTTTATAATCATTTTTTTTGCATTCGAGTCAATCAGTATACATTATATTAGATACAAATTAAAAGAGTCTAAAATTCTAATTGCATTTTACTCTCAATGATCATTTACCCTGTTAAGAGAGTTACTATTTGCATGTTTTACATTCTTGCAACTTATATAGTTGTGATGATTTCAAATATTATTATTTTTTATATAGTTATCTCCTAACACTTTTTGGAAGAGTTGTTTTTGCTCTTATGTGTATTAACATTTAAGGAAAATCAAACTCCAGACTATAAAGACTTCAAATGAAATTCAGCATGAGATACTTTGTGTATTTAAAAACTTGTATTTTTCTTTGAATTAAATTTGGGAGAGAGTGATTATAATTGAGTGAACACACACACACACACACTTTAGGAGATATTGAGAAATTTGTACTATTCGTACGGGACGAACATAGTTCATACGAGACGATCAAGTCAGTTATCTCCTTGTAAGATCAATGGAACGAACATGAATTGAAGAAAATTTTTCTAAGTCATGATCATCCAGGATGAAGTGTATTCGCCCCAAAACAAAATATTCTCTGGAAACTTTTCATTCAAGAATGAAGTGTATTCCTTCTAGGACGAGTTGCTCTCAGGTGAATTTTCGCCAAGACGAAGTGTATTCGTCCCGGGATGATTTAATCTCTGGAAAAATTTTGTCCGGACGAACCCATAAATCATCCCAGGATGAAGTGAACCGACTCTGAAAATTAAGTGTCATTCTGCAGTTTTTGGGAACCGACCTATGGAATAACCGTTCATACCGGACGAACCTAGTTCGTACTAGAGGATGTGTGTGTACGAAGTCATTTCGTACCCATAGACATTAGGTTCGTTTCCAACACATTTAAGTAAAATCATCCAGGATGATCCACGATCGTACGGGACAATCCAATTCGTATTGACTTGAAAATTTGTAGTTTTTGGACGGTTTTTTGTGTCTTTCCTATAAATAGTCCAAACTAAACTGCCACATAATCGTTTTGCCTACTGATCTTCATGCCTATTGAAAGAAGAGTCAAGGAGAGAGTGTGAGAGAGTATTTGAAGGAGATTTCTTGCCATTGGAGCGTGAATGTTTCACTTGGTACTCAAAGGTAAGAGTCTTTACTCTTGGTTTGTGATTACTTTACTCTTTTCTCTCTTCCTTCTAGAGTTCTTATGAGAAGACCTGTCAAGGAGATCCGGTTCTCTGCCGACACTTGGAGAGTGTGAACAGCTGAAGGGTTCTCTGCCCACACTTGGAGAGTGTGAACAGTTGAAGGGTTCTCTGCCTACACCGGGAGATTGTAAAAGGATGATGATTCTCTTCCAACACTAGGGATAGTGTAAAAGGACGAGGGTTCTTTGCCTACACCGAGAGAGTGTAAAAGGATAACGGTTCTCTGCCAATATTGGGGATAGTGTAAAAGGATGAAGGTTCTCTGCCAACACTATGGATAGTGTAAAAGGATGATGGTTCTCTACCGCACCGGGTAGTGGTGGAAAGAGTGTTTGTAAAAGCTTCTCCACCTTGCTATGGGTGCAAAAGGAGAGTCCCTATTGGTATTAGTGCAATACTTGGAGGGTGCCTCCGGGGAGTGGATGTAGGTCTAGTTTTTATCGAACCACTTTAAATCTCGTGTCTTTATTTTTCCGCTGCCTTTTTATTTTTGTGTTTTTACTTTTAAAATTGTGGTTGAAAAACATTTTCTACAAAACTCATTAAAGTTTATTTTTCGATTTAAAAATTAAAAAGAGGGATTAATTTTTTAATTACCAATTCACCCACCCCTCCTCTTGGTTGGCCACTAGGACATAAACTTAGGTTTAACAACCTAATTCATAGTGAACGAGTTTCAACATACCCTACATAAGTTGAGGGGCTAATTAGAATATGTCTAATATGTCGACCCCCAATTTCTTAAAACATAAATAATATATATACACTTCTTTCATAAAGAGACTTGACACATAGTTTTAAAGCTCCTAGGTAGTTTGCTAGCTCCTTAATCTTGGTCGAGGTATGTCCAGATTTGTATTTCATTAGATAAGTTCATGTCAGTACTTTGTAGTACCCCATTTAGATTTAGATTTTGAGGCAAATTTTTGAATCTTAAGTTCTCACCCTTCTAGAATATAATCCTTACTTTCTAATAAAATGCCAACTCAAATATAAAAATTTTCTTCTAAAATGTAAAACTCAATATATGGTAGACTGAGGTTGCCTATGAGCTTCTCATCATCTAACTTCTCCTACTTTTTCTCTTTTGACTTGTTAATAACTGTTCAACATTGAGCTTTCATAAAAAAATGCATATTTATTTTTTTATCTTCTACTTTATAATCAAAGGTTATAAAATTGTTGTTTTAATCAAAAAATTTCTTAGGAGTATTCCCCTATAGGGGGGGGGGGGGGTTTGAGAAATCCATATTAAAATAAAATTTATTTTATTCTTATGAAATAAGTAAAAAATCTTTTTGAATGCAGATATCTTTTAAAAACCTCATTTGTAATTTTAAATATACTTATAGAATATTATTATTATCTTTTTTATAATATAATATTTTATTTGCTATATTTAACTTTAGAAATGATGAATTTTTTAAATCACATTCTTAATTTTAGATGTCGTAAAGAATATTATGTTCATCTTTTAAGATGTTATAATATTCTCCTTATCATATCTAATCAAAAGAGTGGATAAAATTAAAAAATCCCTATTTCTATTTTTAAACATGTTTTATAAAATTTCATATTCATCTTCTGAAACCATATATTATTCTTTAAATTGTATTTGTTCATAAAAGTATCATTTTCTAAAATCTTATTTTAATATTGAATCCATTATAAAATATTGTGTTAGTCTCCTGAGATTGTACTTTATTCTCATTCTAGTATTTTATTACAAAATAGAAGAACATTAAATCTGCATGGCGGCATTAATTTCTTCCCCAAGATGTTTTTCTAGCGACTCTGATAGGGATCAATCCTCTCTCCAGCTTTAGTAGTGATTCATACCCTTTCATCGATAGTATATTTGTGCTCCTCACAGGTTATAACTGCCTTTCTTCTATCAATTATTTTATTCATTTTATTCTTGAGTAGTTTGATTGGCATCTCTTAAAAATATAAAATAAGATCTTATAAAAACCCCATTAATTATTGATGGGATGTTTTTTTGCCTCTTCATATAATAACTTCAAAAAAAAGTTTTTTCTTTGCCTAGTCTTTAATAGTATGTACAATTACTTCTTTTAGTAGCTAAACATATTATTTGGATTTGGTCTAAAAAAAATTAAATTTACAAAATTTTAAACTTCTTCTTTTTCTAGCCAACATGTTGTATTTATATATTTTTATAACTCAATATGTGGCATGACAAATTTTAAGAACGTTTGAGCTTCTAAATCAAAATTTTCTCCCTATCTAAACCAAAATGTTACAATTATATATTTTTATAGTTTAATATGTGTGGTAGGATAGGGTCTAAAAGTTCAAACCTTCAAATCAAAACTTTGTGCTTGTCCCTATAACATATTGTAGTTACATGTTCTTGATAGCTTGATATGTTCACTAGGATAGGGTCCATAATCTGATATGTGTAATATTTTCAGGATCAAAGTCGATTTAATTTGAAAAAAGTTTGAAGGTTCAAATACAAGTCTAGCTTATAAAAATAATTTTGTAAGAGAAAATAGCAGGTTGATTTTTCTTAAAAGAAACTTATCTCGATTTTCTTTGAACTATAATGAAAATTCATTGTGGTTGACTCCTCTAAACACTTGAAGAATAAGACCTATGGTTATCAATGCTAAAATAAAAGTCAGTTCCCTCCCTCCCACCACTTAGGTGGATTGACACCTTAAATGAAGATATATTTAATCTCATTTTCTTTTGAAATCTCAAAGTAAAAAAGTTCAGTTAATTTTGTTAGGTTTCTAGTAATTATATGAATTTAATTCAAATGTATTTCCAAATTCTATATTCAAACATGTTATTATCTTTCTAATCTTAGAAACATATAATTATTGGTAATGTGTTGAAGTTTGAAAATCATTTTGAATTCACTCATCTTTAACCTTCATGTAGGTTAGAGTTTGAGATGCCTTTAAATATTATTTCCTAAGGGTACTACATGGATACGATAATTTTTCCTCTGTCATGTGGTTTAAATCTGATAGAAAATAGATCTTAAGGCATGTGATAAAGATAAATGACCTAATCAATTATATAAAAAACCTTTATTCACCATTTAAAGTTTTCTCTTATGGTAATATTTTTAAATCAAATCTTAGTTAAGTTTATTATTGGCTTCATTACTCCATTTGAGAAAATTCGTGAGCAATTCTTATTAAAATGGATCATCTTAAATTCACATTTGAATTAATGACTTAGGACAATTTAAGGTTTTTTATTATGGTTAACCCATGATGTAGTAAATATTCCCTCTATCGTATGGTTTGACCTTCTCAAAGTTAACTGGTGGACCTTGAATTGATACTAAGTTAGGTGACTTTATAGTGTCTTTAAAAGTTTTCTTCTCTTATTAGTGGAAAAGAGCATATTTGGTCCACCCAATATTTATCAACACGTATATTCTTTTTAATTAAGGTTTATGTTAAATTAAAATTGGAGATAGAAGTGGAAGTCTTGTTCATCTCCTTGTTATACGTCTAATAGGCATCTTGCAACTTGATGAACTTGCTTCATAATTAACAGCTTTATAATTATCTCAGTTAAGTTGTTTATTCCTACTATTGGATTAGGTACAATTTGTAGATCCATCATCCATGTATAAGAGGGTTAATTTTATACTCTTATACTTGGAAGATGATTTTACAACTGGAATAATCATTTCAAAGTCTGAGAGAAGGAAGCCTCTTCTAAAAGAGTGATAAAAAAACCAAAATAATAACAACCCATGATTATGGTAAATATGCTCTCTATAATGTGGTTTGTTAAGAAAAAGAGACACATGCATAAAATGTGTAGTAAAAAAATAAAATAAATAAAGGCGACAAAATTAGAAGATGGCTTCTCTTTTTAAATTTTGAATATCAGAGGATCCATTCATTCTTTAGTATTTATTTAAACTCTTTACTTTGAGAATTCAAAATTTTGGTTCATCATCAAGCATTGATGTTATATTGGATGTAAAGTATATATCATCTAAAAGATTTGGAAAGATTAGATTTCTACTTCAATTTAATTTTTTTTGGATATTGTTCTTAATTCAAAAAGGAAAAAAAGATGAAGAATGAAATCCCTTTTTAGTTTGTAGGAAAACTTAGATATGGGTTAACAAAATCTAAATCTCGAATCCTCTCTAGTTAGCAACCTGAGTAGGTCAGTTATTATCTTTGAATCATTATCAAGAAAAATCACAAAGATGATTAATCTAATTAGAATTATAATGGTGTTGGTTGTGCATTATTGGGTTTCACATATCTAACATAATTGTGATGCATAAAAAAACCATTATCCAATTATCTTTAACTCTCTTATAAACATCTTCCAATTTGAATGAGATCCTAGACAAGGTCTTGATGCTTGATGACCCATAGTGATATTTATGGATATAAAAATCACGTTCTTTAGATTCAAAATTTTGAAACCGTACTAAGGGACATCCCTCTATTCGTTTTGAGATAATTTTCTAGTGTTCTCATTCATCATGACCATATGTCACATTCAAATTTAAATCTATCATTAACTAAACTAGGATGTTAGAACATAAGGGGTTCTATCTTTATTGATGTCAACGATATCTTTGTTTGAATCTTTGTCAAGCTTCAAACCAAAATCAAGCTACAATTTGACCTGGTCCATAATTGACTAAGCTTGGATGTTATAATAGGAAGGTTTTTATTCATGATAAAGTTCATGGTAACTTTGTCAAACGTATATAAAATTTAATTCAATATATATTATCTCTTTATCATAAACAAGAATCAAATGTTAGAGTCTAAACAACTCTATCCCTATTAAAGAATCTTTCCATAGCATTGAAATTCAAAATATTTGAAACTACAAGTTTATTTAAAGAAAGTTGTTAAGTTTTGGCTATTTGATTAAAACTCATTTTGATAGTATTCAAACTATTTAAATTAGAGAGAATCAACCCTTTCTTCATTGATTTTTTTGAATCTTTTCTCATGTCATTTTCATTGGGTTAAGATAATTAAAACTTATGCGATCACTTTTAAATATTATAATAAAATTAACAAATGAAAAAAAAAAGCTATCACTTTTTTTAATGAAAATCAAAAGTTTCTCAATCATTGTGAGTATTTGATATTCCTTGGAGCTTTCACTATAAAGAATGCTCAAATATGCCCCTTGTTCTTTAACAACTCATGCAAAAGTTAAAATTTTCTTAAAAAAATTTTATCATGTTGCATTTAGTTCTCTTAGAACATACAAATTCAGAACTCTAAAAAGAATTCAGATTGTTTTCATTGAGTTACTTAAGACAATTTCAAGTAAGAAATGAATATTTAATCAAGATCTTGCATTCCTCCTCCAGTGGTAGAGACTCTTTCATAAACTTTTATTTATCAAATATAATCAAACTACTCACTATGGGTGTCAGAACCAGTCCGCGGGTCAGGTTTGGATCGAACTCAGATTGACCCAGGTTTAAACTGATTTACCCTTACCTGACCTATTTATAAACAGGTTAGATAAATCTAACCCATACCTAACCCGCATGGATTGTCGAGTTGACCCTACATCGCCCACAGACCCAATCTATTTTGAATTCACGGGCTTGAGGCTGGTGATTCTAGCTAGTGGCAAGGGGAGGTTGGAGACTTAGGATATATTGGTGAGTGCCAATTGGCGAACGGCGAAGTCGTGAACCATGTGCAAAAAAGTAAGATGGCAGCCCTCACCTTCTTCCTTTTCTTAGGATGAGAATTAAATCAGGTTAGATAGTTTTTATAAAAATACTTAAAGATTTAGGTAAAGGTGAATGTCTTTATACGACTTCCTTTCTATTTGGTCATCTGATCCTTTGAGGTTAGGTGTGAGCTCCCACACTTAGGCATCATTTCCTCATGATCATCTGCTAGAGTTGGAGAATACCCCTCATGGCATCATTCTAGTAAAACTTAAAGGTTAAATCTTTTGAGTTTAGGTACAATCTATTCCAAAGGTTGTCCTCTTTCCTTAAAAGATGCCCTCTAGTTTGTTGAGTCTGGTGACTTCGTGGAATCCTTCCTCTTGAACTAGAAAGAAGACTCCAGTCATATCAAAATCACATTCAAACTCTCAATTCATGTCAAACCACTTTCAAATCACTTTACTTAATTATTTCTTACCTTGAATTTACTAAATGATACTAATCTTATTAGTTATCATTTTACTAAAGCCATCAGTGCTTACATCAACCTTCAAATCAATAAATCAACTAAAATCTCTATTAACTTTTATTCCATTTCCCTATAAAAATATAAAATTCCTTTAATTTATTTATGAAAGTTTGTTAGAAATGTTAAGCCTTTATGAACAAGCCCAAGACTAACCAAGAGGGGGGGCGGGTGAATATGTGTTTTAAAATTCTCCCTCTCCTCTTGGCTATCTTAGGTTAGGACAACAACAAAAGATTAAATATTGGGTAAATAAGAGGTCTTATATAGAAGGGTTTTAAATTTTCTCTTAATTGCAACAAACCAACAAAGATCACCCAGGACGATCGACGGATCGTCCTATACGATCAATAGAAATTCAGCTCAATCAGCTAGGATGATTTGGGGGAGTCTGAGTGATTAAAGAATTTATTTATTTTGATCAATCAATCAAACCTTAATCATTTGACTAATTTAGGTATAATCTTAATGCATCGTCTAGGATGATGTCATGAATGATGTACAAAAATAATAACATGCCTAAAAGATTTTGCGGCTGATTCTTTCTGATTTAAGCATATCATCCATGATGGTGATAATATCGTCCAGGATGATGTGCTTTATTTTAGCTGCCTTAATTAGGATGCCCTAACTAGGGTTTCTATTTTTAACTGATTGTACATGACGATTTTGGATCATCCTAGATGATATGATCTAAAATAGAAAACTCCAAAATAGATATAATTTTTTCCCTTGAGTGTGTGTGTGTGTGTGTAAGGTTACTTAGCATCAGGACTCACTTTGTTACATTTGACATAAGAAAAGGTAAAAATACTTGACGTACACTTACAGACTGACTCAATCAGAATCTAACCAATCTTTAGTTAGCTTGATTTGTAATTAATCTTGTGGATCTAAAACGTTAGTAGACAAGGAAGTCGTAGAAAAATGAAAGTGTCAGAAATATTTATTATCATCAAAATTATAATCCCTGAATCCAGATTTGTAATAATCTCCTCCTTTTTTATGATTACAAATATTTGGTAGAAAGTTCAACTTAATCAATTAATTGAAATAAGTAATTCAAATTTTACTAAAATCAAACAAATGATACAAATACTTAACAAAAGTAGTAAAAAAACACTACAATGCAATAACACAAACACTACCACTATTCTCCTTTTTGACATCATGAAAAGGAGGAAACCAAAAAAGAAAAATAGAACAGAAAAATACATAAGTAAAAAAATAACATAACAGAAAATGATAAAAGAAAAACAAACTATAAGTAAGATGGGCCCTGATCATCAGAAGGAGGTAGTGGTGGTGGCTAAAAGAAGCTAGAAATAGAAGCAAATTGCTCCCCAAACCAGGTTATGTCCTAGTCTTGCTGATGCTACTGGGGAGTCATGTATGCATCAAATCCAGCAATATCGTATGCATGTTGTTGCTCCTGTGTAACAACATAAGATTCAAACCTAGCCTCCCATTAGTTAAATCGCTCCACCAGCTGATCCAACTGTGAGTGTTGGCGGATCAGAGCAGGTGCAGGAATTGGTGCAGGAGAAGCTTCCTCCTCAGCTCCTTAGCTTCTTTTTGCTCTGGGTGGAGACACATACTATGAAGAACATGAAAAGAGCTGTTGGTGTAGAAGGCAGGCTGAAAGTTAGGTGGGATAAAATATTAAAGATTAAACTTAGTTTTCAAGACATATCCTATTAGGTGTCCTAAGGAAAGGTTAGGCTTCCTTCTATGCCCTGGATCCCTAATGCTAGTGAGATGCTCAATGTAATAGAAAAGAAGATCAACAACGTTGAATTCCTTATGAGCCATGATGTAGAAAGTGATCGAAAGGAGAGGAGTGATGTAGACACGATCACTAACTTTATGAATAACTGAGGTACAAAGTACATGTTGGATTGTCCTAGCATCCTTGACTAAGGTGCTAGACTCCCCATCATGATAGGAGACAAGAGTGTTCCTCAGAAGGTGTTTGGTAGGATCCTAGTCATAATCAGGATCTTAAGAGAAGAGGTGAAGCTTATCTCTAATAGTGGACAATTGGAGGAGTTCTTGGCATTCTTGATAGGTAATTTTGATTGAGTGTTTGTTTACATATGATTGAAGAGCAGTATAAGAGGAGTTTATTTGAAGGCTTGTGAAAAATTAAAACATAAGTTCCAAATTGAAAGGGAAGGCGAGGGTAAAGATGAAGGTGAGGGAGGTGTGAGCAAAAAGATTAAGGATAGGATAAGTAAGTGTACCAGGGTTGACAATCCTGGACAAAGTGATCCCAATTGTCTTATAACAAAGATAGATGGCATGGTCAGCCGCCTTAGGGAATCGAGGGTTAACAGTGGCCCTCGAAGAACTTCCAGCCATCATTCTAGAGTGTTTTCCACCCGTCATTAAGCAAATGAGGGAGAGGAAGGAATATTATCAAGGAGTGAAGAAGGAAAGTGTGAAGAAAATTGTTTTTAAATGTTATTTATAAAGAATTGGCCATATCATCAAGGACGATCTAGCAAATTAACACATCCAGGACGATGATTCAGATCAGCCGTCAGATGAATGAGGAAGGGTGGATTGAGGTTATCTTCTAGGACAATAGGAAGATCGTCTAGGATGATATGACCCAAAAATTGGAATTTTTTGGATGGATGGAGGTAATCAGAGAAGACCTAAAAATAAGAAAAATAGTGAAAAATAAAAATAAAACAACAAAAAAGACAAAAAACTATGAAAAAGAATAAAAATAATGTTTTTTTATCAAAACAAGAATATGATAAATTGTATATGTGATTGAATTAAAAATTTGTATGAAAATGAGTTAACATTATTGAAATTCAAAAATGGTAGAACAACTGATCCTGTTAGCCCTAGTCAAAATTCTTACAGGGCAAAACATCTTTTGAAAACAAAGATCTAATTCAGAAAACTTAATTAAATAAGAAAGATCCTTTCAAAATTTAGTTCCAGAAAAATATCTTATAGAATAATATACCAAAGCAATTAAACGCAATCATGAATTTTAAAATCAAGCCTTTAAAAATATCAAATGACACATGAATTCTTCTAAAATTTAAAAATTTGAAAGAAAGTAAAGCTTGCTTTCTTGTGGGCTCATTTTATGCCTCTTATCAATTGGTTGGCATACTTTATGCATCTTTTAATCTTTTGATACACTTTGTATCTTTCAATTTTTTTTTTTTTGCGGTTATTGCATATTTTTTAGTTTTTCTTCTTTTTAGGCTCATTTTATATCTCTTGTCATTTTTGCATGCTAGATCCCTTTCGAAACTTTTAAATATTCTCAGTTGTGAGAATATCTTCCAAATATTAGAGAAGAAAAGCACACTTTCTAATATAAGAAATAGTAAATCACAAAGCAGAATCAATTCATATGATAAATGCAATGACAAGATTATGTCAACTTTAAAGTAATTTAATGACTTTAAATATTATTTATATAAGATATATTAAAGTAGTAAGATAGAAAATATCTCAAACGCAAACTCCAATTGTTAACTTAAGATAGATTTTTTTTAGAAAAAAAAATTACACCGCTAAAAGAAGTTAGAGGAATGGAAACAATCAATGTTGGTTCTCCCTTTAACTGATTTAGGGATTCAAATATTGACTACAAAATTTCAAAAATAAGAATAAGGCATAAAATATCATTTCAGCAGTGATAAAAAAAAAAAGAAAAAAAGAAGAAAACTAAAACAACATAAATGAAAATAAGAAAAAATAATAAAAATCAACAATTAAAACTAAAGACAAAAGAAAAGTCAAAAATAAAAGAAAGAAAATAAAACAACAAACAAGAGATCATAAAACATAAAATTTAGAATTCAGTAAGCATAAAGTTCATGCATTTATGTCAATCACATCCAATCTGGTCCTTAAGATGCTGAATGTGCCAAAGGCAAGTGGTTAAGTAAAGATGTCAGTTAGTTGATTCTTAGTTGTCACATGATATAACTCAATGTCTTCTTTGATAACATGGTCTCTAATAAAGTGATACCTTATTGTTAAAATAGTTGCTACTTACATGCTTTATATTTTTGCAGCTTGTATAGTTTTGATGATTCCAAACATTATTGTTCAGATGTGTAGTTATCTCCTAATAATTTTAGAAGATTTGTATTTGCTCTTGTGTGTACTAACATTTCAGGAAAATCAGACTCCAGACTATGAAAACTTCAAATCAAATTCAACATGAGATACTTTGTGAATTTGAAGCTTGTATTTTTCTTTGAATTAAATTTGAAAGGGAGTGATTATAATTGAGTGAATAAAAACATACACACACACATAAGGAGATCATATTTAAGTTATACTAATCGTATGGGACGATATCAGATCGTACGGGACGATCAGACAGTTATCTCCTACTGAGCACATAGAACGAATAGGAACTGGTATCTGTAAGTCCTATTCGTCCGGGACGAAATAATTTTCTAAGTCCTATTCATCCGGGACGAAATAATTATCATCCAGGACGATCTGGTCTCTGTAAAATTTTTGTCCAGACGAATTTAATTATCGTCAGAAAACGATCTGCTCTCTGTAAAAATTTTGTCCAAACGAACCAATTTTCATCCAGACGATTAACCGACTTAGAACGGTTTTCTGCAGTTTTCTAGACCGACCTAGTGATAACCGTTCGTACCGGACGAACTTAGTTCGTACGGGACGATCAGTGTATACGAAGACATTTCGTACACATATACAAATAGGGTCATTTCAAAGCATTTAAGTAAAATTGTCCAGGACGATCCACGATCGTACGGGACGATCAACTACGTCAGAATTGAAAAATTGCAGTTTTTGGACGCTTTTTCTTGTCTTTTAAATAAATAATCCAAATTAGACTGCCACCCTATCTCTTTTTCATTTAGTCTTCGTGCCTCTTGAGAGAATAGCTAAGGAGAGAGTGTGAGAGTGCATTCAAAGGAGGATTCCTACCATTGGAGCGTGAAGGCTTCACTTGGAGTTCAAAGGTAAGAATCTCTACTTGTGAATTGGGATTACTTCACTCTTTTCTTTCTTCCTTCTATTTTTCTTGTGAGAAGATCTGTCAAAGAGATCCGGTTTGCTGCCGACACTTGGAGAGTGTGAATAGCCGAAAGGATCGCTTCCTACACTTGGAGAGTGTGAACAGCTGTAGGGTTCTCTGCCCACACTAGGAGAGTGTGAAAGGACGAAAGGATTCTTTGCCCACACTAGGAGAGTGTGAAAGGATGGAAGGGTTCTCTGCCAACACTAGGAGAGTGTGAAAGGACGGACGGTTCTCTGCCAACACTGGGGATTGTGTAAAAGGATGACGGTTCTCTGCCGCACCAAGTAGTGGTGAAAAGAGTGTGTTGTAAAGGCTTCTCCGCCTTGCTGTGGGTGCAAAAGGAGAGTCACTTTGTGGTATTAGTGCAATACTCGGTAAGTGCCTCTGGGGAGTGGATGTAGGTCTGGTTATAGACTGAACCACTATAAATCTGGTGTCATTTACTTTACAGTTTTTATGTTTCCGTATTTTATTTTTTTAAGTCTTAAAATCTCTGTGGTTGAAAAACTTTTTCTACAAAACTTAAAAGAAACAATTTTTATTTCGGTTCAACATAATTTTAAAAGAGGGCTTAAAATTTTTTAAACTACCAATTCACCCCCCTCTTGGTAGCCTTCGGGACATTAACTTAGGCTTAACAATCTAATTACTAGATTCAACAAGTGGTATCAGAGCGTCATTTCAAAATCATAAGTTTGAACTACTTTTTGATTAACGTAGATGGCTACATTTGGAAACCGAAACACACCTGAGGGTTACTCTATCACTAGACCTCCACAGTTTGACAATATTCCTTTTGATTTTTGGAAAACACGCATGTCTACTTTCTTATAGTCACTTGATTATCGCATGTGGATGCTAGTCCATGAAGGTTACACAAAACCAACTAGATTAGTTGATGGAGTTAGGGTAGAAACACCTTAGGCGGATTGGACTATAGAAGAACGTGACTTAGCACAATTAAATGCCAAATATTTAAATAGTTTCTTTTGTGCTTTAAAATCTGAAGACTACATGCGGGTTTCCACTTGCAAAAGCGGAAAGGATATATGGGATAGACTTTGTATAACTTATGAAGGGACAAATGAGGTTAAGCAATCAAGACTCAATATCTTGTTACATGACTATGAATTGTTTTGCATGAAACCAAATGAATCTATTTTAGACATGTACACAAGATTCACACAAATTGTCACTTCTTTGCATGCACTTGGTAGGGAATTAACTAATGCTGAAATGGTCAATAAGATTCTTCGTTGTTTACCTATTGCTTATGATGCTAAAATTACTACAATTATAGAGTCTAACGATCTAAACATTTATTCTATTGACAATCTTCTTTGTTCACTCATTACTTATGAGCAAGGAGTAAGTCAAAGAAAGATTGATGCAGGTGAACCACGAAAGGACAAGAATATTGCACTAAAGGTGGAAGAGTCAGAGAGTGAACACTCACAACCTGAGGATAAAGATAATATTGCATTGATGACTAGACAATTCAGAAGCTTTTTAAAGAGGAAGCAGAAGAGACGCCAGCAATGGAATAGAGGTAAGTATAACAGAAATGACAAGGTTTCTAATGAAGTGATTTGTTATGAATGCAGGAAACCAGGTCATATCAAGACTGATTGCCCAAAACTCAAAGCCACTCCTAGCAAGGAGAAGGTAGAGGAAAAACCAATGGTAAAGAAGGGCAAGAAGAAGTTTCAAAGAGCTTTCTGGGCGGACTCAGCTTCAGATTCATCTGAGACTGAAAAAGAAGAAGAAGTCACCAACCTTTGCTTGATGGCAGATAATGTTGATCAATCAGATCAAGAAGAGGTATGTGACTTAACTTATGATGAATTATTTGAAGTTTCTGAACACATGCATGATGCATATAGGAAAATGAAAAAGATGCATGCTAGTGTAAGTTTTGAATTGGAAGAGCTTAAGAAGGAACATGAAATCCTTAGGAAAGATCATGCATTAATAGATAACAACCACATGAAACT
The DNA here is from genome assembly GCA_016618105.1 of Dendrobium huoshanense. NCBI lineage: Eukaryota > Viridiplantae > Streptophyta > Magnoliopsida > Asparagales > Orchidaceae > Dendrobium > Dendrobium huoshanense. The sequence goes on along the minus strand of CM028352.1, from coordinate 35,776,548 downwards.
TCTTGATGAATATGATGACTTGAATAAGAATTTTGAGAATTTAAAATCATCCTATGATGAACTTGAAAAAGAATTTAAGAATTTTAAGGATGAATCTGAGAGCAAGACATATAGAATCAATTATACAAATCGAATCTTGGAAGATATGAATTCATTTTACAAACTCACAATAAAAGCTCTCGAGGATAATAGGAACCCCCCTAAACTTGAAGATTTTACAATTCCTAAATATTATCCAAAATTCATGAAATCCCTTAGAAGACAATCAAATGGAAGAAAATATAGGAATATTTTTCCTAATGTTAAATGTAATAATTATGAATTTTTGGGACATATATCTCACACCTGCACTTTAAAGATGAAACTAATTTGGTGTGGAGAACAAAGATGCATAAACCTAGACATATCATACATGCATCTGATTATAAATTTCATAAAGGTGAACCCAAACTTGTTTGGGTTCCCAGGTCTAACATTTGATAATTTTGCAGGAATGCTCTCACACAAGACCTCGTGAGATCATATGGTAGCTGGACAGTGGATGTTCAAAGCATATGACTGGAGATACTGCTCAATTCATAATGCTGGAAGCCAGGAGTGGAGGCAAAGTTACACTTGGAGATAATACTACAAAGAAAGTGATTGGATCAGGTATGATTGAAAATTTGAAAAACTTTTTCATAGACAATGTGTTATTAGTTGAAGGCTTAAAATATAATTTATTAAGCATAAGTCAGCTATGTGATAAGGGCTATAATGTAAAATTTTTACCTACTAGCTGCATAATAAGCCTAAATGGGAAAAATGTTTTAAATGAAAAAAGGGTAAACAATGTTTACATGCTAGATTTAAATTGTATTTAATCTCCTACTGCTTTTTGTTTGAAAATTATTTCTGATGAATCATGGCTTTGGCATAGGAGACTTTGTCATTCTAGTATGAAAAATCTTAGAAGAATTACCCAAAAGAACTTAGTGAGAGGTATACCAAAACTAGACTTTACTAAGGACCACCTTTGTGATGCATGTCAATTAGGAAAGCAAGTGAAGTCCTCTTTTAAGTCCAATAAAGATCTTAGGACCAGTAAATCTTTAGAAATTCTACACATGGATCTTTTTGGACCTATAGGAACTATAAGTCTAGGTGGGAAGGTATACGGATTTGTTATAGTGGATGATTTCTCAAGATTCACTTGGGTTAGATTTCTTTTTCATAAGAGTGAATCGTTTGAGGAATTCAGAAATTTTTCTACTTGGATTCAAAGCAAACTAAGGAGTGAAATAATTTCTATACAAAGTGATCATGGAGGAGAATTTGAAAATGAAAGATTTGAAAATTTCAGTAAAGAAAAAGGGATTGATCACAATGTTTCTGCACCTAGAACCCCTCAACAAAACGGGGTAGTTGAAAGGAAAAACAGAACATTAATAGAAGCCGCCCGAGCAATGTTGGCAGAATACTCACTTCCTAGATATTTTTGGGCTGAGGCGGTTAGTACTGCATGTTATGTTCTGAATAGGGTGAATGTGAGATCAAATTTGAATAAAACACCTTATGAGTTGCTGAAAGGTAGAACACCTAATTTGTCTAATTTACATGTATTTGGTTGCAAGGTGTTCATACATAATAATGGAAAATCTGCCTTAGGAAAATTTGATCCAAAATCAGATGAAGAAATTTTTGTTGGATATTCATGTGTTGGAAAATCTTATAGGGTATTCAACAAAATAACTTTAGTCATTGAAGAAACCACACATGTTGTATTTGATGAATGTGGAAATTTGGAAGAGCCAAATGTTGTTGAAGAAGAGATTGAAGAAAACTCCCAAAAGATTGATAAATTAAATATGGAAGAAAATGTGGAAGAGAATTTGGAAAGAGAAAACCCTTTGCCTAGAGATTTGAGATTTTCTAAAAACCACCTAAGAAAATTGATTATAGGTGAACCTAGTGAGGGTGTTAGAACTAGGCGTGGATTAAACAAGGAAGTCGATCATTCAGCCTTTATTTCAACAATAGAACCCACTAATATTGATCAAGCACTTTCTGATGAATTTTGAATATTGGCCATGCAAGAAGAGTTAAATCAATTTGTAAGAAATAAAGTTTGAGAATTAACTACAAGGCCAAAAGATCAAAGTATTGTTGGAACCAAGTGGGTGTTCAAAAATAAAATGAATGACTCAGGAGTAGTCATTAGAAATAAGGCTAGATTAGTTGCTAAGGGGTATAATCAAATTGAAGGAATTGATTTTGAGGAGACTTTTTCCCCTGTAGCTAGACTTGAAGTAATTAGGATTTTACTAGCCTTTGCCTGTTTTAAAGGTTTTAAATTATTTCAAATGGATGTCAAGAGTGCCTTTTTAAATGGGGTAATTAAGGAAGATGTTTTTGTAGAACAACCTCCAGATTTTGAAAATTCTAAATACCCAAATTATGTTTTCAAGTTAAAAAACGCATTATATGGATTGAAATAGGCACCTAGAGCTTGATATGAGAGGTTGAGCACCTTCCTACTTGAAAGATCTTTTGAAAAAGGAAGTGTGGATACAACTCTCTTTTTAAGGAAATTTGGAAAGGATATACTCATTGTTCAAATTTATGTGGATGACATCATCTTTGGATCTTCAAATAAAAATTTTTGTGATGATTTTTCTAAAATAATGAGTAGTGAATTTGAAATGAGTCTAATGGGAGATTTAAATTACTTTCTAGGATTTAGCATTAAGCAACTTGAGGAAGGTACATTTTTTAGTCAAACTAAATATATTAAGGACATCCTAAAAAAATATGAAATGGATAATGCTAAACCTGTTAGTACACCAATGAGTTCCTCAGTTCAGTTGTATAAGGACCTTAAGGGAAAATCTGTTAATCAAAAGAAATTTAGAGGGATAATTGGATCTTTACTTTACTTGACTGCTAGCCGACCAGATATTATGTTCAGTGTTTGCTTATGTGCTAGATTTCAATCAGATCCAAAAGAATCACATTTGACAGCAGTGAAAAGGATTTTAAGATATTTACTAGGAACTCAAAACTTAGGGATTTGGTATCCTAAGTTTAGCTCTTCATTTGAAATTATTGGATACTCAGATTCTAACTTTGCAGGCTATAGAGTGGATAGGAAAAGCACTTCTGGAACATGTCAATTCATTAGAAATTCATTAGTTTTATGGTCTAGTAGAAAACAAAATTCAGTGGCACTATCTACTGCAGAAGCAGAATATATTGCATTAGGAAGTTGTGTGGCACAAGTACTTTGGTTAAAACAACAGTTGATTGATTTAGGATTAACTATAGGCACTATTCCAATTTATTGTGACAATACTAATGCTATTTGCATTTCTAAAAATCCTATTCAACATTCTAGAACCAAACACATTGACATAAGGCATCATTTCATAAGGGATCATGTATCCAAGGGAGAAATTGAACTCACACATGTTTCAACTGAAAATCAACTTGCAGACATTTTTATAAAACCTTTAGCCTTTGATACCTTCAGTACATTATGAACAAGGCTTGGTGTTTTTGATTTGAATGCTTAAATAAAAATATTTTTGCAACATTGATATTTATGTTTTCTTAGTTTATTTGTCTTTGATTTTTGTTTTGAATTTTGTGATATTTGAGTGTTTTGATTTAGTTTATTTTAGAGTCTGTGGTTTTGCCTTTATTTTCTATGTTTTGAATGTTTTGTTTGTTTGTTTTTCTTAAATAAAAATTCAAAAATTTAAAAATGTGTGGAAATCGTCCGCGACGAAATTTTTCGTACTAGATGATGTGTGTTAAATTCAGTTTGCGTGATATGAAACGTTTTGAGAGCAGTTTTTAATGTAGTTCGTCTGTACGATCTAATGATCGTCCCAGGATGAAATATTTATTTTCTCAAACGTTGGGACGTTTGAATGCAGCGGTTGAGTGGATAAGGCAGTTTTAAATGTGAAGTTCGTCCGTACGAACTTTTTGTTCATCCAGACGAACAAACGTCGTTTCATTGTAGAGGACGGTTTTCAACAGACATTAAAACGAATTAATTTTTGATCGTCTGTACGAAATTTTTTCGTCTGTACGATCGGTCAAGTCAAAAGTATGTATGAAAGGACGCATCATAAATTGTGTTGATTACGAAAAACCGTTTCATTTTGGATGAAATGGATCGTCTGTACAAACTTTTTTTGTCCAGACGAACGATAATTTTCGTCCAGGACGAACTATTTTCGTCCAGGACGAACGTATCATTTTCTTTAAATATGAACGAATTTTAACTCAACAATCACATCTCCAAACTTCACTTTCAATCTCTTTCGACTTTAAAATTGACAATGGCCTCCTCAAGCAAAAGACAAAAGGTGTTGGCAAAGAAATCTCACAGAAATGCCTCTGAAAACTTCCTTTCAAAGGCAAATGAGGAATCCTTTCCTCATTTTGCATCTGCCAAAATCACACCTTCTCGCATTCTGATTCAAAGCGAGATAAATTTTAAGGTAATGCACCTTTTTGCCTCCACCCAGTTTCAATTCATTCTTTCTCTCATCCACCTTTACAACAAACAAACCTTTTTCTACTTTCTAGCCAACATGAGTTTTAATTCCGACCACTCCTGTATAAGTTCTTTTGTTTTCAAACAAAAAGTTGAAATCACCAAGCACGACATTGGTGCCTTTTTGAACTTAAGAACTGAAGGCTATAGAGCACACACCCTTATGAATGAAAACAAATTCGAATGGTATCAAGTCAATAAGGTGATTAGAGAAAATGACCTAATATAGTATATTGCTAGAGTTTCAGGAATGACCAGAAATGCTCGAATCATCCAGCACATTCTTCTATCTTCAATCATTCCCAAAGCTGTTGATAGGATCAATATTACCCCACTCCTTTCTGTTTTGACCTTTTTGATTATGGATGATAAGCCTATTGATGAAGCCCAACTTATCCTAGACCATCTTTATGGGCTTTCAGAAATTGGACATGCAGAACAGAAGAGAAAAAGGAATATCTCATTAGGACACTTAGTTACATACATTTTGGAAAAGAAATAAAACTCAGTGCATCCTGATGATGAATACGAAGAGCCGGTCTACTACAATGATGCTTCTTTCAGAGTAATTTTCAAGGAGGAAAAAGGGAAAACACATGTCAGTGCTTTTGAAGAAGAAGAAGAAGGAGAGCAAACTTCTGCACCTCAATCAGATTATCAGAATTTGATTGAGAAATTTGACAAACTTGAGACTCAAGTTGATCAAAGATTTGATCAAATTGATGCTCAACTCCTGCAGCAGCAATAGGACATTGGTATTATCAGAAATGAAGTTTATGAAATCAATACCAATGTTATGATGATTGCCTCCTACTTCAACCTATTTAGTGGCATTCCTCTTCCTCCTCTAGAAGAATAGAGAATGAGAGATGAATTTCTTTGTGTTTGTTGTACTCGTGTTTTTTTTTAAATATTTTGTTGTGTTAGTGTTTATTTTTAGTTGTTGTTTTAGTTTGTCTTTATTAAAAAGTTCAGTGTATTTTCTTAGTTGTTTTAATATTATGAAATGGATATGTAATCCTTTTCATTAATATCAATGCATGTTGTACTTGATTCAAATTTTGTTTGTTTTTGGAATGTGGTTAATTTTTATGAATTTTATTAGTCTTATTTAATCTTAATTGTGCTTAAATTAGATTGTAATTTGAGATTAAATATATTAGAAAATCTAGTCTTTCTAAATTTAAAAGTTGTTTATAACTTGTTATAATTAGAACTTTTAAATTCATGTCTATTCATTTAGACTACATAAAAGTTGATATTATTATTGCAATATAGATATTTTCTTAATTTGTATTTCTATGCTCAAGTGATATTTATGCACTTAGAAATATTTGAAATTTTAGATTACTGATTTTAGAAAGATTTGGTCTCAATTACTCTTGAAAATTGTACAAAGAGTACAAAAATCAAAAGGAATGCGCAAAGGTTCACAAATATGAAAAAGAGGCACAAAATTAGCCCAATGTCAAAAGATGCACAAAAATGTGCCCAAAAATTTAAAAAAGATGCGCAAAGCGTCACATGTGGTAATTCTCTTCTTTCCAAATTCTTTCAATCTCTTAATTCAAATTGATCTTATGTTCATTTAAATTCTATTGAACTTTGAAATATAGAATTTTTATACATCTCTCTTGTAATGATTTTCTATATTCGAATGTCTAAATTGAATCATGTCTTTGATAAATTCTTCTTACTTACAATGTTATATCACTTCTTAAATTTTATGAATTTCTATAATTGACCTAATATTATTAGTTTTAGATTGCATATCTTATGACAATCACCATTTAGATTAAAGTTTCAAATGAATTTCATATAATTACTTATATTTCTTGTCTATTTATTCTTCATTTTTTGTTGTTGTCAAAAAGGGGGAGAAATTATTGTGTTTGTATGTTTTATTTTTATTTTGTTTGTATGTTTTATATTTTAATTGTTTTGTTTGCATTTTGGTTTTGTGTTTAACTTTGTAATTTTGTTAAATTTTTAAAAAAAAAAAATAATAATTTGGTTCAAAATGCCTCCTTATTTTTATGTATTCATCAATTCAGGGGGAGTTTAGGAGATTTGTTTAAATTGAAATCATACAAACAATAATTGTTTTGCCATCATCAAAAAGGGGGAGATTGTTAAAATAGTTGCTATTTGCATGCTTTACATTTTTGCAACTTGTATAGTTTTGATGATTCCAAACATTATTGTTCAGATGTGTACTTATCTCCTAACAATTTTAGAAAATTTGTATTTGCTCTTGTGTGTACTAACATTTCAGGAAAATCAGACTCCATACTACGAAAACTTCAAATCAAATTCAACATGAGATACTTTGTGAATTTGAAGCTTGTATTTTTCTTTGAATTAAATTTGAAAGGTAGTGATTGTAATTGAGTGAATAAAAACATACACACACACATATAAGGAGATCATATTTAAGTTATACTGATCGTACGGGATGATATCAGATCGTACGGGACGATCAGACAGTTATCTCATATTGAGCACATAGAACGAATAGGAACTGGCTTGAAAAATTTTCTAAGTCCTATTTGTCCGGGACGAAATAATTATCGTCCAGGACGATCTGATCTCTGTAAAATTTTCATCCAGACGAAATTAATTATCGTCAGAAAATGATTTGTTCTCTGTAAAAATTTCGTCCAGACGAACCAATTTTTGTCCAGACGATTAACCGACTTAGAACGGTTTTCAGCAGTTTTCTAGACCGACCTAGTGATAACCGTTCGTACCGGACAAACTTAGTTCGTACGGGACGATCAGTGTGTACAAAGACATTTCGTACACATATACAAATAGGGTCGTTTCAAAGCATTTAAGTAAAATCATCCAGTACGATCCACGATCGTACGGGACGATCAACTGCGTACAGAATTAAAAAATTACAGTTTTTGGACGGTTTTTCTTATCTTTTAAATAAATAGTCCAAATTAGACTGTCACCCTATCTCTTTCTCATTTGATCTTCGTTCCTCTTGAGAGAATAGCTAAGAAGAGAGTGTAAGAGTGCATTCAAAGGAGGATTCCTACCACTGGAGCGTGAAGGCTTCACTTGGAGTTCAAAAGTAAGAATCTCTACTTGTGAATTGAGATTACTTCACTCTTTTCTTTCTTCCTTCTAGATCTCTTGTGAGAAGATCTGTCAAGGAGATCCGGTTCACTGCCGACACTTGGAGAGTGTGAATAGCCGAAAGGATCGCTTCCTACACTTGGAGAGTGTGAACAACTGTAGGGTTCTCTTACCACACTAAGAGAGTGTTGAAAGGACGGAAGGGTTCTCTACCCACACTAGGAGAGTGTGAAAGGACGGAAGGGTTCTCTGCCAACACTAGGAGAGTGTGAAAGGACGGACGGTTCTCTGCAAACAATGGGGATTGTGTAAAAGGACGACGGTTCTCTGCCGCACAGGGTAGTGGTGAAAAGAGTGTGTTGTAAAGGCTTCTCCACCTTGCTGTGGGTGCAAAAAGAGAGTCACTTTGTGGTATTAGTGCAATACTCGGAAGGTGCCTCCGGGGAGTGGATGTAGGTCTGGTTATAGACCGAACCTCTATAAATCTGATGTCATTTACTTTACAGTTTTTACTTTTCCGCATTTTATTTTTTTAAGTCTTAAAAACTCTATGGTTGAAAAACTTTTTCTACAAAACTTAAAAGAAACAATTTTTATTTCGGTTCAACATAATTTTAAAAGAGGGCTTAAAATTTTTTAAACTACCAATTCACCCCCCTCTTGGTAGCCTTTGGGACATTAACTTAGGCTTAACAACCTAATTACTAGATTCAACACTTATATAAATATGTTTGATCCTTGAATGTTGGATATGATTCTTAGAGAAGCATATGATACTAGTGTTATCACAAATGATTGAAATTATGCCCACAGGTAATCCTAAATTTAGATTTTATTGCTTCAGCCAAAAGACTTAGGCCATACAACATTCAAAGGCAATATACTCAGCTTCACCAGTGGAAAGTGTAATAGAGTTTTATTTTATACTAGACCAGGATACTAAGGACTATCCTATGAATTGACAAGTACCATAAGTGCTTTTTCTATCCACCTACATCCTACAAAATAAGAATCAAAATATTCAATAATCTTCAAGGAAGTGATGTGCTTAGGACCATATTCCTATATTTAGATATCTAAGAATTCTCTTAATTGCATTCATGTGGGATTCTTTAGGTTCAGCTTGAAATCTAGCACAGAGATAAACATTAAATATTATATCTGGTCGGCTAGCAATCATGTAAAGTTATGATCCAATCATTCTTCTATACTTATTTTGATCAATAGATTTTCCATTTGGGTCCTTATCCAAATGAATACTAGAAGTCATGTGAGTATTTATTGGCTTGGCTTTATCCATTATATATTTCTTCAAGATGTCTTTAATGTACTTTGATTGATTTATAACGATTCTCTCATTCAATTATCTTATGATAAACCCCAAAAAGTAGGACAACTCTCCCATCATACTCATATCAAATTCCTTACTCATTATTTTAGAAAATCATCACAAAGCTTTTTATCAGAAGATCCAAAAAGTTAATCATCAACATAGATATGAACAATGAGTAACTCATCTCCTATTTTCCTTAGAGAAAGGGTGGTGTCTACGCTTCTCTAAACAAACTCCCTCTCTAGTAAGAATGTGCTAAGCCTCTCATTCCAAGCTCTAGGTGTCTATTTTAATCCATATAAGACAATTTTTAATTTGTAAACATGATTTGGAAATTAGAAACTCTCAAAACCCAGGGGTTTCTCTACAAACACATCCTTATGTGACATAAATTTAATCCAAGTGAACCTCGAGTACTCATCGATAATCTCAAATTCATAGACTTTTTCCCCTAAGCTAGCAGTGCTAATGGGTCCAAAAAAATCAATGTGTACGATTTCTAAAGGTCTAAATGTGCTAATATCCTTAATGGAATGAAAGGAGGAGTGGACTTGCTTCCCTAATTGACATACATCACACATGTGGTTTTTAGTGAAGTTAAGCTTGGGGACACCTCTAATTAACTTTTTAGGGTTACTCTCCTAAGAGTTTTCTTACTGACATGACATAACCTCCTGTGCCACAACCAAGACTCGTCAGTTATAGTTTTTAAGTAAAATAAAGAAACACATTCAATGTTATTTAAATCCAATATGTAAACATTGTTAATTCACTTTCTTTATAAAACAATATTATTATTCAAGCTAATAATACAAGTATTTGCCAAAAAATTTATGATAATGCCCTTATCGTAAAGCTGACTAATACTGAGCAAGTTATGTTTCAGTCCTTCTACAAGCAAAATATTTTCAATCAAAAGGTTCTTGGAGTTTCTAATTATACCTGTGCCCAACACATTCCTGGTGGTGTTGTCTCCAAGAGCAACCTTGTCTCCAACTATGGCCTCCAATGAATTGAATTAATTGACGTCTCCAGTCATGTGTCGTGAGCATCCACTGTCCAGGTACCACGTCCTCTCATGAGGCCTTTTGTGAGAGAACTATAAAATCATTAAACATCATATTTAGAAACCCAAATAAGTTTGGATCCATTCTTATGAAAAGAAAAATGCAATGCATATGTGTTATGTTGTGAATCATGAAATTTGAGTCTCCAAGCCCAATGCGTACTATGGTAAACAGTGCAACTGTGTGAGATATGTCCTAGCATGCCACATGAAAAATATCTAACACTAGGAAAAAGGTTTATTAATCTGTTCGGGTTCTAGTTCCTCTTTCTAGGTTTTAAAACTATTAACTTCGTATCAGGATTGCAAAATTGTTCAGGTTTGGATGGAATCCTATTCTTCTCAAGTGCTTTTAATTTAACATTAAAAATTGAGTTAGCACTTTTTAAAATAGCATTACCAACTTTCAAATTGTGCTCCTTACTTTTAAATCAATCATTATATGTTTTAAAATTATTTTTCAATGTAGTGTAGGATGATTTCAACGAATCATGCTTAATAATCAACTCAGAATGCTTTTTATTTAACTCAACAAACTCATAAAATAATGACATGTGATTGCTATCAAGTGTTGAGTGATCTTTAAGTAAAATTTCATGCTCTTTTTACAAATTTTAAAATTCAATTTTCATGCTAGCACACAATTTCATATATGATGCATAAATGTTTTTAAAAACTTTAAGTAGTTAATTGTAGATTAGTTCACATACCTCTTATTGGCCAGACTGACTAATATGATCGTCAGCCATCAAACATAGGTTTGTTGTCTCATCTTCAACTTTAGTCTTAAAGGAGTTATATGTAGAATCCGCTCAGAATGCCTTTTGAAACTGCTTCTTATCCTTCATGAACTTGGATTTCTTCTCACCCTTCTCTTTGCTTTGGTAAGCTTTAAGTATAGGACAATCAACTTTAACATGTCCTGGCTTCCTGCATTCAAAATAAATCATGTCAGAATAACTTTTAAAATTCTTGCTACCATTACCTTTATTCCACTTCTAATGGTGCTTTTACTTCTTCCTTAGAAAGATTTTGAATTGCCTAGTGATTAAGGTAACATCATCGCTTTCAGACCCGAAAGAATTAGTATCCGTGTTGTTGGCCTTTAGCGCCACAGTCATCTCCTTCTTTTTCTCTCATGCATCAAGCTGTCTTTGGTTCACTCCTTGCTCATAAGCAATGAGTCATCGAAGTAAGTTATCAACAAAATAAGTATTCAAACTCTTAAATTTAGTTATTGCAATAATCTTAGCATCAAAGGAAGAAAATAAGCATCTCAAAATTTTATTAAATTTTTTCATAGTTAGTTAGCTCTTCGTAAGGCATGCAATGAGGTGACAATATGAGTAAGCCTAATATACATATCAAATATCGATTCACTAGGTTTCATGCAAAAAAATACATAGTCATGTACTAAGATATTCAACCTAGATTGCTTAACTTCATTTATCATTTAATAAGTAATACACAATATATCCCATATTTCGTTACCAGTAGCATAAGTTGAGACATACATGTAATCTTTCAATTCAAATCACAGAAAAAATAGTTTAAACATCAAATGTCCATTCAATAAAAGTAAGTTCACTTTTTATGCCATTAATTTCTCGAGTTGGTGGTAAATATCCATCCTTAACAAGCATCTACATGTGATTATCAATAGATTCTAAAAATGTAGACATGCAATTTTTCCAAAAATCAAAATGTATGTTATCAAACAAAGGTGATCGGGTAATTGAATACCCTTGCACAGTATTATGATTAATTTAGTCATGGATCGAAATTCAAAAGTTTTCAAAAACTCAATTTTATGAATCCCACTTTAATACCACTTTAAACTTCATTAGCAATGTTAAGCCCTTATGAACAAGACTGAGGCTAACCAAGAGGGGGGGGGGGGGGGGGGGGAGGGGGGGTGAATTAGTTTTTTTAAAAAATTCTCAAACAAAAATCACAGGTTAAAACTAAAGAACAATTACCCAAAAAAATAAAGTGCTGAAATTAAATGTGAAAAGCAATAAGAAAGAGCACATCAAATTTTATATTAGTTCAGTCAACTTGACCTATGTCCACTCACCGTAGCCTCTCCTTCAGGTATTACACTAACCTCAGTGTCTCTCCTTTTTCTCCCATAGCAAGGTGGAGAAGCCTATAATAAAACTACTTTCCATCGACCCCAGTGAGGTAGAGAACCCAACACATTTTGCTTCCTCCTGAAGCAGGAAGAGAACCTAACTCCTTTTACTTTCTCCTAAAGAAGGCAGAGAACCTTGATCAATCGTTAAAGTAGACCTCTCTAGAATCTCCAAGGAACTAGGGTCGATGACTCAGATTTTTTCTTAGAGCAACCTTTGTGAAATCCCTCATAAACTTCCCCTCACAAGATCCTCTCTCTCTTCCAAGCTCTCCCTCTCCTCTTGGTTCTCTCAGGTCAGAACAACAACAAAATATTCAATCTTGGGTAAATAAGAGATCTTATAAAGAAGGGATTCAAATTTTCCCTTAATTACAACAAACCGACAAAGATCATCCAGGACTATCGACGGATCGAAATGTATGATCAGTATAAATTCAGCTCAATCAGTTAAGATGATCTGGGGTGGGAGATGCTGGACAATTAAAGGATTTGTTTGTTATAATCGTCCAGGATGATGGGATACGATTAGTTCAAATTTATTAAGTATCGCCCAGACTATCGCTCTGTTCAGCCAGACTTTACCTCTCTGGATGATGAAATAAAAAATTGTTGTCCAAGATGATTTGGCAATCTTCCTGTACGATTAATTAAAAATGTCAAATATTGTCCATACAATCGCTCTATTCGGCTAGACTTTATATGTTTGGATGATGAAAAAATAAATGATTATTTAGGCCGATTTATCATTCGTCCTGTACATTTAGTTCAAATAAATACATATCATCCAGAACATCATTTTGGTCATCTAGGAAGAAACTAAGGTTTTTTTAACTGATCATCCTAAATGATCCTGCGATCATCCAGAACGATGTGATTTATCAATCAAACCTCAATTATTTTTCTTAATCATCTGATTAATTTAGGTATAATTATAATGCATCGTCCAGGATGATGTCAAAAAATAATAACATGCTCAAAAGAGTTGGCAGTTAATTTTTTCTTATTTTAGCATATAGTCTACGACGATAATAACATCATCCATGACAATAATAATATTTTCCAGGATGATGTGCTTAATTTCGACTGCCTTAAGGAGAATTCCCTAATTAGGGTTTATATTTTTAACTGATCAAGAATAATTTTGGATCATCCCGGACAATAAGATCAAAAAGAAAAAAATTCTAAAACATATAAATTTTTTTCCCTTGTGTGTGTGTGTGCAATATTACTTAGCATCATGACCCACTTTATTATATTGGACTCAAAAAAAAGGTAAAAGTACTTGACGTATACTTATAGACTGACTCATGTTTTTATACACCCAATCTTGAGCTTACTTGATTTGCAATTTATCTTGTAGACCTGAAACGTTAGTAGGTAAGGCAGTCGTAGAAAAACAAAAGTGTCAGAAATATTTGCTATCATCAAAATTATAATCTCTCAATCAAGATTCACAACAAATTACTCATATTTTTAACTTATATTTTAGATCTAGTTGATCATTTCAGTCAACACTAATACACACAATAAACTTTGGAAAATTTATCATGCCTATTGGGGGTCTATTTGTTAACCTCATTATTCGATGTAAATTTTCTTGGAATTAACCTCTAGCATGAAGGTCTTCATAGCCTAGTGTAGACATCATCCTTAAGGTCCCCTCATATGGATACCAATTTGTTGCAGATCTTTGGTTCATGTTTTTGATGATAGCAAATAATTCTTATTTCTCTACAATTGCCTTATGAACTAACATTTCAGGTCCACATGATTAGACTACAACTTGGAACCAGCTTAAGATTGGGTAGACTAGGATTGAGTAAGTTTGTACCTTTTTCCTTTCTTGAGTCTATTGTATTTGGTGTGGCACCTGATATTTTCTAACTTGGTAGAAGTTCTCTTTTCCCTTTATGATTTCTGTTTTTGGTAACATCGGCCAGGACGATAGTAATATCGTCCTGGACGATCGGTCTAAAATTAGAAACCCTAATTAGGGCATCCTCATTAAGGCATCCATCATAAGTACATAAACAGATCGACCTGGACGATACCAGTATCGGCCAGGACGATATTCTCAATTTAGAAAGAAATCAGCCGCCATAAACAGTTTAGGTATTCTTTATTTTAGGCAATCGGCCAGGACGATATTACTATCGTCCAGGACGATCTAACTCAATTATACCTAAATTGATCTGGTAATATTTGGAAATCATTAATGGCTGATTGATACGATCCAATCGGCCGGAACGATAATTAGATCGGCCGGGACGATGTCCTGTACAATTGACATCAATCAGCACCAAAACAGGGCGATGATCAGGATGATAGAAATTGGTTTTAAACTAATTGGCCAGAATGATGTAACCAATTTTCTTCTGATCGTCCCAAATCGTCCCAGGCCGTTGAGCTGAATTTGAACTAATTGGCCAGGACGATATACCTATCGGCCTGGACGATAATATCGGTAACTTGCATTAATGAGCTCATTTTGAGAGCTCCTATTTATGCTTTGGCATAACACTTTTTGTAAATGTCTTTGGAAGCCATTGGAGCTTCGTTCTTGTGGGGGAAACTTGAAGAGAGAGCTTGAAAGGGAGAGAGTAAAGGGTGGAGTTTGAGAGAGGGAGAAGATCCTGTGAGGGGGGACTCAAGGGAGTGTGGAGGGGGTTCCATATTGTTGCTCCGGCAAACTCGCACCATAGTACCATCGGATTCAAGGCTTTTCTCGAGGTAAGTTCACCAAAGAAGAAGTCTCTTTGGTGTCAAAGGACCCGGCAACTCCGCTGCACTGGGAGAGGTGGAAGTGATTTTGTAAGGGCTTCTCCGCCTAGCTGTGGGGACTAAAGGAGAAACACTTGTGCTAGTGCAATACTTGGAGCGTGCCTCCAAGGAGTGGACGTAGGTCAAGGTTTGACTGAACCACTATAAATCCGGTGTGTTCTTTCTTTATTACTTCCGCACTTTAATTTCCGCATCGTTGATTTTCTATGTGGTGATATTGGTTTTAGTTTTATCATTTGTTTTAAAGTTTTCCAATTCAGCTCTATCGTTTAATTATCTTTGGGCCAGTTCTATAGGGCTTAACATCCCTAACGAACTTTCAAGTGGTATCAGAGCGGTTTTCATAAAATAAGTTTTTAAAAACTTTTGAATTTTGATCCATGGCTAATATTTCTAATCATATTTTTGCGGAAGGATATTCAATCACTAGACCACCATTGTTTGAAAATATTACATTTGATTTTTGGAAAATTTGCCTTTCTACTTTTTTGCAATCAATTGATTTTCGTATGTGGCATATAATTTTAACTGGTTATTCATCACCATCACGTATTGTTAATGGAATTAAAACTGATATTCCTTTTAATCAATGGAATAGGGATGAACGAATGGATGCTCAATTAAATGCAAAATCTTTAAATTGTTTTTTTTATGCTTTAAATTTTGATGATTTTTTGTTAATTTCTACGTGCACTACTGGTAAGGAAGTTTGGGATAAATTGCACACCATATACGAAGGTTCTAATGAAATCAAGCAATCAAAGTTGAATATTTTAATGCATGATTTTAAAATGTTTTCTATGAAACCTTTTGAAACGATTTTAGACATGTATGCAAGGTTTATTCAAATTACTACATCATTACATGCCTTAGGAAAAGATTTTTTAAATTTTGAAAAAGTTAACAAAATTCTTCGTTGTTTACTTGATAAATTTGATGCTAAAGTTGTTGCTATTTGTGAATCAAAAGATTTGAATGATTATTCTATTGATAATTTGATTGGCTCACTCATTGCCTACGAGCAAGGGTTGGGTCAAAGACTTTTGGATGCAGGTGAAACGATAGTTCTAAAAGCTGAAGATACGGAAAGAGGAAGCTTAGTTGGTGATGATAGCAATGAATTGTCAAGCAAATCACAAAGCTCACCAATGCATAAGCAAAAGTGGAAGAAAGATAAAAGTGGTAAGGATGTCCATATTTCCTCTGACATTGTTTGCTTTCGATGTAGGAAACCTGGACATATGAAGAATACGTGCCCTAATGTAAGAATTCTTCCTGTAAAAGAAAAGGGTAAGGCTAAGCTAAAGTTTAATTGGGAAAATAATGAAAAACACAAAATCTCATGGGCAGACATGATGTCTGAAGAATCGGACCAGGAAAGAGATAATGGGTAAAAAGGGCTATTTGTGTTTTTTTTTTCTTTTTTGGTTTTTGTTTTTCTTTTGTTTTCTTTTTCTTTTTACTTATTCATTTTTATTATTCATATTTTTCTTTGATCCAACATACACACTCACTTTTCTAAAAATGAAAAATCTACTTCCAGTTTTTTTTTTTAAATCTTTGGTAAATTTTGTTTGACTTCTCTAAATAGTCAAAGAAAGGAAACTCATTATTTTATTTTCTCAATCTCTATTTCCTAAAAGAGGTTATCCTACTTTTGATTTAAAATCTATTTCATCTTTTTAAATTAGTTTTTGAAACAAAATTTTTTTTTCTCCCTACATTTTATTTATCGTATAGGAATCTTTTGAAAGTTGTTAAATCTAACTCATAATTTTCTTAATCAAGAAATTCTCTTTGTCAATAAGATGGGTTTTCCTTTGTTTTTAATATTTAAGAAAGGAAGCATTTAAAAAAAATAAATTGGCCAATGATGCCAAAAATAAAAGATGCGCAAAGCGCCAAATTGAAAAATATATAATACACAAAGTGTATAAAAAGATGCGCAGTGCGCCAACAAATTCTCAAGAGGCATAAAATGAGCCCACAAAATTTAATGCTTACCATTCTTGTACTTCTTAAAACTTAAGAAAACCCTTGATTTTTTTTATACTTGAGTTTGAAAATCTTGATTCTTGATTCAATAATTCTTGCATTGATCTTCTATTAAATATATTTTATGGAAAGAGTTTTTGAAAAATGATTGTTTCTTTCTCTAATTTATTTTATGATTTAGATATTGAATTAAAAGGTTTTTGAGCCTTTTTAAAGAACTTGAGTTTGGATTATCGGATTTTAAATTTCTAACCTTTACTGGGATATGCATTGTCAATTCAATTCTACTAAAGTTTTTGATTAAAACTAAGAAGTAACTTTCTCATTTTAAGAATATTTTTCTTTCGTTTTATTTTATGTGCATTCTCTCTTTTTGATAATGTCAAAGGGGGAGAACATATTGTTGAATTTTTTTTGTATCCTTTGTTTTCTTTTCAAAAATTTTTAAACAACAAAAATATTTTTTATCTCCCCTATTTTTAAAGTGTTATTTAAGTGAGGGGGAGATTAGGAAAAAATAATCCTTTTTGAAAATTCAAATTGGTTGTCATCATCAAAAAGGGGGAGATTATTGCGGATCTATGGTTCATGTTTTTGATGACAGCAAACAATTCTTATTTCTCTACAATTACCTTATGAACTAACATTTCAGGTCCACATGATTAGACTGCAACTTGGAACCAGTTTAAGATTGGGTAGACTAGGATTATGTCAGTTTGTACCTTTTTCCTTTCTTGCGTCTATTGTATTTGGTGTGGCACGTGATGTTTTGTAACTTGGTAGAAATTCTCTTTTCCCTTTATGATTTCTGTTTTTGGTAACATCGGCCAGGACGATAGTAATATCGTCCTGGACGATCGGTCTAAAATTAGAAACCCTAATTATGGCATCCTCATTAAGGCAGCCGTCATAAGCACATAAACAGATCGGCCTGGACGATACCTGTATCGGCCGGGATGATATTCTCAATTCAGAAAGAAATCAGCCGCCATAAGCAGTTTAGGTATTCTTTATTTTAGGCAATCGATCAGGACGATATTACTATCATCCAGGATGATCTAACTCAATTATACCTAAATTTATCTGGTAATATTTGGAAATCAATAATGGCTGATTGATACAATCCAATCAGCTAGAACGATAATTGGATCAGCCGGGACGATGTCCTGTACGATTGACATCGGCCAGCACCAAAACAGGGAGATGATCAGGATGATAGAAATTGGTTTTAAACTAATCGGCCAGGACGATCGAAGTATCGGCCATAACGATGTAACCAATTTTCTTCTGATCGTCCCAAATCATCCCAGGCCGTTGAGCTGAATTTGAACTAATCGGCCAGGACGATAATGTCGGCAACTTGCATTAATGAGCTCATTTTAAGAGCTTCTATTTATGCTTTGGCATAACACTTTTTGTAAGTGTCTTTGGCATCCATTGGAGCTTCGTTCTTGTGGGGGAAACATAAAGAGAGAGCTTGAAAGGGAGAGAGGAAAGGGTGGAGTTTGAGAGAGGGAGAAGATCCTGTGAGGGGGACTCAAGGGAGTGTGGAGGGGGTTCCACATGGTTGCTCCGGCGAACTCGCACCTTAGTACCATCGAATTCAAGACTTGTCTCGAGGTAAGTTCACCAAAGAAGAAGTCTCTTTGGTGTCAAAGGACCCGGCAACTCCGCCGCACCGGGAGAGGTTGAAGTGATTTTGTAAGGGCTTCTCCGCCTAGCTGTGGGGGCTAAAGGAGAGACACTTGTGTTAGTGCAATACTTGGAGGGTGCCTCCAAGGAGTGGATGTAGGTCAAGGTTTGACCGAACCACTATAAATCCGGTGTGTTCTTTCTTTATTACTTCTGCACTTTAATTTCCGCATCGTTGGTTTTCTATGTGGTGATATTGGTTTTAGTTTTATCTTTGGTTTTAAAGTTTTTCAATTCACCTCTCTCTTTTAAATTAGCTTTGGGCCAGTTCTATAGGGCTTAACATCCCTAACGAACTTTTAAGTGCCGTCAGAGCACTTTCACAATTGATGTAGAATTGACTTATCATGAGCTAAATCAAATTTTAACTCACACTAGTCAAATAAAATACATAAAATTGAATAAGGCTAAATTAAAGTTTCAACTAAATTTTATTTTAATTGACATACTAATTTCATCAAAACAAATTCTCTATTTATTTTAAAATATTAAAAAAATTTACATCTAAGATTTTCTGAATAAAAATAAAATAAGTTTAGTATTCTATCCTAATGAAATCAAAATTTAAATTTTTTTTGGTGCGGTTTGAACAGCTTAAACCCCAGTACTACATGCTCATTCAAAAGTATCAAAACTCCTAAGGTCTCCTCTCAATTTGTTACTCCCTCTCCCTCTATTTCTCATAAAAATTTCCCCCTTACTCGGCCACTCTCATGGACGAAATCCTTTTCGCTACAAGTTCACAAAAGTCTCCAGGCCCCCATTGCCCACCATTTGGGAGCCCTGGGTCCGACCTCCTCTATGTCATTTGCAAGCCTTAGGAACAAAGCCTAGCCCCCATGTTCCTCTGATTCACACAACCTAGTCAACCCTCTCCCTCTCTCTTATCTATTTCACCAAAATGAAGATCGAGCCAAAAGCCCTAGGTGGCCTCCTCTTGCATATCAGTAAGATCTTCATCTTCTTTCTTGCTTGAAAAAGGTTTCAAAATTTTCTTCTCTTCAGATGGAAAGTGTATTGAGATTTATTATCATCCCTAAAAGATTGAATGCAGGATTTTGGAAGAGATCTAAGGGCTATCAATGCATAATGTTCTATCAAAGCAATTTTGTGCTTATTTGTGTTATCTTGCTTTTCATTATAATGGTGCTATGTGTGTAGAGAATTTATCTTTAACATAATGGTTGAATTCAGGATTATATGAGCTTGATAAAGTGAGCAATCAACTCATCTTATATGAAATTTAAGATAGAATTTTTGATTGTATGATCGAGTGTTGTGGATTACTAAAGTATATTGAAAAAGTGTGGAGGAGATAAAGTTGTACTAGTTTTCCTTGATATACATATCAAGTTCAAAGAGTTAGTGAAAACCTATGATGTTGTTTTGGTGCTTGTCGAGCAAAAATTGATTAACTTCCTTTATCATTGTTTGTGAAAAAATGAGTATGATCAATATGTTTATCACCATTTCGTTGGAGGGCTTTATATGTATACCCCCGTTTCTATTACTCCAATTACACTAGACTTGTTAATATTAGATTTGTTAATACTTTTGTATATATTAACTTCCTTTATCATACATATATTTGTATTAAAAGCAAGTAAAGTGATTTACATAATTTCGTGTGGTAGTTGAAACAAAGGAAAGTTGTAGTGGAAAAGAGAAATGTGAATTTTAGAGAGGATTACATGCTTTATAATTGGATAGTTTCCTTTGAGCTTTGGAGAGAATTGAGAACTTTATGTTGGAAAGTAATCATGTGTTTTATGTTTTAAATATGAGTTTTCTATATAATCAAATCAATGTTGCATATGACTGTTGACCTCATTATTTGAGGTCAATTTCCCCGGAATTGACTCTAGCATCTAGGTCTTCGTAGCCTAGAATAGACGTCACTCGTAGGATTTCCCTTAGGTGGATACCTACTGACGTAGTATTGACTCTACCCTTTTTGTTCAAACAAAATCAAAATCAATTTCAATCTAGATTTTAATTCAACTCCAAAATGAACTCAAATTAACCACAGTTTATGATTCGTTAATATCGATCGACTCAATTCGAGTTCGATGTAGTATAGATGACTCTAATTAAACCCTTAAATCAACTCATCAATCAAACCCAAAATTCCATCTAATAAAGTCTGATTTATTTTTTTTTATCAAATCGAATCAACCATTTAAATCCCTTTTTAAAACATAAATTAATCTTAACTATTTAATTTGAATTAAAAGGTAATTTTGGATTTTGCTTAGACCGGTTAAAGCCCTCAACCCACGAT
Organism: Dendrobium huoshanense; assembly: GCA_016618105.1. NCBI lineage: Eukaryota > Viridiplantae > Streptophyta > Magnoliopsida > Asparagales > Orchidaceae > Dendrobium > Dendrobium huoshanense. The sequence goes on along the minus strand of CM028352.1, from coordinate 35,755,630 downwards.
CTCTCCCATTCTCAGCAATTCTCATGAAGTCCTCTCCCTTTGGATTCGCACTACCACCCCAACTCCCAGTTTGCACAGCCAAAAACCGTCCAAGCCTCCCGTCTCCTCTCTGAATTTGCACGAACAGCCATCCCTCAAACCATGGCTTCCACTGTAGTTCGCACAACTCCCAAACTCCCCATCTCTTCCCAGTTCGAGAACCACCCAGCAGTTCGCAGAACCGGACTCCACTCGTGCACTCTCTCATACACACGCACAGCCCGCCCCATCTCTCTCTCGGGAATGCGTGAGAAGCTTAGGACCAAAAGCCCCCAAGCCCATCACCCCTCCATTCGCACAGCTCGAAGTCCTCCTTACAGTTCTAAAATTCCTCAAGCTCTCGCCTCTTCTCAGTCGCACGATCTCTCTCTACAGATTCGCACAGAATGAGGCCCGACTCTCATTCATGAACGATCCCTCTCCCTCACTCTAATTTGTGTGAGAAGCCCCCTATCCGCCTCTCAACCTGCATACCTCCAAACAAAATTGGTCTCAAATGATACCAAGATCTGCAGCCCCTATCTCTCATCGATCTCCGACGTCGATCCCTCGCATCCGCCGACTTGCCCTTACCGTCGACCCTCTTCGCTGTAGGTAATCACCTCCTTCTTCTCCTCTATCCTATTTTCCTCTATCTCTTTTCCATCATCTTCCTTAACTTTATTCTTCTTCCTTTTTGTTTATTGATTAGAGAAATTGATTGCTATGAGATATGATTAGAATTGTAGTTACCTAGAAATAAAATGGTAATGGAGATTGTTAGTGTTTATAGAGGAAATCATAGAGTTTGTTTTCTTAATATGAATATGGAGAAGCCATACTTCTTATTTGATATAAACTTGTTGCAATATATATATATATATATATATATATATATATATATGTGGGCTGTTATGGATTCTTTGCTCTATGGAGTTTGACGTTTGTAAACTCTCTTTATGATGGCTAAAGTTTTCTCACTTCTTAGCCTACATTTTCATATGCCCGATGAGTTGAGGAAAATCTATCTTAACGTTTGGAGAGATGTTTGTTCTCAGTTTGTTTTTTTATTTTACCGTTAAAATCATCTAGTAGTTTCTTTCTACAACATGCTTCATGATTCAATTTCGAGATTTCAGAGTTCAAATGCAAGTTTGTATGCTCTACATTGGGAATTTTTCAAGAGTCTTTGAAAGAGTAAGGTAGTATCAATTGTTCTTTCGCATTATTATTGTTGGAAAGTGTAAGTTTTAAAATTAAAGTGTGTTGATTTTAAGTAGTGTTTGTTTGGAAAGCTTTTTGTGTGAGAAATTGGAAAAGTAAAATGTTTTATGAATGTGTGTAAAGGTGGAGGTGTATTTGAACTTATGTGTGAAGGTGAAGATGTCGAATTTGTGCAAAGGTGAAAATTATGTATGTTATAAAAAAAAAAATGAAACTTGTGTTTGTTTTGAAAAGTATTGAATGCTTTGAATAGCCAAAAGTGTGCATGTGAATAGTGAGTTGAAATGTGTAAAAAAAAAATGGATAAGTATGTTTGTGATAGAAAAGTGAAAGGTGTTTTGTTTAAATGAAAGTTTATTGTGCACTTAGAAGTGATAGTGTGATTTAAAAAAAGTGAAAGTGTATGTATCTTTGGAAAGTAATCTATGTATGTTTTGGAACATGACATGTATATGTGTGTTTGAATAATGGAAATTGTATGTGTTTTGGAATGATGGAAATTGTGTATATGAAATGTAAGGTGTAATGTGTGATCTTTGAATGGTGAAGTGTTTATTTTGAAAGGGAGAAATGTATGTTTGAAAATTGAAGATGAATGGTTTTCAAAAGTGAGTTTTGTGTGATTTGAAAAGGTGAAAAGTGTAGATTTTGAAGTGTGATGCTTATGGAAGATGAAAAGTAAACTGTTTTGTGTGTAAGTATTAAAGGTGAAAATATATGTTGAAAAATTACAAAGTGTACTTCCAAAAGTAAATGTTCCAAAATGCAAGCAACAGAACCAGTGTTCAAGCCCGAAGAAAGGTACGTCTTTATTTTCAGTAAATTTTAATTATTTTATTATTAATTATTAAACATGCTCTAATCCCTGTTTTCCCTATTTTTCCTGTTTATTTGCATGAACTGCGAGGAATGGTACGGGTCGAGGGAACAAAAGGACAAGGAGCTAATGACGTCAGTCGCCTCTATCCAGCTGGGTAGAGGTGCTACGGGCGGAACCACCGGGTCGTAGCCCCCGGTGAATGTGAGTATTCTAAAACTTAGGAAACCTTGAGGAGCCCCTTGATGTGGTTTGCGTTAACCCTTCCCTTTTAGGTCCTTGTAGTAACTTCAATTTATTAGATTTATTTTTATTTTATCATAGATCCCTAAACCCTATTTCTACGTACGAAAAGTTCTAAGGGTTAGTAATAACAAAGATTTTCACCTATATAACAGTAGTGACATTTAAGGATAAAAATTAAGGATCGAGTCTTAGAAAATCTAGACTTAGGATGCATGCACACTTTAGGATAGAAATATATAATATAGAAAACTTAGTAACATCTCACCTTAGAATTAGTGAATATCTTTAAACTAAAATTCAATCAATTAGAAAACTTTAGCAAATAATTATCCTACATAGGACATATCAAAACCACACAAATCGTTGCAAATACTTAGAATTGTTTGTTAGAACAACCGACTCTAGTTTTAGGTTAGGCCGGTGTTTATTTCTTTACTGCTGTGTGACGCGCTTTTTCTCGAGTTTTATTGCATGCTGGTTGTAAAATGTTGGTGTGTTTGTTTATTTATTTTTACTGTACTCTGTGTTGTGGTTTGATTGACGATTAGATTACCCATAGGCTAGGAGTGATCTGGATTGTTAATATGATTTTCTGCAGGTGGCCACACTCATGCAGGGCAGAAAAAGGGGGCTAATTAATTAATAATAAATAAATGCTACAGGTGCTTCAGCTGCTTAGCCCCTAAATGAAGAAGAGTGTGGCCAAGTGTGGCTTAATAATTTAAATTCAATTGCATATATATATAACTACGTGGGATGATTTTTATTATAAATTACTTAGGATAACCCTGCAGGTGGATTAGATTTTTCTTTTCTTTCTGTGAAATGTAATGTAAATGTAAATGCGTTTGAAAAATATTATAAATTGTGAAAGTGATTTTGAAAGTGGGATATTACATCCAATTTGGAATCCAAAGAAAGGAGAATATACCTTAAAAGATTATTCTCTTTTATTTGGAAAGCCAAATTAGAATGATTCAATATCCAAATAGAAAAGAAAATACCCCTCTTAGGGATGAGTTTCTTTTCATTTGGATATCCAAAACCCGACGGACCCGAGAAGTTTGTAGAAGAAGAAAAGACAGAACAAGAAGATTGAATAAAGAATATGAAGAAATGAAGATTTAAGGAACAGTATATCCCATTTCAAAAATCACTTGCGTCATTCTTAGGATTAGAATCCGGGTTTGTTGTCAGTGGTGCCCGGCCACTTTACTTTTCTATAAATTCTGGGTGTAATATGGACATTGGACATTGGACATTTTATTTGGATTATTAAAATTGATTGTTTACATTGTTTGTGCAGTAGATTTTTTTAGGACCTTGCATGCCGTGTTTTCTTTTAGCCTGGATTCGAAACGGAGAGATTTTTTTCGTAAGGGTACGCTCAAAATTCTTTTACTTGAAATTCTAATAAAATTTTTAGGCTCACATAGTAACTCTAACGATCTAAGAAGTAAGCTCGGGACCGCCGAGAGTCAGCATAAGCATATTAATACTTTCTCTTCCTTGTTAGGCACCTCCCCGCCTACGGATTCTGGCAGACCACTTGACCTATGAGGGTGCAGTTCTGTCAAGGGGAAGTTGTGCAATCTCTAGGGAAAAAACTATTTTCTAAGCCTAAATTTTTAAACTGCTTCATTATCATTTTATGCATTCGAGTCAATTAGCATGCATTGCATTAGATACAAACTAAAAAGAGTATAAAATATTAATAGCATTTCTAGACATTTTTTTACCCTACATTAGTTGAGGGGCCAATTAGGGTCTGTCTTAGATGTCGGCCCCCAATTCATTAAAACCTAAACAACATCCATACCTATCTTTCATAAGAGACTGAACACATGGTTTTAAAGCGCCTAGGTGGTTAGCTGGCTCCCCAATCCAGGCCGGGGTAAGTCCAAATTTGCACTTCATTAGTTAGGTTCGGGTCACTATTTTATAGTACCCAAATTAGATTTAGGTTCTGAGGTAGATTCTTTTTAGATCTTAAGTCCTCGTCCTCAGGGAATATAATCCCAAATTTCTAATAAAATGTCAACTTAAACATAAAATTTTCTCTTAAAATGTAAAGCCCAACATAGGATAGACTGAGGTTGTCTCTGAGCTTCTCAGAATCCGACACCTCCTACTTTTCCTCCATTGACTCACTAATAAATGTTCAATATTGAGCTTTCTCCTTGGAAAATTTTTACTTCTATTTCCTTGTCTTCTACTTTGTAGTCAAAAGGGTATGAAATCACTGCTTTAATCAAGAGTTTCCTTAGGAGCATTCCTCCTAGGATATAATTAACTATAGGAGCTTGCTCCTATAGGGATTTGAGAACCCCAGACTAAAATAAACCTTGTTTTATTCGTATAAAACAAGGGAAGAATCTTTGGGAACGTAGATATTTTTAAAACCTTATTTTTAATTTTGAATAGACTTGTAGAATGTTATTATTATCTTTTCAGATAATATAATATTATACTTGTTATATTCAACTTTAGAAATAATGAATTTTATAAAACTCATTCTCGCTTTTGGATATCTTGAAGAATATTATGTTCATCGTTTAAGATGATATAATATTCTTCTTTCCATATCTAAATAAAAGAATGAATAAACTTTTTTCAAAAACCGTATTTCTATCTTTAAACATATTCTATAGAATTTCATGTTCATCTTTTAAGATGATATGTTATTCTTTGAACTATGTTTGATTATAGAAATATCAATTTTCAAAACCCTATTTTGATATTGAATCCATTGTAGAATATTATGTCGGCCTCTCGAGACCGTACTTTATTCTCAATGCAGTATTTGATTACAAAATAGGAGAAAATTAAAATCTGTGTGGTGAGACACATATTTTTTTCCCACCAATGACGTTAGGTTGTCTTCTTGAAAAATTCAAAAAAAGTAAAATTTCATTAAGCCCTATTTCTTCTTTTTAATTTCATTTGGTGACTATGTTGAGTTTAAAAAAATGTGTTCAAATATAGGTCCCTCATCCTTGACATCAAGTCATGAGTATTCATATATTTTATATAAAGGCTATTGCATGTAAGAGGGTATCTTGAGTTGGTTGGAAGAAAATTTGAGGTCTTTTATAAAAATTTTATCATATGCATTTGTAACATTTTTGTGATAAAAGCTGGTGTAGGGTAATTTGAAGTGTTTCACGTTTTTCATTGGGAAAGATAGATGGTGAACTGTTCATTTACATTTATATAAAGAGATGAATGATTATTTGAAGCATTTTGTGAATGTTGGAAGAAAAGAAAAGTGTGTAGAGTTTGAAAATGTTTGGTTTTGAATGGTAAAAAAACATTTATGGTGTGTTTTTAAAATGTGAAATGTGTAAATGTGGAATAAAGAAGTGTATGGAGTGTTGAAGTGAATTGTGTGTATTGAAAAGTGAAACTTGAGGTGTGTAAAAAGTAAATAAATGTATGATTTGAAATGTGGAAAAGTATATGTTTTTGAAAAGTATATAAGAGTGACTTTTTGAAGGCGAGTTGTGAAAATTTTGAGAAAATTAAATGTGTAAGTGAAGAGTAAAGTGTATGGTTGTAGGAAATATGTGAGACTTTAAAAGAGCTCTTTGTGTGTAGATTAAGAAATGGAGTGTGTGCATTGTGAAAGGTAAAGTGTGTGTATGATTTGAAAAGTAAAATTTTGGTGTGTTGGAAAGTGAAAAGCGTATGTTTCGAAAGGTGATTGTGTGTCCTTTGGAAGGTGAAAGATGTATGTCTTGAAAGGTGAATTATTATTGAATTGTGTTGGGAAGTAAGGTATATGGTTTTGAAATGCAAAGAGTTTTGATAAGTATATACTTTGAGAAGTGAAAAGAATTGTGTATGTGAAAAGTAAAGTGTTTGCTGTTGTTTAAAGTGTGTGTATTTATTTTGAAAAGCATTCTTTGTGTATAAATAAAGAGTGACATGTGTGTGCTTTAAGAGGTTAGTGTGTTATTTGAAAAGGTGAAAGGTGTATGTTTTGAAGGGTGATTTGTGAATGTGAGTGCTAAGGGTGAAGTGTCTGATCTTTGAGTGATTAAGAGTGTTTGTTGAATAGTGGAATGTGTGAATTTTGAATATGAAAAGTGTCTTTGGAAATTTGAGGTGTATGTTATTTTGAAGGGCAAAGGGTATAGGTGCATTGGAAAGTGCATCAAGTGTATTCCAGAAAATAAAGTGAAGATGAAAGGTGACTTGTGTATGTTTGGAAAAGGGAAATTGTGAAATTTGTATATATTTTGAGAGTTGAGAAATGCAAGTGTAGGAAAGCAAGGTGTGTGTTAGAAAAGGGAGAAGTGTATGTTTGAAAGTTGAAGATGTATGGTTTTTAGAAGTGAAATTGTTTGTGTTAGAGAATGGATAGTTTGGGTGACTGTTGAAAAGCAATGCCTCTCCTTCTCTCTCTACCCCTCTCTTTCTTCCTATTACTTTTCCCCTTTCTCGTGCCTTGGGGTGATTTTTAAAAAATTTGACATATGAGTTCAAAAAAGAAAAGTTCAAAAGGCAAACAATAGAACCGGTGTGCAAGCTCAAAAAAAGCTACACTTATGTTTTTTTTTCAATTATTAAAATTATAATTATTAAATATGCTTCTGGTTCCTGTTTTGTTTTCCTTAATTGCATGATCTACGGGAAACGATACCGATAAAATGGACAAAAGGATTGTACTAAGGGTGTTAGTCGCCTTTATCCAACCGAGTAGAGGTGCTACTAATGGAAAAACCAGATGTTGGCTCCGATATACTTTAAGTATTTTGAAATTTTATGTAGCCTTAAGACCTAAAGCCCTTGATGTGAATATGCGAATTTGCAACCTTAGTTCTGTTATTCAGATTTTATTTTGGTTTTTAGAACCCAAAACCCATTTACAGTCACTCATATGTTCAAAGGGTTAGTAACAATACTTTTCATCCCTTATAACATTAATGACATTTAAGGACAAAAACTAAAGACGTGTCTTAAAGAACTTAGATTTTAGATGTATGCACCTTTTAGGAAAGAAAACAGTAAACATAAATAATTTAGTGACACCTTGCCTTAGGGTTAGTACATACATTATTAATTTAATTTTAATCAAACTTAAATAATCATTAATTAATCATTAAACTCTCTTTAAGACTTAGAAACTCCAAAATTTCAAATAACATACACAATTCGAATAAAAAAATAGGTTGATAAATAAAATTCATTTGATAAAATACATACATATAAATTCAAATCTAAAAATAGACATAAGAAAAAATAATAATAAACTGAAACAAAATTCTTATTTCTGCATAATTTTTTTTTCTATAATTATTTATCCATTATTATTTCTACATAAATAATAATAACATAACAATATCCAAATATAAAAGTTAAACATAATTATTAAAATAAAATATTAAAAATCATAAATGATTAAATAAAATTTGGAAAACTAATAAAAACATTTGTAACAAATTAAATGGACAAATCCTAAAAAAAATGTTAAATAATAAATTATAGTCAATTTAATAATAATAATAATAATAATAATAAAATAAATTTAAAATATAATAAATTATAAATAAATTAAATAAATTCTTTAAAATTTTTATAAATCAATTACAACTTAATAAATCAATTAAAAACTCAATAAATTATTTAAAATTAATAAATCATCAAATTTTAATAAATTGTTAAAAATAAAACATAATAATTTATTAAATTAAAAAATCTAAGAACTAAAAGTGATTAATTAAAACACCCTAAATAATAAATTATTAATCAATACTTAAACTTATTTGCTAGGATGACCAACTTTAGCTTTAGGTTAGTCCGGTGATTTTTTTATTGATGTTGTGTGACTAACTTTCTCATGGTTTTCTCTGCATGTTGGTTATACTGATTTGAATATTTATTTATTTATTTATTTATTTATTTCTACAATCTGACAATTAATGTGATGAGCAATAGATTACCCCTAAGTTAGGAACGATCTGTATGCTCACAGAACTTTTTGCAGGTAGCCATGCTCGTGCATAGCTAAATAAAAGGAGCAAATTAAATTTCTAAATTTACAAAATTTTATACAGGTACAAAATTCTAAGCCCCCCTAAAAATAAAAGATAATGACCAAGTATGACTGATGAATTTAAATTTAAATGCAAATATATAACAACTTGGGATAATTTTATTTTAACTGCTTAGGATAACTTTGCAGGGGGCCTCTTTTCTATCTGATATGTAATATAAAGATATTTGAAAGAGTTGTAATATGAAAGTAACTTGAAAGTGTGATGTCATATCAAACTTGGAATCCAAAAAGAAGAGAGTATCCCTTAGGGGAATGTTCTCTTCTATTTGGAAAGCCAAGTTAGGATAATTTTAATATCCAAAGAAAAATAAAATACCCCTTCAGGGATAAATTTCTTTTTATTTGGATATCCAGACTCGTCGAATTCAAGGATCTCGCAGAAGGAAAGAAGGCTAAAGAGATAAGATGAAGTGAAGAAAAAAAGAGATAGCCCATTTCAAAAATCACATGCGTCAGTCTTAAGATTAGAATCTAGGTTTGTTGCTAGTGGTACCCGACCACTTTAGCTTTTAAGAAATTTTGGGTTGTAAATAAAGTGGCACTTTCCATATAGACTTTAGACAATATATTTTAAATAATTTAATTTGATTATTTACTTTGCTTGCATAGTAGAAATTGCCTATTTTTCTATATTTTTCTTGCATGGCGTGTTTTATTTTAGTATGGATACGATCAGAGTTTTTATAAGGGTATGAATAAAATCTTTTATACTTAAAACTTAAATAAAATTTTAAAACTCACATAGAAACTCTAAAGATATAGGAAGTAAGCTCAAGACCACCGAGAGTCAGCATATATGCATATTATTAATTTTTCTTTCTTGTTAGGCACCTCTTAGCTTGTGGGTTCTAGCAGATCACCTGACCTATTAGAGTGTAAGTCTGTCAAGGGGATGTTGTGCAATCTCTAGGAAAAAATATATTTTCTAAATCTTATTTAAAACTACTTCATAATGATTTTTTTTTACATTCGAGTTAATTAGCATGTATTGCATTAGATACAAATTAAATTAACCTAAAATTCTAATTGCATTTTACTCTCAAGCATCATTTACCCTAGATAAGTTGAGGGACTACTTAGGATATATCTTAGATGTCGGTCCTCAATTCCATAAAACTTAAACAATGTCCCTACATCTCTTTCAAAAATAGGCTAGACACATGATTTTAATGCGCCTAGTTGGTTAGCTGACTCCCCAATCCAAGCCGGGATAAGTCCAAATTTGTATTTCATTATATAGGTTTGGATCACTCCCTTTTATTGTCTAATTTAGATTTAGATTATGAGGCAGATTTTCAAATCTTAAGTCCTCACCCTCCGAAATTATAATCCAAACTTTTTAATAAAATGCAAACTCAAACATAAAAATTCTCTCAGAAAATGTAAAGCCCAACATAGGGTAGACTTAGGTTGCCTCTAAGCTTATTAAAATATTGCACCTCCTACTTTTCCTCTTTTGATTAATTTATAAATGTTTAACGTTGAGCTTTCACCTTGAAAAATTCTTACTTCTTTTCTTATCTTCTACTTTGTAAATAAAGGGTATGAATTTATTATTTTAATAGAGATTTTTCTTAGGAGTACCCTCCTAAGACGTAATTAACTATAGGGGATTGCCCCTATACGGATTTGAAAACTTTATATTACAATAAACTTCATTTTATTCCTATAAAACAAGGAAAAATCTTTGGGAATGTAGTATGAATTTATTATTATCTTTTCAGGTAATATAATATTCTAATTTTTATATTCAACTTTAAAAATAATGAATTTTATAAAACTCATTATTTCTTTTAGATGTCTTGAAGAATGTTATGTTCATCTTCTAAGATGGTATAATATTCTCATTGTTATATCTAATCAAAAGTGTGGATAAAATTTTCAAAAAAAAAAAAAAAAACCCTATTTCTATTTTTAAAAACATTTTATCTAATTTTATGTTCATCTTCCGATATGATATGTTATTCTTTGAGTTGTGTTTGATCATAAAAATATCATTTTTCAAACCCCTATTTTCATATTGAATCTATTATAGAATATTGTATCAGTCTCCTGAGATTGTACTTTATTCTCAATGCAGTAATCGATTACAAAATTGGAGAACACCGAATCTGCGTGGCGGCGTTAAATTTTTCCCCAACAATTGAGATGAAAATTTTCGAACTCTATCGCCGCGTATATTCTAGCCCGCAACAGTACTTAATTTATTTCACCAAATTTGAAAATTCATAAAAATTGATCATTTGATTTAAATAATGAAAGCATAAAATTTATTTACCTTATGAGGTTCAATATATCAATCACCTATTATTATGCAAATTTGGAAAATTTTCACTATTTTAATGTGTCCAAAATATTCTTCTTCCGGTTTTCAACACTAAGGAAAGTTTTTAATATTTTGATAATTTTAAAATATGAAATTTCTTTAATGGAAAATTCTTAACATTTATTTCTTTTGTTTACAAATTGTATAGTGATGATTTCACAATAATTTTAAAATATTAAGAAAAATTAGGCAATGCAAGCATGTATTATTTTAATTCAATGCAAATTAGGATATTTATTGGGTTCTAATATAAATTATTTTGCAATAGTCTACTGCTTTTGTGTCAATGGTTATGCTCTTGGGAGTAAATCTTTTACCTATAAATCAATTAAATTAAAATCAATCGAATGTTGTTTAATTCAAAGTGTATCAAATTTTGACTTCATGTGAAAATAAATTATTATTGATATCTAAAACTACTATAGAGATAATAACCTTTCAAAAGATATTGTAGAAAACAACTTTTAGTATTAAATTTTTTAAAAGCGGCAAAAAAGTAATAGTCAAACAAAAATTATTATTGTGATCTAGAAAGCATAGTAATAAGAAAGCTACTCCAAAAAAAGCCTAGGCCATTTATGACCCAAGAACTAGATACTAGAAAAGCCCAAAAAACTTGATGTGCATTAGCATTAAGTCAGTCATCTTAAACATATAAATGTGGCTTACTAATTAGAAAGCCTAGCTAATGTATACTAAATTCAAATCAAATTAGTCTTTTTATTGTGATGATTCACAAAAAAGTGTTGTTGCAAAGAAAATTTTTGTACAAATATTTACCTCTAAAAACCACATGCATGTTTGTTGTGCCAAATTGACATAAATAAGCATTAATTTCTTAAAGTAAAAGCTATTGTTCTTGCGAGCTAGAATACGATATAGAGTTAGAATTTTTTATCTCATCATTGTACTACAAATATCCAGCACACAAACAGGGAATTCATAAACACAGTATTTTTTATGTGAGAAACCCTAGAAAAGGAAAAAAACACGACGCTACGCCAAGTTGAAAACATTCCACTAATATTTGAGTAGATTCTAAGTGACCAAACCGTCTTATTGAGGATGATCATGAAATTACTAAATGACAAGAGGGGGGTGAATTGTGAAAATCTTTTCCTTAATAAAAATAACCATAAACAAGAGTTCTAATTTTTTTTGTTATTTTTGAAATACTACAACAAAATTTTAAGCAATTTTTCCTCCACAAGTTTCACCATGCAATAGTTATGAAAAATGAAATGCAAGTAAAAAGTAAACAACGATAAGGAAAAAACACACCAAGAATTTTTATAGTGGTTCGGTCAAAATATGACCTACGTCCACTCCCCGGAGTCCTCCGCTCCCGGATTTTCACTATCAAAATAGTTCTCCTTTTGCCCCCCTCGGCAAGGCGGAGAAGCCTTTACAAACCTCCCTTTCACCAACCCAGCATGGCGGAGTGCCAAACTCTGTTTTTGCCCTCCTGGCGATGGCAGAGAACCTTCTCGTTTTTCTCCCTTCTGGAGAAGGCAGAGAACCTCGAGGCAACGGATGTAGACGAGCCTTTCCCTTGGAGATCCTCCCTCAAATCCTTCTAGGGCCACAGGAGGAGCAAGATGCAGCAAGCTTGGGGCAACCGTGTGATCTCCCTCACACCTCTTCTCCCTCACAACGCTCTTCTCCTCCTTCCTCTCTCAACCCTCAAGAATTTCTCTAGAGCTCTCTCCCTTGGAATCCCTCTCTAACCACGTTCACCCACTCTGTGATTCTTACTGAAAAAAGACTTGATTGACATCTAAAAATGGGCTAAAAAAACCTCTGATTTCTTAAGTAATCGTTACTGTTCGTACAGTAAGATTCAACATCGTACAGTACGATATGTATAAACAGACGTCGTCCTGGTACGAAGATGTACGAACAGTTCAAAAACAATTCGTACTGTACGATATAATATCGTACGGTACGATCCACAAAATACTATTCGTACAGGACGATAGTCTAGACGATCAGATGTCATCTCTGTTCATCGTATGGTACGATCCAGTTCGTACAGTACGATGTTCAAAAATTAATTAGGTCGGGATTACATGCACTAATTACGGGTTAATTTAAGTAAGTATTAAAAATAGATCGTACAGTACGAGCGGCGCAAAATCACTTACTCAAATTAAACTACGGCTAGGGTTTTGGATCTAAACATATAGTACAGTACGAAACTATTCGTACAGTACGATCTATTCACAGAATCATCCACATAGCTCTGATTGTACGGTACGAAATAACATCGTACAGTACGATCTACAGAGAAGAATTTCTATGACAATTTTCATTTAAAAACAAAATCTCCCCCTGTGTGTGTGCATGGTTGCTTTTACTCTTATGCATTTTGTGGCCAGACTCAATAAAATAAAATAAAATAAATAAAAAAATACAATGTTTGACTCATACTCATAATCTACTCTTTCTTGAGTCTTCCTTTCGTCTTGAGTCACTTGTGATCTTCCTGAAATGTTAGTACTCAAGGACAATAGCAAATAAAATAGTATTCAATGAAAGGTTGTTCCAAAACACTCATTATTTGGCATCATCAAAATCTCAAACTCGGGGTCATGGGTTGCAACAGATCATATTACAACTATCAATCGTTGGGTTAAAACATAATGACGAGTAGAGATTGGATGAAAAGCAGGTGACGTTCGGTGGCTGAGCAGAAATCCAACGTTAGTGGGTAGCCAAACAGAAGTCTGGCGTCAATTAGAAATGCATGCTCTAAAAATTTTATATGTGAGTGCATATATACTTAAGAATTAAATTATTATTTGGTTTATGCAACATCTCATAATTTTTTTTTTTTTGAAATTGAATAGTGTAGAGACCATGTATTATATTTATTTTAATGATAGATTGAAATAAAAGGGTTAAAGTTAAAGTATAAATAGGATCGTGGTCCCCAGTTTAAGCAGTTAATTCTCAATTTTCCTCATTCGTTAACTTTATTGAGCAAAAAAATGTCTCTATCTCTCTCTTGGGAATATCTGCTCAAATGTGGAAGATCGAAGATTTCGATTTTGCATTTCGATAGATTCATGTATGTTTTTGATAATTCTTCTAAATAATTTGGCAAGAAATTTAGTGGTGTTGAATATTATTTTTCATCTCTATTTATTTCTAACAAGTGGTATGAGAGACTAATTGTCATATTGAATCAACCAGAAATAATTTTCAGTAATCATCTTACTGATTATTTGAGGATTTGATCAATAGAAATCTTTATTTGAGAATAGTTTTCTTTTGGAAAATTTTGGTACTTGCAAATATTTTTCCAACACTATTTCAACTTTTACTCTGGAAAATAAAATATTAGAATTAATCTAAAGTTATCATTTCCATAACTATATAACTTTTTATCACTGCATTTTGTCTACATCCATAAAAAATATCATTCAAGTAATTCAGCTCCAATGGGTTACTTTTTCGAAAGAGAATATGAAACACGATCAACAAAAAAAAAACATAAGAAGATTTCGCCTTTGAATCAGAAAGGGTCCGATAAGTGAATTCCTTCCTTTCGCTGGAGAGCTCTGCTAGGGTTTTTCTTTTCACCCTAATTTGCTTTCCGTCACCTCCACGACCAGTGGTTCTCTCCCAATGGCTGATACCAATTTTTCGCCGCTATTTCCTTTTCTCCCCTAACACTCTACCTATCAATGTTGTTCTCCCTCTTTGAAATAACCTTCTAACCACCACACCCTAAGTCTCCCCTGATTTCTCTCACTCCCTCTCCTTTGTCCCCACACAAAACCTCACAGCTCAATTTACTAGCTATCAATTTGTTGTTGGAGCACCCGAATGGTCTCTTTCGTTGGTTTATTACTTCATCGGGAAGTGACCTTTTTACAAAGCCCTACTTTTCGTGATAAAAAAGACTTGGATGCTCAAAGGCTCCCTATCTCTCCTCACCATGGATGATGGTTTCTTCTTACTCAAATTTTCTACTCTTGAAGATTATGAGCTTGCTTGTGTTGGAACTCATTCAATATGAATTAGGATGTTAAGCCTAATTAAATGTCCCAAGGCTAACCAAGAGGGGGGTGAATTGGTAATTTAAAAAATTATACTTCTACTCTTAAATTTTTAGAAAACCTTTTTAATTATTAATGCGTAAGTTAAATTTAAAGTTTAAAAAATAAACTTTTCAACCAGAGTAAACAACTTGCAATGAAATTAAATGCGTAAGAAAAATAAGAAAGAACACACCAGATTTATTGTGGTTCGGTCAAACCTTGACCTACGTCCACTCCCCGGAGGCACCCTCCGAGTATTGCACTGATACTACAAAGTGACTCTCCTTTGGCCCCCACAGTAAGGCGGAGAAGCCTGTACAAAATCACTTTCACCTTCCCCGGTGCGGCAGAGTAGCCGAGTTCTTTGAAACCAAATATATCTTCTTCTCGCCAAAACTTCCCTCAAGACGACCCTTGAATCCTATGATACTGAAGTGCAAGTTCGCTAGAGCAACCCTGTGAATATCCCCTCCACACTCCCTTGAAATCCCATCCAAGGATCTTCTCCCTCTCAAACTCCACCCTTTCCTCTCTCCATTTCAAGTTCTCTCTTCTAGTTTTCTCCAAAAGAACGAAGACACAATGACTGTCAAAGATACACTTTGTCGTCCTTTTACACTCTTCAAGTGTCGGCAGAGAACCGGACCGATGTTGTTGAACTTCACTTGAGAGCCTTCAAAGGAGATGGGAAGAAATAAAGAGATCTTCTTCTTCAAGTAACCTTGTGAATCCCTCACAAACCCCTCACTAGATCTCTCACTCTTCACTCTTACAATCTCTCCCAAACTCTCACTCTCAATGATCTCTCTCAAGAGAAAACAACTCCAAAGGCACTTGTAATAGTTACTAGGACTCCTTATATAGAAAGGATATGAAAAACCGTCCAAAAAACTGCTAAAAACATATTTTTCTGCGCACTGGATCGTCCCGTACGAAATTGAGTTAGTACGGACGAACTGTGTAAAAAATTGTCCCGTACGAACCATTTGTGCATCTGTACGAACCAATTTCATCCTCGACGAAATAGGTTCGTTCCGTGTGAAAACATTTCGTTCGGTACGAACAGTTATATCAAAAGTTGGTTTCGAAAACTGCAGAATGTTGCCAGAAACTGCCATAGTCGGTTCCCATTGTCCTGGACGAACATGACTTCGTCTGGACAAAATTTTTACAGAGAGAAACTCATTCTGGGATGAAAATGATGTCGTCTGGACGATCAGGACTTATAAAATTTTTCTTGTTCAGTTCCTATTCATTCCATTGCTCTTACAAGGAGATAACTGTTCTGATCGTCCTGTACGAACAATGTTCATCCCGTACGATCAGTACAAAAACTTTTTCAAGATCTCCTTTAGTGTGTGTGAATTTATTTACTCAATTACAATCACTCCCTCTCAAATTTAATTCAAATAAAAGTTACAAGCTTCAAATTCTCAAAGTATCTCATGCTGAATTTGATTTGAAGTCTTCGTAGTATGGAGTTCAATTTTCTTGAAATATTAGTACACACAAGAGCAAAGCAAAAACAAATCTTCCAAAAATTGTTAGGAGATAACAACACATAAAATAATAATATTTGGAATCATCAAAAATATACAAGTTGCAAGAATGTAAAACATGTAAATAGCAACTTTCCTAACAGCTTGGACTAGCGGGCCATGGTTTTTCTTCAGTAAGCCATTCATTTTGCAGAAATGGACACCAGAATTTGTACAAAAACGTGAGGAATTCCCTTCTATCCCTTTATGGATTAAAATGATGAATCTGCCGCTCTCTCTAGACGCTAGAAGGTATTTCTAAACTAGCTTGTTGTGTTGGTATTCCTATTGCTGTTGATGCTCTAACTATGGCTAAAACTCGTCTGACCTTTGCGATAGTATGTGTTCAAGTCACTAGCAACTCTCCCTTATATGAGGAAATTTACTTTAGTGTAGATGGAAAATATACACCCTTAAGAGTGCAAAACGATTGGAAGCCTGAACGTTGCTCTCAATGCAGCTCATTCATGCACCCCCAACACTCTGCCCTAAAGACCCCATTTTAAAGCCACCAACAAAACTAGAGGAAGGAGTTACAGTCGCAAACCATGACCATCTCCTAAACCCAGACAATTCCTAAGCCTGCCCGCCCCCCAAGATGAACCAAACCAAATCAGCCATACCCCTATTACCCAACTTGCCTTTCTCTCAAAATCCTACAACTAGCACACTCATACCGAACTTGAACTTTCCTTCTGAAGATATTCAGTCACTGATATCAATCCTCACTCATAAGAATCCCCTCTCTTAAGCACTATAAACAAATTTCATGCTTTATATGACCAAGACAAGTTAGAAGAGGTACTCCCTTCTAACCTACTCCACACCCACCCTCCCACCCACTCTTCCCTCTCCACAACAGCCACTGCCAACCCAAATCAAAGAAGTCCATCGCAAACATCACCCAGTAACCATCAACCCAACATTCCCCTATCCTTTAATGAGACATCCACCTCTACCTCTAATACGTCAAAAACTCAGCAGCCAAACAATCAAAACCAAAAACAAACTAGAGGCAAGCAAGCCAAAAAGGCGTCTACCCCCAATTCTAAATCCAGTGAACCTCCCAAACATTGCAGTTTAGAACATTCGTGGGTTAAATAACCCGACAAAGTGTTATGCTACATACAACTAGCCCATGCCCACAGTCTTGATATTTTTTTATCCTTGAAGCTAAAATCACTCACACCAACTTCTCTAACCATTGGTTTCAAGCTAACCACAAAATTTTCTAGAAGAAAGTCTCTTGTGACAGCTTTATGTACTCTATCCCCAGCCGCATTTGGGTGAAATGGAATGAGGATGCTATAAATTGTACCCCTCAATGCATGACTAGTCAATTTATTCATGGTATTATAAATTTTTATTCTACCATTATTTGTGATGTTACTGGTGTTTATGCTAGCAATTCTCATGCTGAAAGACAAATTATGTGGAAAAAATTCAATATATGGCTGATTCCATTAATACTTCTTGGGTAATCATTTGTGATTTTAATTGTTGTCGTACTTTGGGTGAAAAGGTTGGTGGTACTGCTCTTTCCAACACTAAACTAGGAGATTTCAATAGCATGGTGTTTAACACTAGGATGCAAGATCTTTCATCTTTTGGTCACTTCCTCACTTGGCATAACCAACAACTTCACAATCCCATCCACATTAAATTAGACCGGGTCCTGGTCAATGACAATTGGCTTATCACCTATCCCAACTCTTTTTATAGAGTTGGAGATCCTAATTGCTCAAACCATTCTCCTTTAATTTTGGTGAATTCCACTGATAACAAAAGAGGGCATCGATTCTTTTACAAAAACTATTGCACCAAATTCCCTGAGTTCTGGGGCTGCGTTATGGATGTTTTTTCTCATCCTAATAAGAGTAGTCCCTTAAGCTCTATAAACTTCAAGCTTAAGACTCTTAAGAATATTATGAAGTATAAGACTCGGTCTAATGCCAACTCCATTCAAACTGAAATTGACTCTCTCAAGGCGTAACAACACACTGTGATTACCCAAATC
Source organism: Dendrobium huoshanense (assembly GCA_016618105.1). Taxonomy (NCBI): domain Eukaryota; kingdom Viridiplantae; phylum Streptophyta; class Magnoliopsida; order Asparagales; family Orchidaceae; genus Dendrobium; species Dendrobium huoshanense. The sequence continues at coordinate 35,737,337 of CM028352.1, read as the reverse complement.
CAAAGTAACTCTTTGGATTCCCAACTCAACTGCAGCCTAAAGAACATCAACACTAAGCTAGCTTACTACCATACCACTACTCTTACTAGCTGAATCACTCAAAGAGCTAAGGTGAAATGGCTTACTCACGGGGAAGATGACTTAAAGTTGCTATACTCCAAAATCAATATTTCCAAAAATTACAATCGTATCAAGGAGATCACTAATGAGCATGGAACTTATTTAACTCACCTAGACATTGCTAATGTCTTCATCAATCACTACACCAACCTCTTTAATTCTCTTGCTCTCATTACTTTGGATCAAAATTCCACTGACATTCTTGCTGGAAATTCGATTCCTAGTCACCTTATCTCCACTCTTACTGCCCCGGTGACCATGGAAGAAATTAAGAGCATTATTTTCTCTAGGAAATCCAATTTTGCTCCTGGGCCAGATGGATTCACTTTTGAATTCTATAGATCCACTTGGAATGTCATTCAGCACCAACTGTGCAAAGCTGTAACATCCTTCTTTATCTCTGGTTACATGCCCAATCAAGTCAAAGCAACGGCTATAGCTCTTATACCTAAACACCCTCATGCCAACAATGTCAAGGACTTCAGACCTCTTGCTCTATGCAATTTTATTTACAAGATGATTGCAAAATGTATTGCTAATAAAATGAAGGAAGTGTTGCCATACATCATCCACCCTAGTCAAGGAGCTTTCATTCGTAAGAGAATCATTTATGATAACATTCTTTTAGCAGCTAATCTTCTTGGAAACTTCAATCAAAAAGCTAAGTAAAAGTTTTTACGTGCTAAATTTGATATTACTAAAGCCTTTGACACTGTTTCTAGAGAGTTCCCCTATAGAAGGCTTGAGGCCAATGGATTCCCGAAATTGTTCATTTCTTAGATAAAGGCTTGTACCATGGATGTCCACTTCTCTATTTGAATTAATGGGGTGCTTGAGGGCTATTTTAGTCCACCTCTAGCATTAGGCAAGGCTGCCTTCTATCCCTACCATTTTAGTATTATCATGGATGGATTATCTTCTAGCCTTGATTTGTCTTCTTCCAATAACACCTTTAAAGGAATTTCTGCTTGGAGCTATGATGTCACCCACCTTATGTTTGTTGATAACCTCCTTGTCTTTGGTACTGCCACTACTAGCAATGCTCACACCCTTAATTCCATCCTTAGGGACTTTGCGGCTGTCACTGACCTCCATGTCAATCCACAAAAAAGCTCCTTTTTGATCTCCAAAGATGCCCCTTATGCTGCAGACATATGCAACATTTTCAATATTTAGCAATGCCACAAACCCATTAAATATTTGGGATTGCCTATTTTTTATAAGAAATTGAAAGTGAAAGATTTCCAACCTTTATTGCAAAAACTCTCTACTCTTTTAGAGGGGTGGAAAGCTAAAACTTTGTCATTTGCGTGTAGAACCCAATACATCAAATTTACAATATGCAATACTCATGCTTACTGGATCTGTGACTGTGACTCTATCATACCTAAAGGTTGCTGCAAGCATATTAGTTATATGTTCTCTAGATTCACTTTCTTTGGCAACATCAATTAGAGGAATCTCTTTATTGTGTCTTGGAAAGACACTTGCTGTCCAAAATAAAATGGGGGCTTGGGCATCCCTTCTGTAGACTCTCTCTATCAAAGCTCTATCATTTGGAGGTTTTTAAATACCAACAACTTACTCTTTAGTTGGTGGAGAGCTAAATATTACTCCTTGTGGAACTTTATAGTAGTTAACCAATCTCAATATTGGGTTTTTATTTGCAAGAATGCTAATGGTATCAAAAACTGCATCTCTTTTTCTGTTAACCCAAGCAGTAACCTCTCTATTATTTGGGACCCTTGGTGTGGTGGTTCCTCCATTGCTGAATACCTGAAACACTCAAATTCTATTGCTCGATACTCTCAATACTTTGACTGGATGGTTTCCAACATCATTCTAGGGATAAGTGGGTTCTCCCTCATTGCTTTGATAACCATATTACCTCTCTTATTAATGCAGTTTCTATTGATAGTCAAGAGGAGAATCATTATTGGGTTGGAAACCAAAATCCTAAGTTTTTTTTTTTTTTAAGGAAATGCGTAAAGCAATATTATTAATAGAAAATCAAAGAAGTAGAAGTCTAAGTGAATTTGTATATGTCACATTCTTCCTTTAATATATTAAAGAAAATAGGAGTAATGTGATTAATATCCAAACTATCCCAAACAAAGTCATTATTTCTAGCATAGTTAGCACAACAATTGGCTAACTTATTACATCCTCTATTCAAAAATTGAATAATAACTTGATTAAAATTTCTAAGAAAAAAGAAATCATCAAAGCTAGCATTATTACCTCCTTGAAATCCATCCTTGATAGTATTTTGAATGAACTTTAAAACATTATAATTGTCTCCTTCTATAATGATTCCTTTTGCTTCAAGCATCCACTCTTGGAGAACTTTATTGAAAGATATTACAGCTTCCACTTCTAAGGCAGAACTTGTCACGACCCAACCCGACCGGAACGCATTCCGCTAGCATCGGGTCGCGACGGAACTTGAAACTCTAAATCCAGGATCTAGTTTTGGGACTTGCTTCAAAACTTTCTTCCAAATGTAAAAACAAACAGAAACACATAGCTGCTATAAAATTCCAAATATACAGAACATTTCATCTATATTTCTTTCATCAAAATAATCATGTACAATACAGTTCATGGCTTACAGACAGAAAGAACATAACAGAACAGAAAAGCCAAGACTGTACAAAAAACAAAAGTACAAAGTACCTAATAACTGATCAGACACGGAACTTCTAGTCCAAAACTTCCTTCCCTTTCCCAGAACCTGAAAACCACGTAAAAAACAAGGATGAGCTAACAGCTCAGCAAAACTACACTCACCAATCAAAATCTTCAGAAATTCACATCATAAAATACATCAGAAGCAGTTCTTCAAATAGCCATACAGAAATCAGATAATCGTACAAAAATCAGAATATCAGACAGAATTCGTATAATTAGACATAACAGATACTTGAATTCAAATCATAGTGCAGAACAGATCTTATAAACCATATAAAATTTCAAATAAAAGAACGGGTCAGATCGTACAAATCAAAATTCAAATCAGATAATATCACATTTCAGATATCACATTTCACAGATCACATATCAGATTTCAGATATCCCTGACCCTGATAGAATCTAGACGGATTCTATCACCTTATGCCTCCCTTCCCTGACACTGACAGAATCTCAGATTCTGGCCCCTTATGTCTCCCTTTGTGCTTATAACACCAGAACATAACAGATATACAGAATTTTCAAAACATAATTTATTTTCAGATTTATTAGATTTCTCTGACACTTATAGAATTTCAAAGGATTATAGCCCCTTATAACTCCCTTATGATATCACAACACATAAAAGCATTCAATTCAGAAAATCAGATTTCATCAGAAAAATCGTTAGCAGCATAACGACAGTATACGAAATTTACACAAAATTCACAGATTCAGAAATTTACCAAATTACCACAGATAATACAAAACATCATTGTAAGACTTTTATTATACTAAGATAGTAAATTCAGACATCCAGATAAATTATTATTCGATCAAAACTCTGTAGATATCAAAATAACTAATAAAAATCTTCCAAAAAATACTCAAAACGTGCATAATTATCATCTCAAAGACAAACCAAAAGTTACGAGGTAAAATCTTAAACAGTGCAAAATGAAATCAAATATTCGCTAACGGAAACAAACTATGGAATGAAAAAATCATCAAAATCCTCATTTCTGAAAATTGAGAAAGGTGGAATGTGCCTTACCTCGAGTCGGTCAACTTCTTCAACTATGGCGACGAACGAAAAAAGATCGAATTCACCCAAGAATCTACTTTACTTTTTTTTCCTTCGAATTTCTCTCTCCTAGCTTTTCTCTCTCTTTAAAAAGATCTCGTTTCCATATATATCTAGTCTGATCGTCCAAGACGATCTCAAATCATCCAAGGACGATTTGTCCTCTAGACAAAATTAGTTCTGATGTGTACAGTAATCGTACCTGAATGAGTTGCTCTCCGGAAAAATTTCATCCAGACGAACCCCAGTTCATCTTGGGATGAACTTCTCTGTCTAGAAACTTCTTTACAACCTGTATCGATCGTCCCAGATGATCCAACTTTGTCCGGATGAACCTGGAAGAAAAACAGCTTTCACAATCTCTCCAACTTCAGAAAAATGTCATCCTCAACATTTTCAAAACAAAACTGAGTCAGAACAAATGTGGATATGACTTTCTCATATCCGACTCTTTCTCCCAAGTAGCTTCTCGTGCTGTTCTGTGCTTCCACGGCACTTTAACCATCAAAATTTGTTTATTTCTTAACTTACGCACTTCATAAGCCAAAATCAGCTCAAGCTCTTCCTTATACTGTAGATTCTCCTGAATCTCCACATCATCAACAGAAAGTTTCTTTTCAAAATCAGATATCCACTTTTTTAAAGAAGATAGGTGAAAAAACATTATATATGTCTGACATCTGATCAGATAATAATAATCTATAGGTTGAATTTCCAATCCTTTCGAGAATTTCAAAAGGTCCGACATACCTTGGACTGAGTTTGCTCACTCTTCCAAATCTACTGACACCTTTTATCGGACTGACTTTGACATACACAAAGTCACCAATCTAAAATTTAATAAATCTATGCTTCTTATTGTAATACTTCTGTTATCCATCTTATGCAGCTTTCAATCTTTCTTTAATCAGATTGATTTTCAAAACAGTTTCATCCATAAAAGTTGAACCCATTTATTGTCTATCTCCCACCTAAGTTATAGTTAAAGGTGTTCTAAATTTTCTGCCGTACAGAGCTTTGTAAGGTGTCATACCAATACTTGATTGATAACTATTATTATAAGCAAATTCTATCAATGGATATGATTTTTCCAACTACCTCCAAAATCCAAAACACATAACCTTAGAAGATCTTCCAGTACTTGAATAGTCCTCTCAGACTGTCCATTAGTCTGCGGATGAAAAGCCATACTGAAATGCAATTTTGTACCCAAGCCTTGCTGAATACCCTTCCAAAGTCTAGAAGTAAACCTTCCATCGCGATCAGATACAATCACTTTAGGCACACCATGTAATCGCATAATTTCTTTAACATATATCTGAGCTAACTTATCCACCAGATCCGTCTGTCTGATCGAAATAAAATATGCAGACTTCGTCAATCGATCCACAATTACCCAAATGGCATCATGCCATTGCCTTGATCAAGGAAAACCCATAGCAAAATCCATCGTTATCTCCTCCCACATCCACTCAGGGATAAGCAACGACTGCCAAAGACCTCCTGGTCGCTGATGCTCTGCCTTCACCAATTGACAGGCTTCACATTTCGAAACAAAGTCCGCTACATTCTTTTTCATTCTAGGCCACCAAAATAAACTTTTCATATCTCCGTACATTTTACCATTTCCTGAATGAATGGTATAGCCTGAATAGTGAGATTCATGCAGAATCTCTTTCCTTAAATTTCCAAACACAAGAATCCACAGCCTGTTCTTATAGAAAATAATACTAGAATTAGAAATTCGTAGTTCAGGTTTCTTACCAGATTCAATCTGAACAATCAACTTCGCATATTCATAGTCTGACTTCTTAGCTTTAATAATCCTCTCTTCCAAAGAAGGCTGAATGTCCATCTAAGTCAACACACCAGAATCCAGACCAGTAGAGGAAATCACCTCTAGCTGTAATCTTTACATCTCTCGTATCAGATACACATCAGAAGTAAGCTGAATACTTGATAATCAAGAAGACTTCTTGCTCAGAGCGTCTGCTACCACATTAGCCTTATCAGGCTGATACTGAATCGTTAGATCATAATCCTTGATCAACTCAAGACATCTTCTTTGCCTCAAATTCAGATCCTTCTGAGTGAAGATGTACTTCAAACTCTTGTGATATGTAAAGATCTCACACCTGATGCCATACAAGTAATGATGCCAAATCTTCAAATCAAATACAACTGCATTGAATTCTAAATCATGCGTCGGGTAATTCTTTTCATGTGGTTTCAACTGCCTTGAAGCATAAGCAATTACCTGACCTAGCTGCATCAGAACACAACCCAAACCTTTTAGTGAAGCATCACTGAATACCTGAAATCCTTTCGTTCCTGACGGAAGTGCTAATACCGGAGCATATGTCAAACAATATTTCAATCGCTAAAAATTAGCTTCAAACTCTGGTGTCCAAATAAAAGCTACTTACTTTTGAGTCAGTCTTGTTAGAGGTGTGGAAATCTGAAAAAATCTCTTAACAAATTTTCTATAATAACCAGCAATGCCTAAGAAACTACATACCTTAAATACCGTAGTAGGCCTTGGCCAATTAGCAACAGCTTAAATTTTCTGGGGATCCACAGAAATACCTTCGCCTGCTCACTATATGCCCCAGAAAAGAAATGCTCTTCAACCATAATTCACATTTGGAGAACTTACCATACAACTGATGCTGCCTCAAAGTCTCCAACACAATCCTCAAATGTCTGGCATGATCTTCTTCAGAAGCAAAATATACCATAATATCATCTATAAAGATGATCACAAACTGATCCAGATACTTCTTGAACACTCTGTTCATCAAATCCATAAAAATAACAGGTGCATTGGTTACCCCAAAAGGTATAACCAAAAACTCATAGTGCCCATACCGTGTACTGAAAGCTATCTTCATCACATCAGCTTCCCTTATCTTCACCTGATCGTATCCAGATCTCAAATCAATATTTGAAAATACATAAGATCCAGCTAACTGATGAAATAAATCATCAATCCGTGGCAACGGATACTTATTCTTGATTGTGACTTTATTCAGATCTCTATAATCAACACACATGCGCATTGTCCCGTCCTTCTTCTTTACAAACAGAACAGGTGCTCCCCAAGGAGAAACACTAGGCGAACAAATCCTCTATCAACCAACTCCTGAAGCTGAACTTTTAACTCTGAAAGTTCCTTCAGTGTCATCTGTTTGAATAGTTGCTATTTGAATGATTTATATTTGTGCAACTTATGTAGTTTTGATGATTTCAAACATTATTGTTCAAATGTATAGTTATATCCTAACAATTTCAGAAGATTTGCACTTGCTCTTGTGTGTACTAACATTTCAGGAAAATCAGACTCCAGACTACGATAACTTCAAATCAAATTCAACATGAGATATTTTGTTTATTTGAAGTTTGCCTTTTCTTTGAATTAATTTTGAAATGCATTGATTGTAATTGAGTGAATAAAATCTCACACACACAAATAAGGAGATCTTAAAATTCTATACTGATCGTACAGGACGATATTTATCGTACTGGACGATCTGTCAGTTATCTCCTATAGAGCACTTGGAACGAATAGGAACTTGCTCGAAAAATTTTTTCTAAGTCCTATTCGTCTAGGACGAAATTTATTATCGTCCCGGACGATGGGTTCTCTGTAAAATTTTCGTCCAGACGAATTTTACCATCGTACGAGGCGACCAGTCCTCTGGAAAATTTTTGTCCAGACGAAAATAAATATCGTACCGAACGATCAGCTCTCTGGAAAATTTTCATCCAGACGAAAACAAATTATCGTCCACGGCGATTGGTCCTCTGGAAAATTTTCGTCCAGACAAAATAAATAATCGTCCAGGACGATCGGCTCTCTGGAAAATTTTCGTCCAGACGAACATATTTTCGTCCAAACGATTAACCGACTTAGAACAGTTTTCAGCAGTTTCTAGAACCGACCTTGTAATAACCGTTCGTACTGGACGAACCTAGTTCGTACAGGATGATCAACTGTACGAAGTCATTTCGTACACATATACAAATTGGGTCATTTCAGATCGTTTAAGTAAAATCGTCCAGGATGATCCAGGATCGTACAGGATGATCCACTACGTACAGAATTGAAAATATGCAGTTTTTGGACGGTTTTTCATGTCTTTTGTATAAATAGTCCTAATTAGACTGCCACCCAATCTTTTTGTCATTTAATCTTCGTGCCTCTTAAGAGAATAGCCAAGGAGAGAGTGGAAGAGAGCATTCAAGGGAGGATTCCTACCACTAGACCGAGAAGGCTTCACTTGGATTACTAAGGTAAGAGTCTCTACTTGTGAAATTGGATTTCTTCACTCTTTTCCTTCTTCCTTCTAGATTCTTGTGAGAAGATCAGTCAAGGAGATCCGGTTCTCTGCCGACACTTGGAGAGTGTGAACAGCCGTAGGGTTCTCTGCCCACACTAGGAGAGTGTAAAAGGACGACGGTTCTCTGCCCACATTAGGAGAGTGTAAAAGGATGACGGTTCTCTGCCCACACTAGGAGAGTGTAAAAGGACGAAGGTTCTCTACCAGCACTGTGGATTGTGTAAAAGGACGACGGTTCTCTGCCGCACCGGGTAGTGGTGAAAAGAGTGTGTTGTAAAGGCTTCTCCGCCTTGCAGTGGGTGCTAAAGGAGAGTCACTTTGTGGTATTAGTGCAATACTCAGAGGGTGCCTCTGAGGAGTGGATGTAGGTCTGGTTATAGACCGAACCACTATAAATCTGGTGTCATTTACTTTATTGCTTTTACGTTTCCGCACTTTAAATTTCAATTTTAACAACTCTGTGGTTGAAAAACATTTTTCTACAAACTTTAAAAAAAAATTTTATTTCGGTTCAATTTTATCATTAAGAGGGTTTAAAATTTTTAAAACTACCAATTCACCCCCCTCTTGGTAGCCCTGGGACATTTACTTAGGCTTAACAACCTAATTACTGGACTCAACAAGTGGTATCAGAGCATAGTTTCAAAATCATAAGTTTGAACTACTTTTTGATTAACGTAGATGGCTATATTTGGAAACCGAAACACACCTGAGGGTTACTCTATCACTAGACCTCCACTGTTTGACAATATTCCTTTTGATTTTTGGAAAACACGCATGTCTACTTTCTTACAGTCACTTGATTATCGCATGTGGATGCTAGTCCAGGAAGGTTACTCAAAACCAACTAGATTAGTTGATGGAATTAGGGTAGATACACCCTATGCAGATTGGACTATAGAAGAACGTGACTTAGCACAATTAAATGCGAAATGTTTAAATAGTTTCTTTTGTGCTTTAAAATCTGAAGACTACATGCGAGTTTCCACTTGTAAAAGCGGAAAAGACATATGGGATAGACTTTGTATTACTTATGAAGGGACAAATGAGGTTAAGCAATCAAGACTCAATATCTTGTTACATGACTACGAATTATTTCGCATGAAACCTAATGAATCTATATCTGACATGTACACAAGATTCACTCAAATTGTCACCTCTTTGCATGCACTTGGTAGGGAATTAACTAATGCTGAAATGGTCAATAAGATTCTTCGTTGTTTACCTACTGCATACGATGCTAAAATTACTGCAATTACAGAGTCTAAAGATCTGAACATTTATTCCATTGACAATCTTCTTGGTTCACTCATTGCTTACGAGCAAGGAGTAAGTCAAAGAAAGATTGATGCAGGTGAATCAAGAAAGGACAAGAATATTGCACTAAATGTGGAAGAGTCAGAAAGTGAACACTCACAACCTGAGGATGAAGACGATATTGCACTGATGACTAGACAATTCAGAAGCTTTTTAAAGAGGAAGCAGAAGAGACGCCAGCAATGGAATAGAGGTAAGTATAACAGAAATGGCAAAATTTCTAATGAAGTGATTTGTTATGAATGCAGGAAACCAGGTCATATAAAGACTGATTATCCAAAGCTCAAAGCCACTCCTAGCAAGGAGAAGGTAGAGGAGAAACCAATGGTAAAGAAGGGCAAGAAGAAGTTTCAAAAGGCTTTTTGGGCAGACTCAGCTTCAGACTCATCTGAGACTGAAAAAGAAGAAGAAGTCACCAACCTTTGCTTCATGACAGATAAAGCTGAACAATCAGATCAAGAAGAGGTATGTGATTTAACCTATAATGAATTGTTTGAAGTTTCTGAACACTTGCATGATGCATATAGGAAAATGAAAAAAGATGCATGCTAGTATAGTTTTAGAATTGGAAGAGCTTAATAAGGAACACGAAATCCTTAGGAAAGATCATGCTTTAATTGATAGCAACCACATGAAACTACTTGATGAATATGATGACTTGAATAAAAATTTTGAGAATTTAAAATCATCCCATGCTGAACTTGAAAAAGAATTTAAGAAATTTAAGGATGAATCTGAGAGCAAGACATATAGAATCAATTATACCAATCGAATCTTGGAGGACATGAATTCATTTTACAAACTCACTATAAGAGCTCTCGAGGATAATAGGAACCCCACTAAACTTGAAGATTGTACAAATCCTAAATATTATCCTAAATTCATGAAATCCCTTAGAAGACAATCATATGAAAGAAAACATAGGAATATTTTTCCAAATGTTAAATATAACAATTGTGAATTTTTGGGACATATATCTCACACCTGCATTTTAAAGATGAAACCTAATTTGGTGTGGAGAACTAAGATGCATAAACCTAGAAATATCATACATGCATCTGATTATAAATTTCATAAAGGTGAACCCAAACTAGTTTGGGTTCCCAGGTCTAACATTTGAGAATTTTGCAGGAATACTCTCACACAAGACCTCGCGAGAGTATATGGTACCTGGACAGCGGATGTTCAAAGCACATGACGAGAGATACTGCTCAATTCATAACGCTGGAAGCCAGGAGTGGAGGCAAGGTTACACTTGGAGATAATACCACAAAGAAAGTGGTTGGATCAGGTATGATTGGAAATTTGAAAAACTTTTTCAAAGACAATGTTTTATTAGTTGAAGGCTTAAAACATAATTTGCTTAGCATAAGTCAGCTATGTGATAAGGGCTATAATGTAAAATTTTTACCTACTAGCTGCATAATTAGCCTAAATGGAAAAATTGTTTTAAATGGAAAAGGGTGAACAATGTCTACATGCTAGATTTAAATTGTATTCAATCTCCTACTGTTTTTTGTTTGAAAACTGTTTCTGATGAATCATGGCTTTGGCATAGGAAACTTTGTCATTCTAGTATGAAAAATCTTAGAAGAATTACCCAAAAGAATTTGGTGAGAGGAATACCTAAACTAGACTTTACTAAGGACCATCTATGTGATGCATGTCAATTAGGAAAACAAGTGAAGTCCTCTTTTAAGTCCAATAAAGATCTTAGGACCAGTAAACCTTTAGAAATTCTACACATGGATCTTTTTGGACCTGTAAGCACTGTTAGTTTAGGAGGAAAGGTATATGGATTTGTTATAGTAGATGATTTTTCAAGATTCACCTGGGTTAAATTTCTTTTTCATAAGAGTGAATCATTTAAGGAATTCAGAAATTTTTCAACTTGGATACAAAGAAAACTAGGATATGAAATAATCTCTATACAAAGTGATCATGGAGGAGAATTTGAAAATGAAAGATTTGAAGATTTCTGTAAAGAAAAGGGGATTGATCATAATTTTTCTGCACCTAGAACTCCTCAACAAAATGGAGTAGTTGAAAGAAAGAACAGAACATTAATAGAAGCCGCCCGAGCAATGTTAGCAGAATACTCGCTTCCTAGATATTTTTGGGCTGAGGCGGTTAGCACTGCATGCTATGTTCTGAATAGGGTGAATGTGAGATCAAATTTGAATAAAACACCCTATGAGTTGCTAAAAGGTAGAACACCAAATTTGTCTCATTTGCATGTATTTGGTTGCAAGGTGTTCATACATAATAATGGAAAATCTGCCTTAGGAAAATTTGATCCAAAATTAGATGAAGGAATTTTTGTTGGATATTCAAGTGTTGGAAAATATTATAGAGTATTCAACAAAAGAACTTTAGTCATTGAAGAAACCACACATGTTGTTTTTGATGAAAATGGAAACATGAAAGAGCCAAATGTTGTTGAAGAAGAAATTGAAGAAAACTCCCAAAAGATTGATAGATTAAATTTGGAAGAAAATGTGGAAGAAAATTTAGAAAGAGAAGACTCTTTGCCTAGAGATTTGAGATTTTCTAAAAACCACCCAAAGGAATTGATTATAGGTGAACCAAGTGATGGTGTTAGAACTAGGCGTGGATTAAACAAGGAAGTCAATCATTCAGCCTTTATTTCAACTATTGAACCCACTAACATTGATCAAGCACTTTCAGATGAATTTTGGATATTGGCCATGCAAGAAGAGTTAAATCAATTTGTAAGAAATAAAGTTTGGGAACTAACTACAAGGCCAAAAGATCAAAGTGTTGTTGGAACCAAGTGGGTGTTCAAAAATAAAATGAATGACTCAGGAGTAGTCATTAGAAATAAGACTAGATTAGTAGCTAAGGGGTATAATCAAATTGAAGGAATTGATTTTGAGGAAACTTTTGCCCCTGTAGCTAGACTTGAAGCAATTAGGGTTTTACTAGCCTTTGCCTATTTTAAAGGTTTTAAATTATTTCAAATGGATGTCAAAAGTGCCTTTTTAAATGGGATAATTGAGGAAGATGTTTTTGTAGAACAACCTCCAGGTTTTGAAAATTCTAAATTTCCAAATCATGTTTTCAAATTAAAAAAGGCATTATATGGATTGAAACAGGCACCTAGGGCTTGGTATGAGAGGTTGAACACCTTCATACTTGAAAGATCTTTTGAAAAAGGAAGTGTGGATACAACTCTCTTTTTGAGGAAAATTGGAAAGGATATACTTATTATTCAAATTTATGTGGATGACATCATCTTTGGATCTTCAAATAAACATCTTTGTGATGATTTTTCTAAAACAATGAGTAGTGAATTTGAAATGAGTCTAATGGGAGATTTAAATTACTTTCTAGGATTTAGCATTAAGCAACTTGAGGAATGTACTTTTCTTAGTCAAACTAAATATATTAAGGACATCCTCAAAAAATATGAAATGGACAATGCTAAACCTGTTAGTACACCAATAAGTTCTTCAGTTCAGTTGGATAAGGACCTTAAGGGAAAATCTGTTGATCAAAAGAAATTTAGAGGGATAATTTGATCTTTACTTTACATGACTGCTAGCCGATCAGATATTATGTTCAGTGTTTGCCTATGTGCTAGATTTCAATCAGATCCAAAAAAATCACATTTGACAGCAGTGAAAAGGATTTTAAGATATCTACTAGGAACTCAAAACTTAGGAATTTGGTATCCTAAGTTTAGCTCTTCATTTGAAATTATTGGTTACTCAGATTCTGACTTTGCAGGCTGTAGAGTGGATAGGAATAGCACTTCTGGAACATGTCAATTCATTGGAAATTCATTAGTTTCATGGTCTAGTAGAAAACAAAATTCAGTGGCACTATCTACTACAGAAGCAGAATACATTGCATTAGGAAGTTGTGTGGCACAAGTACTTTGGTTAAAACAACAGTTGATTGATTTAGGATTAACTATAGGCACTATTCCAATTTATTGTGACAATACTAGTGCTATTTGCATTTCCAAAAATCCTATTCAACATTCTAGAACCAAACACATTGATATAAGGCATCATTTCATAAGGGATCATGTATCCAAAGGAGAAATTAAACTTATACATGTTTCAACTGAAAATCAACTTGCAGACATTTTTACAAAACCTTTAGCCTTTGATACCTTCAGTACTTTAAGAACAAGGCTTGGTATTATTGATTTGAATGCTTAACCAAAATGTCTTTGCAACATTGATATTTGTTGTGTTTTGTTTTGTTTTTTATTTTATGAAATTTTGTGTGTTTTGAATGAATTGTTTTTTGTATTTATGGTTTTGTTTTATGTTTTCTGTGTTTTTGAATGTTTTGTTTGATTTTCTTAATTTAAAAAAAAAAATTCAAAATTAAAATTTTTTTTGGAGGAAATCGTCCAGGACGAAATTGGTTTCGTACGGGACGATGTGTGAAGGAACAGTTTGCGCGATTTTAACCGTTTTGAGAGCAGTTTTTAATTAGATCGTCTGTACGATCTGTGATCGTCCAGGACGAATTTTTTTTCTCTCTCAAACATCGGGACGATTGAATGCAGCGGTTGAGTGGATAAGACAGTTTTTAATATGAACTTCGTCTGTACGAAATTTTTGTTCGTCCAGACGAACATGTGTCGGTTCATTGTAGGGGACGGTTTTCAAGAGTCATTAAAACGATTCACTTTTTGATCGTCTGTACGAAATTTTTTCGTCTGTACGATCGGTCAAGTCAAAAAGCCTGTACGAAGGGACGCATCGTAAGTTGTGTTGATTACAAAAAGTCGTTACATTTTGGACGAATCGGATCGTCTGTACGAAATTATATCATCCAGACGAACGATAATTTTTCGTCCAGGACGAATATTTTCGTCCAGGACGAACGTATCATTTTTCTTTAAATATGAAGGCTTTCAAACTTGACAATCACACTTCCAAACTTCATTTTCAATCCCTTTCTACATCAAATCAACAATGGCCTCCTTTAGCAAAAGACAAAAGGTGTTGGTGAAGAAACCAAATAGGAATGCCCCAGACAACTTTCTCTCTAAGGCGAATGAGGAATCTTTTCCTCGTTTTGCATCCGCAAAGATCACTCCCTCTCGCATTCTTATTCAAGCTGAGTTGAAATTTTGGGTATTGCACCTCTTCGCCTCAACCCAATTTCATTTCATTCTTTCTCTCGTCCACTTCTACAACAAACAAACCTACCACTACTTTCTAGCGAACATGAGTTTCAATTCTGACCATTCCACCATTAGTTCTTATGTTTTTAAGCAAAAAGTGGAGATCACCAAGCATGACCTTGGTGCATTTTTAAACTTAAGAACTGAGGGATATAGAGCCCACACCCTAATGTCAGAAACCTCCTTCAAATGGTTTCAAATCAATAGGGTGATTAGAGAAATAGGCATAACCTATCATGTTGCTAGAGTCTCCGGTATGACCCAAGATGCCCGAATCATCCAGCATATCCTTAGATCCTCAATTATTCCTAAAGCTGGTGATAGGATTAACATTACCCCTCTCCTTTCTGTTCTAACCTTTTTAATCATGGAAAGACATCCTATTGACGAAGCCCAACTCATCATAGACCATATCTATGGGCTTTCAGAAATAGGACATGCAGATCAGAAGAGGAAAAAGAACATTTCATTAGGACACTTAATCACTTATATCTTGGAAAAGAAGTACAATATAGTGCATCCTGATGAAGAATATGAAGAGCCAGTTTACTATAACGATGCATCATTCAGATTGCTATTCAAGGAGGAAAAAGAAAAAGAAAAAGCACATACTAGTGCTTCAGAAGAGGAAGAAGAAGAAGGAGTGCAAGCTTCTGCTTCTCAATCAGATTACCAGAATCTAATTGAGAGATTTGATAGATTAGAGACTCACATTGATCAAAGATTTGATCAATTTGATGCTCAACTTACGCAGCAGCAACATGACATTGGTAATATTAAAGATGAAGTTCATGAAATTAATACCAATGTAATGTTGATGGCCTCCTACTTCAACCTCTTTGGCGGCATACCTCCTCCTCTTCCTCCAGAACAGTAGAAATATTTTTATGTGTGTCTGTTGTATTTTTTTTGTTTTTGTTTTTATCTTGTCTGTTTTATTGCTAAGTGTTTGTTTTTATGTTTTTAAGTTCAATGTTTTTTTATGTAATCCGTTTCTTTAATATCAATGAAAGTTTGTTTTTATTAGATTTGTTTTGAAATGTGGTTAATGTTTATGAATTTCATTAGTATTATTTAATCTACATAGTGCTTAAATTCGATTATAATTTGAGATTATCTATATTAGAAAATCTAGACTTTCTTAATTTATAAGTTGTATATAACTTGTTGTAATTAGAACTTTTAAATTCATGTCTATTCATTTAGACTACATAAAAATTAATATTACTATTGCAATTTAGATATTTTCTTATTTTGTATTTCTATGCTCAAGAGATATTTATGTACCTAGAAATATTTGAAATTTTAGATTATAGATTTTGAAAAGAATTGGTCTAATTACTCTTGAACATTGTACAAATGTACAAAAATCAAAAGGAATTCGCAAAAATTTGCAAAGTGAAAAAGAGGCACAAAATAAGCCCAACCAAGAAAAAATGCACAAAAATGTGCCCCAAAATTTTGAAAAAGATGCGCAAAGCGCCACATGAGGTAATTCTCTTCTTTCCAAATTCGTTCAATCTCTTAATTCAAATTGATCTTATGTTCATTTATATTCTATTGAACTTTGAAATATAGAATTTTTATACATCTCTCTTGTAATGATTTTCTATAGTCAAATGTCTAAATTGAATCATGTCTTTGATAAATTCTTCTTACTTACAATGTTATATCACTTCTTAAATTTTATGAATTTCTATGATTGACCTAATATCTTTAGTTTAAAAATTGCATACCCTATGTCAATCACAATTTAGATTAAATTTAAAAAAAAATGAATTTCATATAATTCCTTACATTTCTTGTCTATTTCTTCTTCACTTTTTGATGCTGTCAAAAAGGGGGAGAAATTATTGTATTTTCTATTGTGTTTTGTGTTTTCTATTTTTAATTGTTCTGTTTGCAAGTTTTTTTTTTGTGTTAAAATTTTTTGAAAAACAAAAATATTGTTCTTTATGCCTCCTTATTTTAATGTACTCATAAATTCAGGGGGAGTTTAGGATATAGGAGATTTGTTTTAACTTGAAACCATACAAATAATAATTGTTTTGCCATCATCAAAAAGGGGGAGATTATTTGAATAGTTGCTATTTGAATGATTTATATTTGTGCAACTTATGTAGTTTTGATGATTCCAAACATTATTGTTCAAATGTATAGTTATCTCCTAACAATTTCAGAAGATTTGCACTTGCTCTTGTGTGTACTAACATTTCAGGAAAATCAGACTCCAGACTACGATAACTTCAAATCAAATTCAACATGAGATATTTTGTTTATTTGAAGTTTGCCTTTTCTTTGAATTAATTTTGAAAGGGAGTGATTGTAATTGAGTGAATAAAATCTCATACACACAAATAAGGAGATCTTAAAATTCTATACTGATCGTACAGGACGATATTTATCGTACTAGACGATCTATCAGTTATCTCCTATAGAGCACTTAGAACGAATAGGAACTTGCTCGAAAATTTTTTTCTAAGTCCTATTCGTCCAGGACGAAATTTATTATCGTCCCGGACGATGGGTTCTCTGTAAAATTTTCGTCCAGACGAATTTTACTATCGTACGAGGCGACCAGTCCTCTTGAAAATTTTCGTCCAGAAGAAAATAAATATCGTACCGAACGATCAGCTCTCTGGAAAATTTTCGTCCAGACGAAAACAAATTATCGTCCGCGGCGATTGGTCCTCTGGAATATTTTCGTCCAGACAAAATAAATAATCATCCAGGACGATCGGCTCTCTGGAAAATTTTCGTCCAGACGAACATATTTTCGTCCAAATGATTAACCGACTTATAACAGTTTTCAGCAGTTTCTAGAACCGACCTTGTAATAACCGTTCGTACTGGACGAACCTAGTTCGTACAGGACGATCAGCTGTACGAAGTCATTTTGTACACATATACAAATTGGGTCGTTTCAGATCGTTTAAGTAAAATCGTCCAGGACGATCCAGGATCGTACAGGACGATCCACTGCGTACAGAATTGAAAATATGCAGTTTTTGGGCAGTTTTTCATGTCTTTTGTATAAATAGTCCAAATTAGACTGCCACCCAATCTTTTTGTCATTTGATCTTCGTGCCTCTTGAGAGAATAGCCAAGGAGAGAGTGGAAGAGAGCATTCAAGGGAGGATTCCTACCACTGGAGCGAGAAGGCTTCACTTGGATTACTAAGGTAAGAGTATCTACTTGTGAAATTGGATTTCTTCACTCTTTTCCTTCTTCTTTCTAGATTCTTGTGAGAAGATCAGTCAAGGAGATCCGGTTCTCTGCCGACACTTGGAGAGTGTGAACAGCCGTAGGGTTCTCTTCCCACACTAGGAGAGTGTAAAAGGACGACGGTTCTCTGCCCACACTAGGAGAGTGTAAAAGGACGAAGGTTCTCTGCCAGCACTGTGGATTGTGTAAAAGGACGACGGTTCTCTGCCGCACCGGGTAGTGGTGAAAAGAGTGTGTTGTAAAGGCTTCTCCGCCTTGCAGTGGGTGCTAAAGGAGAGTCACTTTGTGGTATTAGTGCAATACTCATAGGGTGCCTCTGAGGAGTGGATGTAGGTCTAGTTATAGACCGAACCACTATAAATCTAGTGTCATTTACTTTATTGCTTTTACGTTTCCGCACTTTAAATTTCAGTTTTAACAACTCTGTGGTTGAAAAACATTTTTCTACAAACTTTAAAAGAAAATTTTATTTCGGTTCAACTTTATCATTAAGAGGGTTTAAAATTTTTAAAACTACCAATTCACCCCCCTCTTGGTAGCCGTGGGACATTTACTTAGGCTTAACAACCTAATTACTTGACTCAACACCATTTTGTACGGAGCTTTAGATATTAGAGCCGTACCCGAAAATACATCAATAAAAAACTCAACATATCTATCCGGAGGTAAACCAACCAACTCCTCAAGAATTACATCTGAAAACTCTCGTACAACAGGGATATTAAAAATAGAACCTGCATCTATGTTCAAATCCCGTACTGATGCCAAAAACACCGAACAACCCTTCTTCCGCATTCTTCTAACTTCCAACACAGAAATCAAACAGGAGAGAATGCCTCTTAATCTTTGGAATACACATTTCTCACCCTCCATAAGCAAGCTCACTTGCTTCTTCAAACAGTCAATATGAGCCTCATATAGACTCAGCCAATCCATGTCCAAAATTACATCATACGAAGAAATCGGCAACAAAATCAAACTCTACTTCCATTTCTTGCTAGAAATTGTAATCTCACAGAAACAAAACTTACGAGAAATCAAATTATTCCCAGCCAGCAAAAGAACAGAAAGTGAAACCGGTAGTAAAATAGCATCTAGATGCAAAGCATCAAAGCAACGCTCGAAAAGAAATGAGTGACTGGCTCCAAAATCAAATAAAACATGATAGGGATGATCAGAAATATAAATCATATCTGTCACCACATCTGGAGCATCACGAGCCTCTTGCTGATTCAAACTATACACACATGGTTGAACTGGAGCTGGAGCTGCAGAACTACCAGACTTCCTCTGATCACCACTAGGTGGTCTCCTTGCCACAGAACCTGAATCACCAGCTCTACCAGAGGATCCTTTAGAAACAGTATATGGAGGAACTGTCCTCGACCTTCCTTCTAGTCTAATAAAACTGTCAGATCTAGACTCAGATCGTTGATCAAATCTAGTTTGTGGACATTCTGCAATCCGATGTCCTGTTTGACCACATCTGAAACACTGACCAGTCATCATGTAGCACTGGCCAAAATGATGTCGCCACAAGTTTGGCACACAGGTGCACCACTGATTGATCCAGAACAAGTAGTACTACCACTACCAGAAACTATAGTGGATCTTGACTGTCCACTCCTCCTAGAGTCTCCAGAAACAAATCTCTTCTTGACAAATATAGAAAAACCACAACCATAAGCATCACCACTGAACCTCTTCCTACTAGAAGTCCACCGCTGCTGAGTAGCCATCAGATCATTCTCTATCAGATGAGCTCTCTCTACAAGCTCAAAGAAATCAAAAATGTGAAATGGTACTAGGGGCTGCCTCAAACTATCTCGTAGTCCCCTCAAAAATCTTTAGCACTCCTCAGCAGAAGTACTCACTAACTATGGAGCATATCGTGCCAAAGAAGTAAACTCTGCCTCATACTGCATAGCTGTCCGGCTGTCCTGAACCCTAATCTCAGAAAAGTCTCCTACATTTGCTATCGTGCAGAAGGAGGTACAAACCACGATCGAAATACCTCAGAAAATTTTTCCCAAGTAATCAGAGAGTTCAGCTTGCCTTGGAATTTCTCCTCCTACTAGCCCGTCCACCAACGTTCAGCTTCACCATCTAACAAAAAAATAGCTAACGGTACCTTCCTATCTGAAGGATACTATATACCGTCAAAAGTCTTCTCCAACCTTCTTAACCAGTCCTCAGCTTCTCTAGGCTCAACAGTGCCCTCGAATCTCAGAGGTTTCAATCTCAAAAATATCTGTAGATGTCTATCTACATCTTCAGATCGAACAGTAGAGGCTCTATTCTGAGTCTCGCTCATCATCTAAGCAACCAGTGTAGTAAACTGTGAAATCGTATCAGAACCAATCATTGGGGCAGTACTGTTCAAAGGAGCTGCCTGACTAGCACTCTGCCCATCAGTCATATCTGGGTCTGGCAGATCCATAATCACATAGAAAACTATGCACATAAAATAATACAATAAAATTCCATATAACCCAGAACTACCCTGACAGACTTACAGATCAATTCCTATATCTCTATCTTACGATCCAAGTTCCAAAACTAGTGCTCTGATACCACATAAGTTTGTCACAACCCAACCCGACCAGAACGCATTCCGCTCGCATCGGCTCACGACGGAACTTGAAACTTGAAATCCAGGATCTAGTTTTGGGACTTGCTTCAAAAATGTCTTCCAAATGTAAAAACAAACAGAAACACAGAGCTGTTATAGACTTCCAAATATATAGAACATTTCATCTATATTTCTTTCATCAAAATAATTATGAACAATATAATTCGTGGCTTACAAACAGAAAGAATATAACAGAACAGAAAAGCCATTAATGTACAAAAATCAAAAGTACAAAATACCTAATAACTTATCAGACAATGAACTTCTAGTCCAAAACTTCCTTCCCTTTCCTAGAACCTGAAAACCACGCAGAAAATAAGGATGAGCTAACAGCTCAACAGACTACACTCACCAATCAAAATCTTTAGAAATTCACATCGAAAAACACATCAGAAGCAGTTATTCAAATAGCCGTACATAAATCATATAATCATACAGAAATCAGAATATCATATAGAATTCATATAATCAGACAGAATAGATACTTGAATTCAAATCAGAGTGTAGAACAGATCTTATAAAACTTTTAAAATTTTTAAATCAGAGAATGTATCGTATCGTATAAATCAAAATTCAAATCAGATAAAATCACATTTCAGATATCACATTTCACATATCATATATCAGATATCCCTGACCCTGACAGAATCTCGACGGATTCTGGCCCCTTATGCCTCTCTTCCCTGACACTAATAGAATCTAAGATTTTGGCCCCTTATGTCTCCCTTTATGCTTATAGCACAAGAATAGAACAGATATACAGAATTTTCAGAACATAACTTATTTTCAAATTTCTCAGATTTCCCTAACACTTACAGAATCTCAAAAGATTCTGGCCCTTTTAACTCCCTTCTGATATCACAACACATAAAAGCATTCAATTCAAAAAATCAGATTTCATTAGAAAAATCGTTAGCGGCATAACGACAGTATACAAAATTTATACAAAATTCACAGATTCAGAAATTTACCAAATTACCACAGATAATACAAAACATTATTGTAAAACTTTTATTGTACTGAGGTAAAACCTTTATCAGTGCAAAATGAAACCAAATATTCGCTAACAGAAACAAACTTTGGAATGAAAAAATCATCAAAATCTTCATTTCAAAAAATTGAGAAAGGCGGAATGTGCCTACCTCGAGTCGGTCAACTTCTTCAACTATGGTGATGGATGAAAACGGACCAAAGTCGCCCAAAAATCCACTTTTCATCTTTTTCCTTCGAATTTCTCTCTCATGGCTTTTCTCTCTCTTCAAAAATATCTCGTTTCCATATATATCCAGTCTGATCGTCCTAGACGATCTCAAATCATCCTGGGATGATTTTTCCTCTGGACAAAATTCATTCTGACGTGTACAATAATCGTACCTGGATGAGTTGCTCTCAAGATAAATTTTGTCCAGACGAACCCCAGTTCGTCATGGGATGAATTTCTCTATCCTAAAACTCCTTTACAATCTATATCGATCGTCCCGGATGATCCAACTTTGTCCGGACGAACCTGGAAGGAAAAATAGCTTTCACAGAACTATCTTAATGCATCCATTTGAAACGAAAGGCAAATAAAAATCTACCTTTGCTATCTCTTAAAACTCCTCCAATACCTGCTATATTGTTTTCACCGAGAGAAGCATCCATATTTAATTTGATCCATTCGGTTGGAGGGGGATTCCAAATTGAAGAGAACAACCTAAGCTAATTAGAATCCCAGTTGACCATAACAAGATCATAATTGATTGCTGAGGAAGTGAAAGATAATGCATTAGCTGCTACAATATTGAAGCTATCCTCTTTAACACCATGGACCAGCTTATTCCAGCTTTTCTAGGAATGAAATATAACAGAACAATATAAGTTCCCCAAGAAGATGTTTGAATTTGAAATTCCCATCAATTCTTTAATGCAGCAATTCAGATCTTAAAAAATCGGGATATTGAATCCCCATTTGTTTAAAGTCTTTACAACTTCATGGATAAAATAACAATTAACTGCAATATGATCCGCATCTTCTACTTGATTGCAGCCTCTTGGACAGCCAATGTGGTTAATGAGTCTTCTATACATTAAAAACTCATTACATGGAATAGCTTTGATGATTAATCTCCACCAAAAAAGTTCAATCCTTTGCCTGAGTTTTAGCTTCTTTAACCATTTCCAATTTGCATTATCCTCTTCATTGAAGGAATTATGTTCAGAAATCAGAGCTGACAATGATTTCGTAGAATGCTTGAATGCAATCTCTACTTCAGCTTTAGAGTTTCTGTTCTGAATTGGACTAGAGCAAATCAGTTCAAGCAATTCTGAACCGAAAACTTGCTTCAGATTTGGTATATTCCATCTACCATCTTGTATAAAATATTATAAACTTTTTTTTTCTTCTTGAAGATTTGCCACAAAAGCTGGCCACCTATCAATACTTTTATCAAGGATCCACACATCCTTAATTGTATTGATGATCTTCCCATTTGAGACCTTCCATCTCAAAATTTGCTGGAGAGATTTAGCTCCCTTAGTGATAATTTTCCAAGATGAAGATTCTCCATATTTGTATTCAGAATCCAGGATTCCTGAACCATATTTTGCAATTAAAACTTTGTTCAAAAGAGATGTAGGATTGGAAAAGAGCTTCCAGGCAAATTTAGCTCTCCAATTATCAATTTTATCAACAGCAGAAATGACACCTTGGCCTCCAATTTTTTTGCTTTTACAAAAAGTTTCCCAATCAACATAGTGAATGCCCTTACTCTTATCTTATTTTCTCCATAAAAAATATCTACTCAACTTGTCTAATTCTTTAAGCACTCCCAAAGGAATCAAAGAGTGTGTTGAAAGAAAGATTGGAATAGACAAGAAAGAATATTTGATAAGTTGAAGTTTACCAGAGAGATTAAGGAAACAATTTCCCCATAGATTGAGCTTGTCATATGCTTCCTCCAGCAAACCTTGAAAATCTGATCCAGTAAGTCTTCTCATCACCATTTTAACACTAAGATAAAGAAGCTCATCAAATACTTTGATGCCCAGAATTTTTGACAGGATTTTAGCATTGTTTCTCCCTATAACTTTTCCAAGGAGTAATGAGGATTTTGACACATTAATCCTTTGCCCTGTCCAACTGCTGTAGTTCTTCATAATTTTTTTTTATTTTCTTTGCATTCCTGCTAGAAGCTATAGAAAATACAATTATGTCATCAGCATGTTGAAGGTGAGACACTTTTTCTGCATTTGGAGACACCTTGACTCCAAATTTTGATCCTTTTTGAATGAATTCTTCTGTTAACAACTGAGAACACATAATAAACAAAAATGGAGATAGAGGACATCCTTGCCTAAAGCCACATTTAGCCCGAATCCATTCAATATTCAACCCATTAATATTAATGGTGTATTTGATGTCAACTACACACTGAAGAAGTAGGTTTGAGAATTTTTTTGGGAAACCAAAAATGTTCAACACCTGCTTCAAAGTTTGCCATCCCATGCTGTCATAGGCTTGTTCCATATCAACTTTGATAGCCATCATGCCTTTTATAGATTTAGAAAATCTAAATTTATTGATGATCTCTTGAGTAAGAAGGATATTGTCTGAAATGGACCTATCCTTGATAAAAGCAACTTGGTTTTCTGAAATAATTTTTGGAATGCAGCAAACTAGTCTATTTAATAAGATTCTAGATGATATTTTGTAGATGGAATTGCAAAGACTAATTGGTCTATAATTAGAAGGAGTTATGGGATTTTTAAGCTTGGGT
Source organism: Dendrobium huoshanense (assembly GCA_016618105.1). Classification (NCBI taxonomy): domain Eukaryota; kingdom Viridiplantae; phylum Streptophyta; class Magnoliopsida; order Asparagales; family Orchidaceae; genus Dendrobium; species Dendrobium huoshanense. Next base: position 35,713,021 of record CM028352.1, on the reverse strand, counting down.
ATAAGAACTACTGAAGTTTCCTTCCATTGTTCACACATCAGTTTAGATTATAAAAATTGATTAACCGTCTTCCACATATCATTCTTAATGATATTCCAGTAAAATTTAATAAAGGAATATGTTATACCATCAAGACCAAGAGAGATGTTACCTTCAAGTTGCCGAACAACTGCTTCCAGTTCTGTAACAGAGAAATCAGCCATCAGCATTCCAATGTCAGCTTCATCCAGCACATTGCAAGGTTTCAGCCATCAAGTTAATTTACATTTTCTCATTCTCCATTTTTCCTTGAAGTACCCAAATAAAGTGTCTTCAACGCATTTTTTCTCCTCGCACATTCTTCCATTTGAATCTTTAACTTGTTTGATGAAGTTCATGTTTCTTCTAACTGAGGCCACAAAGTAAAAATATTCTGAATTTGAATCACTTTCTTTGATCCACTTGACTTTAGCTCTTTGTTTCCACCAAGATGATAGCCTTCCCAAGGTAGAGTTTAGGTCCTTTACTTTAAATTTCAGCAAGCAGATTTTCTCCTCTGATAATCCTCTTGAATTTGCTTCTTCCTCTTGCAGCTCCATGATGTCTTTCTTCAATTCTTCTTTAAGGGAGTTGAGATTAGAATACTTTGCTCTATTCCAGTGAAATAGAGCCTTTAGAACTCTTCTAAATTTAATGTTCAATGATTGAACGTCATCACCTTTTACAGTCTCTCCTCGGGACTTTGTTACAATTGCTTTGGACGCTGGAAATGAAGTCCAAATGTCTTCAAACTGCAACTTTTTTGGTTTATTAAAACCTATAGTGAATATGTTAAACACTGAAGGGCAATGATCAGATGCAATTCTTCCAAGATGTCGTACAACAGCTGGTTGAATGATCTTCAAAGCAGCTAAGTTGAGAAGGCAATGATCCAGCCTCTCTAAAATACGAGCTCCTCCCTTCTTATTATTACACCAAGAAAATCTGGGCCCAATGATACTAACATCGTGAAAATCACAACTATTCATGAATAAATTCATATCTTGAGGACCTTGAGAGAAAGTGAACCTCTTGCCTCCCCTTTTTTCTTCTTTAGACAATATACAATTGAAGTCACCTCATATGATAAAAGGAAGGTGAGTATTTGAATGAGCTTCTAAACTCTTCCATAATTGTCTTCTCTTATAAGTGTCTCTGCTGCCATAGACCATGGCTGATATTCCCCTTTGTTTGAAATTTTAAAAATTCCAATCACAACTTGTAAAGAAGCATGAAGAATAGTAAAAGATCAATTTTTTCTCCTCCAACTAATGAGAATTCCACTTGAAAGGCCATCAGCTGGGAAAAAGAAAAAAATCCCAACTATCTCCAATGAGTTTATTGACATCTTGTCTATCAAAAGAAACAACCTTCATTTATACTAATCCCACAAGAAAGGAATTATGTTCTTTAACAAATTCCCTTAAATAGCGGGAGGCTTCTGACTTTCTGGCCCCCCTGCAATTCTAGAAAGCAAGGGACGTCATTTGGCCTTAAAAGTGGAATAAATTCCACTTTTAATCTTCTTAGCATTTTCACCTTTCCTCTTTTGAGATAGAATTTTGTCTTTTCCCAAAAAATTGAGTTCTTTGATGATTTTTCCTTTGGCTTTTGAAGAATCAGCCAGCTGCAATGGTACTTCAACAACAAAGCATTCCATCTTAGAAATTTGAATTTCTCCTTTTTCCATTTCCCCTTCCTCTGTATTATTGCAAATGACCTCTTCTCTAGATGAGTTAAGGCTAATATTGTCTGAGTTGTTATTAATAATTACATAGCCAAGATTATTTATATATGTTCCAGATTTATCTGGAATTGCTGAAGTCATATTGAAACCTTTGGAAACCTCTTCTACAGATTTTGAATTATCAGCTTCCTCATTTTGTAATGCACATCCATCTCCTTCTTCTTTATCTGATTCTTCTGGATTTGGAACACATAATTGAGCTGAATTATTGGGCACTTTTTGAACATAGACTTGTTTGACAGTCTTCAAATTGTCTGCTTTGTGAAATTCCTTGCCCATATTTGAAACAATTCTCCTCCTTCTTCTTTAATTTTTAACCAGCACCCAAGGTCCATAAACCTTGTCAGGTTCTCCAACATCATGAAGATTTTGAGATTCCATTTGAGTAACAGATTTAGAACTGTTAAATTCTAGACAGACTGGCTTCCCTTCATTACATTTGTCAATCAAATGTCCTACTTTACCACACTTAAAACAAAATGAGGAGACCTTCTCATATTCAACTTTTTGAAAGAAGCGCCCGCAAGATCCTTCTACCCAAACTCTAGTTTTGAATTGTTGATCAAGAGCCATTCTAATACAAACTCTTGCATACTTCTTCTTGCTCCACTGAAACATGTTTCCATCTATCCATAACGGCTGACCGATCATAGAAGCAATTCTAGCCACATTGTCTTCATCCCAACAAATCAATGGTAGGTGGGGAAGCCTGATCCATATAGGTGAAGAAAGCCCTTTTAATTATGAAGGTGTGAATAGAGGATACCATCTATCAATCCCCACTATATGACCATTAACGTACCAAGGTCCTCCTTCTAAAAATTTTCAACAGCATCCATTTCAAAGAAAGAGCATAGAATCCAACCGAGACCCAGGGAAGTGATGTGAAATTTTCCAAATAAATTCCATTGGCGATGAAGTTCTCTGGCTATCACAAAAATTGGGGAATTGTCTCTAAAGACTTTAACTAAAATAGAGGATTGCAGTTTTTCTGCATTGATCTTCATACTGGATTCATTTAGCTTAATAGACTTTCAATCCTCTGATATTAAGGAATCGTCTCTTGAGAAATTGACTTTGATGTTTGGTTTCCTAACCATAGAATTTGGGGCATTATTACCAATATTGTTGTTAGAAGGAGCTGATTTGATACCCTCATTGACATTATTACAAACGTCTTGAGTGTTTGTTTTGATTGAAAATAAAAATTTAACTTAAGTATATATAGTTTTGAAAATATTTAATTATCTTTGGGAAGATTAAATCTTGAATTTTAATTTTGAAATCTAACACAACATTAGGAACGATATATCATCCCAAAGGGGAGAATATCATTCACTAATTGGTTCAAATTTCAAAATCAAAATTTAAAATCAAATCCAAAAATCATTAATTTCATGATCAAATCCACGATAATAATTAATATACCTTTCCAAAAAAAGAAGATATTAATCATTATCGATCGTTTGAAAATGACGATAATGATCGTTGTATTTTAAATTTTCCAAAAATAATTAGTTAGAGATTTTGAAAAATTTTGAATTTGAAAATTAGATCTGGGTTACTAAATCTCCTACGAGCGCAAGCCCTCGTAGTTAATTACATCGTAGGAAATCGAAATTTCCTATGAAAACTCTCGATTAAAATAGCGGTGTAAATTTTATTTAGATTTTCAAAGCTGGATGTCAAAGGAGGTAAAGGTTGGAAGTTTAAGCGGGATTAGATCAAAATTGAAGACTTATTTTTGGAATCAAAGGAAGAAGGGTAAGAGGTGTTTTGAGATTCTGAATTACTTCAGAAACACCTCAGCCTATCCTAAGTGTTGGGCTTGAATTTGATTGAAAATGATTTAAGTTTGAATGGTTGATTTTATTAAAAGGTTGGGACTTATATTCTCGATCACCAAATCGAGATAATGCCCAGGAGGTGAGGGTGAAGACTAACCTACCAAGTGGGTATGACGTCCCCGGTCAAGATCCCATGGTTTTCCATCGTCCTGGGTTCATTGATATCCTTAGCCTACTTAGTCGAGTGCCGACCAGAGGATCCTTGTTAGCAACCATGGGTTACCTCATTCAAGGGGATCTCGTAAGCCAAGGGGCTAGGGACCTAATCCTAGGCTGACAAACAGGAAGTGCACAGGTCTGTGGACAGTGAACCTATGTCTATGTTATCTAACCTAGGATGCCACTCTCATTTCGTATGCATATCAATCTATCTAGAAAAATAAAAAGGAATGCCGGCCTAACCTAAAGCTAGAGTCCGTGTCCTAATGGGTCAATCTAGGTGTGTGTATCAGGCTGTGTGGTTTGGCTATATCCTAAATCGGGTAATTGGTTAAAGTTGTTTATTGTTCTGGTTGGTTGAAAGGCTTAAGGGGAGATTTTAATTAAAGTTTAAGTCTAAATGATTTAAAATTGATTTTAAGATTGGTTGTTGGTTTTGAAATTAGATTGAAATTCTCTAGATTTTGAATCAAATATTTAATGTTCTAAAATTATTCGAATCATTTAATAATTTCAATCAAGGGGTTAAAATTTGAATTTTAGATTAAGAATGTTTTCTGAAAAGTTTGTATTTTATTAAAATATAAGACCTTAAGATGAGTTGGATGCCTTTAAGTTTGATTGATTTAGAGTTTGTTTGAATTAGTTATGCATTTTCAACGTTTTGATCATTTATTAGAATTATTTAATTATCTTAATTAGAGAGGTTTTGATGTTTGGAATTCAATTGAATTCCAAACTCCTTGTAATCAATTCCAAAGGTCATGAATGACCCAAGGATAGATTCTCAAGTGTTTAGGAATTCTCTGGAATTTTAAACTATTATTAACTAATTATACTTAATTAAATATCATATTCTAATGATTATTAAATTATACTTAAACTTGAAGTCAAATCTGATTGATTTTAATTTTAATGTGTTAAGGATTCAAATCAGGTCAATTAGAGAGGTTATTTATAGCTTTTGGAGTTAAATGTGATTTATTGAAATTTCTAGAAGGTTTTAAGGTTTGATTAAGGTTTAAACTTAAGGGACTTGATTAAGGGGTTCAAAGGGTTTGAATGTTGGTGATAGTTTTCCCTAGAGCAGGGAAGATCACTAAACTTAAGGGGTTGAAATTTTAGTGATAATTTCCCTAGAGCAGGGAAGATCACTAAACTTAAGGGGTTTGAATTTTAAGTCAATTGAGTTTTAATTTGATCACTTAATAATTGTATGTGTTGGTTGGGATTGATTTGATATTTTTTTATAAATTTTTATTTGAGTTATTATCAAATATTTAAGTTTTCAAGTTTTAAGGAAGAGATTAATAATTGATTATTGTTTGAGATTATGTCGATTATGTATATGTTAATCTTAAGGTGTAATGTTGCTAAGTTAACTATGTTTAATGTTTCATCCCTAAGGGACGTAGGTGTGAGTCCTAGAGTTTGTCCAAGTTCTCTAAGACTCGTCCTTAATTATTGTCCTTAAAGATGTCACTAGGTTTGAAGGTTGAAAATCAATGTTCTACTAACCCTTTGGACATACATACAAGTGTAAACAAGCTATGCCGATGGGTTTTGAATTTGTAAAAAGAAGAAAACAGGTATTAACTAAATGCAATAATTATTGCAAAAATTTAAAGCTAAGGGAAATAGCTCAACAAGTAAATCTAGAAGCCTTATGCACTTCTAAGTTTTAAGGAAACTTACCTGATCACCGGAGCTAGTCAACGGTGATCCCGACCGTAGCACCCCGTTTAGAAGAAACGGGGGCGACTAAAGCTCCTTGGCTCATCCTCCAATTAGCTCCATCAGTACCTCGCAAATAAGGCGACGAGAGAAAGAGGTGTCAGAATATCATGTATGTGAATATAGAAACTGATATGAATTAACATGTAAACGAATATGTGAAAATATGAATCAAATCAAATTATTTAAGCAATTTTGAAGTGTATGTATCTTTGCGAGAAATAATTTCAATGTATATGACATCTTACAAAAAATAACTTTAGCACCTGTAATGATATGCAACTGTTGAATTAAGCTCACATGCTACCTTATAAGAACAATAGACATATGTAACTTATTTTCACATGAATATATATATATATATATATATATATATATATATATATATATATATATATATATATATATATATATATATATAGTTATATTCAATATTAAAGAAATTTTGAATTTACTTAACAACTTTCAAACTCAAGTCAAGCCAAACAACTTCAGTATATGCCAAGTATCTGCAACCTTGATTTGTCAACCTAAAAAAAAATAATAATAATAAACGACTGAATACGGCAATATGTGTGATGTTCCGCATTGTCATATATTCATCATAATTGGCACCAAAGAATTTCTAATTAGTGATTAAATGAGAGTTGAATTAGCTAGGTAATTTTATAAGCAATAAAAGCAAAATCTTCTAAATCTTGACAATCCTCATGCCATAAATTCATTCTCGGAATACTGAACTCAAACGCTTCATTAAATATTAATTTCTGAAAACTTAACGAGAGTCAAATGTTTGAAATCAATATATTGAACAAGAACAGGACTCAAATATTTGAGATCAATATACATATGGAGGAAATGAACAAGATCATAGACATAAAAAAAAAAGGTACAGAATATTAGATGTTCATTCTTCATATATTTATATAAGGAAATATTTACCGTTTGTTTGATTGTGATGTAGAAATTCCATGGGCTTTTGGAAGAGGTAGAATAGGAGCAGCTCTCTATTCCCTTGCTTGGCTCGGTCTTCATTTAGTGGACTGAAAAGTAATCTTGAAAAATAACTGGAACCCTCTGCATTAATTTGTTAATCCGAGTATGCCTTGGCCAAAACCTTAGTGATGACATGGATTATTATTCCAATCGGACAGAAAAGAAGGCATAAAGAGACAGAATGCCGAGTTTCAACATTGTTCTTGATACCATCATAATAAACCTGTCTGGCAGCATAAAGGTCTATGGCTAGCAAGTGAATCCATGCAGAAGCCAAGGTCATTTCATTCATAAACATCTTTGATATACCAGGTAACTCAGGAAGCCAATATTTACTAGCAAACATCAACCGCAGTGTGTCAGGAGACCATGAATGATAGATAAGGAATGCGTAAACAAGTCCAAGCACAACATAAGGTAAATCACTCTTCATAGCCCTTCTTGTCAGAGTAGCATTAGGTGCAAGAATCATAAGCGTGCAAAAGGGAAGCACAGAAACGGTAGCCCAAGTGAATGCATTACTGGAGATCATTGAACTTGTAAGCCAAGAAGCTGAAACAACGAAGTCTTTTGAATTGCTGATATTTCTTTGAAAGACTTTTGGAGTTACGATCCTTGATCCACCCAAAAAGGTACATTGAACCCTGATATTGCAAGCTTTGGAAGTGAATCTTTCGCCAAGAATTTCTTTGTTCAAAGTTCAGAAAACAAAGAAGGATTGTTGCTCTGCCACAATGGATGGCTGCACCGCTCTGCACAAAATAGGAGCCATGGGGCGGCTTGGGGTCATGTGAGGGCTGCTGTTCTTACTTGATCCCTTTCTAATTCCTGAAATCTGCTACACTTAATCCCTTTCAAATTCCTGAAATCTGCTACAAAAGGTAGAGGGAATAGGTGTTGGCGGTTGGAGGTAGGCCGAAACTTGCTGTGCAAGGAGAGTGATGGCCGGAACTTTTGAATGGACTCTCTTCTTCTTCCTTTACCTTGGACGGATGGAGAAGAGGAAAGAGCAGCTGGAGGCGTAAGAGCCAAGGGTCGCTGCCTATCGGGATGGAGGCATGGAGTGCAAGCAGCCCCCTTTGTCGGCCGGCCCTAACAGCCTCAAAATGTGAACAGTGAGCTCTCTTAAAATCCCTTGATCCAAGGGTTGAAAAGAAGGCTTGTTCCCCTTCTTTGATCTTGATGCCAAGGGCAAATAATAAAGCCATGATTAAGACATTAGAATGAAATAATTGAATCAAATAAGCCAAATTAATTAAGTATTAGATTCACATTAATTTGATTGAATATATTTAATTTAAACAACCCCATTTTGATTTATATCAAGCCAAGATAGGTTAAGTCGCGTCAATCAAAGCCATCGAATTTTAAATTGAAAGCGAACCGGTCTACTCGATTCTACGTTGCTTGATTGAATTCATTCGATAAAAATCGAATGAATTTTGATTGAGGATTGATTGAAAACTCGATATTTGAAAGTTGAATTAAAACTGGATTGGTGTGTGATTGAAATATGATTAAGAAACAATTGAAGATTGATTAGAATTTGGTTAAGAGTTGGACTGAAATTGTTTGAAGCTTGAATGGGTTTGAAATCAAAATGGATTTGAGATTTGGATTAACTTGGATTCATATTGAACTACAGTCTAGATTGATCATAAGCTGAAATTATCTTGAGATCTAGATTGATTTAAGTTTTGCAGAAATTGATTTAAAGTATGGGTTGATCTTGAGTATGGATTAATCCTAGGGTCTGGAGTCAAGAAGCATCCGAAGATCTAGGAGAGTCCTAAGCTTTAGGTCTAGAGGGATCTAAGAAGTCTAGATAGATCTTAAGGCCTGGAGTTTGGAAGAATCTTAGGACCTAGATGGATCCTAAGGTCTAGATTCTAGAAGGATCCTGAATTCTAGATTTTTCTAGGAATTAAATTGATCTGGGGTCAGGATTGGTCCAAGTGACCTCATACGAAAATGTGGTCAACAAATGGACCCCCAATATGTGTAATAGAACAAAGTTCTATTGCACATATTGGCGTTGACCGAAAAAGGGTCAAGTCTGTAATTTTGATCCTAAGGGAAAGAAAAAGTCTATCCTTGGGGGATCGAGGTTTGAATTGATACTAGGGTAGTGCCACGCGGGGCGTACTCTACCACTAGCGAGTCGAATCCTAAGGGAAGAAGATATCTAACCCTAAAGGAAAGAAATTTCTGGGTGATCGTATAGGAAGGAAGGATTCCTAACTATAAAGGATCGAGTATTGGTTTTGATTCTAAAGGAAAGAGAGCCTAACCTTAGAAGATTGAGTCTGAATTTAATTCTAAGGGAAGAAAAGACCTAGCCCTAGACGATTGAATCTTGAATTGGTTCTAAGGAAAGGGAAGACCCAACCCTAGAGAATTGGATCTTGAATTTGATACTAGGGTAGTGCCACTAAGGGCGTACTCTACCACTAGCAGATCTAGTCCTAAGGAGAGAAAGCACGAGGACTCACATCTAACCTTAATGAAAAGAAGAAAAGAATGATCATATAGAAAGGAAGAATTCCTAACTACAGAGGATCGAATTTGAATTTGATACTAGGGTAGTGCCACGAGGGGCGTACTCTGCCACTAGTAGATCTAATCCTAAGGAGAGAAAGCACGATGACTCACATCTATCCTTAAGGAAGAGAAACCTGGATGATCTTGTGGGAAGGAAGCATTGCTTCCACGAAAGATCGGATCTAGATTTGAAATTTAGGATGGTTCCACGAAGGGCGTACTCCATCACTAAAGAATGGTCTTATGGAGAGGAAACTTGCTCTACACAAAGAACCGGGTCTGGATGATCATATGTGGAGGAAACTTGCTCCACATAGAGGATCGAGACTGGATTGATCATATATGGAGGAAACTTGCTCCATATAGAGGACCAGGTCTGGAATGATCGTATGTAGAGAAAACTTGCTCTACATAGAGGATCGAGTTTGAAATGATCATATATGGAGGAAACTTGCTCCATATAGAGGATCAGGTCTGGAATGATCATTGGTAGAGGAAACTTGCTCTACGGATGATCAGGTCTGGATTGATCATGTGTAAAGGAAACTTGCTTTACACAGATGATCAAGTTGAACGATTATATATATAAAGGAAACTTGCTCTATATATGATCGAGATTAAAATGATTATGGGTAGAGGAAACTTGCTCTACGGATGATCGGATCTTGAATGATCGTATGTGAAGGAAACTTGCTTCACACAGAGGATCGAGTCTGGAATGATCGTATATGGAGGAAACTTGCTCCATATAGAGGATCGATTTGAAATGATCGTATGTGAAGGAAACTTGCTTCACACAGAGGATCGGGTCTGGATGATCGTATGTAGAGGAAACTTGCTCTACACAGCAGATCAGATCTGGAATGATCGTATGTGAAGGAAACTTGCTTCACACAGAGGATCGAGTCTGGATGATCGTATGTAGAGGAAACTTGCTCTACACAGCAGATCGGATTTGAAATGATCATATGTGAAGGAAACTTGCTTCACATAGAGGATCGAGTCTGGATGATCGTATGTAGAGGAAACTTGCTCTACACAGCGGATCGGATCTAGAATAATCGTATGTGAAGGAAACTTGCTTCACACAGAGGATCGATTTGAAATTTGGAATTTGAGATTTAAATTGATTTGATTTGAATTTTGAATATGTTTGAATTTGAAAGTCGATTTTGAATTTGATTTAGAAAAAATGTTTGAGTATGAAATTTGATTTGGTAAATTTAGATTTGAAGGTTTTTGAATCAATGTTTTGATTTCATTTTGAATTCAAAGTATCTTCGAATTTGATTTTGAATTTAGATAATTTGATTTAATTGAATTTTGATTCCTTTGAACTTGAAGAGTTTGAATTTTGATTTCGATTTTGAATGCAAAATTTGAAAGTTTATTGATGTTTGATTTTAAATTAAGAAAATTCTTTAATTCAGGAAATTCGAAGACTTTTTATTGACTTTAAATTTGACACTCATCTGGCATGGTACTTCCTGAAGAGCCTCCCCAACATTTAAAAATATCAGGTGGCATTCTCCAGGGTTGATCAATTAATGTTTGAAATTTTCTCAAAGGTCGTCCCTACGACAAGAGTAAATTTTTGAGATTGTTCAAGCTCCTCCACCGATCTCTCGGTAGGCTAAGATATGCATCCAAAGAACCTAGACCAAGTCTCCTCCTTGGAAGGTTCTAGTTGCTCTATCTTATCACGAGCTTCAATCAGTCAGGCTTTGTACGATTCTGAGTTTTCTTGAGCTTTAAAGATAAAGCTCTACAAGGCCTCGAGCTCCTAAAATTGGAGACGGACACTCTGCTCAGTCGTGGATTAAACTTGAACGGCAATTCCCAATATTACAAAATACTCCTCTAATAGGGTTGATCTTGGACCCAGTATAGAGTGTAATTTTGTTGAAAAGGCCTTAAAGGAAGAGATGCCTCTGTGCAAGGACTTAAATACCTCTCTCAAGGACAAGACTTGAATTTTTATCAGGAGTAGAAGATTCAAACTTTTTATTAAAAATTTCCTCTAACTATTTGGACCCTGTCGGAACGACATGTGGGAACAAATTTATCAATTAGAGTAAGAAGAGTCGACTCCGACTAATTTGAGAGAATTTCAGTTTTGTTACCCAGACCAAGTCTCGTAGAGACTAAACTGGGGTCTCCCTTGTACGAAGTTTGAATTAAAATCAACTTCAAACAGTTCAAGTTGAAGAGAGAAATTCTATCTTTTCAATTCTCTTGCATATGTTCTTCAATCTGATAGAAAATTCATACATGTTGAAAAATCCAAATTCAGGATTTTCAAAGTCAGGCATTTAAAGTTGATCGGGTATTTTGAAATTTAACGATTCAAAGAAAGGAAGTCATCTCACTCTTCTTCTCTTTTTCTGGGGGCACATATTGCGCATCTTTTGACTTTTTGTGCACTTCGTGCACTTCTTGATTTTGGCGCATTCGCGCATCTTTTAATTTTTTTAGAGCATTCGCTCATCTTTTGATTTCAATTGAATTCGAGGAGAGGCTCCACTTTTTTCAAATACCTTAAATTGATTGATCTTTTTATTTTGAATGTTGGGATTATATCTCAAGTATTAGAGAAAAAAAAAATTCGTTCTCTTATACAAGGAAGAATAATCCTCAAAGCACATTCAATCTTTTTGAAAAGAGTATTAACTTGACTTTTGAAAATCATTGAATAGATTTTAGACATGCGAGAATCTCCTATTAAGATAGAAAATTGCTAGAAGACTGATAACATTTTCATTTCTAAAGTCAACTTGATCTTGAAATAGATTTTAATTCGAAAGTTAATTCAACCCACGAGAGCGGTGGGAGGGAGGGGTATTCAAACATTTGATGGAATCAACTACAACTCTCTCCAAATTAAAACTTAAGGTAGAGGTCAATTTCGATTAAAAAGAAGAATCGACTATCTTGAAGATTCAAAATAAGTACACTTGAAAAATCGGAAGCTTTCCTTAAGAAGTTGCAAGTCTAGGTGGCAAGACCCTTGTCAATATGGAATTGAATTCCTATAATCTCTTTAGAGGAAGAGACTGTTATAGGGTCTGCAACGCCCCTAGAAAGCACGACATTATTATAATCAAAAGATTAATCGCGATAGGACCCCGACGAAATTTAAATATTGGCGGTATCACTATCTGATATAATCTTAGATTATCTCCCCTCTCAAATTACCACTAAACTAGTAGTTAAGAGAGTGGCACCCCGAGTGGTTTCTACTCCTCCTCCTCTATAAGTAATGTAGTGGAACACGTGTAGTAACGAGCCCTAACATCTTCTAGTAGAGTGGATGGATCATAACCTTCAATTGGGGGCCTATGGCCTATCGCTGGTGATCGCTCAATTCTAGCTTGTTTGAGTCTTTCTGTGTAATAGTAAAGCAAGTGTATTGAAGATCGCACTCTCATCTCTATAACCTCCCTCCTTTGTGCAAGGAGAGGGTACGTAGAAGGAGCAACGAACTCTCGATTGGCCTCGAAATCGGCCCTCTCTAAGGCTTCCGACTCAACGGTCTTTCCAGCCTTAAGATTCCTTTTTCTGGCTCTTCGAAGGTAATTCTTCATCTTGTTCCTACCGACGACAGGGGTGTTATAACTTAACCCGATCTCAGACTGAGATGGTAGCTCTTCCATCGCTATTAACTTCTGGTTTTGATCCTCCTGAGTAGAGAGTACAGTGGGTACAGGGGCGACAACGACCTCCATCTTGGAGATGGGGGAGTCAACTCTTGACCCTAAAGTAATCTCAACTAAAGGAGAATTTCCTAGTATCGTGACAGACAGATCAATCAGTGTTTCCCCATTAACTGAAATCTTGAGGTTCTGAAATTCCATCTCGTACTGAATTAAATTGCCATTAAGAATTTCTTCTACAGGCACATCTTTATTCAGTGAGAAGACGAGTTTCCCAGCCATTTGAGTGTTTGATTTCCTGGAATTAAGAAAGTGATTTTAGTTAATGATTTGAAATGACATTTGAGTTTGAATTTGATTGATTTTATTCAAAATTTTATAACTCAATCGTGTTCAGTTTACACTAAATACGGTGGTTCATAAAATTGATGAGTTGAACTTGACCCTTTCACTACACCAGTTGACTTGAGGCAAAATGTCAAAATTTAGGTTTGAATTTGAACTCAAATTTGAGCTTGAATTTAAAGTCGAAATCAAACTTGATTTTAAGGTTGAGATTGAATTTAATCATAAAGTTGAATTTGAATTTGGACTTAAGATCGAATTTGAATTTGAGGTTGGAATTGAATGGATCTTTATCAGATTTTGAAACTCAACATATTGAATGATGTTCAAATATGTAGGTTTACAAAATTAATCTGAAGATCCCAAGATTTAGGCTTAACTCTCTCATCCCAACAAGTGGTTTAGGGGTGAAATGTCAAAGCCTAAAATTGATTGGAGAGTTTTGAGTTTGTGTTGCACGTGTTCAACTACAACATGTTATAGAAGACACATGGCAACAACGATTGAAATTGGTTTGAATGATTTTCCTTCATTTTTGAAACTCAAAATATTGATTTTTATTTTCAATAAAATGGTTAAGAAAAATTTAGGGAAATCGGGAGGCCTGGACTTGACTCTTTCACTACATGGACTAGCTTAGAGTGAAATGTCAAAATCCAGGTTTGATCAAGAGTTTGAATTGCATGTGTTCAACTATAATAGACTATTATAAAAGACACATCACAACGACGATTAAAGTTGATTTGAAAGGTTTTGAAAGAGATTGAATTTTGCTTAAAGGATTGAAATCTTGATCTTGAAATTGAAAAGTCTTCTGTAAATTGTGAAACTTAGCACGCTAGTTATTTACTTGCATGCAAGTTTGCAACATATACAAAAAGACTTGGCTTGACTCTTTCGCTCTACCAATTAACTTGGATGCAAAATGTCAAAGCCCGACTTCAACATAGGATTCCTACGCTCACCACTCTTTTAACATGTCTTACTTGAGTTGGTCAAACTCACCCAAGGGAGAAATGGGTTGAGAGACCAACAGAGAGAAAGATAGTTAAAACTACCGATTCAATAAAATTTATACCGCTATTAAAGATGGAGAGAGAGATTCTCCCCAGCGGAGTCGCCATTTTTGTTTTGATTGAAAATAAAAATTTAACTTAAGTATATATAGTTTTGAAAATATTTAATTATCTTTGGGAAGATTAAATCTTGAATTTTAATTTTGAAATCTAACACAACATTAGGAACGATATATCATCCCAAAGGGGAGAATATCATTCACTAATTGGTTCAAATTTCAAAATCAAAATTTAAAATCAAATCCAAAAATCATTAATTTCATGATCAAATCCACGATAATAATTAATATACCTTTCCAAAGAAAGGAGATATTAATCATTATCGATCGTTTGAAAATGACGATAATGATCGTTGTATTTTAAATTTTCCAAAAATAATTAGTTAGAGATTTTGAAAAATTTTGAATTTGAAAATTAGATCTGGGTTACTAAATCTCCTACGAGCGCAAGCCCTCGTAGTTAATTACATCGTAGGAAATCGAAATTTCCTACGAAAACTCTCGATTAAAATAGCGGTGTAAATTTTATTTAGATTTTCAAAGCTGGATGTCAAAGGAGGTAAAGGTTGGAAGTTTAAGCGGGATTAGATCAAAATTGAAGACTTATTTTTGGAATCAAAGGAAGAAGGGTAAGAGGTGTTTTGAGATTCTGAATTACTTCAGAAACACCTCAGCCTATCCTAAGTGTTGGGCTTGAATTTGATTGAAAATGATTTAAGTTTGAATGGTTGATTTTATTAAAAGGTTGGGACTTATATTCTCGATCACCAAATCGAGAGAATGCCCAGGAGGTGAGGGTGAAGACTAACCTACCAAGTGGGTATGACGTCCCCGGTCAAGATCCCATGGTTTTCCATCGTCCCGGGTTCATTGATATCCTTAGCCTACTTAGTCGAGTGCCGACCAGAGGATCCTTGTTAGCAACCATGGGTTACCTCATTCAAGGGGACCTCGTAAGCCAAGGGGCTAGGGACCTAATCCTAGGCTGACAAACAGGAAGTGCACAGGTCTGTGGACAGTGAACCTATGTCTATGTTATCTAACCTAGGATGCCACTCTCATTTCGTATGCATATCAATCTATCTAGAAAAATAAAAAGGAACGCCGGCCTAACCTAAAGCTAGAGTCCGTGTCCTAATGGGTCAATCTAGGTGTGTGTATCAGGCTGTGTGGTTTGGCTATATCCTAAATCGGGTAATTGGTTAAAGTTGTTTATTGTTCTGGTTGGTTGAAAGGCTTAAGGGGAGATTTTAATTAAAGTTTAAGTCTAAATGATTTAAAATTGATTTTAAGATTGGTTGTTGGTTTTGAAGTTAGATTGAAATTCTCTAGATTTTGAATCAAATATTTAATGTTCTAAAATTATTCGAATCATTTAATGATTTCAATCAAGGGGTTAAAATTTGAATTTTAGATTAAGAATGTTTTCTGAAAAGTTTGTATTTTATTAAAATATAAGACCTTAAGATGAGTTGGATGCCTTTAAGTTTGATTGATTTAGAGTTTGTTTGAATTAGTTATGCATTTTCAACGTTTTGATCATTTATTAGAATTATTTAATTATCTTAATTAGAGAGGTTTTGATGTTTGGAATTCAATTGAATTCCAAACTCCTTGTAATCAATTCCAAAGGTCATGAATGACCCAAGGATAGATTCTCAAGTGTTTAGGAATTCTCTGGAATTTTAAACTATTATTAACTAATTATACTTAATTAAATATTATATTCTAATGATTATTAAATTATACTTAAACTTGAAGTCAAATCTGATTGATTTTAATTTTAATGTGTTAAGGATTCAAATCAGGTCAATTAGAGAGGTTATTTATAGCTTTTGGAGTTAAATGTGATTTATTGAAATTTCTAGAAGGTTTTAAGGTTTTATTAAGGTTTAAACTTAAGGGACTTGATTAAGGGGTTCAAAGGGTTTGAATGTTGGTGATAGTTTTCCCTAGAGCAGGGAAGATCACTAAACTTAAGGGGTTGAAATTTTAGTGATAATTTCCCTAGAGCAGGGAAGATCACTAAACTTAAGGGGTTTGAATTTTAAGTCAATTGAGTTTTAATTTGATCACTTAATAATTGTATGTGTTGGTTGGGATTGATTTGATATTTTTTTATAAATTTTTATTTGAGTTATTATCAAATATTTAAGTTTTCAAGTTTTAAGGAAGAGATTAATAATTGATTATTGTTTGAGATTATGTCGATTATGTATATGTTAATCTTAAGGTGTAATGTCACTAAGTTAACTATGTTTAATGTTTCATCCCTAAGGGACGTAGGTGTGAGTCCTAGAGTTTGTCTAAGTTCTCTAAGACTCGTCCTTAATTATTGTCCTTAAAGATGTCACTAGGTTTGAAGGTTGAAAATCAATGTTCTACTAACCCTTTGGACATACATACAAGTGTAAACAAGCTATGCCGATGGGTTTTGAATTTGTAAAAAGAAGAAAACAGGTATTAACTAAATGAAATAATTATTGCAAAAATTTAAAGCTAAGGGAAATAGCTCAACAAGTAAATCTAGAAGCCTTATGCACTTCTAAGTTTTAAGGAAACTTACCTGATCACTGGAGCTAGTCAACGGTGATCCCGACCGTAGCACCCCGTTTAGAAGAAACGGGGGCGACTAAAGCTCCTTGGCTCATCCTCCAATTAGCTCCATCAGTACCTCGCAAATAAGGCGACGAGAGAAAGAGGTGTCAGAATATCATGTATGCGAATATAGAAACTGATATGAATTAACATGTAAACGAATATGTGAAAATATGAATCAAATCAAATTATTTAAGCAATTTTGAAGTGTATGTATCTTTGCGAGAAATAATTTCAATGTATATGACATCTTACAAAAAATAACTTTAGCACCTGTAATGATATGCAAATGTTGAATTAAGCTCACATGCTACCTTATAAGAACAATAGACATATGTAACTTATTTTCACATGAATATATATATATATATATATATATATAGTTATATTCAATATTAAAGAAATTTCGAATTTACTTAACAACTTTCAAACTCAAGTCAAGCCAAACAACTTCAGTATATGCCAAGTATCTGCAACCTTGATTTGTCAACCTAAAAAAAAATAATAATAATAAACGACTGAATACGGCAATATGTGTGATGTTCCGCATTGTCATATATTCATCATAATTGGCACCAAAGAATTTCTAATTAGTGATTAAATGAGAGTTGAATTAGCTAGGTAATTTTATAAGCAATAAAAGCAAAATCTTCTAAATCTTGACAATCCTCATGCCATAAATTCATTCTCGGAATACTGAACTCAAACGCTTCATTAAATATTAATTTCTGAAAACTTAACGAGAGTCAAATGTTTGAAATCAATATATTGAACAAGAACAGGACTCAAATATTTGAGATCAATATACATATGGAGGAAATGAACAAGATCATAGACATAAAAAAAAAGGTACAGAATATTAGATGTTCATTCTTCATATATTTATATAAGGAAATATTTACCGTTTGTTTGATTGTGATGTAGAAATTCCATGGGCTTTTGGAAGAGGTAGAATAGGAGCAGCTCTCTATTCCCTTGCTTGGCTCGGTCTTCATTTAGTGGACTGAAAAGTAATCTTGAAAAATAACTGGAACCCTCTGCATTAATTTGTTAATCCGAGTATGCCTTGGCCAAAACCTTAGTGATGACATGGATTATTATTCCAATCGGACAGAAAAGAAGGCATAAAGAGACAGAATGCCGAGTTTCAACATTGTTCTTGATACCATCATAATAAACCTGTCTGGCAGCATAAAGGTCTATGGCTAGCAAGTGAATCCATGCAGAAGCCAAGGTCATTTCATTCATAAACATCTTTGATATACCAGGTAACTCAGGAAGCCAATATTTACTAGCAAACATCAACCGCAGTGTGTCAGGAGACCATGAATGATAGAGAAGGAATGCGTAAACAAGTCCAAGCACAACATAAGGTAAATCACTCTTCATAGCCCTTCTTGTCAGAGTAGCATTAGGTGCAAGAACCATAAGCGTGTAAAAGGGAAGCACAGAAACGGTAGCCCAAGTGAATGCATTACTGGCGATCATTGAACTTGTAAGCCAAGAAGCTGAAACAACGAAGTCTTTTGAATTGCTGATATTTCTTTGAAAGACTTTTGGAGTTACGATCCTTGATCCACCCAAAAAGGTACATTGAACCCTGATATTGCAAGCTTTGGAAGTGAATCTTTCGCCAAGAATTTCTTTGTTCAAAGTTCAGAAAACAAAGAAGGATTGTTGCTCTGCCACAATGGATGGCTGCACCGCTCTGCACAAAATAGGAGCCATGGGGCGGCTTGGGGTCATGTGAGGGCTGCTGTTCTTACTTGATCCCTTTCTAATTCCTGAAATCTGCTACACTTAATCCCTTTCAAATTCCTGAAATCTGCTACAAGAGGTAGAGGGAATAGGTGTTGGCGGTTGGAGGTAGGCCGAAACTTGCTGTGCAAGGAGAGTGATGGACGGAACTTTTGAATGGACTCTCTTCTTCTTCCTTTACCTTGGACGGATGGAGAAGAGGAAAGAGCAGCTGGAGGCGTAAGAGCCAAGGGTCGCTGCCTATCGGGATGGAGGCATGGAGTGCAAGCAGCCCCCTTTGTCGGCCGGCCCTAACAGCCTCAAAATGTGAACAGTGAGCTCTCTTAAAATCCCTTGATCCAAGGGTTGAAAAGAAGGCTTGTTCCCCTTCTTTGATCTTGATGCCAAGGGCAAATAATAAAGCCATGATTAAGACATTAGAATGAAATAATTGAATCAAATAAGCCAAATTAATTAAGTATTAGATTCACATTAATTTGATTGAATATATTTAATTTAAACAACCCCATTTTGATTTATATCAAGCCAAGATAGGTTAAGTCGCGTCAATCAAAGCCATCGAATTTTAAATTGAAAGCGAACCGGTCTACTCGATTCTACGTTGCTTGATTGAATTCATTCGATAAAAATCGAATGAATTTTGATTGAGGATTGATTGAAAACTCGATATTTGAAAGTTGAATTAAAACTGGATTGGTGTGTGATTGAAATATGATTAAGAAACAATTGAAGATTGATTAGAATTTGGTTAAGAGTTGGACTGAAATTGTTTGAAGCTTGAATGGGTTTGAAATCAAAATGGATTTGAGATTTGGATTAACTTGGATTCATATTGAACTACAGTCTAGATTGATCATAAGCTGAAATTATCTTGAGATCTAGATTGATTTATGTTTTGCAGAAATTGATTTAAAGTATGGGTTGATCTTGAGTATGGATTAATCCTAGGGTCTGGAGTCAAGAAGCATCCGAAGATCTAGGAGAGTCCTAAGCTTTAGGTCTAGAGGGATCTAAGAAGTCTAGATAGATCTTAAGGCCTGGAGTTTGGAAGAATCTTAGGACCTAGATGGATCCTAAGGTCTAGATTCTAGGAGGATCCTGAATTCTAGATTTTTCTAGGAATTAAATTGATCTGGGGTCAGGATTGGTCCAAGTGACCTCATACGAAAATGAGGTCAACAGTGTTTTCCAACAGTTTTTGAGCAAAGGAAACCCCTTCTTTTAAAAACAGAGACTTAGAGGTTTTGTTGTTAAACCTGTTGATGAATAATTTCATATTAGAGGAAGATGACGCTTCTGTGTCATTAATACGACAATTCGGAGAAGGGCATTTTTTTGAACAAAGATTGAAATCTTCAACTGGAAGTAATTTTTCTTTGCCTTTACCAGACCCAGGTGGGGATTTTTTCAGAACATCAATAAAAGGCTCGTAAAATCTGAGTGGACCTGGTTTCAGGGGATTGATTGAACCTTGACGACGAACGGGAACAGCTGGAGGATCGCCGGGGGGAATCCGACGATTAGCGGCGAAAGCCGCCGCCTCATCCGACATCGACGGGCTACCCGCCAAGAGAATCGTATATGAAAATTTGAAAACAAATGGAACTTTCTCTCTCTAAATTCCTGGAGCTTCTCTCTGTAAAGTGGAATCAATAAATATTAATTAGCTTTGTCCTCCACCAAAATCCTAAGTTTAGCGATTATAATACCCAGTTTTTAATTAACTTGAATAAGGTTTCCTGGTACAACTTTATATGGCACAAAAAAGTAGCTCTTCGTTTCTCGGTGTATGCTTGGCTAGATTTTAAAGGTGTCTTAAAAACTTCTGATTTTTTTGCTGCCTGTGGGATAATCGTTTCTGTCAATATGAAATGGAAACGCTATCTCACTTATCTTTTGAGTGCAGTTTCATTTTTGAAATTGCCAAATCTCTACTTCCTTGGTTGAATGGTCTATTGATGAGACCAAACATGCATCAATTATATGATAGTATCTTGGAACAAGGTTATAAGGCTCAATCCAAAATTTATTATCTCCTAACTGCTTGTGCCATAATTTACTTCTTATGGAGAGCGAGAAATAATAAGATATTTGGTGGTATTATTGACTGTCATGCCACGGTTGTAGTCAAAAATAGGAAAGCTGTTATACTCAAAACTCATGGCTGGAAAAACTATTAAATACTTCGGTTTGGACTTGGTCCTAAAGCTGGTTATTTCTTGCACTATTGTTTGCGATTTTCCATTTTCGGGGAGCCTACAGATTTTGTTACCTTATCAGGTTGCATGGGTGTTAATTTTTGGAAGGACGATGATGAATGTTGATATTACTCAGCTACCCCTTTGACGGTCTATTTGGCAACTAGGGGCTTTCCTCTTGTTCTGTCCCATTCATGTTTTTGACCCTATTCGAGCAAAACGAGCAACCTGAGTCCTTAGCTCTTGAGCCAAATTGTTTCTAGCTTTGATTTGTATTATTCTTTTCCTTTAGAATCCATAATCTCTATTTGTTGTTAGAGATTTTGGATTATAATTTTTGCTTCATTACTTCTAATTTCTTTTGTGCAATGATATGTGCTCTGACCCAAAATTTCCCGAAAAAAAAAAATGAAATGCTGCAATTTTCCATGAAGATTCACAAAGCCAACCACATCTATGTGCTTTATGCATCCAATGATTAGACACATTTCAAATCATCGGACAAAGTGTTGGAGGTATCATTGATTTCTACTAGCCATATAGTATCTTGTTGTCTGGCTAGAATAAACAAATTAAAATATCCCCACCCCCCTGCAATTTATTTTTGTCAATTCAAAATATAAATTGATTTTTTATAAATTTAAGATATTAGACATCCTCGCTATAATATTTTGATTAAAATAAAATATTAATCATGTGTACTATTATGATATATTTAAAATATCATTCTTTTTTTAAACATTTTAATAAATATTATATATTAATTTCTAGTTTTTTTCTAAATTGAAAAAAAAATCACCAATATTATTTAATATTTTAAATAAATCATAAGTATTAAATAATCTTTTCTAATATTTTAATAAATTCAAAATACTAAACAATTATTTTCTCCAAGTATAATATTTTGATAAAATAAAAATACACTTGATACATCATGAAAAAATTATCTCAAATTTTTTTTTTTAAATTGCAAATTTGCATTGAAGATGAAACAAAGATAACTAATTACACTTGATAAAAAATTATCTCGATTGGGCACGAATCTCAATGCAAAATTAAGTTGTAAACTTTCAAAATTAAAATTGGAACCATCTGAACTCCGATTTCAATAAATTTATAGTCAAACTGAACATCTCGAAAATACGAACCCAACGACATAAAATTCAACCCAATCCAAGCCCAAATGGGTCCAAATCAAGGGTCAGAAGCGTTATTGAAAGTTTCAAACCATAATTTTGATTTCCCAGCGGTTTCCAAACATAATGTGATTATAGTCAAATCGAGCGGCTCGACGTGAAGAATCCGATGACCCCAAGATCACTGAATTCCAACATCACTAAGACATTCAAATGCACATCAAACGGTCCATAACCAAGGGATTCAACATTGGTCGTCCATCCAAGCAACTCCCATATGCCCTTGATCTCCCAACTATTTACGGATCATGCCACTCCAAAAAATGAATAAATAGATCCCCCTTTCCTCTTTAAAGTGACCCCAAAGCCAAAGGATTCAAGAGAGAGATCGGAGATCGTTCTTGCCTCTTTGCTTCCTCGACCACCGCCAGAGCTATGCCGGACCACTGCTTGATGCCCTGAGCTACGCCGTACCACTTCATAACACCGTAAGCTCCGCCATACCACCGCCTCACGGCCTAAACTCTGTCAGACCATCACTTGACTCCCTGAGCTCCGCTGGACCACCACCTTGTTTTTTGATATTCGCCGGACAACCGCTTGACATCCTGAGCTCCATCTGATCATCACTTGATGCCTGATCTTTGTCGGACCACCACCTGTCATCCTGAGCTCTGCTGGACCACCGCTTGACATCTTAAGCTCTCCCGGACCACTGCTTGATGTCCTAAGCTTCGCCAAACCACCACCTGATGCCCTAAGCTTTACCAGACAACCACCTGACGTCCTAAGCTTTGCCAGGCCACCGCTTGAAGCTTTGAGCTCTATCGGATGACCTCCTTACATCCTAAGCTTCACTGGACCACGGCTTGATGCCCGGAGTTTTATCAGACTACTGCCTAACACTCTAAGTTCTTTCAATCCACCTACACACACCAGGGTTCTACTAGCTGACACCTGAATTTCAAAGTAACGCAAGACTTCTACCAGACCACCAAGTGACGCTAGACTATCATCTGTATTTGTCACTAGATTTCAAATTTATAGTTTACATTTGTAATTTGATCGCCCTCAAGGATGTGTCTGCCCGCTATAAACTACTCGAATTATAATGGAATCATTTTCAACTAGGCCAGGCCCCACAGTTTTTCCCCTTTCCAAGGTTTCCCACGTATAAAATCTTGTGTTCTCTATCTGTGAGATAGATATCCATGCAACTCTAAGACATACTACTCTAACTCTATTACTGTATAAATTCTAGCTCGTAACAGTTTGGCATCATCTATGGGAAACCTCAATCCCACTATCCTAAGCACCACTTTATTGGCTAACAGGTGTAGTTATTGTATCCTGGGAGCCTCCCGCTCAACCTTAAACCAATTTAAGAATCCTTCTATGAATCAGGGACACCAAGCATATCCCGCTTTCCACCCTGGTGGCTGAAACCCTACAAGGGAAGGGACATCAAGACCCTCCCTGGAAGATCGTATTAAAAAAGTGAAGGAGTCTCAGAATGATATCCTTTAACTCCTATAAGAGACTCGGGGACTTCCACTAGCACCACAAGAAGAGATTCTTCTCCCTTGAGATTTATTAGGGCTTAAAGATGTTTAACCTAAACTTCTTCATGTCGAGATTCCCCTTCCGCCGCCAAGGATACGCCCACTAACTCATCCAAAAAATGAGCTTGTTGAGACAATAAACTCTATCTATCCTTCATGCATAGGATGCTAAAGTTGCATTCCTCCAGATGTCCCTAAGGACTTAGCCCGACCGCACATTACTAAACTCCCCTATAATTCCCTACAACATGAACTGTGAAGACTAGTTTGATAGAAGTTCCCAATATGAGGTAAAAGACAATCTGTTCATCAACTGGCTTCCAAGAGTCATCACCTTTGACTGAAGACTTCCTTCAACACCTCATTCTGATAGGAATCAAACTACCAAGCATCAATTCCTATGAAGGGACATCTAACCCGTGTGAATATGTCAATCACTATAGGACCATCATGCACATCCAGGGAGCCTCTGATGCACTCTTATGCTAGGTCTTTCCAGCTACCCTCAAGGGGAAAGATTGAATATGGTTCTATTCACTCCCCATCGGAACCATTCTAATGTTCATCAAATTAGCCAAAGTGTTTGTCAAATAATTTGTTGCCTATCAGAGGATGGTCAAAGACTCTTCCCACCTCTCAGGAATTCACCTGAATGAAAATGAGTTTCTCAAGGAGCACTTTCAAAGATTTTCTACTAACGCCCAAGAAATTTTAGGGGTAGATCCGGAGTTAGTTAGAGACATCTTTCTCAGAGGGCTATATCCTGGCCCCTTCTATTCAACATTCATGCAAGATACAATCTATTCATATGCATATTTAATCCATCGTGTGGAGGTACAAATTTATGCCGATGAAGCCATTAATGCTCATAGGAAGTAATTTGAGCAAACAACTAGGAAGCATAAAAGTATCCCATAAATGGAAAATTCATCCTCGCAATGGAAGAAGCAATAAAATTGTAATATGCCCCCTCAGCCCTCATAGCCTCGATGAGAGCCTCACAAAGAAAATGAATACATGCCACTTAATGTATCTCGAGAAAACATGATGATGGCCATCCGGAACTAGGAATATGTAAAGTGGCAACATCCTTTGAAGCCCAACGTCGGAAATCAACAAAGAATACTAACACTTTCACGGTATTTGTATACACACTACCAAAACATGTAAACAACCCATGGATGAAATTGAGAATCTGATCCGATAAGGATATCTCCAACAATTTATCCAAAATTCACTTGCTTGAGATGAAACTAGTTATGTTGGGGGGCAGTATCAATAGTAAAAAAAATCATTGAACAATCGTCAAATGGTTGGTGAAATTGAAATCATTAATGGAGTCCTTATAATGCCTAGTAAAGTCCTTATTACAGGCAGCAAAGAGCCAATGTCAAAGAAGTCTTGCATCGATCACTCTATACTTTCAATTATTCTAACTTCAAGGGAATAAATATCCCTCATCAAGACCCACTTATAATTAGTACAAGAATTGGCAACCCATGCTAGAATGTTAAGAGGATCCTGGTCGACAAAGGGAGATCTATAGATGTCCTATTCTACTCCACCTTTCTCAACATGGGCCTCCCTAGAGAAAAGTTATAGTCGACTGCAGGTCCATTATATGGATTTGACAACTGACCTATGTGAGTGGAAGGAATGATCAGTCTTCTAGTTGTAGTTGGAGAATTCCCCCATCAAGTTATACACTTCATCCAATGTATTGTGATGAAATCAAAATCAGCCTACAACACTATCTTTAGAAGGTCGCTCCAGTTAATCTTTAGGATTATTCTTCGATCCCTCATCTCAAACTAAAATTTATCACTCTAATAGAGATTGATATAGTACGAGGAGATTAGAAAGTAGAACAATCTTACTATCTTAGGCAGGCTAAACCTCACCCATCAGTTAACATAAACATCAAAGATTTTAATCTTCAAGGTGAAGATATTCCTTAGAGGGCTTTACCTGTAGAAGTCCTTACTTGTGTTTCTCTATCAGATGAGCACCCTTCAAGAACAGTGTAGATCATATCGCTTCTCTCAGATAAAGAGAAGAAAAAATATATAATTTTTTATCGTAGAAACTAAGATATTTGCATGGAGTCCAATAGATATGCCTAGATTCAACCCCAAAGTAATCATGCACTCCCTCAAGGTCAACCCAACATACAAGCCATTAATCTAAAAGAATAAGAACATTGCACCGGATCTTCAGCTAGCAATAGAGCAAGAGGTTGATAAGCTTTTGAAATCTAGATTTATAAGGGAAGTGCACTGCCTCACTTGGTTAGGAAACATCATCATGGTTCAAAAGAAAAATGGAGCTTAGAGAATGTGTGTAGACTATACATATCTCAACAACGTTTGCCCCAAAGATAATTTTATTCTTCCCCGTATTCACAAGTTGGTCGATGCCACCTTCAGACATTAGGTGCCAAGCTTCATAGATGCCTACTCTATATACGATCAAATACATATAAATCGTACTATTGAGGAGGAAACAACTTTAAAAAGAAAAAAGAAGGGGTTGTATTATTATCTAGTAATATCATTCGGGCTAAAAAAATGTTGGAGCAACATACCAATGCCTGATAAATAACGTTTTGAAAAATCTTATTGGGCACACTATGGAGTGTATGTGGACAATATAGTAGTTAAAAGTCTTAAGAAATCCCAACAGATCTCTGACTTGGAATAATAATTCCATCTCTTTTAATCTTACAACATATGTCTCAACCCCTCCAAATGTGCATTCAGAGTTGCCTTAATAAAATTTCTGGGGTTTATGTTTATCCACCAAGGGATTGAGGCCAATCCTAAGAAGATTAAGTCCCTAAGGGACATGGAACCCCCGAGAAATTACAAGGAAGTCCAGAGATTAAACTAAAGGATTACGACACTCTCATTTCCTGGTTTGCTTAGAAGATAAATATATACCTTTTATCAAGATCCTCAAAGGTGATCGTAGCTCAGGATTTTAGTAGATTGAGGAATGCCATGAGGGTTTCGAGTAATTCTCAACTTATCTAGCCTCACCTCCACTACTCTCAAAGCTAGTTCTAAGAAAAATGTTATACTTATGTATGGCCATCTCCTCCCAAGTTATAAGATCGGTCTTGATTCGGGAAGAGGATATTGTTCAACACCCTGCCTATTATATTAGAAAGGTACTTTCTAAGATAGAAGCATTCTACCCATTAGAAAATAAGATGGCCTTGACATTAGTCTTCTTAGCCAGAAAGTTATGTCATTATTTTCAAGCACATACGATCAGGGTCAATATAAGCTTACCATTGAGAAGCATTCTCCAAAAACCTGAGGCATCTCGAAGATTGATCAAATGGTTAGTGGAGCTTGGAGAGTTTGACATCCATTTCCTGCCTAAACCAGACATCAAGTCACAAGTTTTTGCCAACTTTGTGGTCAAATGTACTAACCATGCCTTTAATGAACCACCAGATATATCGCCTTCTTTATAATGCTTGACCTAATATGTCGATGGAGTTTCTGGGAGTTACAGCATCAGTGATGGACTTTTATTAATCTCCCCACAACAAACTACACTTAAATTTGGACTTAGATTGAAGTTCCTAGTAACAAATATTGTTGCCAGATATGAGGCCCTGATCATTGAATTGAGGCTGGCAATCGATTACGAAGTGCATGACTTGGTGGTTCACACCGATTCCCAGTTAGTCACCTCTCAGATATAGGGAGATACATATAATTCATTATTGGCATATTACTACCAAATAGTTAATTTCCTTTTGGCCAAAATATCAAAGCATCAAATTGTCCATATCCTTTGAGAGTACAATGCATAAGCAGACCCTCTCTCCAAAGTTGCTACTTCTACAACTGGTGATGTTTTCAGAAGAAAGTGTGTCGAGGAGATACACTTTCCAAGTGTTCAGGGTCCATGGGTTATAGAATCAATTGATGAGTTAAGAGATGCTTCTTTGATCGATTACATTCTAGCTTTCTTAAAAGATGGTGTTCTTTCTAAAGACCCGATGACGGTAATGTGACTTCGAAGGTAGGAAACAAACTTCAGTGTTATTAGTGGAGAGTTATATAAACAAGCCTTCATGAGGCCATACCTCAAATGTCTTTCCCCTTCAGAAGAAAATTATGCACTCTAAGAAGTACATTCAGGCATTTGCGGAGAGCATTTAGGTGGAAGGATATTAGCCAATAAGATAATGAGGCATGGATTTTACTGGCCCATGATGAAGCAAGATGCACTAGAGTTCATATGAAAGTGCAACATTTACTAGTTACATGCCATCCTCACCCATTTACTTGCTATGGAGATCTCAATATTACAGAGTCTCTAGCCTTTTGTCCAATGAGGGATGGACATAATTGGACTCTTCTTAATAGTCACCGGATAGTAGTAGTAAATCATCTTGGCTGTGAAATATTTCACCAAGTGGGTAGAGCCCAAACCTCTGACAAAGATCACCGAAAATAATGTCAAATAGTTCTGATGGAAGAATATAATATGTCATTTTGGCATTCCAATAATAATTATCACCGCTAATAGAACTTAATTAACTAGAAAAGTCTTTACAACATTTTGTAAAGACCTCCATTACAACTAGTACATATGATCGTAACACATCCTAAGACAAATAGATAAATAGAGGTCACCAATCAAACTATACTAAAAGGATTAATAACATAGCTAGAGAAGGCTGGGGGGCAATATGTTGATGAACTCCCAAATGTCCACTGGCCTATCATACCATGGCTAGAACTCCAACATGAGAAACCCCATGCAACCTCTATTTTGACACAGAAGTTGTTATTTCTATCGACATTGGAGTCCTAAGTCTTAAAGTTCAAATTGTTGACTTCAACACAATGACGAAAAGCTGAGATAAAACGTAGACATCCTTTCAGAAATAAGAGACGAGGTGATGCTCAAGGTTATTGAATATCACCAAGGAATTTCCTGTCACTATAATCGAAAGATGAAAACTCGATGAATTTCAATCAGAGATTTAGTTCTGTGTACCATCGAGGCAGTAGGAAAAGACCCCCAACATAACAAACTCTCCCCTCCCCCTCTGGGAGGGTCCATACTTGGTGGCAGCCATGGTGAAGCCGGGACTTCCAAGTTGAAAATTGTTTATGGAAAAATGCTCCCTCGGATATGGAATGTAGAAAACCTCCGCAAGTTCTATCAGTAGAGCACAATAGTGATACTTATTTTAAGTGTTGTATATCTTAAGAATTGTATGTCTTCAGTGTTGTATGTATTCAGTGTTGAATATCATTTTATCTCCTATGTTATCTATGACATTTGTAATTTCTTTCTCCTTAAGTTATATCATGGAAGTATGATATTATTTAATATAGTAAAACTCTATTCTCTCATTTAGTTACATTATCGCCTTCTTCAAGTAAGATCGTATTGATAGCTTCACATAAGATGGGAAAATTTAATCTTAAAGTCCTTGATTCAAGCAACACATAATCATTATTACAACTCAATCATTGGATGTTGAAACCTAGGGGGATTCAATCTAACCACTTCCACACAGGTTAAAAAGCATCAAATAATACTTTAATCAACAATCTTGGATAGGTCAAACATCCTATGTGGGTGTCACTAAATTTTAATATCCTTGATTCAAGATATACGCAATCTTTGTTACACCTCAATCACTGGATGATCAGTCCCAAGGGAATTTGATCTGTCCTCTTTTACATAGGTTTAATAACATTATAATGTTATAATCAACAACCTTGAAAAGGTCAAACATCCTTAGCGGGTGTCATTTAAATCTTGAAATCCTTGAATCGAGAAGCCTGAATCACAATCACTGTATGTCTGGCCCCAAAGGGACCCAATCTAACTTCCTCGACAAAGGTTAAAAATGCATTGTATAATGTTGCAACTAACAACCTCTGATAAGTTGAATGCCTTAAAGAAAAAGAGAGCATAAATAAAATTCACTTGAGTTGAATAATAGCACTGGAATGTTCACTAGTCAAATACAAATATCAACAACTCTTTAATAAATTATAGAAGATAACATATATGAATGCAAAAACCTAATACATAATAATCATTATAAAAAAATAAAAGCACTACTTAATATCTACAATATCGTCATTCTTTGTAAGGGCATAGGCCTTCTGCAACTCACTCTTTATATTACTACTGTCTGAATCTAAAGGTCAGTCATCTGAATTCTGACTGGGGTCACCCCTTTAACTTCAACTATGGTCTTCCACTGTATCAAGCGAACTCCCTTCAAAAAGCCTCGGATGAATCCCTCATCAATACAATGCTTCTCTAAAGCCTTCACTTCAATATCAAAAATATGATCTCGAGTCTCCTAAACATGATCTTGTTTCTTGTGTCTCCACCAGATCAATCTGAAGTTGATCTATCAGCAGATTTTGAAGAGACATAGAGCGCACTATATTAGCCAACTCAGTTCTGCACTTGCATAACTCCTCCTACAACACCTTCGCATCTTTGGTTGTATTTCTGCTTGTACTCTCCTTGAAGATATTTGACCTTCACAAATTCATTGTTCAAATCGTTCAAGGCCTCAATAAGCTCGGTCTCAAGCCATGAAAAGTGAAATAAGAAAGAATGGTGCATTAGAATCCATCCCAGAAGAAAAAGAGAAGAAGAGTAATAAAGATATTACTCAGAAAGTCATCGACTTTGTGGCATACAATATACTAGTGGCTCAAGACATCTCTGGGGATATGAAACTTGGTGGGGGAAGAATCAAGTGGAGCCTTGCTTATACTCGTCGCAACCCCCTCCAACTTCTTCTTCTTCAACAAAACCTTGTGGTCTTCGCCTCTCGCATGTCATTTAGGAGCCATATTTGAAGCTAGGGCAGCGTGCTCGGGAACCTTGGAGGATGGCTTCAGCATCCTTACATCAGACCTCTCAGAATGAAATGATAACCGACCCTGAACAATAACTCTTCTTTTATATATTTATTAAAGTATCAAACCTTGTATAAAAGATGTTCGATGTCGAGGACCTTGAGGATCCTCATTATATCTTCTTCTCCGTATAGAGGAGTTGTAAGATCCCTCATCTTTTCCAACTTCTCTATCAAGCTCTAACCATTTTTTACAAAGAAAACTGCAATGGCCTAGCTCTTTAAAGGATCTCAGATATGCATATCTAATTATTTGGATCTGAATATTATGTGACCCTGCATATCACTAGTTAGTCGACTGATTTATGAAAGATGCTCAGTTGTTAGAAATGCTCCTTGATCTCTAAAGAGTGAAATCTACCACATGTTCATCGACATGGCTCTATATGAAATAGACTAATCCCACACCATAATGAATTCTCGATTAGCTTAGCATGAGGTGGAAAGTGCAACCCTACTCGTAAATTAGTCTTATAGAATCTCAGGTACTGGGGAGGAGGACGGCCAGCCATATCAGACCTCTCAGGGACCGTCGTCACCATATCTTTTGGGAAGTGAAACTTCTTATGGAGAATGATCAGGGAATCACTCATGATGATGGGCGCTACATCATCCTCACTCACTCCCTTATTTGGCCTCCGCTCACCATCATGTAGTGCGATAGGGTCTGCCCTAACTGCAGGATCTCTCAAAGGAAGGTGGTCACCTGACATTACCCCTGTATAGGGAGGGCCCTATAATTGGACAAGGGATGTCACCTATCCAAAGGTAGTGGAATACCTTCTATGTAGTAAGAGAACTGAAGGGGGTAGAAGGGAGAGGGGGAGAGAGGGGTTCTAAGCCTAAACAAGGGATACAACCCATGCAAAGCTAGGGGAGGCCTCAATTGAAAGAAGGGACGGAGAAAAGGAGGTGTGAGTTTGAAGGCCCAAGGGGGGGGGGGGGGGCTATTTATAGGTAGATGAAGGGCATTTAAGAATATTAAAAATTATATATATATATATATTAAAAAAAATTGGACATTATTGTCGGAGGTTAAGTCAACCAACACTGGTGGTCAAGCCAACCGGCGGTGGTTGGCGCCAATAAAACCCTCACGTGTGGCCACATCAGCCACGACCGCTCGTGCAGTGGGCAGCCGCGCAGCAACATCGGGCAGGTGCCCGAGTTGGGCAGACCAACGTGTAAACCGCGTGGGAAAAAGCATGAGCTGGGAAGGCCTAAGCGTGCAGGAACTATGGCGAAGATGTGATTTTGGGTCCGAAAAAGTCAAATTAGATAGTTTTGGGATCCCCATAATCATTTTTCAACATTTCATACTCAATTTTAGCACATTTAAAGTGATTCGAAACCTCTACACAAAAGATTAGAGTATGTTCGAATTTCAAATCATACAAAAACATTTCCATAGGCTGTGACATATATTTTCAGACTTTGAGAGTTTCGACATCAAAAATTAGGGGTGGGGAACAAATACATCTTTAAAAAATTATCTTGTTCAGGCACAAATCTCGATGCATAATCAAGTTTGAAACCTTTGAAATTAAAATTATGATAATCTAAACTCTAATTTTAGCAAACTTATAGTCGAACTAAACCTCTCAGAAATATGAACCCAACGACACCAAATTCAACCCAATCCGAGCCCAAATGGGTCCAAATTAAGGGTCAGAAATGCTACTAGAATAATTAAACCATAATTTAGATTAAAAATAGTTTTCAAACATGATGTGCTTATAATCAAATTGAGTGACTCGATGAGACTATTCTAATGAGCCTAATCAATGAATTCTGACATCACACTACAAGAAAAAAGGGCATTAGCGACCATCAAAATTGGTCGCTAATACACATAATTTGGTCGCTAAAGCTAATAGCGACAAAAAAATTTTGGGCCGCTGGTTTGTCGCAGTAGCCTCGTCGCTGAGGGTTTTAGCGGCCAAAACAATTTTTTGGTTGCTAAATTAGAGACCACTAATTAATGTTGGTCGCTAAAATTATACAATTTAGCAACCACTTTTTTGACGCTAATGATTATTCATTTAGATGCTATTTAGTTATTTTAATTATTAATTTTATTTATCATATTTTTTAATAGCAACCAAAATAAAAATTTGTCTCAACAAGATGAACCAAGTAAATTAAATTCCCTTTTAATTTCATGAAATGTGATTATTTATGAGTATCAATTTTGGTAATATTTAATAAAATTTATTACTTATCCAAATAATTATACCTTAGTTAAAACATTTAATATCAAACAATCACTCCTTTATATTATCACATCTAATTACTTCTCAATAATTACACAGATAAAATACACCATAAAGAAAAAACGCTATTTTTTTTACATTGAAGTAGCAAAAACAAAAACTATTCATTCATAAATACAGTAAATAAGTATAAGCTAGAACAAAATGAAAATGATGTTCATTCATAAACTTTTAAATATACATTCATCAATTAAAAATACAAAATATGAACTCTGAAATCACATATGAGAACTTACAAAATATATTTTTATTCAAAAAAAAAATCATAAATCTAAAATTACATGATTTTTCCAACTTCCAAAAATAAATTGCTACTTGAAGCTTATATATACAATTATACATAACAAATCTATTATAATAATTTTATGCCAATCTTATATTCCTATTCATGGTCATCGCAAACATTGCTTTTACAAAGATTTTTAGTAACATCATTATTTTCCAAATCTAATAGATGAAGAAGTTTTAGATGAATCCAGTGCGAGCATCAAATAAGGAATATATCGATTAATGAGGAGCTGATGCCACTAGTTGATCCTGCCAAAAAATGCACATATACATTATTAAAAAAAATTAGCTTCCATCTATCTATTGCTCAATAATAACAATAATAAAAACTACCTTTACATATATGATCTATTAATTAATTAGGACAAAAATCATCCCTACAGGCCTTATATCGGCCTCCACATGCATGGTTTATTCGAATGCTAGTTATCTAATTAGACTATATAGATTTGTACAAGTTACTTACAATTATCTTACTGGTGCCAGTGACACTGCATACATCTCCAAATTGCTGCTACTGTGTGTGTGCTTTTCTTCTTTTTTGTTCCATCGACCTTAAACTCCAATTGAACAAACATATATCTAACAGAAAAGAAACCTAGGTTAGCCAACTATTTTATAAAACTTTAGTGATTAATTCAAACATTTTATAGAAGATGATTGAGAATCCAATTAAATTTTGAAGGAACACAAACAGTAAATAAACCATGAATTGCTTCTAGGTGATCTTCCTTATAAACTCTAGCTGCGAACCACAAACTGAAAGAAGCATTTCCCCTTGCTTAGGCACTCTAGAAGTTCTCAGCTTTGGCATCATGCCAAAGGTTGGCTTGTTGCTTGTGCCCTGCAACAACGATGATCATCGATAATAACATTACAAGAGTAATTCAGCGATCCATAAGCAGCAAATTAGAGCCTAGATGATGTTAAATAACGACATAGATATAAGTACCTGAACATAAGGAATAAGATAAATAGCATTGCTGGGCCAACAGCAAATCAACCTAAGCATTTAGTGAAGAACATAGGCTAGAAAACAATTCATGAATTATTTCACAAGCCCTTGATTAGTAATTTGACATGTGTTTGCAACATTTCTTGAAAAGAAATGAGCTAATTTGACCTTCAAATATGTTTTATTCTCGAGCACCACTTTCCAACTTTAAAAGTATCAAATAAGGTAAATTTACTTTTGAAAAAGGCAATAGTTAAAACCAACACAGCAATACTCTCTAGAGTTAAAAAACTGCAATTTTTTTTAAATTTAACTAGACCACTTTCCACTCCACACCAATTATCTTAAGTAGCTCCTATCATACCAATTCATGATGCCACTAACAAAGAAAAGAATAAGATGAGGCAATGAGGCAGCCCCCAATTCAAAACATGAAAATCACTTAAACAGGAGAAACTTATTCTCAATCGTAAGACCATGCAGAAAAAATCCTGCAGGAATTTGTTCAACTCAATCTTTTTCAAAGAAAATAGACAAGAAGGTGGATGAAGATTTTTTTAAAGAAAAGAGGAGAGATCTTGCAGAAAGTATCACCTACATATAAACAGAGAAAACGTTTCTATAAGGAAGATTAAAAAATACCCAAATAAAGTAATAATACAGACCTAGAAGATGATGCAAGTATAACCTATCTGGTTTTTTAGTTTAACAAAATTCAAATAAGGTGTCAAGATACTGAAAGCAGTTTCAAATGATGAAGCAAGTTCTTTATCAAAATGGTGTCTTTCAGGACGATCTACTATTGTATAGCTTTAAGCTTCCTGTTGGTAAAGGAGGGTTTACTGAAAAGCTCAAGTATAGCTAAAAACAGGATTTCGTGGGATATAACAACAACATAGAAGTATCTCTATAAGAAGTCACAAATTTTAGTAAAAATGGTACACATCAGGCTTGATATCCACTCCAATAATTGCCTGTTACAAATTGTAGAAGAAACCTTTCAGCAAATCCAAACTATTATCTCAAGTGAAAAACTCTGTATTCCTATAATAAATACAATATTATCATAATCATTATTATCCAACTAAAATTGGGCAAGGTTCATAAATCATTATTTTCCATTCACTTATGTTGTTTACTGCAATAAGCAAGCAAAAACAAGTGCAAGAATATGGCAAAACATCATTGGAAAATTCTTAGAAAATATCAGATCCAAAATAATGATAGGAGAAATACTATGGAGAAAAGAAACAAGGTTAAAGAACGACCCCTACACCATGCATGGCATAACTATTGTAAAAAAATATTAACCAAGCACAACTAAATCAACATGATATGTAATAAATAGAATAAATGGCCGCATCAACAAAAATGGAAAACACCCTTTACTATAAAAAATGATATACTTTCGCTTTTGAATTAGAGTTTTGAGATGCCATAATCTCTTCCAAATACAAGGGTAGCTAGCCAATTGGGAGACAATCATGTACACACGGCATGAGTACTGCAACACTCAAGCAAATCATGCGAAAAATAGAATTAGGCTCCACTTCATTCTGGTGGAAAAATCAAGGCAAAATATGATTACAAATTATTTTGCTTGAGAGTGTGTTGATTGGTCTTTCTAAACAAAGTGAAAGATAATCTTATCTTTATATGAATTTTGTTGGAGGGCATCTTTACTCAAATGGCAATCATTAAATTTATGAGCAAAAGTTTGAGACCTATGCAACACCCCGTGCAATTATCACAACACTCCATCTAACTTTTGGACCATCAACCAAAAAAAAAACTGAAAAAAAAAAGTCTTCCCATTGCACAAAGAAATGAATTTTCAGGTAGGGTTGAGATTGTAAAACACTCATATAATAAAGTACACAAAACAAAAAGCGACTCATGAAGAATAACCAACATCTAATTTTTCCCAAAAATATATATTCCTAGATCAAAACAGTGCAAAATTATTGCCAAAATGACCATCTTGTTGCAAGAAATCCAACAAAATAAAAATAATATTGAATTTGAACTTGTGCAAGGCAACCACCCAACCTAGCCAATGTGTAGGCCAAATGGAGCCCAACTAGATTTGTTAGCTTGATCAACAATCCCTCTTCGATAACACAACTTGCAAGTAAAAGTTAGAAAATAAGAGTGAACTTTGCCACGATAGCAGTCTTTGCCTCTTTTTTACTTTAAGCAAGATTCTAGAGCTATCGGATCACACCAATGCATGCTCGTTATTGTGCAAATCATCTGGTAACTCCCCAACTTTATATAACAATTGAAACCTCAATAGACATTTGTTTCATAAACAATTTACAATAAATGATTGTTCTTGAAATTGTAAACATTAAAATAGCAATGTCAAATTTAAAATATAAATCTTTTAAGAAATTCCCTTATTAAAATCTACAAATATACCTCAAATGTTTCTCTGCACAAAAAGAATCTTTCAGATTTGCTTTTTTAAATAAATTTATGTTACATATAGCATAAGAATAGTAGACTTTATAGAAAATTTAAAAATCTGCATCTCCATCTGTTCAATAACTTTATGAAATGAACAAAACACAATCCAGGATCATTTGGTTGTTTGCTGCTAATAAATGTATCGATAAAAATAATAAATGTATTAGAAACCATATGCCTAAAGTGAGTTAGCAAAGCAAAATTAATCCTACAGCTCCATCATTCCATGGCATAGTCCATCACTTTCAGTATATTCCAAAAACCCATTCAAGAACTTGCTTAAGTCTAAATTGAACAGAATAGACAAATATTTTTGTAAGAATTTAAGAAAATAAACTTTACAAGGTGAATCGAACAAGGAACTAAAAATAATTAAGAAACTCAAAAGATTTAAAAAAAAAATAAACTCAAAAGATCTAAAAGAAGCGAATCGAACCTCACCATCACCTTCATAAATGAAATCGGAGAACAGGAAAATAATAGAAGAGTTGCCTTTGGTTGCAGAAGATGATGTAGTGTTAGTCGGTAGTCAGCAGTCGGCAGTCGGCACGTATCGCTCAAGAAAATAAGAAACCAAAAAGAAATTTATGAATCTACAGTAGAGAAGATGAAATTAGATTCGTGGAGAGGGACGACACAACTTTACAAATTGCTAAGGAAAATAAGAAATCCCAGGACTTTGCAATCAGCGATAGAGATAACCTTAGGGAGAAACTGACAGAGAGGCGTGTTTGCGGGGTTGCCAAATAATTTCGAGGGACGGAACAAATTAGCGCGCGCGAAGTAGAGATGTAGAGTCGTGGTCGCGGACGAGCGATGGGAGCCTGGAGGTCGTCGCTAAAGAGAAAAAACTAGGGCAAGTAGAGAAATGCCGAAATGGAGAGCATTAGATCGCAAAAGTTGAGTATACTTGGGTTCTTTTAACGTGCAGTTTTAATTAAACAAATAATCAATTTTTAAATAATTTATATTGTAAATAATTTAATTATTAGATATCTCTACTTTAAAATGTGAATATTAATTTCAATTTATTATTTTATTTATTAAATTTAATTTTGAAAATATCCATATAACCAGAATTTGTATCGAGGGCGCTACCCCGGAAACCCCTACGGGGGTGTTGTCCCTTGACCCCGCGACCTGACAGGGAAGGCGAACCCCACCAGGGGGCAACAACATATCTGTGAAGCGTACGACGGTCAATAATATGAACAAATATGAGTCAAGCCAAATTCTTTATAGAAATTGAATGATTAATCAATTAAATTTTTTTTTTTTTTTTTTTTGCAAACAAATCATTCCTACTTCAACCTAAAATTTGTTTAAGAATAGTTATCATTATATATAATGTTAATGATATTTTTAAAACGTATTATGTACTATAGTAAAAGTAAAAATAATAAATTGTCACTAAAATGATGTAATATAAATTAGCAATTAATTTTTCTTTTAGTGACAAAATTAGCAGTCAATTTTTCTTTTGGCGGCTAATATCTAGATTCCTTATTATTTAGAGGCCACACTTATTTTTGGTCGCTAAAAGATATCTTTAGCGACCAAAATTTTTTTGTCTCTAATTTTT
This sequence comes from Dendrobium huoshanense, assembly GCA_016618105.1. NCBI lineage: Eukaryota > Viridiplantae > Streptophyta > Magnoliopsida > Asparagales > Orchidaceae > Dendrobium > Dendrobium huoshanense. The sequence goes on along the minus strand of CM028352.1, from coordinate 35,675,165 downwards.
TGGTCGCTATTAACCCATTTTCTTGTAGTGTCACTAAGACATTCAATTGTCCATCAAACGGTCCATAATCAAGGGATTCAACATTGATCGTACATCCAAGCCACTCCTCATGTGCCCTTGATCTTCCACCTATTCAGAGCCCATTCCACTCCAAGAAATCTTTAAATAGAGCCTCCTGTCCTCTTAAAAATGGACCCCTAAGCAAATAGATTCAAGAGAGAGATGAAAGATTGCTCTTATCTCCTTGACCACTGTCAGAGCTCTGTTGGACCACCACTTGACCCCCTGAGCTTCATCGGACCACCACATGACACTCTAAGCACCGTCAGACCACCACCAGATGTCTTAATCTTCATTAGACCACTGCTTGCTGCCTTGAGCTCCGCTGGACCACCACTTTACATCCTGACCTCCACCGAAACACCACTTGACGGCCTGTGCACCATCGGACCACCTTTTGATGCCCTGATCTTTGTTAGACCATCGTCTGATGTTTTAAGCTCTGCCAGACCACCGTGTGATGCTATGAGCTCCGTGGAACTACTACCTGACATCTTGAGCTCCATCAGACCACCTCTTGACATCCTCAGCTCTGTCATACCATCGCCTGACATCCAAAGCTCTGCCAGACCACCGCTTGATGCCTTGAGCTTCTTCATACTGCCACCTAACTCCTTGAGATCCATTGGACCACAACTGACATCCAAAACTCCGCCAGACTACTGCTTGATGATGTGAGCTCCACCGGACCACCACTTAACATTATAAGCTCCGCTGGACCACCACTTGACACATGGAATTCTATCATACTACCAATTAATAGCCTCAGTTCTTTCAAGCCACCTTTAGACACCAGGGTTCTACTAGCAGACACCTAAATTTCCAAGTAACACTAGACTTCTACTAGACCACCATGTAATGCTAGACTATCATCCCTGTTTGTCTCTAGATTTCAACTTTATAGTTGACATTTGTAATCTAATCGCCATCAAGGATGATTCAACCCATTGTAATGTACTTGAATTCTAGTGGAATCATTTTCAACTGGGCCAGGCCCCATATTTTTTCCCCTTTTCAGGGTTTTCCACATAAAAATCTTATGTTCTCTTTATGTGAGCTTCATATTCGTACAACGCTAAGACGTAGGACTCTAACTCTATTAAAAGTGCGAGATGCACCAAGAGGGGGGTGAATTGGATGTTTAATAATTTAATGAAAAGAAATATCTTTTTATAACTTTATGCGAAAGCGAATTTTATTCACAATAAAAAGATTAATTAGCAATTTACCCACGCAGTTAATCGCAAGAAAAAATAAATACTAAAATAATAAAGGAAAGAACACACCAGATATATAGTGGTTTGTTCAAACCTTGACCTACGTCCACTCCCCGGAGGCACCCTCCTAGTATTACACAAAATCTTTAGTGATTCTTCTTTAGCCCCCATAGCTAGGCGAAGAAGCCCTTACATAAAATCACTTCTACCTTCCCCAATGTGGTGGAGGAGTCGGGTCCTTTAGCACCAAAGAGATCTTCTTCTTCCCAAAAGTTCCCTTAAGATAAGCCCTGAATCTATTGGTACTGAGGTGCAAGCTTGCTGGATCAACCGTGTGAAATCCGCTCCACATTCTCTTGAAATCCCATCCAAGGATCTTCTGCCTCTCTCAAACTCCACCCTTTCATCTCTCCCTTTCAAATTCTCTCTTCAAGTTTTCTCCAGAAAAATGAAGCTTCAATGGATGACAAAATACTCTTACAAAGTTTTATGAGAAAACTTAAATAGAAGGCCTAAAAAAAACTTAAAAAAAAATCATTTTAGCTGTCAAAGATCATGCAATATGATCGCAAGATCGTTTAGTACGATGTGCAGAATTTGACCTGTTAGTACTATACGATCACGAGTTGGTACTTTTAGAACAGTTCAATTGCATGTTCGTACTGTATGATGTCCAGTTAGTACTGTACGAATAGTTCAATAAAAATGCAATATGATCACCACTTAGTACTACACGAATAGTTCAGTTTGCCTGTTCGTACTGTATGATGTCCAGTTAGTACTGTATGAACAGTTCAAAAAAAATACAGTTTGTTCAGGACAAAGAATGGGACAGCCAAAATCGTCTCTATTGATCATATAGTATGATCCAGTTCATACAATACGATCAAAATATCAAAATAAAGATATTTTGATTGACTAATCACATAATTAAATTATGCATTATTTTAAACATCAAAAATTACGATCATGTTCGTACATTACGATTAGAACAACTTTTTAAATTCAAATTTTTGACTAATTTAATGGACGATGTGGTGATCGTATTGTATGATTAGTTATATTTTCAAATTATTTTTTTTCAGGAAAATAAAATATTTTGATAAATTTCTATTACACCATATCATACGGTACAATCCAGATGTACAGTACATTGTAAAGAAAATTTAAAATATTTAAAAACATTTTTTGCTCCCTTGTTTGTGTGCACGGTCACCAATCTAACATACAACATTACAAGACTTGACTCGATAAATGAAATTACAGACACATTTAATATAATCAATTATACACAATCTCGAGTCTTGAATCTTCAAAGAACGGTGCATGATTTATCTAAAATATTAGTCAACACACAAACAAATATACACTACGAACACTATGAGAAATAAAATATTAATCAATATTATTTGTTATCATCAAAATCATAAACTCAAAAGTGCGAGTTGCGACATCTATCGCCACGTATATTCTAGCCCGCAAAACCACTTAATTTATTTAACAAGATTTAAAAATTCATAAGAATTTGATAATTTGATTTAAATAATGAAAGCATAAAATTTTACTCACCTTATGAGATTCAATGCATCAATCACCCATTATTTTGCAAACTGGGAAAATTTTTATCATTTTGATGTGTCCAAAATGTTTATCTTCTTGTTTTCAACAATAAGGAAAATTTTGTAATATTTTGATAAATTCAAAATTTGAAATTCCTTTATTGGAAAATTCTTAACATTATTTCTTATGTTTACAAATTATATAGTATTTATCAATTATTTTAAATTATTGAGAAAAATGAGGCAATGCATGCATGGAATATTTTAATTCAATAAAAATTAAGATATTTATAGGTTTCTAATATAAATTATTTTGCAATAACGTATTGCTTTTGTGTCAATGGTTATGCTCTTGGGAGTAAATCTTGTACCTGTAAATCAATTAAACTGAAATCAATCGAATGTTGTTTTGTAAGATAAAATATAATAAATCGCTAAATTAATTCAAAATATAACAAATTTAGGCTTCATTTGAAACAATTTTCTTACTTATTTGTAAAACTACTATTGAGAATGTAAATTTTTAAAATTATTATAGAAAACAACTTTCTAGTATATTTTTTTTAAAGTAAAAAAATAATAGTCAAACAAAAATTATGATTGCGATATGTAAAGCAAAATAGTAAGAAAGTTGTCTCAAGCGAAGCCTTGGTCATTTATGATCCAAGAACCAGATACTCGAAAAGAATACAAATTAAGGCTAGATATGGCACATTAGCATTAAGCTTATCATCTCGAACATATAAATGTGACTTACTAATTAGTAAAACCTAGCTAATGTACACTAAATGCAAACCAAATTAGTCAGTACATAGTGATGATTCACAAAAAGTTGAGGTCGCAAAGAAGAAAATAAAAGACTCCAATCATAAGTTATTAATAACATTTTATATTTTCTTGATGGGAATTTAATAAAATATGAAATTTTAGTATGATTGGGCTTCCTTAATCTCCTAGGATAATAAGTTCTTTATCCAAATTTGGAATGCATTGCATCATTAAAATTATGTAAATTCATAGCATTCCTTGGAAGCTAAGATTTGAGAATCATCATACACAATAATTAATGGCCTTAATTCAGGGGCAGAGTCAAAAATCTTAATTTATGGGGGCACAAATTATTATTTTTTAAAGTACTCCTTTTTTAGTATGTGATTTATTTTTCCATTAAATTTAATATATCATAGTGAAATAATATCTTGACCTATCAAGAATATATATATATATATATATATATATATATATATATATATATATATATATATATATATATATATATATATATATATATATATATATATATATATATATATATATATATATATCAATAAATTATTAAATTATATATTCTATATTAATCTTTTAATTGAAAAAATCTGCAGTTATTTTATTTCACTTTAAATATTGAGATTTTTTTTTTTTTTTGAGAACATGCATATAGCATTAAAAGAAAAAAAAATTACAAACTAGAACAAAAGTAAGGCAATCCCTTAAAAAAAACGGAAGCATTATTAAAAAGAAAATTAAGCATAATGAATATTTTAGAAAAATAGAAAATGTAATAATGCAAACAAGACCCTCTACTTCTCATTTTAAATCAATTGGGGTGGAGGAGATACCAAAGATAAAACAATCAAAATGGTTGATTAGTATCCCAGAGTTTCCAATTAAGTAAAAAATAAGCAATAGAATGATACTTAAATCCCATTATTCTAGCTCCTGTTTTCAAATACCAAACTATGCTTAAAATAAGTCTAGAAAAACCAATAATAATAAACAAAGAAAAAGAAATAAAATAAAAATAAGATTCTACAGCCAAGTTATAAACTCGGATCTGCACAGCTCCACAAACTCTGTCTTTTAATCAAGTCTTCTCTACTCTTCGCATTATCATTCTTGGACAAAGCAGTATCCTGAACATGCTTTATACTTCCAAGATCTTGAACGATTGTAGCATTACCTTCAAAAATTCCAACATCACCTCCAGAAATTATCATATCCAAACCTCCTGGGCCAATTATTTTGATATCCAAATCAACCTCTACAGTAAGCAATGAAGAGTCTACTGGAACCATGACTGGTGTCTCAACAACAACCAATTCACCTTCTTCAACTTCTGTTGTAACCGAACCATCAGTTTCCTTCCTAGTATCCTCTTCTCCACACATAGAACCAAGAATTTTAAAACTATTACAATCATTAGCAGCATAATTGTAATAATTACCCGTATCATTCTCCCTAATAAATGAAACTTCCCTTCCCACATCATTAGAATTACCAATCATTGATTCAGAAATAACGTTATCATCCACTAGTACCTTAATACCACCATCTTGTTCAACTATACCTTCCATAGCCATTTCTGTTACCTTCACAATAGGTTCTTCAACAACTATATTTTAAATTTCTTTAGTGTCAGGAAGAGACATTTCTGGCACAAAAATTTGGGAAGCAGATTTAGCTTTTAGTAGATTCACTGCATTACTTGTTCCCATCTTTCTTTTACTATTTCTTCTATGGTTTACCAGCATCCAAGGCCCATAAGATGCATTAATAGAAATAGCAGTTGACTGATCTTCAACAAGACCCTTCTCAGATATAACTTCATTACCCTTTTATTCCTTCCCTCCAATTCCCACCTTCAAACTACAAACATCACATAAATGTCCAAAATTTCCACACTTAAAATAGAAAAAAGAGATAATCTCATACTCAACTTTTTTGAAAGAAACATCCATTTATCCCTTCCACCCAAACACCCAAAGGTAGATGTTTGTAAAGCTCTACCCTAATGCATACTCTTGCAAATTCTCTTCTCCCCCATTGAAACATATTACCATCTATAAAGATAGGAGTTCCAATCAAAGAAGAAATTCTTGACACATTGATTTCATCCAAACAATAGAGTGGAAGGTTGGGCATTCTTACCCAAATAAGAGATGACAAGCTCTTCAAGGAATACGGAGAGAAGTTCGAACTCCATTTATCAAGCCCTACAATGTGGTCGTTCACGAACTAGGAGCCACTAGATAAAACATTCTCCCTAGCTTCATGTGAAAAGAACGAACAAAGCACCCATCCAAAAGCAAACACAGTCAAATGAAACTTGCCAATCTGCAACCATTGACGTCGCAATTCATTTGCTATCACATGAATTGGAATGAGTTTACCAAACACCTTCACCACCACCAAACATTGGAGTTTATTTGAGTTGATATTCACATTCGGTTCATGCAATTTAACAGCCAAACCATCCTCAGATAGAAAATTTTCTTCCTTAGACATATCAACTTTTAATGTAAGGGCGTTTCTCACATTGGTTAGCCGGAATTTTATCCAAATCAATCCAGCTATTACCTGGAATTTAGCAACATTACTTCTTGCTGGAACAATTTCACAAACAGATGAAGGATTAAAACCCTTATTTTGGATTGATGGAATCCCCTCCAAATTGGAACCAGGTTTGGGAATATTACCAAACCTATTAACAAAAAAGTTCAAATTTGAAGAAGAATATCCAAATTCTTTTTATTTAGGAATTCCACTCTTAAATGGAGGGGTAATTTTATCATCAACCATCTGTTTCTCCTTCCCCTTACCAGACACCAGAGGAGGAGAAACAAATTTGACTCCAGTCGGATCTCTGAAGACCAATAGAGCATTGAATCGATCAAATCTAGGTGATCAAAGCGTAATGACGAAACTACTGAAACATAATTGACGCCATTGTTAGATAAAGGATTCAACTTTAAATTCTAGCCGTCAAAGTTGGCCGGCGGGCAAATCTCCATCCCGCAAATAATTCGCTAAATGGCCGAAGAAGAAAATTTTGAAAAAGCAAATTCAAAATCTTGGAGTCTCTCTAACTCTCTCTAAAAACATGCCTTATTAATATAAAAAAAAACTCTCTAGGAACATGCCTTATTAATATAAAAATAAATACTGAGATGTTAGATTTATTAAAAAATAAATCTAATCGGTAATAGTTTTGGGTTTGAATCCTAGTCGTTTATTTTGGGTGTTATCCTAAGGTTAAAGCCTGAGTTAGTACGGTAAATAGATGTGGGCCTCTAATGGGCTTGAGTTAAAAAAAATGAATTTTAAGTTTTAAATAAAATGGGCTAGCAATCAGTCAGTCGGGGCTAGTGACCCCAGGACTGGCACTGTAGAACCACCCCAGTTATAATCGAGACTGTTCCTAGATACTTTTATCCGAGTTGTAATTAATCATAAGTCATAACTCTTATAGGAGATCTCAATCCCTAAAAATTAAGTAGTTTTTTAGTTCATTTTGATTGTTTAGTAGCAAAAAACTTTTTAATTAAATTTAATTCAGAATTTGACTCTTAAAAAGATACAATGGAGAAAAAAGATTTATGTAGCCAACCCCATGTAGTGAGATAAAAATTTGATGTTGTTGTTATTATGATAGTATTTACACTTGATATATTCTCAAAAAATCATCTTGAACAAGCACAAATCTTGAGGCGAAACCAAACCGAAAAATTCAAAAATTAAATTCGGGAGCATCTGAACTCCGATTTCAGCGAGCTTATAGTCAAACTTAGCGTCTCGGAAATACAAACCCAACGACACCAAATTCAACTCAATCCTAGCTCATATGAGCCAAAATCAAGCACCCGAAGTGCTGTTGGAAAGCTCGTACCACAATTTGATTTACCAAACGGTCTCCGATTTTAATGAGCTTATAGTCGAAGTTTTGAAGATAGTGTTTAGCTTTTCTAAATAGGTTAAAGGGAGAAACACCGTTAATGGTTTCCCTCCTTCTGACCTTGTTTTGTGGTATGATTTTCTTCTCTAAACAAAAGTCTAACTCATTTTGACCAATAGTTTTTGAAATTAAGATCCTTTTTCTTGCTACAATAATTTATCTTATGCATAATAACCAAAGTTCTTATATATCTTTCAAGTTAATTAAATTCTTGCCTTTGTATTTATCACATGATTTTGATTTTTTTTGTGGATTGTTCTTCCCTATGTTAGAGAGAGAGTTGCTATTCTCTAATATTTTGAGGATATTCTCACAACTAAGTTTTTTTTAAGGGTTTATCAAAAAGTTTTTAGCTTGCAAGAATTAAAAAGGAAAGAGGCCAATGATGCCAAATTGAAAAGAACAATATATACACAAAAGTGTATTAAAGAATCAAAAGATACTCAAAGATCCAATCAAAGTGACAAGAGGCATAAAATGAGCCTACTAAATGCAAGCTATCCTCTCTTTTCAAAACTTTTAAAACTTAGAAAACTCATTGGGTGTTTGATGATTTCAAAGACTTGATTTCAATTTTCATGATTGAGACAATTTACTTTGATTTATTATTTATGAGATTTTTTCTTTGTAAACAAGTTTTGATTGGATCTTCTTTTTGCCCAATTAGGTTTATTCTGAGTTAAACATTTTTGTTTTTCAAAAGAAAATTTGTACCATAAGGAACGTCTGATCTAGGGTTAACAGAATCGGATATTTTACCTTTGTCTGATTAGGATTGGCTAAACTCCTTGATCTTATGGAACTCTAAAAATTTAATTATTTAAGAACTTCTCATATGAAGCCTTGATAAAAAAAAATTAGAAAGATTAAAATTCAAAAATATTCATTTTTTATTTTATTTTCGTTGTTTTTAACTTTCTATTATTGTGTTTATGTCTCCTTTTATTTTGTTTTATTTTTGAGGGCCATGATCATCACTATCTTTTTCTTGGTTTCAAATTCTAGTCACATCGTCCTGGCCGATACTTTTATCGACTTGACGATTAGACAAAATCTCTTCAAATTCCATCTGCTGACCTTTTCTATGCTTGCTGTAAGTCATCGTCCTGGACGATACTATATCGTCCTGGACGATCTGATCAAACTCTGTTGCAATCATAATGATAGTCCTGGCCGATTAAATATTTCATCTGGCCGATGCATTTTATGTGCATCGTCCTGGCCGATACACTGGATCATCCTAGATGATCCACGTGTCAGCACGTTTAAATCCCTAAAATAGGCCCCAGACTATCCATTATTAGACAACCGGCCTGGCCGATCCACTGTTCGTCCTAGATGATACACGTGGTAGAGATTTAAAATGTTTTAACTTCTGCCGGTATGATCAATTATTGTGCATCGTCCTGGACGATACACCTAATCGGCCCGGACGATCTGCTTTTTCAACTGTCGTCCGGATTGCCTCCTCGGGACGATCGCCTGTTTCTAATTATCCTGGCCGATATTAGATCGGCCCGGACGATCAAACCGCCTTTTTGACCAATCGTCCTGTACGCAATTATTGAGCCATATCGGCCTGGACGATTCTGCGATCGGCCTGGACGATATGGCCGTTTCTTTAAATTCTGGCCGATACCATATTTTCCATCTCATCCCTTCTCCTCTTGTGTCTCCTTGCTAATCCCTTACTATGGCCGGTGGGAAACGAGTTCGATAGGCTTATGGGAGTTCCTCGAGGGCCACTCTGGACCCTCGATTTAGGGAGGTAGAGGACAGGCTGCCTATCGTCGCTACAAAGAGTGTGGGATTACCCTTTCCCGAACAATCAATCCTGCATATCTCTCATATCCAGTAATGGATCTCTTTGCCCACACTTCTCTTTGTTTCATACTCACTCTCGCTGTCCCTTTTTCTTCTGAACTCCTGCTAGAATTTTATGCAAATCTTCACATAAATCCTACTTTTACAGCCCGGACCTCCTATGTGAATTGATGCCCCGTCGAGATCACATATCAGGACTGTGCGGAGCTTACAGCTATCCACCACCAGGGATAAGCTGCACATAATCATTTAAGATCTGGATTTTGATTGTTCCACGATAAACCACTTCCTTCGCCAAACCAACACACCCTTTCATGTTGGAGAGACTAGCTCTTTAGTCAAAGATGCTAGGACAATCCAACATGTCCTTCGCACCTCCATAATTTCAAAAGCTGGGGACCGAATCCACATCACTCCTTTACTTTCCTTGACCACCTTTTTTATTATGGCCCGGAGATAATTTAATGCCACTAATCTACTCTTTCGCTACATTGATCACCAAACAACTATTCGTGATCCAGGCCATAGGAGGAAACCTAACCTTGCTTTAGGACATCTCATAGCCTACATTCTTGAAACCAAATACAATCTCCAATACCCTGCTCGTCACGACCTTCAGCCTCCTTGCTACTCAAATAATTCTTTCACTATCCTTCATAGTACTCGTCTCCACCCAGGAGACAGGGAAGGTCGGGGGGCTGGAGAGGAAAAGGCTCCCGCTCCAGCTCTCATTCCTAATCCTGTTCCTCTCCACCAGCACTCTCCGTTTGATAAGTTTATTGAGATGTTTGATTGATGGGAGACCCGCTTTGACGCTTATATTGCTGCACAAGAGCAACAACATTCTGAGGATATTGCCCGCTACGAGTAGCACCGTACTGAGGATTTAGCCATATTTGATAGCTACATGACTCACCAACAGCAGCAGCATGACCAGGACATCGCCTGGTTCAATGCTCATTTTACCACGCTTGCCAGCTACTTTCAGCAGCCACCTCCACCACCTCCATCTGATGATCAGGATCCCTCATTTTTCTAGTCTGTGTTTTCTATTTTTTATTTTTTGTAGTTTGTCTTGTGGTTTGTTTTAGTTTCTGTTTACTTTTTCTTTTGTGTGTCTAGGACCCTCTTTTTGTGATGACAAAAGGGGGAGTAAGATGTGGTAGGAAAAGGGTATGTGCTTGTAACTTTGAAGTTCTAGTGAATTTGTTTTTTTCTCTGAGTTTTTCCTACTTGTTGTTTGTCATCATCAAAAAGGGGGAGATTGTTGCAAATCTATTTTCATGACTTATGTTTTGATGATTGACAAACATAGTTAATTCTCTTGGAATGCTTGTTGCTTCTAACTTTTCAGGAATCAAAGATTGGACGAACAGACAAAGCCAGTTCAAGATTGCGTAGGTCTAGGGTTGAGTCAGTCTGTACTTTATTTTTCTCTTCTTGAGTCTATTTGTAATTGTCAAAGAGAGTGATGCTAAGTAACCCTACATACACACACTTGAGAGACTTAGAATTTTTATTTTTACTCATATCGACCAGGACGATATTTACATCGTCCTGGACGATCAGGCTTAAAATAGAAAGTCTAAATATAGATTCTTAATTAAGGCAGTCGTCATTAACAGATCGGCCTGGACAATACGTTTATCGGCCAGGACGATAAGCTTAAAACATAAAAAAGTTGCCGCCATAGACAATTAAGGTGTATACTGTATTTTTTAATTATCGGCCAGGACGATCATTTATTGGCCTGGATGATATTCTCAAATTATATCTAAATTGATCAGGAAATCAATGGAGTAATTAAGGATGATTGATACGATCATATCGTCCTGGCCGATCGCAGGATTGGCCAGGACGATCTATTCAAAAACCTTAGTTACTTCAGGATGATAAATATCGGTCAGCTCGAATTCAGAGCGATGCTCTGGATGATTCTCCTCTTATTTGAACTGATCGGCCGGGACGATCATGAGATCGGCCTGGACGATCAAGCCAATTTTAAATCATCTAGTTTGTATTCAGGGCGATGCTCTGGCCGATCTTTTGAGATTTATACAGATCGGGCAGGCCGATATCTATATCGGCCTGGATAATAATGTCGACAACTTACAATTAATGAGCTCCTTTGAAACTTTTTTATTTAAGAGCTCTTGTTCAACATTTTGAAAAACCTTTTGGCTACTTCCTTGACCTGAGAAGTCCTTGAGGAGAGAAAGAGAGAGAGTGAGAAAGAGAGAGAGAGGATCTTGTGAGGGGGAGCTTGTGAGGGTATTCACAAGGGTTGCTTCAAGGATCGCTCTGCTTCTTCTTTGTCTAGAGTTTCTCATTCGTGGAAGGGTCGCTAGAGGTAAGGAGTCAGCATCTGGTTGTGGTTCTCTACCAGCTTCAGGAGGAAGCAAAAGGAGATAGGTTCTCTGCCTTGCCGGGGTGGCAAAAAGGAGGTTCTTGTAAAGGTTTCTCCGCCTAGCAGTGGGGGCTAAAGGAGAGTCACATTTGTAGTGCAATACTTGGAGGGTGCCTCCAAGGAGTGGACGTAGGTCAAGTTGATCGAACCACTATAAATCTCTGTGTTCTTATTTTCTTACTTCCGCATTTTAATTTCAGCATTTATTTTTCTCGTGGTGTGATTTTGGTTTATGTGATTTTTGTTCTTGGTGAAAAGAATTTTTAAAATACCAGTTCATCCCCCCCCCCCTCTTGGTTAGCTTGGGACTAAGTTCATAGGGCTTAACATCCCGAACGAACTTTCACAAAGACCCACTTGTGATTAATACGGGGATAGGTGATCCATGTTATAATGTTAAGAAAATTCTTGTGCACAGTGGTAGCTCTGTGGATGTCCTGTTCTACTCTACCTTCCTCAATATGGGTCTCACCAGAGAAAAACTTCAACCTGCTACAGGACCACTGTACTGGTTTGATAACCGACCTGTACGAGCAGAGGGGATAATCAACCTCCCAATTATATTGGGAGAAATTCCACCACAAACTACACACTCCATTCTGTTCGTCGTTGTAAAGTCAGAATCAGCTTACAACGCTATATTTCGGAGGCCGCTTCAGTCAGTTTTTGGGATTGTTTCCTCTATCCCTCACCTTAATTTGAAATTCTATACCCCGAAAGGAGTTAGTGTGGTATGCGGAGAGCAACAAATAGCTCAAACCCGCTATCGTAGGCAGGTCAAATCACGCCCAACAATTACTATAAGCATTGAGGACTTTGATCTCCGAAACGAGGACATCCCTTAGAGAGCTTCCACTGTATAAGAACTCATTACTGTATCTATTTCTAAAGAATATATGAGAAGAAAAAATTCTCAGACTTTCTACATGAAAATCAGGATGTTTTCATAATGAACCCGGCAAATATGCCCAAAATTGACGCCGAAGTAATAGTACACTCTCTCAAAGTTAATCCGGCATGCAAACCGATCATCCAGAAGAAATGAAACTTTGCACCCGATCGTCAGCAAGTGATCGAACAAGAAGTAGATAAACTCTTGAAAGCCGGATTTATACATGAGGTGCACTATCCTACTTGGCTGGCAAATATCATCATGGTTTGGAAGGGAAGTGGAGCATGGAGAATGTGTATAGATTATACAGATCTCAATAAAGCCTGCCAGAAAGACAGCTTTCTACTTCCTCATATTGACCAGTTAGTCGATACTACCTCTAGACATCAGATGTTGAGCTCCATGGATGCCTACTCCGGTTATAATCAAATCATGTTGAATCCAACTTATGAAGAAGCGACAGCCTTTCAGACAGATAAAGGGCTATATTTCTATAGGGTGATGCCTTTCGGGCTCAAGAATGCTGGTGCAACTTATCAACGCTTCATTAACAAGGTTTTCAAGGACCTTATTGGGAGTACTATTGAAGTATATGTTGATGATATGTTAGTAAAAGTCTTGAAAATTTCAACATATCTCTGACTTAGAATAGTGCTTCCACTTGTTAAGGCATTACAATATGCGGCTCAACCCTACCAAATACGCCTTTGGAGTCGCTTCTGAAAATTTTTTGGGTTTTATGGTAACCCACCAAGGAATTGAAGCCAATCCTGAAAAGATCATAACGTTAAAAGATATGGTGCCACCTAAGAACATCAAGGAGGTTCAATGGCTGAATGGGAGAATTGCAGCATTGTCTCATTTCTTAGCATGTTCAGGAGACAAGTATCTACCTTTCTTCATAGTACTCAGAGGCGTTTGTAGCTCTGGGTTCCAATGCACAGATGAATGCTAAGAAGCCTTTGAACAGCTACAAAAGTATTTGGCATCCCCGCCACTACTTTCTAAACCAACACCTGGAGAAAAATTATATTTATACATAGCTTTTTCTACCCAAGCTATCAGTTCGATCTTGGTACGAGAAGAGAAAGCCATACAATGTCCCATCTATTATGTCAGAAAAATTTTATCTGAAATAAAGGGACATTATCCCTTAGCATATAAGATGACATTGGCGCTAGTTTTTTCTTTCACAATACTACGCCCTTAGTTTCAAGCTCACTCAATTGGAGTTTATATAAATCTGCCTCTAAGAAATTTTTTGCAGAAGGTAGGCTCGTCAAATGGTCTATAGAGCTGGGAGAATTTGACATCCACTACTTGCCTAGACCCGACATCAAATCTCAAGCGCTCGTAGATTTTGTAGTCGAGTGCATCATCCCAGTGTCCGATGTTTAGCAAAGTAATTTGCCTTCTCCTCCATCTTGGAAATTGTATGTCGATGGGTCTTCTGGAAGTTCTGGTGCTGGAGCCAGAATTCTATTAATTTCTCCTCAAAAAATTACTCTTGAATATGGGCTCTAACTCAAGTTTCCGGCAATAACACAGCAGAATATGAGGCCCTTATTGCCGGATTGAGATTAACAATCGACTGTGAGGTCCAAAACCTAATATTCCACACTGATTCTCAACTAGTCACCTCTCAGGTGGAAGGAGAGTTCTATATCCACAATCCACAACTGGCCTAATATTGTTTTCTTGCAATGTTACATTTGACCCGTATAAAAAAGCATCAGATCATACATGTTCTTCGAGAGCAAAATGAGCGAGCAGATGCTCTTTCCAAGCTTGCTACATCAAAGACGGGAGACGTCTATAAAAGGAAGTGCATCGAGGAGAACCACTTTCCAAGTATTCAGGATCTGTGGGTCATACAATCAATCGATGAACCAAGGGATGCATCTTTGATTGATCCCATCTTGTCTTTTTTACAAGATGGAGTACTGCCTGAAGAATTCATGACTGTAACAAAACTTCTAAGATAAGCAGCAAACTTCACTATTATTGGAGGCGAGTTGTATAACTGCGCCTTCATCGGACCATATCTCAAATGTCTCCTACCTTCAGAAGCTGATTACACACTTCGAGAAGTTCATTCAGGAGTTTATGGAGAACATTTAGGAAGAAGAGCATTGGCTTACAAGATTATAAGATAAGGATTCTATTGGCCTACAATAAAATAGGATGCACTTGAGTTTACTCAAAAGTGTGAAAACTGCCAATTGCATTCAAATCTCGCTCATACACTCGCTCTGGAGCTTGCATCAATACAGAGTCCTTGGCCTTTCGCCCAATGGGGAATTGATATAATGAGACCCTTCCCTATAGCCATAGGACAACAAAAATTCATTATCCTAACTGTAGATTACTTCACCAAGTGGGTGGAAGCAGAACTCTTGGCAAAAATTACCGAAGCCAATGCCAAAAAATTATTATGGAAGAACATAATATGTCGCATCAGCATCCCTGCAAGAGTCATCACTAAGAACGAGACTTAGTTTACTAGGATGTGTTGATTCTAGTAATTAGGTTGTTAAGCCTAAGTTAATGTCCCAAGGCTACCAAGAGGGGGGTGAATTGGTAGTTTTAAAAAAATTTAATCCCTCTTTGAATTTAAGTCGAATCGAAATGAAAATTTTTCTTTTAAGTTTTCTAGAAAATGTTTTTCAACCACAGAGTTCTTAAAAAATTAAAATAAAATGCAGAAACGTAAAAATTGTAAAGTAAATGACACTAGATTTATAGTGGTTCGGTCTATAACCAGACCTACATCCACTCCCCAGAGGCACCCTCTGAGTATTGCACTAATACAAATAGTGACTCTCCTTTTGCACCCACAGCAAGGCGGAGAAGCCTTTACAACACACTCTTTTTACCACTACCCAGTGCGACAGAGAACCGTCGTCCTTTTACACAATCCCCAGTGTTGGTAGAGAACTGTCTGTCCTTTCACACTCTCCTTGTGTGGGCAGAGAACCCTACAGCTGTTCACACTCTCCAAGTGTAGGAAGTGACCCTTTAGGCTATTTACACTCTCCAAGTGTCGGCAGCAAACCGGATCTCCTTGACAGTTCTTCTCACAAGAAATCTAGAAGAAAGAAGGAAAAGAGTGAAGTAATCTGAATTCACAAGTAGAGATTCTTACCTTTGAACTCCAAGTGAAGCCTTCACGCTCCAGTGGTAGGAATCCTGCTTTGAATGCACTCTCACACTCTCTCCTTAGCTATTCTCTCAAGAGGCACGAAGATGAAATGACAAAAAGATTTTATGGCAGTCTAATTTGGACTATTTATTCAAAAGACAAGAAAAACCGCCCAAAAACTGCAAATTTTCAATTCTGTACGCAGTGGATCATCCCGTACGATCGTGGATCATCCTGGACGATTTTACTTAAACGCTTTGAAACGACCCTATTTGTATATGTGTACGAAATGTCTTCGTACACGCTGATCGTTCCGTACAAACTAAGTTCGTCCGGTACGAACGATTATTACTAGGTCATTCTAGAAAACTGCTGAAAACCGTTCTAAGTCGGTTAATCGTCTGGAGGAAAATTGGTTCGTCTAGACAAAATTTTTACAGAGACCAGATCGTCCTGGACGATAATTAATTTCGTCTGGACGAAAATTTTACAGAGAGCAACTCATTTTCTAACCATAATTAATTTCGTCTGGACGAAAATTTTACAGAGACCAGATCGTCCTGGACGATAATTAATTTCGTCCCGGATGAATAGGACTTAGAAAATTTTTCAAGCCAGTTCCTATTCGTTCTATGTGCTCAATAGGAGATAACTTTCTGATTGTCCAGTACGATCTGATATCATCCCGTATGATCAGTATAAATTTTATATGATCTCCTTATATGTGTGTGTATATTTTTATTCACTCAATTACAATCACTCCCTTTCAAATTTAATTCAAAAAAACACAACTAGAACAAACATATTTGCGAACCTTTGCGCATTCCTTTTGATTTTTGTACTCTTTGTACAATTTTCAAGTGTAATTGAAATCAAATCTTTCCAAGATCAATAATCTAAAATTTCAAATTTTTCTAAGTGCATAAATATCACTTGAGCAAAGAAATACAAAATAAGAAAACATATAAATTACAATAATAATATTAACTTTTATGTAGTCAAAATGAATAGACATGAGATTAAAAATTCTAATTATGACAAGTTATAAACAAATTTTAAATTTAGAAAGACTAGATTTTCTAATATAATTAATCTTAAATCACTATCTAATTTAAGCACAATTAGGATTAAAAAGACTAATGAAATTCATAAGAACTAAACACATTTCAAAAATAATCCAAAATAAAAATCAACTACAACATATATTGATATTTATGAAAAGGATTACAGGATCATTTCATAATATCAATACAAAAAAAATACACTAAAGTTAAAAACAAAGACAAACAAACACAACTAGAACAAACACTAGAACAAACACTAAAACAAACATAAATAAAACAAACATAAAGAAAATCATCGCTCATTCTCTATTCTTCTGGAGGAGGAGGAGGAATGCCACTAAATAGATTGAAGTAGGAGGCCATCATCATAGCATTGGTATTGATTTCATGAACTTCATTTTTGATACTACCAATATCCTGTTGCTGCTGCAGGAGTTGAGCATCAATTTGATCAAATCTTTGATCAACATGAGTCTCAAGTCTGTCAAATTTCTCAATCAAATTCTGATAATCTGATTGAGGTGCATAAGTTTGCTCTCCTTCTTCTTCTTCAGAAGCACTGGCATGTGCTTTCCCTTTTTCTTCCTTAAAAATTGCTCTGAAGGCAGCATCATTGTAGTAGACCGGCTCTTCGTATTCATCATCAGGATGCACTAAGTTGTATTTCTTTTCCAAAATATATGTAACTAAGTGTCCTAATGAGATGTTCCTTTTTCTCTTCTGTTCTGCATGCCCAATTTCTGAAAGCCCATAAAGATGGTCTAGGATAAGTTGGGCTTCATCGATAGGCTTACGATCCATAATCAAAAAGGTCAAAATAGAAAGGAGTGGGGTAATATTGATCCTATTACCAGCTTTAGGAATGATTGAAGATCGAAGAATGTGCTGGATGATTCGAGCATTTCTGGTCATTCCTGAAACTCTAGCAACATGATATGTTAGGCCATTTTCTCTAATCACCCTATTGACTTCATACAATTTGAAGGTATTTTCATTCATAAGGATGTGGGCTCTATAGCCTTCAGTTCTTAAGTTCAGAAAGGCACCTATGTCGTGCTTGGTGATTTCAACTTTTTGTTTGAGAACAAAAGAACTTATGCAGGAGTGGTCGGAATTGAAACTCATGTTGGCTAGGAAATAGTGAAAAGTTTATTTGTTGTAGAGGTGGATGAGAGAATGAATGAATCCAAACTGGGTGGAAGCAAAAAAGGTGCATTACCTTGAAATTTATCTCGCTTTGAATCAGAATGCGAGAAGGTGTAATTTTGGCAGATGCAAAACGAGGAAAGGATTCCTCGTTTGCCTTTGAAAGGAAGTTTTCAGAGGCATTTCTGTGAGGTTTCTTAGCCAACACATTTTGACTTTTGCTTGAGGAGACCATTGTCGATTTAAAGTCAAAAGGGATTGAAAGTGAAGTTTGGAGATGTGATTGTTGAGTTAGAATTCCTTCATATTTAAAGAAAATGATACGTTCGTCCTGGATGAAAACAGTTCGTCCTGGATGAAAATTATCGTTCGTCTGGATGAAAAAATTTCGTACAGACGATCCAATTCGTCCAAAATGAAACGGCTTTTCGTAATCAACACAATTTACGATGCATCCTTTCGTACAGACTTTTGAGTTGACCGATCGTACAGACAAAAAAATTTCATACAGACGATCAAAAGTTAATTCGTTTTAATGTCAGTTGAAAACCGTCACCTACAATGAAATGATGTCTGTTTGTCTGGACGAACTAAAAGTTCGTACGGACGAACTTCACATTTAAAACAGTCTTATCCACTCAACCGCTGCATTCAATCGTCCCGACGTTTGAGAGAGAAAACAAAATTTCATCTTGGACGATTATACGATCGTACAGACGAATTACATTAAAAACTACTCTCAAAACAGTTAGAATTCTCGCAAAAAGAAATTTGCACACATCGTCCAGTACGAAAAATTTTGTCCCGAACGATTTCCACACATTTTTGGATTTTTTGAATTTTTTATCAAACTAAAGCAAACTAAACATTCAAAACATAGAAAACAAAGACAAAACCACAGACTCTAAAATAAACTCATTCAAAACACATAAAAATCACAAAATCAAAACAAAATTAAAATAAATAAACTAAGAAAACATAAATATCAATGTTGCAAAAATATTTTTATTTAAGCATTCAAATCAATAACACCAAGCCTTGTTCTTAATATACTGAAAGTATCAAAGGCTAAAGGTTTTGTAAAAATGTCTGCAAGTTGATTTTCAGCTGAAACATGAGTAAGTTCAATTTATCCTTTGGATACATGATCCCTTATGAAATGATGTCTTATGTCAATGTGTTTGGTTCTAGAATGTTGAATAGGATTTTTGGAAATGCAAATAGCACTAGTATTATCACAATAAATTGGAATAGTGTCTATAGTTAATCCTAAATCAATCAACTGTTGTTTTAACCAAAGTACTTATGCCACACAACTTCCTAATGCAATGTAATATGCTTCTGCAGTAGATAGTGCCACTGAATTTTGTTTTCTACTAGACTATAAAACTAATGAATTTCCAATGAATTGACATGTTCCAGAAGTGCTTTTCCTATCCACTCTACAACCTGCAAAGTCAGAATCAGAATAACCAACAATTTCAAATGAAGAGCTAAACTTAGGATACCAAATCCCTAAGTTTTGAGTTCCTAGTAAGTATCTTAAAATCCTTTTCACTGCTGTCAAATGTGATTCTTTTGGATCTGATTGAAATCAAGCACATAAGCAAACACTGAACATAATATCTGGTCGGCTAGCAGACAAGTAAAGTAAAGATCCAATTATCCCTCTAAATTTTTTTTGATCAACAAATTTTCCCTTAAGGTCCTTATCCAACTGAACTGAGAAACTCATTGGTGTACTAACAGGTTTAGCATTGTCCATTTCATATTTTTTAAGGATGTCCTTAACATATTTAGTTTGACTAAGAAATGTTCCTTCCTCAAGTTGCTTAATGCTAAATCCTAGAAAGTAATTTAAATCTCCCATTAGACTCATTTCAAATTCACTACTCATTGTTTTAGAAAAATCATCACAAAGTTTTTTATTTGAAGATCCAAAAATGATATCATCCACATAAATTTGAACAATGAGTATATCCTTTTCAAATTTCTTTAAAAGAGAGTTGTATCCACACTTCCTTTTTCAAAAGATCTTTTAAGTAGGAAGGTGCTCAACCTCTCATACCAAGCCCTAGGTGCCTGTTTCAATCCATATAATGCCTTTTTTAACTTGAAAACATGATTTGGGTATTTAGAATTTTCAAAACCTGGAGGTTGTTCTACAAAAAAATTTTCCTCAATTACCCCATTTAAAAAGGCACTCTTGACATCCATTTGAAACAATTTAAAACCTTTAAAACAGGCAAAGGCAAGTAAAACCCTAATTGCTTCAAGTCTAGCTACAGGGGCAAAAGTCTCCTTAAAATCAATTCCTTCAATTTGATTATACCCCTTAGCAACTAATCTAGCCTTATTTCTAATCACTACTCCTGAGTCATTCATTTTATTTTTGAACACCCACTTGGTTCAAACAACACTTTGATCTTTTGGCCTTGAAGTTAATTCTCAAACTTTATTTCTTACAAATTGATTCAACTCTTCTTGCATGGCCAATATCCAAAATTCATCAGAAAGTGCTTGATCAATGTTAGTGGGTTCAATAGTTGAAATAAAGGCTGAATGATTGACTTCCTTGTTTAATCCACGCCTAGTTTTAACACCCTCACTTGGTTCACCTATAATCAATTCCCTTGGGTGGTTTTTAGAAAATCATAAATCTCTAGGCAAAGAGTTTTCTCTTTCCATATTCTCTTCCATATTTTCTTCCAAATTTATTCTATCAATCTTTTGGGAGTTTTCTTCTATCTCCTCTTCAACAATATTTGGCTCTTCCAAATTTCCAGATTCATCAAATACAACATGTGTGATTTCTTCAATGACTAAAGTTCTTTTGTTGAATACCCTATAAGATTTTTCGACACTTGAATATCCAACAAAAATTCCTTCATCTGATTTTGGATCAAATTTTCCTAAGGCAGATTTTCCATTATTATGAATGAACACCTTGCAACCAAATACATGCAAATGAGACAAATTAGGTGTTCTACCTTTTAGCAACTCATAGGGTATTTTATTCAAATTTGATCTCACATTCACCCTATTCAGAACATAGCATGCAGTGCTAACCGCCTCAGCCCAAAAATATCTAGGAAGTGAGTATTCTGCCAACATTACTCGGGCGGCTTCTATTAATATTCAGTTTTTTCTTTTAACTACTCCGTTTTGTTGAGGGGTTCTAGGTGCAGAAAAATTATGATCAGTCCCTTTTTCTTTATAGAAATTTTCAAATCTTTCATTTTCAAATTCTCCTCCATGATCACTTTGTATAGAAATTATTTCACTGCCTAGTTTCCTTTGAATCCAAGTAGAAAAAATTCTGAATTCCTCAAACGATTCACTCTTATGAAAAAGAAATAAAACCCAAGTGAATCTTGAAAAATCATCCACTATAATAAATCCATATACCTTCCCTCTTAGACTTACAGTTCCTACAGGTCCAAAAAGATCCATGTGAAGAATTTCCAATGATTTACTAGTTCTAAGATCCTTATAAGACTTAAAAGAGGACTTCACTTGTTTTCCTAATTGACATGCATCACAAAGGTGGTCCTTAGTAAAGTCTAGTTTTGGTATACCTCTCACTAAGTTCTTTTGGGTAATTCTCCTAAGGTTTTTCATACTAGAATGACAAAGTCTCGTATGCCAAAGCCATGATTCATTAGAAATAGTTTTCAAACAAAAAGCAGTAGGAGATTGAATACAATTTAAATCTAACATGTAAACATTGTTTACCCTTTTTCCATTTAAAACATTTTTCCCATTTAGGCCTATTATACAGCTAGTAGGTAAAAATTTTACATTATAGCCCTTATCACATAGTTGACTTATGCTCAACAAATTATGTTTTAAACCTTCAACTAATAACACATTGTCTATGAATAAGTTTTTCAAATTTCCAATCATACCTGATCCAATCACTTTCTTTGTAGTATTATCTCCAAGTGTAACCTTGCCTCCACTCCTGACTTCCAGTGTTATGAATTGAGCAGTATCTCCAGTCATATGCTTTGAACATCCGCTGTCCAGGTACCATATGCTCCCAAGCGATCTTGTGTGAGAGCAATCCTACAAAAACATCAAATGTTAGACCTGGGAACCCAAACAAGTTTGGGTTCACCTTTTTGAAATTTATAATCAGATGCATATATGGTATGTCTAGGTTTATGCATCTTAGTTCTCCACACTAAATTAGTTTTCATCTTTAAAGTGCAGGTGTGAGATTTATGTCTCAAAAATCCACAATTATTACATTTAACATTAGGAAAAATATTCCTAGGTTTTCTTCCATATGATTGTCTTCTAAGGGATTTCATGAATTTAGGATAATATTTAGGATTTGTAAAATTTTCAAGTTTAGGGGGTTTCCTATTATCCTCGAGAGCTCTTATTATCAGTTTATAGAATGAATTCATATCTTCCAAGATTCGATTTGTATAATTGATTTGATATGTTTTGCTCTCAGATTCATCCTTAAAATTTTTAAATTCTTCTTCAAAATCAGCATAGGATGATTTTAAATTCTATAAATTCTTATTCAAGTCATCATATTCGTCAAGAAGTTTCATGTGGTTGTTATTTATTAATGCATGATCTTTCCTAAGGATTTTATGTTCCTTCTTAAGCTCTTCCAATTCAAAACTTACACTAGCATGCATCTTTTTCATTTTCTTATATGCATCATGCATGTGTTCAGAAACTTCAAATAATTCATCATAAGTTAAGTCGCATACCTCTTCTTTATCTGATTGATCAACATTATCTGCCATCAAGCAAAGGTTGGTGACTTCTTCTTCTTTTTCAGTCTCAGATGAATCTGAAGCTGAGTCCGCCCAGAAAGCTCTTTAAAACTTCTTCTTGCCCTTCTTTACCATTGGTTTCTCCTCTACCTTCTCCTTGCTAGGAGTGGCTTTGAGTTTTGTGCAATCAGTCTTTATATGACCTGATTTCCTGCATTCATAACAAATTACTTCATTATAAACCTAGCCATTTCTGTTAAACTTACCTCTATTCCATTGCTGGCGTCTCTTCTGCTTCCTCTTTAAAAAGCTTCTGAATTGTCTAGTCATCAATGCAATATCTTCTTCATCCTCAGGTTGTGAGTGTTCACTCTCTGACTCTTCCACCTTTAGTGCAATATTCTTCTCCTTTAGTGGTTCACCTGCATCAATCTTTCTTTGACTTACTCCTTGCTCATAAGTAATGAGTGAACCAAGAAGATTGTCAATAGAATATATGTTTAGATCTTTAGACTCTATAATTGCAGTAATTTTAGTATCATAAGCAGTAGGTAAACATTGAATAATTTTATTAACCATTTCAGCATTAGTTAATTCCCTACCAAGTGCATGCAAAGAAGTGACAATTTGTGTGAATCTTGTGTACATGTCTGAAATAGATTCATTAGGTTTCATGCGAAACAATGCATAGTCATGTAATAAGATATTGAGTCTTGATTGTTTAATCTCATTTGTCCCTTCATAAGTTATACAAAGTCTATCCCATATGTTCTTTCCACTTTTGCAAGTGGAAACCCGCATGTAGTCTTCAGATTTTAAAGCACAAAAGAAGTTATTTAAATATTTGGCATTTAGTTGTGCTAAGTCACGTTCTTCTATAGTCCAATCTGCAAAAGGTATTTCTACCCTAACTCCATCAACTAATCTTGTTGGTTTTGGGTAACCTTCCTAGACTAGGATCCACATACGATAATTAAGTGACTGTAAGAAAGTAGACATGCATGTTTTCTAAAAATCAAAAGGTATATTGTCAAACAGTGGAGGTCTAATTATAGAGTAACCTTCAGGTGTATTTCGGTTTCCGAATGTAGCCATCTACGTTAATCAAAAAATAGTTTAAACTTATGATTTTGAAACAGTGCTCTGATACCACTTGTTGATTCTAGTAATTAAGTTGTTAAGCCTAAGTTAATGTCCCAAGACTACCAAGAGGGGGGGGGGTGAATTGGTAGTTTTAAAAAATTTTAATCCCTCTTTGAATTTAAGTCGAACCGAAATGAAAATTTTTCTTTTAAGTTTTTCTAAAAAATGTTTTTTAACCACAGAGTTCTTAAAAAATTAAAATAAAATGCGGAAACGTAAAAACTGTAAAGTAAATGACACCAGAATTATAGTGGTTCGGTCTATAACCAGACCTACATCCACTCCCTAGAGGCACCCTCTGAGTATTGCACTAATACCAATATTGACTCTCCTTTTGCACCCACAACAAGGCGGAGAAGCCTTTACAACACACTCTTTTCACCACTACCCGGTGTGGCAGAGAACCATCGTCCTTTTACACAATCCCCAGTGTTGGCAGAGAACCGTCCATCCTTTCACACTCTCCTAGTGTGGGCAGAGAACCCTACAGCTGTTCACACTCTCCAAGTGTAGGAAGCAACCCTTTAGGCTATTCACACTCTCCAAGTGTCGGCAGCGAATCGGATCTCCTTGACAGATCTTCTCACAAGAAATCTAGAAGAAAGAAGGAAAAAAGTGAAGTAATCCCAATTCACAAGTAGAGATTCTTACCTTTGAACTCCAAGTGAAGCCTTCACTCTCCAATGGTAGGAATCCTCCTTTGAATGCACTCTCACACTCTCTCCTTAGCTATTCTCTCAAGAGGCATGAAGATCAAATGACAAAAAGATTTTATGGCAGTCTAATTTAGACTATTTATTCAAAAGACAAGAAAAACTGCCCAAAAACTGCAAAATTTCAATTCTGTACGCAGTGGATTATCCTGTACAATCGTGGATCATCCTGGACGATTTTACTTAAACGCTTTGAAATGACCCTATTTGTATATGTATATGAAATGTCTTCGTACACGCTGATCGTTCCGTACGAACTAAGTTCGTCCGGTACGAACGGTTATTACTAGGTCGTTCTAGAAAACTGCTGAAAATCGTTCTAAGTCGGTTAATCGTCTGGAGGAAAATTGGTTCGTCTGGACGAAATTTTTACAGAGACCAAATCATCCTGGACGATAATTAATTTTGTCTGGACGAAAATTTTACAGAGAGCAACTCGTTTTCTGATGATAATTAATTTCGTCTGGACAAAAATTTTACAGAGACCAGATCGTCTTGGACGATAATTAATTTTGTTTGGATGAAATTTTACAGAGAGCAACTCGTTTTCTGACGATAATTAATTTTGTCTGGACAAAAATTTTACAGAGACCAGATCGTCCTGGACGATAATTAATTTCGTCCTGGACGAATAGGACTTAAAAAATTTTTCAAGCCAGTTCCTATTCATTCTATGTGCTCAATAGGAGATAACTGTCTGATCGTCCCGTACGATCTGATATCGTCCCGTACGATCAGTATAAATTTTATATGATCTCCTTATGTGTGTGTGTGTATATTTTTATTCACTCAATTACAATCACTCCCTTTCAAATTTAATTCAAAAAAAGTACAAGCTTCAAATTCACAAAGTATCTCATGTTGAATTTGATTTGAAGTCTTCGTAGTCTGGAGTTTGATTTTCTTGAAATGTTAGTACACACAAGAGCAAATACAAATCTTCTAAAATTGTTAGGAGATAACTACACATTTGAACAATAATGTTTGAAATCATCAAAACTATACAAGTTGCAAAAATATAAAGCATGCAAATAGCAACTATTTTAACAGGATGATCGTTACATCCTTTATAAAGATTTTCATATTCAACTCATCCACACAGTTGTCGCCCTTCCTCAGGCTAATGGGCAAACAGAGGTTACAAATCAAACAATTCTGAAAGGGTTGAATACACGCTTAGGGAAGGCTAGGGGGCAATGGCCTGAAGAACTCCCAAATGTCCTTTGGGCTTATCGGAAAATTGCCAGGACTCCTACAGGAGAAACCCCATATAACCTTTATTTTCATACAGAAGCAGTCATACCAGTTGATATTGGAGTCCCAAGTAATAGAGTCCAAACTTTTGACTCCAATAACAACGAGGAGAGGCTCAGGACAAATTTAGATCTCCTCTCAGAAGTATGAGATGAAGCCTCACTTAGAACCACTGCATACCACCAGTGAATTGCTCGTCACTACAACCGGAGAGTGAAACCTTGACCCATCTCCGTTGGAGACTTAATTCTACAAAGCATCAAAGCTGCTGGAAAGGGACCTCAACGTAATAAGCTCTCCCCCCTCTAGGAAGGCCCTTACTTGGTGGCAGCTATGGTTAAACCTGAAACCTTCAAACTAAAGGATGCCAGTGAAACAATGCTCCTCCAAACTTGTAATGTGGGCAACCTTTGCAAGTACTATCAGTAGAAGTTGATTCTACTATCTGTTTTGAGTGATGTTGTTCGTAGGATTTGTCTTATTTTATGTCCCCTCAAGTAGTTGTGCTCTATATCTTTCAAGTTTTTCTTGTATCCCGTGTATGTTGATTGTAGAAGAACATTTTTTCTATCCCTAAGCTTTACTAGGGAATTATTGTACTGTCTTATATAATGCAGTAATGTGACATTCACTTTGTCGTGATACTATTTCTTTCATGATTCGAGAAATACACAATCGACATTATATCTCAATTATTGAATGATTAATCCCAGGGGGATTTGATACGACCTCTTCCATACAGGTTAAAATCTTCAAGCCAATGTTTTGATTAATAACCTCAGATAGGTCGAGATATCCAAGGAGGATATCTCTCATATTCATTTAAGTATAAAAGACTACCAAAAATATTTGAGTCAATCTCATTTACTTATAAAAAAGAGAAACATCTTTTATATGTAAAAATCACTGAAATATAAAGTACATCATACAAACACACGAATAATAGAAACACACATATAATCACCACGAAGAAACTAAAAGTGATACATACAACATTAGAGTAATCCTATAGGATCTCAAGATCAGCATCGTCTTCATCCAAAGAAAAAATATGCTGCAATACACTCTCCAACTCTTCACCACCAGAGTCTGAAGAAGGATTACTAGAAGCCTGGCTGGGAGTCAACCCCTAAATCTTTCATCCGTTCTTACGCTGCGCTACACGAACACCCTTCATGAAACCTTTGATGAAGCCATCTTCTATAAGCTCTACCTCTAAAGCCTTCACCTCTACATCATAAATATGATCGCGAGCTTCCTGAACTTGGTCCTCAACAATTATCTTGAAAGCATAAGAGTTCTTGAACTCTTCTATGGCTGCAGACGGGGACAACCGAGTTTCCTTCTCTGACAACATATTCAAGAGCTTCTTGTTCTCAACTTCAAGGATTTTCTGATCTTTCAATTGTGGGTTTTTCACCGCCTGTGCCTCCACCAACTGTATATGTAAACGATCCATCCACTCATTCTGGGAGGAGGCTGAAGTGATCCTGTTTGATAATTCTGCTCTACATTGTTCAAGCTGATCCTCCACCATCTTCATCTCCTTCACTTTGCCATCATATTTCTTCTAATATTCCTACTAAAGGTATTTAACCTCCACGAATTCATCATTCCAACCATCCAAGGTTTTATTCACCTCAAGTTGTTGTTCCAAATGAGATAACAAGTGAGAAATATATACCTGAAAATGCATATATATATATACAAGGGAAAAGGAGAGAGGGCGAACTCACCAACTCATCGGCTCGTTGACGACCAATGCACTTATGTTTCAAAACATTCTCTGGAATATATATCTTGGATGGAGAGAAACGAGGACCTTTGCTAGCAACTGACAAAACTTCATCCGACTTTTTCTTCTTTGATGCCTGCAAATCTCCCACCCTTTGGTTGCTTGGATTGTTTCTTTTGGGTCTCTGGAACTTTCACAAATTTCTTCAATATCTGTGCATGCAATCTCCCTGCTTGAGTAGATAATCCCATCTTGAATAAGTATTCTTCGTCTATGTATCTGCTCAAATAATGCACCTCATAACTGAGGGCGTCAATTTTAGGAAGCTTAATATTCCTCAATAAATCTTCCACTCCAATGTGAAGGGGGATGGGCAACTCCTTCAACTTTTCCCATTTTTCTTAAAGATTCCAATCATTTTGCACGAAAAAGAAGTTGTTAATCCAGGCTTTCGATGGGTCCCGGGTGCGAATATCCAATTACTTAGATCTGAAGGAGATACGACCCTGTGTATCGCTAAAGAGATATCCCATCCGAGAAAGATAATCTGAAGATAACACCACTCCGGGGTCTCTAAAAAGCACAATCAGGCCTATTATGATCGACATGGCTCTATAGGAAAATTGAGATAAACTCACTTTATAGATTGTCAGAATCTCAATCAATTCAAGGGGTGGTGGAAATCGCAGCCCCGCTCACAAACTAAATTCGTACACCGTCACATATCCCAGAGGAGGAAAACAAGCGCGATCAGATCTCGCCAGCACCTTCATCACCAGATCATTAGAAAAATGGAATTTTTTCCTAGAAGAAATCATGGAATCATCAGTGATGGTGAAGATAACATCATCATTCTTCAGTGCCTTGTGGATCTTCTTATCACCCTCAGATCGGTCGTTAGGATGATCTTCATTAGTTGGAGGATTTTTTGTGGATGCGTGATCACCCTCAACGAGACACATCCAACAAGCCCAAGATTGCCAGATTCCGACATCACTAAGTCCTTCAAATGACTGACAAATAGTGTATGATCAAGGGATTCAATATCAGCCGTCCATTCGACCACTCCCTATTCGCCCCTGATCTCACACCTATTTACAAGCCGTGCCACTCCAAAAAAACTATAAATAGACCCGTCATTTCTCATAAGGGGGACTCAATCAAGGAGAAGAGAAGAAGAAGAGAAGAACAAGATAAGGGGAAGGAGAATCAGCTCCTCCTCGACCGCCGCTGGAGTTCTTCCTGCCGCCCGAACACCCCGGGATTCTGCCAGATATTCAAGAGAATGCCGGAATTCTTTAGAACTTTGTAACTAAATTTCAATCCAGAAGAAATCCATTGTAAATCTGATCTTCCTAACTTGTGGGACGAATTAGCTTCTTGTAACGCAAGCAACACTAGTGGAATTTTTCAACTGGGCGCGGCCCCGTGATTTTTTCTCATTTTTGGGTTTTCCACATAAAAATCCTAGTATTTATTTTTCTTCCCTGTTTGTGTGTTGAATATTAGGGCAATGCTCAGACTAAAATTTTCTAACTCTACAGCCGCGTATATTCTTACCCGTAACAACACTATGTAAGAGAAATAACTAGTAAATAAACATTATTTTTATGTATTAGTATGGGTCTATAGAATAAACTTATTAATTATAATTAACATTTTATTGTAATTCATTAAGCATATGTCAATAACAATGGGATGACATTGTTAGTTCAAGATTATAGAGTTGTATATAATAGTTTTTTTAGATGAAGCTAAATTTAAGTATTATTAATTCATCATCATTAATCTGATAATTATTTTAAGAGGTAAATTCAAATCTAAAATTACTTATTAATTTTTCTAGTCTTTTCTGAAGCTATAAAGCTAGATTTTATATATCGAGTAGAATTTGCTATCTTTCTTTAATAATACGACCTTCATATTAATATGAGGATATTTATAGTAGGTGTGTCAAAATCGGTAATCCAGATTGACCCAGATCTAATTCAACTGATCCAAACCCAACCTAATTTCTAAATGGGTCATGACTTATTGACACGGGAAACTATATGGACGAGCACAAGTGAGCTCGAGTGAGCAAGGGCGTGCCTCATGCGGGTACAAGTGAGCCTTGAGTGGGTGAGGAGGCATGATGGCTAGTATGTTGGGGCACTTCATGCTGGTGCTGGACAAGCATGATAATGACCGCGTACAGGTGTGGGCTAGCTAGAGTGACAGATGGACAAGCAAATGGCGGATGGAGCGCGATAGCGATGTCGCGATGGAGGGTTAACAGGTCATTCTGGGTTGATTTCAAGTTTTTGGTTGGCCCAAACCTGATCCAAATTCATAACTGGTTCAATATTTGAAATCTGAACTATTGAATCTTGATTAGGTTGTTAAACCTAAGCTAATGTCCCAAGGCTAACCAAGAGGGGGGTGAATTGGTATTTTTAAAAATTACTCATGGATTTTAAAATTAAAAACCTTTTAAGATTCGTAGCAATTTAATTAAAGTTTAAAAATTACTTTTCAACCAAAGAATAAAATCTTGCACTAAAGAAAATGCGGAAATTTAAATGACACAAAGATTTATAGTAGTTCGGTCAAACACAACCTACATCCACTCCCTGAAGACTCCATCTTCAGGTATTGCACTATACCAAAGTGACTCTCCTTTTGCCTCCATAGCAAGGTGGAGAAGCCTTTACAAAACTCTCATCCACTAATCCCTAGTGCGGTAGAAAATCGTCATCCTTTCACACTCTCCAAGTGTCGACAGAGAACCGTTAGTTATTCACACTCTCCAAGTGTCTGTAAAGAACCGTCGTCATTTCATACTCTCCAAGTGTCGGCACATAACCGTCAGTTATTCACACTCTCTAAGCGTCGATAGAGAATAGTCATCCTTTCACACTCTCCAAGTGTCGATAGAGAACCGTTGACTAATCACACTCTCCAAGTGTTGATAGAGAACTGGATCTTCTCCAAAGAACTTTTCACGAGCAATCTAGAAAGAAAAAAGAAAGAGTGATAACCATAATTATAAAGAGATCCTAACCTTTGAGTAATCTTGTCAACCCTTCTCACTCCACTTGCAAGAGATCTCTCTCAAACACTCTCTCACACTCTCTCCTTCAATTGCCCTTGAAAAATCACGAAAATAATATTTTCTTTACATCAATTTTAGTGGAAATTTTATACACAAGACACAAAAAACCGTCTAGAAAACTGAAATTTTCAATTATGAATATACACGATCGTACAGTATGATCGGATTTTGTATGTACGAACAATTCAAAAACTGTTGCGTGCGAACCTATTGTGAATCGGTATGAAATCATTTCGTACCTGATCATCGTCTGGTACAAACCAAGTTTGTTTGGCATGAACAATATGAAAATTTTCAAAATTCATTTGAATGAAACATTGGGACGAAATGGGACCTTAAATTTTCGTACTATGGAAGGCATGTACGAACTAGGTTCATACAGTATGATCCATACATAGAAAAAATATTTTTGAGCGAGATCAGACCCGAGAAGTTCGTACTCATGAAATCATGTATGAATTGGGTTTGTATAGTACGATCCATACTTTAAAAAAATATTTTTGAGCGAGAACGGACCCGAGATGTTTGTACTCATGAAAGTATGTACAATCATGTATGAATTGGGTTTGTATAGTACGATCCATACTTAGAAAAAATATTTTTAGCAAGAATAGACCCTAGATGTTTGTACTTATGAAAGCATGTACGAACTGGGATCGTCCCATATGATCCTTACAAAAAAAAATTCATTTCTTCTCATTCAACTGTTCGTCGGGGAAAATAACTAACCAGATCGTCCCGTATAAACAAATATCATACAATATGATCAGTTTAAAAAATATGAATTTTAACTCTCCCCTGGTGTGTGTGCTCAGTTACTCAATTACAATCATACTCTCTCAGACTCAATAAAATGGAAAATACATACTTCAAATATAATAAACTCTAAACTGATCTTGATTTGAAGTCTTCAACAATCCGAAGTATGATTTTCTTGAAATGTTAGTACACACAAGAGCAAAAATAATTCTTTCAAAATATGTTAGGAGAAATAATAATCAAAGTAATAATATTTGGAATCATAAAAAACATACAAGTTGCAAGAATATCAAACAGACAAGAACTAAGTAGCAACTATCTCAACATGAACTCATCCCATTTGTCAAACTAATTGAACTAAATTCAAAATTTTTAGGGTTGAGTTTTAGGGTTGTGTAAAATATATATTGACACTCTTAATGTATAGGCAGAAGTATATAAGTATTTTGTCATTCTTTAATGTACATCAAATGTAGATATTAGGATCTCAATCAGATGAGGTGATAGGAATGAAAATGGAATTATTTGAAGCCATATTGAGGATGATATACGATAGACAAACAAACTATTTTGATTCAAAACACATGTCTATGAAATTTTATGTGGTGAACTTTGTTGCTAAATACTTATGACAAAAGAGAGAATTTATTGTCTTAGTTTTATACGAAAATTCAGTACAAATACAAAGAAAATAAATAAATTTGCCATAGACATTGGAAGTTTTATTTGAAAACCTAGAAAGAGGGAAAATCATAGGATCTAACCTAGCTGAAATTGTTTCACCAGGTAAGCACTAGCTATAAAGATTCGCCAACCCCGAAAAATGAAGAAGTTATAATCATTAGAGTACGAGTTGAAGTGGAGAATATCATCTAAGAAGTAATGAATGAGAAACATTCAAATAGTTATGGTTGGATGGAAGGTGTTTCACCAGGTAAGCACTAGCTATAAAGATTCGCCAACCCCGAAAAATGAAGAAGTTATAATCATTAGAGTACGAGTTGAAGTGGAGAATATCATCTAAGAAGTAATGAATGAGAAACATTCAAATAGTTATGGTTGGATGGAAGGTGTTTGGCAGAAATACAATGGTAATAGTTAGGTTGTGGTTGTGGTTCATTGATTGCAGTAGTTGGACCATAACTATTTGATGGTTGTGGTCAAACGATGATTGTCTAGTAAGAATAAAAATGATGGTGACAAATTTCATAAAAGTTGTAATTCAATTTGTTTTGGAAGTATAATTTAGTCCCCATTAATGTCATTAAAAAATTTAGGCTTGCAAGTAGTGGAACACCTCTGCCAAATATAAATAGATTCATGATGTAATATATATGTCGTTATTATGGGAGTATGCACTAGTTGAATTTTATATATATATATATATATATATATATATATATATATATTACATTTTTTTAAACCTAAAATTAAGCGAATAAAATACATGACCTACTTAAGACTTAAATTATATTTGGCTTATGTGACATCTCATTAATTTTTTATGAAATTAAATAGTGTAGAGACCATGTATTATATTTATTTTAATGATAGACTAAGATAACATAGATACAATTAAAGTATAAATAGGTTCGTGGTCCCTAGTTTAAGTAGTTAATTCTCATTTTTTCT
Source organism: Dendrobium huoshanense (assembly GCA_016618105.1). Lineage (NCBI taxonomy): Eukaryota > Viridiplantae > Streptophyta > Magnoliopsida > Asparagales > Orchidaceae > Dendrobium > Dendrobium huoshanense. Next base: position 35,642,053 of record CM028352.1, on the reverse strand, counting down.
CATTCCTCATCTTGATTGAGCAAAACTGTCTCTAGCTCTGTCTTGGGAATCTTGGTTCAAATGTGGAAGATCGAAGACCTAGATTTTGCATTTCAATAGATTTATATACGTTTCCGATAATTCTTCGCAATAATTTCACGTGAAATTTACTGATGGTGAAATTAATTTTCATCTCTATTTATTTCTAACAAATGGTATCAGATCCTTGTTGTCATATTGAATCAATGAGAAAAAATTTTCACTAATCATCTTATTGATTATTTGAGATTTTCGATCAACAGAAATCTACATTGAGAATAGTTTTCTTTTGGAAAATTTTGGTTTTTCGATAAAAAGTATTTACAAATTTTTTCGAGCACTATTTCATTTTTTGTTCTGGAAAATAAAAGATGAGAATTAATCTAAAGTTAACATTTCCATAACTGTATAACTTTTTATCTGTTTTTTCATCTTCCATAAAAAAATATCATTTAAGTAATTCAACTCTAATGGGTTACTTTTCCGAATGAGAATACGAAACGATGCAGTTTTTTTAAGACTGGCCAAGTATTTCCCTATTTCGATTGGGCTACATCAAGGATCAGCCTTAAGCCCATATCTTTTTGCTTTAGTCATGGATGTTCTCACTAGACATTTGCAAGAGGATGTACCTTGGTGTATGCTTTTTGCTGATGATATTCTTCTTATTGATAAGACTAGAGAGGGAGTTGAAGGTAAACTTGAATTATGGAGGTCAACCTTAGAGTCTAAAGGTTTTCGCTTGAGTAGATCTAAAATGGAATATATGGAGTGTAATTTTAGTAGTAATAGACCTAGTGAGGGGATTGTGACTTTGGGCGATCAAGTCATTAATAAGAGTACACGTTTTAGATATCTTGGATCTATTGTTCAGAGTGATGGTGAAATAGATGGGGATATTATCAGCAGAATTCAAGTTGGATGGTTGAAGTGGAGGAATGCATCGGTCTTGTTATGTGATAGAAATGTACCCCTCAAACTTAAGGGAAAATTCTATAAGATGGTAGTGAGGCCTGCAATGCTTTGTGGTGCCGAATGTTGGCCATTAAAAGAGAAGCATAATACTAAGTTAAGTGTGGTAGAGATGAGGATGCTCAGGTGGATGAGTGGCTTTACCCTTAGAGAAAGGGTATGAAATGAGCATATACGTGAAAAGGTTGGAGTAGCTCCAGTAGAAGATAAGATTAGAGAGAGTCACCTTAGATGGTTTGGTCACATAAAACGGCGGCCTTCCGATGACCCGGTTAGGAGAGTAGAGGTATTAGATTTGACTTATGTTAAGAAAGGTAGGGGTAGACCTAAAAAGACTTGGTTAGAAAATATTAGGAATGACCTTTCTTTATTAGATTTAAACAAGAATTTGACTTTTAATAGGACACAATGGAGAAAAAGGATTCATGTAGCCGACCCCACGTAGTGGGATAAAGGCTTGATGTTGTTGTTGTTGTTATTGTTGTTGTAATTGTTTCGAGAAACAGTTATCTTTCATATAATGCACACTATAATTTGGTATAATGTCCAAATATAATGTAATAAATTGTTTGAGATGTAGTTATGGGCCTTAATATTTTAAAAAAGTTTAATTGTTTTATATATCAGTTGAGCCCATAATTACTTAATCATTTCAATTAGCTTTTAGATTCAATATATCATAAGCTTTATACATATTATGATTATATTGGTAGATTAGTTTATATATAAGCTACTATATGAAGCAAAATAGTAGAGAAAAATTGATTAATAATTGAATTAATTTTATATGCTCAAAAAGTTATCAACTAAATATTTCTCATTTTAAAATTATTATTCATTACTTCAAAATTAAATTAAATTTAAATAATATGTCAAAAAAGTGGTATCAATTAGATTAATTTATTTCATTTAAAAATAATTAAATAATGCTAAAGATTTATAGAAGTCTATGTGGAAAACAATGGACCAAAAGAAGATTAGTTTTAGGTACACTATAGAGATGTGTTAATAAGTATGTGATAAATTTGAAATCATTCATGCATATAATACCTCGGTCCAAATAAAGGGTTATTGTTAGAATAATTTATTATTAATATTTATTAACTACATATTTAAGAATGTCATTTACAATTTTTAATTTTTGTCCAAATACTATAATATAATATTGTTTTATGCATATTATAAAGTGTCCACCTTACATTATTTGTAAATACATTTATGTACAAAGATATGACATTGATGCTAATTATGAACTTATTTTTTATACTTTTCTAGTTAATAATTCTTTCCTTATTTGTCAACTTAAATAACATTTCAGTGCTTAATAAAACTAATTTTAAGAAATGAAAAGAGTATATTATTATTGTTCATGGGTGTATGGATCATAGACTACATGTTATGGCTGACTTACGCCCTCCTGCTCTTTCTGCAAAAAATACTTTTGAACAAAAGGAAATTTTTGAAAGATGAATATATTCAAATCGCATGAGTCTTATAATCATGAATCACTCTACTCCATATACCATCAGGGGTGCTATGCCTTAAGTTTCTAAGATAATTAGTAGATCAATTCCCAAGATCTAAAAAAAGTTGAAACAAATATTACACTAGGGTAAACTCATTTTAATATGATATAAAGGCAAAGAAAACACAAAGGAGCATATTGTGGAAATGTATAATCTTGTTAAAAGATAAAGGACATTAAATATATTTATCTGATGACACTCTTGTTCACCTAATTTCAATCTCTCTTCCTGCACAATTCGGTCCTTTTAAGATAAATTATAATACTTAAAAGAAAAAATGGACTCTTAATGAGCTCATTGTTTAGTGTGTGCAAGAGAAAGAAATATTAAAACAAGGAAAAATAGAAAGTGATCATTTAGTTTTTTTTCTTTCCATGATAGTACTATCAAAAGAAAAAGGAATTGTAGATAAATGAACTTCACAATCTAATGTGAAACATAAACTAGATGTTGTTATTACTCGTTTCTTCTGCAAACAGTCTAATCATGTGAAAAAAGATTGTCCAAAATATGTTAATTGGCTCATAAAAAAGGTTAATTTATGAATTTTATGTTTTCCAATGTTTGTTTAGCCTTAATACGAAATCATACTTGGTCAATAAATATAAGTACAACTACTCACATAAATGTGACAATGTAGAGTCTTCTATGGAGCTGAGTTTCAACTGATGCTAAAATATTCTTCTATATGGGGAATGACAACAAAGCTTTTGTTATAGTTGTAGGCTCATATAGATTATACTTAGAATTTGGTTGTATTTTGGATTTGGGTGAGACTTTATGCACTGTCATTTTGACGAAATATTATTTCTATTTCTTTTTTGAATAATTTTGATTACTCTTATTTTATTTGGAAATTAAAAGTTTAGTCTCTTTTAGTATTCAAAATTTAGTTGCTTTTGTTATATATATATTCTAAAGGTTAATTTATATAAATTAGATATATCTGCCTTACAGATAAATCAAATTTTACATATAATTATGGTACAAAGAAAAATTAACATATAAGAATTCCATATGTTATAGCACATACACGTAGGACTTATTTTTAATCAAGTAATGGAAAGACTTGTGTTAGATGAAATTCTTGAATCCCTTAATTTTATTAATTTCGAAATTTTTATTAAATGTATTAAGGGGAAATAATAAATATTAAGAAAATTTGTGTCAAAATGAGTTTTAAAAATCCTAGATTTAATACATACTAATATTTATGGCTCGTTCCTTATAAATGTTCTAAATGATCAATAGCATTTTATTACTTTCATATATTATTTTTCTCCAAATGTATACTTATACTTATTACATGAACAATTAAAATCCCTTGTTGTATTTAAGTTATTTAAAGTTGAAGTTAAAAATTAGCTTAAAAAGAAGATTAATGCTATCAAATCTAACCATGGTTGTGAATACTATGGAAAATATGATTGATCAGGTGAAGAACATCTAGACTCTTTTAAGACTCCAATTTAAAATGATGTAAATGAGAGACGAAATCGAATCCCAAAGGATATGATTAGAAGTATGATAAGTTATTCTTCCATAATATTGTCACACTAGGGAAAAGCCTTAAATACTGCACTTTATAATCTTAATAGAGTTTTAAATAAAGTAGTAGCTAAAACCCCATATTATTTATGGTCTGGAAATAAGCCTAATATTAGGCATCATCATGTCTAGGGATATTCGCTTAAGACTAGGCCATATAATAATCCTAATAAAAAATTGAACATAAGTGCTATTAGTTGCTATTTTGTTGGATAGTCCAAAAATTCAATAGGCTTTAAGTTTTATAATTTCTCAAATAAATTCTTTTTAAGATAGACAATGCTAAGTTTATTGAGGATGTGAAAAAATTTTGGAGTGAAAAAAAAAATTAATTTTAATGATGAATATGTTACTATTCCTGTTATCATAATTAAAATAAATCTAGTGATTATGGCTAATTTTATTCATATTATAAATTTAGATTATCAAAATACTCTTGAGTTATTTCTTATTCATATAGAAGGATCACAACAACCTTAAACTGAAGTGTCATTGAGAAGATCCTTTAGGGAGAGGAGATCAACAATTTCATATGATTATATCATTTATCTCCAAGAATATGAGTTTTATATGGGATTGGAAGTTAACCCAATCTTTTTCCATCAATTCAAATAATATGTTAATACCTAAAAAGGATAGAGGCAATAGAAAATTGGAGAAAATTAATGAAAGATAATTATGTTTAAGATCTTACTAAATTGCCTAAAGAAGCAACATTGATTGGTTGTAAATAGATTTTTAAGACCAAATAAAATTGAAAAGGTAATATTGAAACATAGAAAGCATGTCCAATCTTTAAAGGTTTCACTCAAAAGGAAGGCAATGATTATTAAGAGACATTCTAACCAGTTTCATTAAAAGCTTCATTACTTTTAGAGCTATAACAAAAGAATGTAAAGACTGCATTTCTCAATGGTAACATTAAAGAAACAATATATTTGATACGATTAAACAATTTTAAATCTTCAAATTTAATACATCTCAAATGCAAATTAAATTAATTCATTTATGATTTAAAGAAAGCATCTCAGTAATGATTTAGAAAGTCTGATCAAGTACGTGACTATTTCATTTGATTGTAAAAAAAAAATGCAGCTGATCAATATATTTCTCATATGCTATATGAGAGTAAGTTTAATCTCCTAGTATTCTTTGTTGATGATAATCTATTGGCAAGCAATAATCTAGGATTATTGCATGAGACTAAGATATTTCCTTAAAATAAGTTTGAAATGAATGATCTTGAAAATATATTATTTGTGTTGGGTATACAAATTTATCAGGATTGCTCCCATGGTATACTTGGTTTACCACAGACTGTGTATATTGATAAAATGCTTTGCAGGTTTGGCTTGAGAGATTATGAACTAGGAGATACTCCCTCACTAAAGGAGATTAATTTAGTATGCTTCAATACCCAAGAAATGAAATTTAAAAGTAAGAGATAGATAAGATCCTTTATGTATCAGCAATAAGAAATATCAAATATACTCAAGTTTGTATACGTCTAAATATTAATTATATTTTTTGAATGCTTGGTAGATATTTAAATAACTAAGAAATGTATCATAAGAAAGAAGTAAAATGAGTTATGATGTATCTAAAAAGAATAAGAATTTCATACACATATAAAATATCTAATCATTAGAATTCATTAGGTCTTTTGACTCCAATTGTTCTAGTTGTCTCGATAATAAATCCACTTCAGGCTATATTTTTATATTAGTTGGAGTTGTATCGGGAAAAGTGTCAAGTAATCAATTATAACTTCTTCTATAATGAAAATAGAGTTTATAGCTTATTATGAAGTATCCAATCAAAAAATATGATTATGTAATTTTTACATAGGGATTCATATTATTGTTGGCATCGAGCGACCATTAAAGATAAAATGTAATAATAAGGTAGCTAGTTATATTACAAGAACAATATGAACTCATTAAAATCAAAGCACATTGACTAATGTTTTTGTTGTGAAGGAAAGAGTTCATAGTTCTTAAATTTGTTTTAAAAATATTTTTATTAATTTTATGATTACAGTCCCACCTACAAAAGGATTACCATGTAATGTATTTAATAATCATCCTGCTAATATGGTTGTAATTTATTTTAATGATTTGCTAACATTGTAGGAGCTTATTTGTATTGTTCAATTGTTATAAATGTATTTTTTTATACTCTAAAGTGTTATTTATCTTATTTATTAAAAACTATAATACAAAGTTATTTAGTTTCCATTCTAGTTTAACATAGAATACTGAAACTGTATTGATAACTCTTTTGAGTTATAAGATTAGACCAAGTTGAAAATATAGGCATGCTATGAGATCACATTACATCAAATTTTTATGCTACACATTCATATTTTATCTATGTTTTTGGTAATATTAATATAATGACTATTGATGGGTCTTATTACAAAGAGTTGCAATAAATGTCATTTTGATTCTATATTGATATTACGAAAGTTCATTAGGGATGTTAGGCCCTTATGAACTGGTCCAAGGCTAATTAAGAGAGAGAGGTGAATTGGTAAAAAGTATCTTTCAATCAAAACATAAATCAAAATTAGTATCACCACAAAGAAAACCAAATGAGGAAATTAAATGCGGAAGTAATCAAGGAAAGAACCCACCATATTTATAGTGGTTCGGTCAAACCTTGACCTACATCCACTCCTTGGAGGTACCCTCCAAGTATTGCACTAATAAAGTAACTCTCCTTTAGCCCCCACATTTAGGCGGAGAATCCCTTACAAAATCACTTCCACCTTCCCCGGTGCGGCGGAGTCGTCGGGTCCTTCGACACCAAAGAGATTTTCTTCTTTGGTGAACTTCCCTAAAGACAAGCCATGAATCCGATGATATTAAGGTACAAGCCTGCCGGAGCAACCGTGTGGAAGCCCCCCTCACTCCCTTGAGTCCCCCTCACAGGATCTTCTCCCTCTCATAGACTTCACCCATTCCTCACTCCCTTTCAAGCTCTCTCTTCAAGTTCCCCCAAAAGTACAAAGCTACAATGGCTACCCAAGACACTTACCAAGTGTCATGTCATAGCTTAAATAGAAGATCTCAACACGAGCTCATTAATGCAAGTTGCCAACTTTATCGTCCAGGACAATACTAATATCATCCTGTACGATCAGTGCAAAATAAGCCCAATCAGCTGTGACGATTTGAGACGATCAAAAAAAATTTGTTCATATCATCCAGGATGATATTATATCATCCTGGAAGATCAGTACAAATCGTGGAATATCGTCCTGAACATCTCCCTGAAAAAGAGCTGTCTGATGTCCAATCGTCCAACATATCGTCCCGAACGATCCTGCGATGATCTAGGACGATTTAATCATCCAATCAAGTCATAATTGCTTTCCTTAAATGCCAAATTAATTTTGGAAAAAATTGCCTGGATTGTCTTGGAAGATATTTTATAGTCCTGGACGATCCCCTGGACGATGTCCAAAAATAAGTAATTCCTAAATAGATCTGGCGGCAGATTCTTTCTATTTTGAGCCTATCGTCTTGGCCGATACAAAATCATCCAGGATGATGTTTTTTTTAATGATGACTACTTTAATTACAAGTTGCCGACTTTATCGTCCAGGATGATATGTATATCGTCCTGGCCGATCAGTACAAATCCCATGAGATCGGCCAGAGCATCGCCCTGAATGCAAACTGGACGATTGAAAATTGGCTTGATCATCTAGGACGATCTCACGATCGTCCCGGCCGATCAGTTCATATCAGAGGAAAATTGTCCAGAGCATCACTCTGAATTCAAGCTGTCCGATCTAGATCGTCCAGCACATCACCTTGAATTTGTGCTAGCCGATATTTATCGTCCAGAAGTAACTAAGGTTTTTGAATATATCATCCTGGCCAATCCTGAGATCATCCAGGATTATGTGATCGTATCAATCATCCTTAATTACTTCCTTGATTTATCTGATTAATTAAGGTATAATTGTGAATATCATCCATGCCGATCCAAGATTGTCCTGGCCGATTGCCAAAAATACATAATATCTTAATTGTTTATGGCGGTAATTCCTTTCTATTTTGCGCATATCGTCCAGGCCGATACAAGTATTGACCAGGACGATTGGCTAATGACGGCTGCCTTAATTAAGAACCCCTAATTAGATTTTTTGTTTTAAGCCCGACTGTCCAGGACGATGTAAATATCATCCTGGCCGATTTGAGTAAAAACATAAATTCTAAGTCTCTCAAGTGTGTGTGTGTGTGTGTGTGTAGGGTTACTTTGCATTAGTCACACCAAAGATTACAATTGACTCAAGAGGGGAAAAATAAAATTACATACTGACTCAACCCTAATCTACCCCATCTTGAGCTTATTCCGATTTTCGTTCGATCTTTGAGTCCTAAAAAGTCAGTAGAAAAAAGCAATCGTAGTGAAAAAAGATTTATTTGCTATCATCAAAATCATAATCTAAAAACATGTTTGTAACAATCTCCCCCTTTTTGACGATGGCAAACTAATTCTAACTAAACAAGCTTTTACCAGACAAGTACAAACAAACTAAATAATAGCAAGTACAAATACACTAATCAATAGCAAGTACAAACACACTAATCAAGAGCAAGTACAAACACACTACTCCCCCTTTTGACATCTCAAAAAGGAGGAGGAAACAACAATAAAAAATAATGAAGAAAAAAAAAATAAAAAAAAACACAATATAGAAATTGGAAGCAATCTACAAAAAACAGAAACTACAACTAAAAAAATGAGGGATCCTGAATATCAGATGGAGATGGAGGTGGTGGAGCCTGCTGAAAGTAGCTAGCTAGCGTAGTAAACTGAGCATTAAACTAGGCTATGTCCTGATCGTGCTGCTGCTGCTGGTGAGTAATGTAGCTGTCAAAATGGGCTAAGTCCTCTGTACGGTGCTGCTCGTAGCGAGCCATGTCCTCAGAATGTTGCTGCTCCTATGCGGCAACGTAAGTGTCGAAACAGGTCTCCCAATGATCAAATCTCTCCACTAACTGGTCAAACTGTGAGTGCTGTCGAAGAGGAGCAGGATCAGGAATGGGAGCAAGAGCCTCCTCCTCCTCGGCCCCCTGAGGTTTCCCATCCCCTGGGTGGAGATGAGTACTGTGAAGGAAATTGAAAGAGTTGTTTGGGTAGCAAGGAGGCTGAAGGTTGTGACGAGCAGGATATTAAAGATTGTATTTGGTTTCAAGAATGTAGGCTATGAGATGTCCTAAAGCAAGGTTGGGTTTCCTCCTATGGCCTGGATCACGAATAGTTATTAAATGATCAATGCATCAAAAGATTAGATCAATAGCATTAAATTCTCTCCGGACCATGATGAAAAAGGTAGTTAGAGAAAGCAGAGGAGTGATGTGGATTCGGTCCCCGGCTTTTGGAATAATGGAGGTGTGAAGGACATGCTGAATTTTCCTAGCATCTTTGACTAAAGAGCTAGTCTCTCCAACATGAAAGGGTGTGTTGGTTTGGCGAAGAAAATGGTTTGCCGTGGACCAGTCAAAATCAGGATCTAAAACGATTATGTGCAGCTTATCCCCGGTGGTGGATAGCTGTAAAAGTTCAGCACAATCTTGATATGTGATCTCGACCGGGCGTCGATTCACATAGGAGGTCAGGGTTGTGAAAGTAGGATTTATGCGAAGATTTGCATAAAATTCTAATAGAAGTTCTGAAGAAAAAGGGACAGCGAGGGTAAGAATGAAACAGAGAGAAGTGTGAGCAAAGAGATCTATTACCGGATATAAAAGGTGGGCAGGATTGATTATTCTGGAAAGAGTGATGCCACATTCTTTGTAGCGACGGTAAGCTGTTTGATCCTCCAGTTTCTTGAATCGAGGGTCCAGAGTGGCCCTCGAGGAAATTCCAGAAGCTTGTCGGACTCGCTTCCCACCAGCCATAGTAAGAAATTAGTAAGAAAACATAAGAGAAGAAGAAGGCTGACGTGAAAATAATGGCTAGAATAGCCATAATTTAAAGAAATGGCCATATCATCCATGACGATCGCAGAATCGTCCAGGACGATTTGGTTCAATTATTACGTACAGGATGATTGATCAAAAAGGCAGTCCAATTAGTTGGGCTGATTAAACACAGACGATCGTCCCAAGGAGTCAAGCCGGACGACCGTTGAAAAAGTATATCATCCGGGCCGACTAGGTGTATCGTCCATGACGATGTAAAATAATTGAACATACTGGTCGAAGTTAAAACGTTTTAAATCTGTGCCACGTGTATCGTCCAGGACGAACAGTGGATCGGCTAGGACGATTTTCCAATAATGGATCATCAGGGGCCAATTTTAAGGATTTCAACGTGCTGACATGTGGATCATCCAGGACGATCTAGTGTATCGGCCAGGATGATGACCATAAGTGCATCGGCTAGGATGAAAATTGTATCGGCCAAGATGATAAAAGAGATTATAATTGAGTTTGATCATATCGACCAGGACGATACGGGATCGTTTGGGATGATGAGTCACAGAAAGCTCAGAAAAGATTCAGCAGATGGAATTTTGAAGAGAATTTGTCCTATCGTCCAGGACGATATAAGCATCGGTTAGGACGATGTGACAAGAATTTGAAAAACAAGGAAAGATGGACATGATAAAAAAAATTTAAACAAAAATGTAAACAAAACCAAACAAAACAAAAACACAAAAAATAAACAAAGTTTTTTGTTTTTAATTTTTCTATTATTAATTTTTTTTTTGTTTAGCAAAGCAAGCATTTGAAAAATTTTCCAAAAAATTTAAATTTTAAAGATTTGAAAGATCAATGAGTTAACAATGTCATAATCTGAAAATGGTAGAAAATCCGATCCTATTTACCCTACCTCGGACTTCTTCCTGGATAAGAATTGTCTTTTAAAAACAAGATGTCTAACTCAGAATAAATTGGAAAAAAAAAAAAAGATCCATTCAAAACTTGGTTACAAACTAGACATCTTATAAAATCGTATACCAAAGTAATTTGTCTCTTTCATGGAATTTGAAATCAAGCCTTTGAAAATATCAAATAACCCATGAGTCCTTCTAAGTTTTAAAAGTTTTGAAAAGAGAGGATAGCTTGCATTTAGTGGGCTTATTTTATGCCTCTTGTCACTTTGATTGGCTCTTTGAGCATCTTTTGATTTTTGATACACTTTTATGTATATAGTTTTCTTTTCAATTTGGCGTCATTGGCATCTTCCCTTTTTAATTTTTGTAAGCAAAAAACTCTTTAACAAACCCTTTTAAAAAAGTTCTTAAATCAATCATCCTTAATTACTTCTTTGATTTGTCTGATTAATTAAGGCATAATTGTGAATATCGTCCAGGCCGATCCAAGATCGTCCTAGCCGATTGCAAAAAATACATAATATCTTAATTGTTTATGGCGGTAATTTTTTTCTGTTTTGAGCATATCGTCCAGGCCAATACAAGTATCATCCAGGATGATTGGCTAATGACGATCGCCTTAATTAAAAACCCCTGATTAGATTTTCTATTTTAAGCTCGATCGTCCAGGACGATGTAAAAATCGTCCTGGCCGATTTGAGTAAAAACAAAAATTTTAAGTCTCTCAAGTGTGTGTGTGTGTGTAGGGTTACTTTGCATTAGTCACACCAAAGATTACAATTGACTCAAGAGGGAAAAAATAAAATTACAGACTAACTCAATCCTAATCTACCCCATCTTGAGCTGATTCTGATTTTCGTTCGATCTTTGAGTCCTGAAAAGTCAGTAGAAAAAAGCAATCGTAGTGAAACAAGATTTGTTTCCTATCATCAAAATTATAATCTAAAAACATGTTTGTAACGAGGAAAAGGGTTTACAAATTAACTCAGACCTAGTTTACCCAATCTTGAGTTGGTTCTAAATTACAGTATGATCTTGTGGACCTGCAATGTCAGCAAATAAGACAGTCGTAGAGAAATAAGAGTATTTGCAATAAGAGTGTTTGCTATCATCAAAATCATAATCCATGAAAATAGATCTGCAACATATTATTGATGGACTAGAATGTCTAGAGATGCTATTCCATAAATATAATAAATATTAAGAACTTAAAGTTATTTAATAATGTATAATTATCAATATATGTATGTGGCCCAAGTGGGAGATTATTAGAAAATTTTTATATGTTGACACACACACACATATATATATATATATATATATATATATATATATATATATATATATATATATACAAAAATTAAATATTATCCATTATTTCATATCTAAAATTAAGACAATTAAATTTGTGATCTAATTAAGAGTTAAATTATTATTTGTCTTACATGACAACTCATTTAGATTTGTATGAAATTAAATATTATGTATAGACCAAGTATTATATTTTATTTTAATGATGGATTAAAATAAATTAAATATATTTAAAGTATAAACATGATTATGGTCCCCAGCTTAAGTGGTTGCATGGTTCTCATTTTTTTCTCATTCGTCATCTTGAGTGAAAAGAAGTGTCTCTCGCTTTCCCTTGAGAATGTTACTTCAAACGTGGAAGATCGAAGAACAATTTTTTGCATTTCAATGAATCCAAGTATTATTGCAGGAATTAAAAAAGAAAAATAAAAATAAAAATAAAAAAAGTATTATTGCAAGAATTCTTCTCAATGATTTGATAAGAAATTTAAGTGTAGTTTAATTATTTTTTATCTCCACTTATTTCTAACTATGAAAGCTATAGGTAAAAAAATTTAATGATGAATTTTTCTTTGAAGGGCTTACTGTTATACCTCTAAGTATTAATAAGTATGATTGCATATCATTAACATATAGTAAGCCTCATAAGTTCTTCACAATATGTTGCTCATATAAGTGTTATGTAAGCACACATATTAATCATCAAATTTGGATAAACATGAATTGTTATGGTATCATTTGGGGTAAAAGACTAAGTTTAATACATAGTGATTTCTCATTGGTATTTAGCATGGGACCTTAGAATATATTTGGAATCATTTTATCTTGTCATGCTATTTTTTTCAAATTATCCACTACAAGAAAAAAAATGGCATACAACATTTAAAATAGGCTTTTGTGATGATTTTAATTGGCTCAAAAGTAGCCTGTAGTTCAAAACCATTGCATGCCTGATATATTTGATTCCCACAACAAAGGTAATTTACATTGGTTGTAAAGGTGTGTAATTGGGCAGTTCTCGTGTCGCCACTATTCTGTAATTATACAAATAGTTAAAACTATCACTAATTCTCTAGATTAGTGACAGTTAAAACTGTCACTATTTTTCCAAATTTTTTAAATGATTTTGTTGCAGGCAGGAACAATAGAAGGAAATTTGAAGAATAATGGACACTGCACAAGACTATGCAGGCACTTGCTTACAACTACTGTGCATGAATGATAAATGCCTAGTAAGCTTGGTAAGGTTACACCTAATGCATGCATTTGTTTACATAAATAAGAGAAACATAAGTTTTTAATAGCACAAATATTTTCAATTTATTTTTAACAACAAAACTAGATACATACTGATTATAGATAATTGATAACCAACACAACAATAAAAGCTAGTGTAACAACCCCTTCCAATACAAATATTAATATATAAAAGCCAAATAAATGATTGGTTAGGACATCGAGGTCAATAATACAACAATCAAAACATATGCGAGTAATTAATGAACATTCATCTAGTGTGAGCCCCTCCTCGACAAGAAGTTCACAGCCTTTTCTCAAAGATTTCAATTAATTAAGTGATAAAAAAAATAAATAGCAATCAACAATTACTTAAAAATTGCAAACAACTTAAGGTTACATTTAAAATATGCATAGCAATTTCCTTTATATGAACCTCCATTAATAAACTTGGTAGGAAGAAATATTCTCCAAGGCATCTTTAACTTTGAAAATAGTTAAAATATATCACTAACTCTATGGCATTTACAACAAGCTTAAAATTAGTTACAAAAGAATTTCATAATGAGTTAACTCGGAAATTTAAAAGACAATAGAAAATTATTATATTACAACCCTAAAATCTATTTATTAAAACCTACAGATAAGAAGAATTAAAAAAGATTAAGATAAGAGAATAATCATCCATTAAATATAAATTGTTACAATTCCAAATGCAAAAAAAAAATAAAAACATTACCTCAATAAATAAACTTTTCCTATTGCCTTTTTGCCTACGATATTTGCTTTGTAATGGGAGGTAAACCTATGAATTGTATAGATTTAGAAAAATTGTATATAGAAATTTTGATTAGCACAATTAGGTGAGATTGCTTTTTTAATTTAGCTTTTTTTGGCATTTGATCAATATATTGCGCTTCAATAGTATTAGTATTGTAGAAGAAAAAAATACTTCTAGATTTTAGCAAAGGTAAAAGAAAACAACAAGAATCCACACGATTTTTTAGGGCCAAAATTATTATGGTGACCTATTAGATTTCTTTTTAGGGCTTGTATTTAAATACGTAAAGATAAAAAGTTTATCATAACCATAAACAAAACATTGTTCTGATTGTTGCAATAAAAAATATAGTCACTTAGAGAAACTTCATAACAACCTTACAATTAAAAAAATCAGTCATATGTAATATAGTAAGGGGCTCTTTCCCTTAGAACATCAGAAGTTTGATGAGTTATCATTCCCTCTCTGCTAGTAGTATGAAAGCTATGAGAAGCTAATAATCAAATAATCTATATTAAAAATAGAACTTCAACTTTTTACATACCATTTACGAATTTCATATCGGTGGATGATGTTGCTGGAATTGTAGCTCTTTCATGGAATTGTTGATTAACAACTTTCTCTACATCCGAACGTGTGAGATGTGTGTGTTTATGCCTCTTTTCTTTTTCTCCACCTTTAAACCCTCTCTATATGATGTCAGAGTATCACAATGACATAGAACATATTTGAGAGTTTGGACTAGCAATTTATCATTTAGCACAAACAACGTAACCTTCCGTAAGGGAATTCCACCACTGGAGAACTTAAACTTTTTTTTTTTTTTTTTTTTTGTATTCTTAAATACAAAGATTTATCATCAAAATGTTGTTTTTGATGCCAAAAGGTTTGAATATATGGAGGCCAACATCGATGATCCATATATGAAAATTTCTTGCCCTTATATAACTAGAGAAATTCTATATTTTCTACACATTAAGGATACGCAAATCTCTTTTTGTGCTCCACTCAAATGATATGTCATAATGTAGGAAAATCATTAATTGTTCACATTAAAGAATCAAGTATATTGAAAGCTTGTTTAGTTGCAGGATCGTAGCATTGAATTCCATTCCATCATTCACACAACACTTGAATTAGTGGTTGAAGATAAATGTCAAGAGAATTTCCTTGATAATTTTCCCCTAGTGTAAGAATTAAAATAATGAAAGAATTTTGCATCATTACAATCGAACGTGGCAAGTTACGTAGAAGTAAAAGTATAGGCTAAATATTATATGTATTACTCATAATCATGAAATGATTAAAGGCATCCATGGATAAACCAAAGCAAAATTATGTAGATCATTTGCATAATCAGGGTATCATAATTCAAAAGTTTTTCATGTTTTTCAATCAGCTAAATGACATAATAAGTCATCAAAATTTTTGTGTGCTGCATGCCAAATAATCTCCTCAATAGATTTCTTTATTTTGAATAATCTTTATAGTCTAGGAATTAATGGGAAATATCAAACAATTTTAGCTGACGTCATATCATCTTACTTCCCTTCCATAATTCTCTTCTTAGTACTTGATCATCTTGATACTCCACAAATGTGGCATACCTCTTGATTAGATTTGTATTGCCAAAAGAACATGTAGTCATTAAGGCATGCTTCAATCATTGTATATCTAAAATTAAATGATTTTATTATCATATTCACTTCATACATGTTCTTATAGAATAATTCTCCTTTGGGAAAAGCATCAACCAATAAATCTAGTAACATTTTGAATTATCTTCAAGTCCAAGAATGTAAATACTTCAAACAAAATAAGTGCATAATAAAAGATAGCTTCGAGAATGTCTTACACCCAGTGTAAAACTCTACTCCAGTATCCTGCATTAATTTTTAAAATTTTTCACCATTATCATTTCGTTGATTTACGTTGACCTCATTTTATTCATCCACTATATTCTAAAAAATATTGTCCCTTTAATAATCCTTATTTAACATCTATATTTATATGCTCATTATGAACCATTGTACATATCTAAATTTGATGTAACAAGAAATATGTCATTCATTGCAATGTAACTTACATTGTAATGTTCTTTCCCATGTTGATTCTATATTTTACATATCCCTCAAAACATTATATAGAAATTAAGTGATCTTTGACATATTTCATTGAATGGAAGTATCTATTAATGCATTATTTTTACGGACATAAAACTTTTCTAATTAATTCTAGCTTGGACTTACAAACTCAAGAAAGTTATTAATACTATCTATGTAATCACAAGTCCATTTAGCTTTTGTAATCAAGATCTGAATCATATCTAGTGAAAAATAGGTTTAAAAATTACAAATTAAAATAAATAGTTATTTAAATAGTATATAAAAATATTCTAAAATATTTTAGTCATATAAATCACTACAAGAAAAAGGCTAATTTATGAAAAACAAATTCGTTGAAAATTGCCAAATTTCCATCAAATAAATAAATTTTCAACGTCTTTCCAATAGTAAATATTCCATTTGTAAAACACTCATCACAAAAAGATTAACGATGATAAAAACAATTCAGTGAAAATTTCATCAGAAATCCTTTTGTTGGAGCGTTGTATTCCTATACCTTCTTCTCCTATCATTCTTACCTCATTTCCTACTCCACCACACCAACGAAACCCATCCCTAACTGCTACCCGTGAATCACCTCTAATGTGAGAACATAAACAAACAAACTCGCATACCTGATGCCGGCTATTGTTTGTAAACTTTTGTTGAAAAGTGTAAAACAATCATAATTATATTTTCATTATGAAATTTGAATATAATCCATTTAAATTTATTTTAGTTTTGTACCTGAACTCTTCATTATGAACAATGTATCACCTTGAGTGGTGAAAAAATCATTCCCTAATAGGTTTAATTATAAAACTATAAGTTTTTATCATAACTATCATAGTCAAATTCAAGAAGGAACTATATATGATCCCTGGAGGATTAAAATAATGTTCAAATAAATATTTAGATATGATAATCTAGATGTGTTGTCATTAATTTCATATTCAAAGGCATATTAATAAATGATATATCTCTCTAGAGAAAGAAAATATGACTTATTATCCATGGTTCAGAAATGACGATGATGATCATCCTTGATTTTAATTTTCCCAAAGAGAGTGATTTTTCTCTCATTTTATTTAGGAGCTAAACATAATGTGGTTTAATTATTTTTGGGGTCTTAAATCTCTTACAAAGGCAATCCTTCATAGTTAATTACATCGCAAGAAGTTTTAGGCTTCCTAAGAATAGTCTCGATTAAAATGATGGTAGAAATATCATATGAATTCTCAAGGAGTGATATGAAAGGTGAGATGATGAAATTTTAATCAGGATTGGATCAAATTTAAGAAGTTTCTTTTGGAGGCCAATGCGCGAGAAGTATGGGATGTTTTGTGATTCTAAAATAATTCAGAAACACCTTAATCAATCCTATGTATTGAGCTTTAAATTTTAGGTTGGAGAAAACTTTTAATCTGTTTTGCTATTTTATGGTAATGTTGGGATTAGATTCTCAATATTAGGGACTTATGATTTGAGTCTACCACGAAACCTAAGTCTATAATGGGCACTATACAAGAGTAACTGAACCTAATTAGTGAAATGCAAATATAGGCCTACCTCAGCCTGTATTGGATAGCCAGCTAAACACTTAAGCACTTTAAAAGCATGCATGATCTTTATGAAAGATAGTTATGCTATTATTTAAGTTTTTGAGAAATTAAGACCAACGTCAAGAGAATGTCCTAATTATTCCCTTTACTTATGTATAGTGTGATTTATGCTACATGTAGTTAAAATTTTATTTCTTTAATTAGTTTTTAATATAGTGTATACTGATTAACTCTTATATATAAAAAAATTATATATGATGAAATTTAAAAAAAAATTGCATAAAAATAAGTTTTTCCCTAAAGTTGCATAATGTCCCCTAGATAGAGCGACACCCTAATAGGTCAGGTGGGCTGCCATGACCCATGGTCGAGGAGGTGCCTATAAGGAAGAGAAAGTAAAATATGAATGCATAAGAACTCCTCGGCCTTCCCAGGCTTACTTTTTATACTGCACTTATCTTTCTATGTGATCCTAACTTTTTTATTTAGTTATTTGTAGAAATAATTTTTTGTTATCCGTAAGAGCCTAAACATATTTTTTGGGCTAAAACAAATCTTGCATGCAAGAAAATTAACTAGAAAATAGGTAATTTCTAGTGCGCAATCAATTTAAACATATCATTATTTATTTAAAATATTTAAAGTCCATATAGCAAGTGCCACTTAATTACAACCCAGGGTCTACAAAAAAAAATGTAGTAAGGTCATACTAACAACAACTTAAATTCTAACGCTATAGAATGACACAAGTATTTTTGAAATGGGATATTTTGGCCTTCATTTCTTCAACTTCTTTATTTGAGCTCTTTGGATTTGTCAGATCTTGATATCCAAGTGAAAGGAACTCCTCCTTGAGGGGGTATTTCTTTTCTCTTTGGAACTCAAAACAATCTAATCTCAATCCCCAAATGATAGGAATTCTCCCCTAAGAGATGTTTATTTCCTCTTTGGATTTCAGATTGATGTTTAACATTCCTTTTTAGATAACTTTCATGACACTTTTGAAATTTATAAATATATAAAGAAGCAGGACTATAATACAACTTGCATGTTTTCCTAAGAAGTTATATTTAAAATCATCAAAATCATCCCAAGCAGTTATATAATTTTATTTGCTCACATTTGAGCTAATCACAATCACTTATCCATGCTCTTATTTTTAGGGGGCTTAAAAATTGTTTTCTCCTACAAAAAATTCATTAGTTAAATTCTAATTTAACCCCCTTAAATAGCCCTACATGAGCATGACCACCTGCAAGAAATTTTATGAGCATCAAGATCATCCTAACCTAGAAAAATCTAGCGACCATCACATCATATCACAGATAATATGTAGAAATTATCACATCATCAACAACATAGAACATATCAAACCATATCAACCATCATATAGTAAACTACACATAAAACTACGTCACAAAGAAATAATATTTATAAAAGCATACTGACCTAGCCTATAATAAGAGTTATTTGTCCTAACAAATGATCTATAGTGTGTGTTTCAGGCTGTGTGGCATGGATATTTCCTAAGTTAGTATTTGTTTGATGTTCTTTAATGACTTTGCTTTATTTATTTTTAGGTAAAGAGGGAATTTTAGTTTTCAGTTTAAATATTAGTATTTTAATATTAATTTTATAATGAATCTTTTTTGGTAAATGGTTACTATCTTTGCTTTCACCATAACCATGAGATTTATTTCACCATTCTTGAGGCTAAGTTAAAAGCCTCGCAGGCCTCGGTTACCCAATAGTAACTAATATTTTAAAATAAGTTTATTTTTTTTGGATTAATGGTTAATCACTTTTAATGAGTTCGTTATTGATTTGATTGATTTACTTGATAATTTTTTAAAATTTGCATGAAATATTAAATTTTAGGTTTATTATAAATATTTTGTATTTTTAAATTAAGGGTCCATTTTGTACTTTTTAAATAAATTTAAGTTATGGAATTTTTATATTTTTTATAAATACTTGTCCTAAGGTGAGTAAAATGTTTTTAAGTTTGCTCCATTTTGGAATTTTTTTATTATTAGTTATGATTTTTTTAAGTTTAGGTGTGTTTTTGAACTACAATGGACCAAAATGTTAACTTTTATTTTGAGAAAATTCTATATATGTGTTATTTTTTATAAATACTAGATTCAATTATGAGTATAATATTTTTGAGTTTTTTTCAATTTAGAGTTTTCTTGAATTACATATGATTTTTCAAAGTTTAGCATTTATTTGAATTATTTAATTACTTAATTTTGGAGGATTTATGATTTTGGTTCCAAATCAATCCCAAATTTCGTGGAATGTCTCCTAAATATCAATAATAACTTTTAGGGGTGATTCCAAATGTTTAGAATTATTTTTGAATTTTAATTATTTTTAATTAAGTATTAATAAATTATTAATGAATATTAATTAAATTTTATTTAAAATATTTTATTTTAATTGAGATTATTAATCTCTATATTTTATTAGATCTTTTTGAAATTTAATTTGATTATTTAAATTTTATTAATTATTTTTAATTCTTTAATTAAAAAATGATTATTTAGTATATTTAAATAAAAATTTTACTTCAAATTTTTATTTAATTAAAATTGAATTAAATTTTAATTTTGGATTTTAATTTCTAATGAGTATAGATATGATTTAGAATTGATAAATGTTTGTTTCATATTTTTATGGAATTTTGTTTGAATTTTCATTAATTGTAAGAGTTCATTCTTAAGTAAGGGGAATGTTTGGATTATGGTATTTAAAGGTGGATTCAAAGGGTGGTTTAAGCATAGTATGCAATTCACTAGTACTATGTTTGATGCTTAGTCACTAAAGGATGTGTGTAGGAATTCTAGGTTTTGCCTAAGTTCAATAAACTCATTCCTAATCATTCTCTTAAGGTCTCACTAAGTTACAAATGATTGTAAATCAAAGTCTCTAACCCTTGGACATATGCTTATTGATAATCACATCACACCAATCATTGTGATTTAAACATAAGTGCAAAAGTGATGGTAAATTTCTTAACATTTGGGTTAAACCATAACCCAAATATTTGGAAGTTCACCTATAGGCAAAATCCCCCATTCATCCATGCTTAAGCTCTATTTAAAAATTCCATAAGATATTTGGATGTGCATCATAATTTTTAAAGTGTAATTATGATGTGTTCCAAAATGTTACCATAGTAGATTTCAAATACTATTATAATAAGTTCAAAATATTACTATGATAAGTTTAAAATATTTGTATAATATATTAAACAATAGTATTATAGTATGTTAAAAGGAAAATAATTATAATAGATTTTAAAATACCACTATAATGAGTTTTAGAAAATTTTTTTTTTTTAATACTACTATGATTTAAAATAAAGTTTAAATGAAGTTGACAAATTATAATTAATATACCCATACTCTGACCCGAAAAATATAGGTTCAATTGCAATAAAAAAATTAGAGAGGAACTAGGAAATAATTAAGAAAATTAGGGAAAACATGTAGCCATAGTTATTATCTAAATATAGGCATTTTAGTTTTAATTTGGTTTTCAAAAGGTGGGAAATATTATTTTGAAGAAAATGAGTGGTTACACAACATTTGGCCAAGTATTTAATTTTTTATGAATTTTTTATGTTTAATATGTTTTAAAATAATTAAAACTAAATCATATTAGTTAAAACAACGGTGACGGTGTGCCATGCGTTAGCCTGCAATTGGCAAAATCAAACTGTTGGATGATGCAACAATCATTTGTAATGGTTGAAATATGGTGGCACGACACCACGCTCCATTGAATTACGTCAGACACGCGGTCAAATTGCCGGATCACCCATGGTTTTGAATGGATGGCTGAGATCATGTCAAACGGGCATCCGAACAGTTGAGGGCACTGCACAGTCTAGATGAATAATGAAATGACAAGATATGATCCATTGATCATGAGATCAATGGCTTAGAAAAGGTATAATTGCATGCGTAGTCAAGGGTACGCCCAAAAGATGAAGAACGACTCGTTCTTCCAAAATACTAAACCAAATGCTATAAAATTTTAAATAGATCATAAGGGGATATTGTTGAAAGGTGAGGGAGTTATTTTATGGCATGAAACATACTTTATGAAAAGTTATTTAACCCTATTTATTACAAGCTAGGGTTAGATATTTACCATGATTGGCTAAATGGTTATTGACGTTTAATGGCTTGATGAGCTTGTAAATTGTCCTAGATCAATCCCCTAGAATAACTCAAAGCTTGAGAAGGTTTGGATCACAAGCTACAAGGCTTGGAATGACTTCAAGCTTGTGGTAGTTGGAAACTCATCATTGATGGCTTCTCGCTGGTGGGTATAAGCTAGGAAGATATTCAAGAGGACGTGTAGAGCCGAAACAAAATGAGATTTTTTACTAGAAGAGCTTTGTGTAATGACTTATGTTTGAATGAAGGATTTAAGGCATTTTGCCTATTTTTAGGATTTAGGGCTATAAGGAACCACTATGATACATTAGGTCCTCCTTTGGATGGAGGACATATGCCCAATGTGTTTAATTTATAGGGGGACACTATTTTTCCATTTCTAGCTAAACCAAGCCTTGAGCTCAATTTTAGGAACTTTTGAGAGATTTTAGGTTCATTTCAAATAGCTGGGCGGAGATGGAATAGGGGGAAATAGACTTGGATGGATAAAATGACCATTTAAACCCCCTTCACCCATTTGTTGACCATTTTACCAATCAAATAGCTAAAGGGTACTGAAGTGGAAGGCAGGTGATGGCTAGGTGTTGATGATGTAGACTCCAAGAGGTTTGAAGCAATGAGTTTAAGGTTTAATTAAATGGTCAAGCTGATGTGAGAAGTTTGATCACTATAACTTGTTTGACCAAGTCAAACTAGCTATTCCTTGACTCATGCTATGCTTAGGGATGACCACACTATGCATTAGAATTGGATTGAATGCCTTAAGAGCTTGGTTTGAATGGGTTGCATGGCTTGACTAATTCGGTCTAATTTGATGAATCAAGGGTCCATTTGACCAAGCCAACTGGTGACTAGGTCAGGGTGTGAGCAATTCACTACAAGTGTTAATGAGGAGAATTTAATGAAGATCAAGAGTGAAATGAAGTTCAAGTGAAAGCAACTGAGATTCTTGATAAGTTAAGCTAGCTTAAGCTAGCTCAATCGGGTCAAAATGGGTCAATCATAGATTCAAAAGCTAGTGATTGTTAATTTGATCATTGAAGCTCCTAGTGAAGAGATTTGAGTAATGATTAAGGTCATATGGTTTGTATATTGAACTGAGCAGTGTAATAAACTCATAAGTTATAATTCATGGTTGATCTAGTCAACTAGATTAGACCAAGAATAAAAAATGGGTCCAACAGATTCAGACTAAATGTCTTGATACTAATGGAGGTTGTCTAATGCCACGAGGAGGCCATTTGGTTTGAAATGCATGTTTGACTTCTTAAGAGGCAATTTGTTTAATCATAGTTGACTTGGTCAATCAGGTTAGAACAAAACTTGATTTTGGATCCAATGAACTCCTAATAATGTATAGAATGCACTAGAATAGATTTCATGGCTTAATTTGGCTGAGCCATATTAAAGTTTGGATAAAATTTAAAGTTTTCCCTTAATGGGTACTTTGGCCGTTTGGTCCCCTGGTCAACTTTGGGTTAATAAATGTTAGTTATGGGTTTAACATGTCGTAAAGATGATTATGAACATGTTCAAAGGATTTGGGGAAGGTCCCAATGTCAAATTTCACAAGATGTCAGGTCTAGTGGCATAGGATGTAATTATATGGAGGTTTTGTAGTCTTTGGAGTTCAATTGAGTTTTTGTTGTTAGAGGTCTTAGATTGATCTCAAATTTAGAGGGTTGATCCTACAGACATACCTAATCAATATGAAATTCCGAAATAAAAAATGTAAGGTCATTTTATTAGGTTTTTGGGTGATTGAAAATCACCTAAAAAGGATTATGGGCCAAGCTTTTGGCCTTTTATTTTATTTTATTTTATTTTTTGAAAATTTTGATCTGGTCTTGGTTTTGGATTTGGTATTGATTGATGAACCTCATTCAAAGATGATGTAAATAAATGGACCCCCAATATATATATATATATATATATATATATATATATATATATATATATATATATATATATATATATATATATATATATATATATATATATATATATATATATATATATATATATATATATTAGAATAAAGTTGTATTACACATATTGGTGTTGACCGATTGAAAGAATCTCAAAAGAGAACAGATTTGAGTTTTGAATTTTAGGGAGAAGCAATATCTAACCTTAGGTCTAAAAGATGCCATCATGGAACTTATACCTAAGAGATGAATATTGGATTAATTTGACGAGCCTCTAGATTTAAGTTAGTAAAAATGAGGACTCACACCTGACTATGTTAGAGAGGTGGCTAAATTATGAAGGGGCCCATTAGGCTTAATCCAAAAATAGCTAGCCAAGATCCTAGGAAATAGGAAGGTGGAGGACTGACACAAATCCTTAAAAAGATTGAAAACTAGAGTTGTTTCATAAGGGGCTTAACTCTACTGCTAGCAAATGATCATATGAAAAGGAAGTATGAGGACTCACAACTAAATATAGATGATGTAAAGAATTGATTTATAACTATGATGGTGTATAGAGGCTTTGCTCCACCACTAGTGGGTGATTATTAGAAAGGAAAACACAAGGAATCACACCTCACTATAGAGGATCAAAAGTTTGATTTATGATGCTAGGATGGTACCATAGAGGGCTTTGTTCCATCACCAGTGAATAATTAAAAGGAAAGAAAGCTCGGAGACTCACACCTAATCTTAGAGGATTGGAAACTATAGTGGTGAAGTGAGGGACTTTGCTCCACTACTAGTACATAATTATATGAAAAGGAAACATGTGGACTCACACCTAACCATAAAAGATCAAAAAATTTAGTTTTTCAGAATAGGTGGTGTCGCAGGGGGCTTTTATCTATCACTGGTAGATGATTGTATGAAAAGGAAGCATAGGGCTCACACCTAACCATAAAGGATCAAAAGACTTGATTTTTGAGAGTAGGATGGTGTCATAGATAGCTTTGCTACACCACAAGTGGGTCATCATAAAGAAAGGAAGTACAGGGACTCACACCTAAACATAGAGGATCAAAAGATTTGATTTATGATATTAGGATGGTGCTGTATAGGGATTTTCTCCATCTCTAGCAGATGATTATAATGAAAGGAATTACGAGGACTCACACCTAACCTTATAGAATTATAAACTAGAATTATGTCATGAGGGCATTGCTCCACTATTAGTAGATGGTCATATGGAAAGGAAGCACGAGGAATCACATCTAACCTGAAGACACTACAGATGACTAAATTTAATCTGATTCAAAAATAAATATTTTAATTAATTATATACTTGGATTATATCAAGCATAATATTTCTTAAGGAAACTCTCACTGACAGGAAGCATCAAAAGTTTTCCTTTACAATTGACTAACTGATAAGAGCCCCCTTCGCATATTGTATCTACAACAAAGGGCCCTCCAAAGTTGGATAAAACTTCCCACTAATTTTTTTTGAGCTAATATAAGCCTCCAAAGAATCAAGACCAAGTCTACTACTTAGAAGATTTTAGGTCACACAAACTTATCATTGGCTTGAACCATTCATGCTTTATACAACTCTAAGTTATTCTAAGCCTAGAGTTGACTCTTTTCAAAGCATTCAAAAACTTCTAACCAGAGTCATGTATTTTATTCAGTTATGATTTGATTTTGTGCAGCAATTTTTAATAAAATAATTTGTATTTCTAAAGGGAAAATGACCTCAGACCCATACATAAGAGCGAATGGAGTGGATTGGGCTAGGGTCCTATAAGTGGTTTGGTAAGCCCAATAGGCTTCCGTCAACCTCTCATTCTATGGATGTTTATTGTCATCCAAGGTATTTTTGATGATTTACACCATAATTTTGTTGAAGGCTTCAGCCAACCCATTAGTCCATGGGTAATAGAATGTTAAATATATCCAATCAATGCATTATCATCATGCAAAATTTTTTATTTTTGTAGACTTAAATGTGGAGCCATTATCAAATATGATCTTGCATGGCCCACCAAATTGATATAAGATATGGTCACAAATGAATTTCATAACATGGTGTAATGTTACCTAACGTGAAGGAATTGATTTTGCTGACTTGGAGAAATAATCAATCACGCCTAAAATGAAGTGATGAACTTTTAAAAAGGGAGGGTCAGTAAGCCTGTTAACATATGTGCCCCAACTTTTGAAGGGTCACAAAGCTATCGTCGGATGCAACATGTTAGGCAGTTGATGTAAAACCATACCATGAACTTAGAGCTGATGAAAACATTTTGCAACATCCATGCAATCATCAATCATCATGGACCTGTTAGTGGAATTTTGAAAGCGGGTTTTGAAAAGGGTTAGTTTTCTTTAGAAATTTAGAATTGACTTTGGATTTGAATTTTCAGATCGAACATCCCATTAGAAAAGTCATACCACTTTCAGAGGTGGAAATAAGATTTCAAAATGGGGTTTAAACCTAGAATTGTAAATCCTACCTCAAATATCATAACTAAATTCAATAAAAGATTACATATTACATTGAAAGGTTAAAATAATGTTCAATCTTATTTCTAAATATAATATTTTAGGTTAATTATCATTAATTTTATGCCTAAAACCTTATTAATAAATAATATATCTCCCCTAAGGAAGAAGATATCATTGATTAATAATTTTTTAGATATGACGATAATGATCATTGTAGGTTTAATTTTTCCAAAGAAAGACTAATTTGAATTTTAAAAATTTCTATCGAAAAATTTGGGATTATGTTTAGATTTCAATTCTGAAATTAAACTAATTATTATTGGTGATTTATCACCTCAAAAGGAAAAAATAAAATCCCATAACGGGTTCAGATCCAAAATTGTAGATTTTCTCTTGAATTTTATAGCCTGATTTAAGGTAAGACCACATATGACCCAAAAGGGTCAAAATGAAGTTTATCCAAATATCATATTACATTAATCAAGAGAAGTGATTATTAGTTTCATATTTGAATTCATCCTAATAAATGATATGTCTCTCTGGAGGAAGAATATATCATTCGTTAATAATCATTCAAATATAATTATGAGCGCAAGCCCTCATAGTTAATTACATCATAGGAAATAAGAATTTTCTATGAATACTCTCGATTAAAATAACAATTGAACTTTTGTTTAGAGACTTTCTAGGAGTGATGTCAAAGGATGTGGAATTAGAATTTCAAGTGGGATTAGAGCAAGATTAAGCACTTATTTTTTGGGTCAATGGAAGAAGGGTAGGAGGCAATTTAAGATTCTAAAAATAATTCAGAAGTACCATGACCTAATCTAAGTGTAGGGCTTTAAATTTTGGATTGAAAGAAGATTTAGTTTGAGTTGAATATTTTATTAGAAATTTGAAATTGTATTCCCTGAATTTGGGGTATTATGATTCAAAATCTACCCCATATCTTAAATCTAAATTGGGCACCAAATAATGGTGACCCTAACCTAACTAATATAATGCAAAAACTTATAGCCAACCACCTAGTTAGTTTTAAACCATGAGTCTGATTATTTTTATGAAAGAGTGGTAGGGACTTTTTTATTAAGGTTTTTGAGAACTAAGACTAATGTCTAGGGATTGTCATAAGTAGCCACTTGACTTATATTGGGTCAAAATGCTAAAGATATATGCAATTAAAGTTTTCTAAACTTCTTTTAAATGTGTTTTTGATGCAATGCATGCTAATCGACTCGATTAGTACTTAAAAATGGAATGAATCAAATTTTAAAAATGACTTAAAAATAGTTTTTATCCTTGAGATTGCCTAGATTTTCCTTGATAGATCTTCACCCTCATAGGCTAGGTGGTCTGCCAAAACCCTCAGATAGAGAGGTGTCTAATAAGAGGAAGAGAATAGTGCAACAATATATTATCTGAACTTCCGACAGTCCCAAACTTACTTCTTAGACCGTTAGAGTTTCTATATTATCTTAAAATTTTATTTAAATTTAAGTATAAAAAATTTGATGCACCCTCACAAGCCTCCACGTATCTAGGATAAAATAAAAATGGCACACAATCGCAAAAAAATGGGAAAAAAGGCAATCCTATATACAATTAAATCAACTCAAATATATAAATATAATCAAATTAATTAATAAATATCTATAGGCATGTTACCTTGCTTATTACAACCTAGAAATGTAAAAATTGAAAGATGTCGAGCTCCACTAACCATAAACCCAGATTCTAATCCTAGGATAGACACACGCAGACTTTGAGTGGGATAATCTTATGTCTTCAGCTCCTCGATCTTCACCTCTTAGGGCTTATTAGATTCATTGCACTTGGATATACAAATGTAAAAGAGAACTCTACCCCCAAGGGGGAAGCTATTCTTCCCATTTTGGTAGTGTAGTGATCCAAAGTTGAGCTTTCAAATGGACAAGGATTATCCCCCTAAGGGTTATCCTTTAATCTTTTGAATTTTATTTTGGGTTTAAGTATCCTAAAATCAAAGACTCCTTTACAACTCTTAACCTTGAATGAATTATATTTGATATTAAAAAATCTATACTCTCATACCGGGTTATCCTAAGAATTTAATAATCATATCAATTCCCAAGAAGTTATATATATATATATATATATATATATATATATATATATATATATAGTAAACACTCTTGGCCACGCTCTTATTTATTTTTGGTGCTAAGCAGTTGAAGTACTTATAGTAGTTATATTTATTATTTACATAGCCCCCTTTATTGTCCTGTATAAGCGTGATCACCTATATAAGATTGAATTAGTATAAATCACCCCAAACCTAGGGGTAAATCTAAAGCCAATCATATCATCAATCCACAAAGTGTAGTAAAGGAAGTAAACAAACACACCAAGCAATTTCAATCACAACATATAATGAAACCTCAGAAAACACAGCACATAACAGTAAAGTAAACACCGACCTAGCCTATAATAGAGTTGGTTATCCTAGCAAACTATCTAAAGTGTGTGTAGAAAGTTGTATGGCTGGGGTAGATCATAAACTGGTTTTTTTGTTAAAGTTCTTTCTAATGCTTGAGTTTGTTAAAGTTTAAAGGGGATATTTATTTTTGAGTTTAAATATTAATATGTTAAATCTTAGTTAATGATATATTTTTATTATTAAATGATTACTATCTTTGTTACTCACCAAGGTCATGAAGTTTATTTCACCTTCATTGGGCTAAGTTAATATCCTCACGGGCGTGGGTTACCTAGTAGCAATCGAGGTTGATTAAGTTGATTTAGTTGGTTAGAAATCAAGAAATGATTAGTCCTAATTTAATCAATTAATTACTAATTTTAAAAGTTAAATTAGTTTATATTTTTTGTTAATAGGTTCGTGGCGTTGTGCCAGCAGGCTCAAGGAACCAAGCCTTCTTAGGACACATAGCCCTGCAATCCAAAGTATTCCATCCAAAAAATCTTATTGATGTAGTTGAATTAAAGATTTTAATTTAGTTTAATAATTAAAATTGACTTCATTTTGATATTTTACACTCCATTAAATTCATTCGTGGTATTTTGCCACCAGGCTCGAGGAACTAGGCCTCCTTAGGACACGTAGCCCCGTAACCCTGAGTAGTCCATCCAATAAATTTCATCTTTACAGTGGTTGTTTTGTATTAGAAAGTTGGTTAAGTGGTTATATTAATCAAATGAAGTTTTCTAAAATTTTAACAAATTATTGAATTTTGAGATATATTGGAATTATTTAAAAGCATTAATTAAAGGGGCCAAAAGTTGACTTTATAAATTAAAATTAATTTTAGAAATTTTAGATTTTTAATAAATATTAGACTTTATAATGATTAATTAGATTGTTAGTTTTCTTAATTTGAAGTTTTCTATGTGAAGCTATGAATTTTGAAAGTTTTAACTTAAGGTTTATCAAATTGTTAACTTTTTCAACTTTGATTGATTTTTGAAGATTTGACATTTCTAGAAAATACTAGACCTTAAACAAAGTTGAATGGCTTTGAGTTTGACTAATTTTGATTTTTTTGGAACTACTTATGATTTTTCAAAGTTTAAGCATTTAATAAATTTCAAAATTACTTATTATGAAGGTTTTGATTGTTCTGATCTGAACTCATTCCAAACTTTATTGTATCACTCCTTAAGGTTTGGGATGACCCATGGGAATGTTTCTAAATGTTTGGAAATTATTTGTGAATTTTAATAAATTTTCATTAATTATTTGAATTAATTATTGATTTTTCATGGAAATTAAATTAAATTGAAATTTGGAGTTATCTTATAGGGTTATTACTTTTCTTAGGTATAAAATTCAATTTATGTTAGTTTGATATGTTAATTGTATTTTTTGGATTTAAATTTGATTTACAGTAATTTTTAGAATTTTTTATGTCCCTAAAAGAAATGAATTTTAGCATGTTTAATTTTCTGTCCTAAAGGGCTCCAAATTCAATCAAATTTAAACCTATGATTCAAGATGTCACTAAGTTTGATTTTGCCAAGTTTCACCTCTATTGGGTATGTGTATAATTTCATAAGAATTTTCTAAGTTATTTAGACAACATCCTTAACTATTTTTCCTAGGTGTCACTAAAGATAAATTGGGTATGAAATTTTGTTCAACTAACCCTAGTACATATGCAATCACACCACAGAAATCATGCATCCTGCATCCTGATTCTAAATATATAGGAAGTTATGATTTTTCAATGTTTTTGGTCCAAAATGGACCCATTAATTTGAAAATTCACATCACAACAATCTATTGGATACCTTAGAAAAATCACATAACATGCCTAAGATACCCAAAAATCTTTCACCAAAATTTGGCCCCCAATTGACCAATGGATTGAGAGAAAATTATAAAAAACTATTTTCAAACAAATTGGGATATCTCACAATTTTGGAATCAAATTAACTTAATTTAAAATTTAATAAATAATACATCAAATTTCCTTTCCAATGAGCCAAAAAATGTCTAATTTGGTGAAAAATTCAATTTATTGTGAATTTTGGAATTTTTTGGGCTTTAAAAAAATTTTATTTAGATTTGGGTCAAATTAATTGTCGGCCAAATCGTTGGCTAATGGAGGCGTGATGCCATGGCATGGTGCAACATGTCAAATCCGGGATGGGTCACTTAACCACGTCAGACCCGACGATCCAACAGTCATAATAGAAAGCTAAGAGATTGATGGTCGAGAGGCTGCCAGATCACCCCCTGACCACGGGAGAACATGCATTCGAGCCTTAGGGCAAACCACGCGGTTTACTCAGATCTGGGCTATCTAATCTTCAATTGGATGGCTAATACCTTCTAGTTTTCTCTAGTTCATTTTGAATAAAAAATTTTAAATGTTCATATCTCTCAAAATACTTGACAAACTTAACAAATTTGAAACATAGCATGGGGGCAACATAATCTTGTAATGCCTAAAGTTTGGAGGCTCCATGCATTACAGATTTCTTGTAAATTCAAATTTAATTTCTACCTAAAAGTTAGAAAATATTATAATCTACCT
Source organism: Dendrobium huoshanense (assembly GCA_016618105.1). Classification (NCBI taxonomy): domain Eukaryota; kingdom Viridiplantae; phylum Streptophyta; class Magnoliopsida; order Asparagales; family Orchidaceae; genus Dendrobium; species Dendrobium huoshanense. Next base: position 35,610,494 of record CM028352.1, on the reverse strand, counting down.
AACAAATTTTTGTGATCATGGACTCCTTTTTCCCCTCCTGATGTCCTCTACAAGTTTGCTGAAGACTCTAGAGGATTTGAAGAGCTAGATTTTAAGTTATTTAATAAAGAATGTTTTCTCTCACTAGAATGGCCTCTCCTCACAAAATAGTGATATGAGAGCTAGAAATGATGGGGAAAGGCTTGGAATGGACTTGGAAAGGGCTGGAGAGGATGGGGAAGGCTCTTGAAAGGTTTGATACTGCTAGGGTTGGGACATAGATGAAATGAGAGGGAATGATGGGTATTAGGTCAAATTTCCTACACTTACCCATTTCTTTTAGGTTGGATGGCTAGGATTTGATTAGAGATGCTTTGGATGGGTGACAAGTGTCCCTAAGGTAGCCCAAAACTAGAAGAAAGTTGGTTGGTTGAGAGGGATTGGTCTCGGTCCATAGGAAGGGGGACCATACCTTTTCCCTCCTTTGGATGAACTAATTCTTGGCTTGGTTTAGGGAGCTGGTATTAGGGGGCCTCTTAGGAGAGGAAATGGTCCGCATCACATAAGGTTTAAGCATGTTTTGAAATGAGGATTGGATTGCCAAGGTGGAATGGCCACCTAAGCTTGAATGATAGTTTGTTTGACCATTTGACTAGTCAAACTAGTCAATGGGAGTGATGTGGCAGTCAAGGGAGTACCTTTGGGTGGTTGTATATATGGTCAAGTGTTTGAGATTAAATGTTTTGAAGTTTTGAGCAAATACATGAGATTGGATAGGGTTTTGACCTCTCCAAATGGGTTGACCAAGTCAATCAAAGGGGAGTTTGACTTGGAAAATTTTGAACATGCATGGAATGTCTAATTAGGTGATTTTGAAAGGTTAATTTGGCTTGAAATGGGTTTAAGCCTTGAAATTGACATTAATGTAAGTTAAAGGTTAATTTGGTCAACCATGATTGACTTAGTCAACCTGGTTAAACCATGAATTAAATTTGGATCAAACAAGTTCAAATGAGTATTTTGAGATCAACGGAGGTGGTCTCATATATTGGTGAGGTCATTTGGATTGAAATTGACATTTGAACCCTTAAGGGGCATTTTAGTCAACCAAGATTGACTTGCTCAACATGGTCAAACTAAAGGGTAGGTTTGGGTCCAATGTTTTCCCAAATATGTTTAGGATCTATTGGAGTAGGTTTTTAAGTTTGATATGGGAAGGTGACGTTGTTTTTTTAGGGAAAAGTACAAAAAACCCATTTAAAGGGCATTTTAGTCATTTTGAACTCTGGTTAATCCTGAGTCAAACTGGGTCTAAGAAAGGGCATTTTACTAGTCAACAAGTCATAACAAAGGTAATTAATATTATTGGGAGGTTTGGAAAGGGTCCTAAGGTCAAATTTTGTTAGATGGCAAGTTAAGTGGCATAAGCTAAAAATATTTGAAGATTCTACAACTTGTGGGAAAAGTTTCATTTCTAGGGGTAAAAACTTCAGAATGAGCTCAAATTTGGTGAGTTGACACTAGAGATATTTCATATCAACAAAAAATTAATAGACTCTGAATTAGAAGCCAATTAACTGGGTTTTAAGGTGATAGAAAAATCATCTAGAAGGGGTTTGAAGATCTAGGTCCTTAACCCAAAGATTTGATTTGGAATGTTAGGTTTGGATTGGATTCAGGAGTTGAATGGTTGGACTTGGCTTATCCACATCAGTGGAGATTAATTAGATGATTGAGATTGAATAGATGTAATTTAAAAGTTGATTGAATATTAATTGGAAGTTGAACTAGGGATTGAATTGGAGGATGTGGTTAAGTTTGTTGATGTTGAATTGGGCCTTACCTAGAACCTATGTGATTAGGCAGTAGAGACTTTCCAATTACTGGACCACCAAAAAGAAATCCAATTTGGTCTAAGTAACCTCATACAGAAATGAGATCAATAAATGAGACCCCCAATATGTGCAGTAGAACGAAGTCCTGTTGTATGTTAACCTCGCTTTTTTGCTCGCATTCTTCTCACACGTGTTTGATTAATTTAGTTGAACCTCATCAAGCCCAATTTTCACTTGAGGTGACTAGTTGAGTCAAATTAGACACGACGAAGTTCGATTACATGTGATTTGGGTTCGATTCTACCAAACTAAACTAATTTAATTAACTAGAATCAAACTTGAATCAGCTATATTCAAGTCAAGCCAAGTTCAATTTGAACTCCAATTTGGCCAAAATCAGCTTAATTACTTTAAAGAGGATTATAATTTTATTTCCTAAGCAGGTCTCCCGCTCTTGGCAACGGCGGGTGTATGATTCGAGGGATTCTGGTGACGACGGGGGATTCCTCTTTCTTTTTCGGCATAAATTTACTCTAGGCGTAGAGCTCTCCTAGAATTTCACGCTGGAAGACTCCTGTTCAAAATCCCCCGGGGAAAACTGCCGCGGGTGAACTCGACTCTCTTGGTTCTTCTCTCGCACATGTCTGTCTCTCTCTCGCACATGTCTGTCTCTCTCTCGCAGAAGCCAGGAGAGCGAAATCCCCCTCTCATGTTTTCCTCTTAGTTCGCAAGGCACCGGATAGGAAATCCCTCTCCTTCTCTCGACTCTTGCTCGCATAAGCTAGGGGCAAGATTTCTGAAATCCCTCTCCGCCGCCTCCCTGTTGTGACCTGAAACCTCCCTTTCCCACTCTCAGTTTCACACGCTTGGACTGAACCCGAAGCCACTGGACCACCTCCCTCTCTCTTTCCCTCTCCGATTTTCTTTTGTTCGCACGGCCCTATCGCAAGCCACATGAAGTCGAAGCTTCTCTGTCGATCTGCGGATCTGCCCTAGCCGACCAGCCTCTTTCATGATAGCAGGTATATGCTTCTCCACTCTTTCTCATTCTCTTTCTTCACTCCACTTCTTCTTCTAAAGTATCATTACAGTTAATCTGACCTTCTTCTTTGATGTACGTTTCACAAGACGAGATTCAGAAGAATAAAAAAGTCATTGTGTTTTTTTTCTTTGCAAATGGATTGTTGTGCAATGAGATCTAGCTCTCTCACGGATTTTTCTTGATATGAACGGTTATACTATTACTGGCGTTTCATTTGGATCAGTGTGAGTCTCTTATGTCATTCTCTATTATTATCCATTTGAAGAAAAGATTTTTCTGGATTTCTATATGATGTTAAGTTCATGCTTATGTTGTGAGGTATTGTTCTTTGCAAAACCCCCCATGAGCAGGGAGCCAGGGAAGAATGATGCATTAGTGAATTTCATCGTGTCTTTGCTTTATAATTCCATAAATCAATGGTTTAAGAAAAATTACTTCAACATTTGGAAGAATGGTTTCTCTCTTTCATGCCAATGTTTATTAAGTTTAATGGACTTTACATAGGTTTTTATTTTTATTTTTTGGTGGTAATCTTGAAGGAGATCCCACGATTACTTGTGATCATAAAGTAACTAGTCCCATGGTAGTTTACTTTATGAGATTTTGTAAATGTTACATGTCAAGTATTTGTTGAAATGCCACTAGAGAGAAGTTGTAAGTTGCTTGGTTCAGAAGCTTTGAGGAATCAATATGTTAGAGATCTGATTTTCTTCTTTTGATGGGGATGTTGATTCTTCGCTTTGAGGTTTATTCTACGAATGGTGAGTTTTATTGCTTGAGCAATACACTCCAATGATTGAAGAAACGAAAATGGGAGTCATGTTTTGTGTCTTAGTGGCATTGTTGAATTCAATATTAAGTGGCTAGTTTTGTGCTCCAAATTATTTTTGGTGATGGGTTATATGAAGATTTTTCACTATTTTTGTGTTTCAAACTATTTTGGGAACAAGTCATATGCAGATTTTTCACTGTTTTTTTGTTCCAAACTATTTTGGGAACAAGTCATGTGCAGATTTTCACTGTTTCTTGTGTTCTAACTATTTTGGGAACAAGTTATGGTTTTATGCTCCAAAACTAATTTGGAGATGAGTTAGTTGCTGATTTTTACTAGTTTTATGTTCCAAAATGATTTGGCGATGAGTTAGCTGCAATGGTTTTTTTGATTTCTTCTATTTGTTTCACTTCCCTCTCGCCCCACCTGCATCATCTTCTTTGTTTTAATCCGGATGGCTGGAGTTGATGAATGGTTTGAGGATCTACAATTATCTGAAATCTAAATGAGTTTATCTTGTGGATTAAAATAGCCTTAGCTCCTTCTTGGCAATCTCTTGAGAAGGGTTGCTTTTCCTTTCCCAAACCCAACCTAGAAGCCATGATATAACTGATTTGAAGTTTATAATGCATCGTTTGGGTTAATTTTTTTTTCTGATGCTGTGAATGATATTATGAGTTCTCTCTATTAAGATCAGTAGGAATTTGATTCTTTTTTGGGTTTCTTTTGTTAAGAATGTAATGGTGATAGAAACTCTAGTTCCTTTCTTCTTTAATCAAAGCTCTCATGTTAATGTCACTCTTGTGAGAAGTTAGAGAATGTTTTATGGAAGAGATTTGATTGTCTTATATAAGCAGGGCTGTTTTTCTTCTATCCCATAATATGATGCTAGTTTTAAGTCCTTAGCAAGCTATGGTTGTGCACTTGATATTAGAAATGAGCTTTTTAAGTTTGTTGAAAATTCCATTCCTGCTCTATGGTGCCCTCAATTTTTGGTGGAAGCATCTTGTCTCTCTTTTATTTGGCGAAGTTTTGTTGGTGTAGAGAATAGTGGTTTATACACATAGGTCTTTTATGTTGTTTTAAAACTCTTGGAGGTGATGAAGGATTTGTTTCATGAGTGGAGGGTTGATGTATCTTGTTATTCTCTTGGTGGTTAAAAGGAAGGATCCATGTGGTAAGATTTAACTTTTGAGGAATATTTGTTGTCCTAATTATACCTCTTGGGTTGGATTTTGATTTTCTACACCTTACTTTATCTAGATATGAGCTTTATCATTATAACATGAGATATCGCTCTTAGCAAAAAGCATTGTTGTGAGTATATGAATTTTATCTCACTGGAAGGGTGGCCCCACATATGAACCGTTGTGGATTCTTTTGTTCTATGAACTACACACTTGCAAACTCTATTGAAAGATTTGATGGCATATAAAAGAAAGGTTGCAAACTCTTTGGAAAGTAATCATGTGCCTCATAGATTCAAAGCAATTCATATTGTTAGAAGAATATTTAGCTATAAAAGTTCAAGGATGGTAAAATATCTCTATGCTTTCTCTCTACTTGATTGAGTTTTGTATGAAAAGTGATATTAGCAATTGTGTAGGAAAGTTCTCATATATGTTTTGTCTCAAATATATGCTTGGCATAGAATCGATTTAGCATTGTGTCGAATAGTTAAAGCATTTTCTTGGAATGTGGCAAATGTCATTTGCATTAAACTTTCTTTCTTATGATTGCAACTTAGTTGAGATTCAACATCAAATCAAATGACTTGTTTGCTTGCTACTTGGTTTGGAAAAGCTTTTTTTTTTTTAGTTTTCATTCTCAAAATCCATATAGCTTCACGAATGGCTTTGTGTTAGAGAATTTCATGAGTTGCCTTTGGTATGGGAAGTTTTATGAGTCGTTTTATATTGGAATATTTCATGAGTTGCTCTATGTTGGAAAATTCCATAACTTGCTTTATGTTTGAAAATATTCATGTGTATTCTAAGTCATGTGATAAATGAAAGATTTGTATCTATGCTAGTAAATGTCTATACATTCCATACATTTTTAAATGAGTTCTCATGTGCTTTGTGATTTCGATGCGGTATTACTCATGTTGTTGAAACACTTTTCTAACGGTTGGAGAAAATAAGTTGGCATCAAACCTCTCCGTTATCATTGCATGTTAGTAAGAGGTGTTGGAATGTTGTTTCTTACATTTGTTATGTGAGATTGGATTGTTGTTTGGAGAAGGTTTAAGAGTTCTGGAAGTTGAAAAGTAAAATGTGGGGAGTGTTAGAAACAATAATTCTCTCTTTCTATTTACTTCGATCTTTTCTCCTTCTACTGATATACCTTTTACACCTTGATGTGAAATTGGAAAAGTATATGATATCAAAAGTTTCAAAAGTCAAGTGGCTTAATCGATACACAATCCCGAAAAAATGTATGTTGTTATTTAATTGTATTTAATTTGATTATTCCCATATTAAGTAAATAACATGCTCTAATACAACCTTCTTTGTTTTTTTCTATATATTGTGAGGCTCTTTTTGGGGGTGCAAAAGCTAGGAGCAATTAGAGCATTATACGAAGGAGCATGAACAATTAATTCCGAGCATCAGTCGCCCCCATTCATTCTGGTGGGAGCGTTATGGGCGGAACCACCGGGTCATAGCCCCTGGTGTTGTGAGTTTCTTAAAACTTTGAAGCCTTTAGGAGCTCTTTGTGTGTGTGCTTCCCCACCCTTAGGACTCTATAGAAGCTTCATTTCTTAGATTATTATTTTTTACTTACTATAGAACCCAAAACTTACTCACACATACGTATGTAAAAATGGTTAGAAATAAACTTACTTTTGCCCCCTACAACTTTAGTGACACTGAAGGACAAAAACTAAGGATGAGTCTTAGAAAATCTAGATTTAGGATGCATGCTCCCTTTATGATATAAACATAAAACATAGAAAACTGTAGTGACATTCTACCATATGAGTACTGCATTAGTATTTAAGTCTAATTAATCATGAATCATCCTATAATCAAAACCCCCAACAAATTAGTAAGAATTCAAATCAAATGCATAAATGATACTTAACTCCTAATCAAACCATAATTAATATGTATAATCATTAAGAGGCAAATTTGGACATAAACTTAAACTAAAGTTAATCAATAAATTAATCACCCTCTCACAAACCTAAACTTGAAAGATATGGGTTAAATCAAAAGAACAAACCTAAAGTAAAACATGTTAAAGATAAAAGGCTCTTAAAATCCAAACTTTAATTTATGAAATCTTCTTGTAATCAATCACACTTCTAATCTAAAACACCTCTAATATTAAATTTAAATAAATTATAATCTAATTAACTAAGTGAACAAGATAAGAACTTATTAAAGGTTGAATCATGAACCAAAGTTTTTGAATCTAATAACCCATCTAAAATTTAATCAAATCATAAGATAATCTTTTAAAATCTACCTCTCAAATTGATAATGAAATCATTTAATATATCTTTCTTTTAATTTCCAACCAATTAAATTAACTTATCAAAAGTTGTTACTACCAGGTAATCCAAGCATACGAGGCTATTACGTTAGCCCCAAGGAGAGTGAAATAAACTTCACGGTCTCGGTGAGGAACAAAGATAGTAATTATAAAACATTTAAAATATAATCTAAAATAAATATTAAGACATTAATATTTAAACTTGAATTAAAATTTTCATTTGACCTTCAACAAATCAGAATAGAAAACAATTTTAACTAAATTATCCTATATAGGACATATCCAAATCACACAACCCGCTACATACATTATAACTTATTTGTTAAGATCATCGACTCTAGTCTTAGACTAAGCCACTAGTGTGTTTTGTTGTTATGCGGGTACCTTGCCTGGAGGGTATCCTTGGTGTGTTTATTTACTTTATGCACTTTAGATGTCATGACATGCATAATTATTTTCTTTGATACACTTTAGTTTATTAATTAATATACACATGAATTACATTCATGTATGCAAATTCATTTGCTATACTTTTTGGTGCAAAAAGAATGTCAAAGTAGAATATATCTAGAATGCTTGTAAAAGAAGACTCCAAGTAGAATGTACCTAGGTGCAAATGTATGTGCAGATAGTCAAATGTAAATATAAGGCGTCAAGAGTTGTAAGGATTTGAAACTATTTGCTTATACACACACATAGGGCTCGAAAAGATAATTCTCTCTTAGAGCATTCTCTTTTGGAATCTTATAGAAGATCGAAGTCAGAAGATGATAAGTAAATACAATCAAATCTACACATTTAATAGGTGTAGAAATCCAAGCCTGTTATTGTAGAGCTTAGCCACATTATTTTTCAGTAAACCTTGATTTGTATTTATGTTTTAAATGATGAATAAATATTTTATTTATGCATTCATTTCATGTATCATACATGGTGATAGATATATACATTTACATATTTAAATCAATGTCTCTGACTCGTTAGGATTAGAGCTCTTCAATCATGCATACATATGATAATTGATTATGCTAAGGATGTTAGTTGACAGCTCACTCCAAGAAAGCATAAGACCAAATTATATACCCCTCAATGTGTCTCATCTAAATTTTGATGAATTCTAAATCTGTCATTTCTACTAAGATAACAAATTCAATCTTTGATTTTTTTAAACTCATAATTTTAATCACATCTTTATTCATGTAAAAATGTCTAATTATCATCAAAGATAAATATAAGAGTTTATCCCCTTTGGAATAGAATTTAGGAACTTTCTCTATGCACCAAATTAATAAGAAAATGATACATCATCCTAAATCGAGAATCTTCTCAGGCCCCGACTTAAGATGTAATTAACCATTGGGCCTTGCGCCCAAGGGAAATCAAATTTTACCATCAAATAAACTCCACTCGAGTTGATGTATAGGGCGGAAGAAGCCTGTTGTTGCAATCAGGTCTGAATATTATTATTCATCGGGGTGTGTTGGCGAGAGTCACTATCCTTAATGGTTAATCATATGTGCGATCTAATCTGCTCTTCAATTAGCCCATTTGTAAAGAGCTTAAAGGCTTATGATCATCTCATCCTTCGAGATGGTGTGATCGTATCTCCTTTGCACTCTGGCCCCCACTGAGGGGCTGTTTGGTATGCAACATTAGGTTTGTAAAGTAAAATAATTACAGGTATTTGTTAAATTAGGTTTGGTTTATTTTGAACGGAATAAAAGAAAATCCTCGGAAGAATTAGCCGTGTATTAGACGGAGCTATTTCGGTGAAATAGAAACCCGCTCAAATTGAGCGGGTTTTAAATTCTCTGCATTTCATCGTCGGCTTCATTGCTTCGCAGGAGGTGTTAGATTGCGCACGAGTGGCTTCTTCGTCTCGAAAATTTGAAGCAATTCACTTCGCATATTTGGCATTGCACACCAGGCTGCCGCCGAAGGCGCAGGAGATTCCATTCTAGCTCGAAACCCCAAGCGCCTCGAGGAGGCCCGGGAGGCCGTTCGTCTCGCTACCGGCGAGGAGATCAATGTCTTCAGCGCCGATGTACGGGACGCCAAGGCCGTGAGCCGAGCGGTCGAGGAAGCTGGGCCAATTGACGTGCTGGTTTGCAACCAGGGTATGCTTTTGGCTCTGGAGCTCGAGAAGCAGGAACTCGAGGAGATCAAGTTTATGGTCGATGTTAATTTGATGGATACGTTCCATTTAATAAAGGCTGCGCTTCCGACGATGAAGCGGATGACCGGGGAGACTGGCCTCCCAGCCTCTATTGCCTTAATGTCCTCACAAGATGGACAGGTTTGTTCCGATTCTTTCTGCTGTTTGATTGGAATTTTTTCTTGTTATTGGTCATACTTCGAATTTCATATGTCAGAAGGCCGAGTCATTCGGATAATCTATGCATACGTGGTCGTGCATTCAAGCATTCACGTTTAATTGGGCGTTCTTGTTCTCATTTCTTGTTATTCTAATTGTTGATTGGGGTGTTCATTTTCAATCTAGGTGGATATCTATGGTTACGCAGCATACTCCGCAAGCAAATTTGCTCTTCGAGGCTTGAGTGAGGCGTTGCAGCACGAGGTCATTGCAGATAATATTTATGTCTCTAATATTTCCTCCGGACACAGAAACGCCAGGTTTTGCTGAAGGTTTGGCACGTGTCTATCTACATACTAGCTTTCTTGTTGAATTCTTTTCTGTTTTTTTATGAAGATTTTTAACATAAAACTCACTGTGCTATTTCGTTCAAGGTACCTGATTTACCTATTGTTAATTTCATATTTTTGTATGTTATGGTTAATTGGCCTTCCTGCCTATTGTTTTTGAAGTTACAACGCACTTGTAAAATTATCTGATAAGTAGCTCTCTTTTATGATTTTGAGCTTAAAACTAAGCTTTGCCAAGATATTTAACTGGAAGTAAGGTTCTATCTGTTCACAACTAGTGAAGCACATTGTTCACTCGAAACGATGTTGATTGAAGTATCTGCTGCTTAATTTTAGCATATTTTAGCAGCTTTTGTGATGAAATGAGAAAATTTACATCAAGAGTTATAAATGAAAAATCAGCTCATATTATACCTTTTCTATAGGACTGCATTTTCTAGATAATGAACTTGTTTTGGGGGCTTTATTTCTCTCAGGAGAGCAAGAGAGAAGACCTGAGCTCACCAACATAATAGCAGGATCATCTAAAGAAATGAAGGCAGATGATGTCGCAAAGCATCTCTGAATGGCATCAAATCTGTAAGATTTATCATTCCATGCAACTTTGAAGGAACAATCATTGCTATCGCAACTTGTGGATTGTCTCCTAAGAGTTCGTTCATAACAGCATTTATTGAGGTAGCTGTTGCCAGTTTCTTGCGACTTGCAGCTCTATTCTTCCAGTGGAATTGGTTTTGTACTATAGAGAAGTGGCAGAAGACCAAAAACTCTGCTAAACTGAAAGAAAACACTTATTAGCCTGTTATAGGATGATACTGCACTTTTAGTTTTCTTGCTCTTTGGTTACTCTGAAATAATATTAAATTCAATATAATGTTGATATGAACTTTTCCTTTCTTCCACTCCTTTGCCATTGATTCATAATTGAGACTTCATAACTTGAGATGCATGATAATTTGCATGGCATTTACCTTTTAATCAGACATTAAAGTTTTTAGCTTTATATAATAACTGTACCAATAGTTCTAAGTGGTGAGATAAACATTTGGTGAGGCTGTTATAGTTTACCAGTTGATTCTATTCTACTGTGAAGCAAATCAATTAACCATTTGATAGATGTTTTCACCACTCCTTTTACAATTATTTTTCTTGTATTTTTATTGAAGCAAATCAATTAATAATTATTTTTCTTGTAAACTAAATTAAGCTTGATTTATTTTAAATTGATTGAAATACATCTTAACTTAATTCGATTTAGATTTAAATAAATTGAATTAAATAAAAAAATTTATAACACCAAATAATATTAATTATTATAAATATATTGCTTTTATAAATATACTTATTTTAATGTCAAATAAATTATTAAAAAAATATTTTTACTTTACTCTGGATATACCTAACCAAACAAGGGAAACAATTCTCCTGCGTTTATTTTACAGACAACCAAATAGACTCAAAGTATTCAGAATGTATTGCATTTATTTTACACTGCATTTTTTTTGCAGGCAATCAAACACCCCCTGAGCGGTATCCTTTTGGAGGTCCACATTGTACATATTAGTGTTGACCAAATGAAAAGATGAAACAATCTATTTTGATTCTAAGGAAAGCGTGGGCCAAACCTTAGGGAATCAAAGTTAAGCAAACACTAGGGTGGTGCCACAAAGGTGTTATCCATCACTAGTAGACAATGTTTAAAATTGCGTAATCAGGTATTGAGGCGTTTTTCGTTCGTGAGGCGAGGCGTAAGCCTCAAGGCGTTTTGAGACGTAAGCCTCAAAATCTAAAAATTGCGTAAACATAAAATGATTAATTTTTTATATACTAATGAGTAAAAAATATAAAACATAAAAAGGCACAAGATATGAAGTGAAATCAAAATATCCCAATAATAAGACAATATGAAATATAGTTCAACTCAAATTATATCTTTCCCAAATCACATAATTCTTTTCATTAATATATAATTCCATAATAAATAACAATGACATATCACATAAGAACTCATAAGTCACCAGCACTGTCATTACTAAGAGGGTCTTCATTTGAATTATCATTATGATGAACTGTTCTCTCCCCTTCCTCCTCTTCTATAGAGTCCAATGTCTCCCAATCAAAGCATGCACTCATGAAGAAAACTTACAGAAAGCATGCACTCATGAAGAAGCAAATTAACACTAACAACAATTACTAAAGATGATGAATACAACAATATGTCGGGCAGTTACGGGTCTAAGGGGGTGCTGCTACTTTGCGAGGTTCGACCTGTCAGGTCAGGTCGCAGAGTTAAGGGGCAGAGCCCTTACGGGGGTAATTTTGAAGTTTTGTTTATTTTTAAAGTTCGTATGTCATTTGTATGAAAAGATACTGAGCGGTACCGAGTATTTACCTAGCGGTATCGAGCATGTACCGAGCGGTACCGGGCATGTACAGAGTGGTACCAAACATTATTGTACGGAGCGGTACCGAGCATTTTTTTTTTAATTTTAAGAGGCATACGCCTCTAAAACATGAGGCAAGGCACGCCTCAGTGAACTTGAGGCGTACGCCTGAACTTGAGGCGTACGCCTCAATGCAAGCTCTCATTGCGTAGCTTTGAGGCTTAAAATTTTAAAATTGCGCTGAGGCGTGCCTCTTATTGCGCAATTTTAAACCATGACTATAATCAATGAGGGGATCTTTATTTGAGTCTTCATCATTAACAAATTGATCTATCCATTGTCTCATCATGTGGAGTTCAATGCCTCTCAATCTTTTTTGTCTTCATTTAATTCAATCTTTTTTTTTCTTTTATAAATATTTGTCATGAATGTAAAGATGAGAATAATACTCCAAAATTTTTAGAGGAATAAGTGATGGTGGTCATGTGCGGCTTTCAAGTGGTTCTTGACAGTGGCTATGATGAGGGTGGCTACGAGTAAGGTGGTGGGCAAAAAGTCGAGGCTGTTGAGAGGAAGTTGTTGCAGCTTGGGGGTGCATGAAGGTGTGATTTATTAGAGGCTTTAGTTTAGGATTTAGATAAATTTTAATAAAATAAATAAATAAATCGGTGAAGGCGTAAGCCTTACGCTAGTATGGCGAGGCGCGCCTCAAGGTGGGCCTCAGCCAAGCTGAGGCGTAAGCCTCATAAAAAAAATCTTGAGGCGTAAGCCTTAAGGCGTTTTCACTGGAATTACGCTGAGGCGGCCCTCAAGACGAGCCTCATATTGCGCAATTTTAAACATTGCTAGTAGGTGATCGTGTGGTGGGGTCGAAATATGCCCAACATAGAGGAAAATTGTTGAATGATCTTATGGTGGGGTCAAAACATACCCAACACAGAGGGTCTGGTGTTCGTATGATGGGGTTGAGTTATACCCATCACAAAGGATCAAGTTTAATGGTCTTATGGTGGGATTGATATATGCATAATATAGAGGACTAAGTTGAATGACCTTATAGTGGGGTCGAAATATGCCCAATACAGAGGGTCGAATGATCGTATGATGGGGTCAAAACATGCCCATCATAGAGGATCAGGTTGATGGTCTTATGGTGCGGTCAAAACATACCCAATATAGAGGACTGAGTTGAATGACCTTATGGTGGGGGTCAAAATATGCCAATATAGAGGGTTGAATAATCATATGATGGGGTCGAATATGCCCATCATAGAGGATCAGGTTGAATGGTCTTATGGTGGGATCAAAATATGCCCAATATAGAGAAACAAGTTGAAATGCCTTGTGGGGTCAAAACATGCCCAACATAGAGCATCAAAGGGGTCGAATATGCCCATCATAGAGGATCAGGTTGAATGGTCTTATGGTGGGATCAAAATATGCCCAATATAGAGAAACAAGTTGAAATGCCTTGTGGGGTCAAAACATGCCCAACATAGAGCATCAAATGATCGTATAATGAGTTCGAAACATGCCCATCATAGAAGAATGGGTTGAAGAACCTTGCGGTGGGGTCAAACTATGCCCAACACAGAGGGTTGAATGATCACATGATGGGGTCGAGATATGCCCAACACAGAGGATTTGGTTGAATTGTCTTGTGGTGAGGTCAAAACATGCCCAACGTAGAGGGTCGGGTTAAATGACCTTATGATGGGGTCAAAATATGCCCAACACAAAGGGTCGAATGATCGTATGATGGGGTCGAGATACGCCCATCACTGAGGATCAAATTGAATGGTCTTATAGTAAGGTCTAAACATGCCCAACATAGAGGACCGGGTTGAATGATCTTGTGGTGGGGTCGAAATATGCCCAACACAGAGGGTCAAAACCTAAGGGAAGGAAACAATGATTTGAAGGGAAGAGTGGATGACCATATGGTGGGGTCAAAATATGCCCAACATAGAGGGTCGATATTTAAGGAATGCATCGCCTTATGGACCTCTAAAAGGACACCGCTGTAGCTACAGAGTGTAGAGGGTATAAGACTGTACCACCCCAAAGGATAGAGACGATTGCAAGCTTCCACACTCTTTACAAGCGGGCCAATGGAAGGACAGATTAGATCATACATACGACTAACCATTGAGGATAGCGTTTCTCATTAGCGCACCCTGATCGGTAGTAATATATACAACCTAATCGTAACAAAGGGTTTTCCCCAACTAATACATCAGCTCGAGTGGAATTTATTTAATGGTGAAGTTCTATCTCCCACGGGCACAAGCCCCCATGGTTGATTATATCTCAAGCTTGGGGCTTGATAAAACTCTTATTAAGGATTTAATATTATTCTTCCCGAAAAAAGAGATTAGCACGGAAGGGGATAGACTAGGAAATCCTACCCAAAGGGAAAGAATGGGTTCAAATGGCTTAGTAAACATGTACGACTCACACTAACATCCGGAGGGACCAAGGTAGTAAGGAGAGAAAGCAGATCAAATACTCAAAGCAAACAAAGAAAAAAGATGGAAGTGTTGTCATCCATGTGATGCAGATGAGTAGGATTTATAGTCCTTGAAAAAAAGGAACTTACCCGCTATTTAGACATACTACGAGATACCCAATGTAGTAGTCTTGAGTCATAGATCTAAGCTGGGCTTAATGTTCTACCCAACACAAATACTCGTGTCGTAGCTAATGCAATATGGGCTTATATCCTACCTATAGAGGAAAGCCATCTAACCACATAGGCGCGTAAAATCAATGTTATCCAGTCTTTATGAAAGATATGTATATAGTTTAGTTTTGGAAGTAGGATCGATGTCTAGAGATTATAGTCATGGACTTTTATTGGGTGAATGCTCCTAAAGTTGTGCAATTAAATTTTAATTTAGTTGATTTGTAATTCAATGCATGCTAATTGAAAAGGCTCAAATCAAGTATGCTTGAGATTTTAAAAATAAGTTTATAGAAAAATAATTTTTAGAAAAGATTGCGCCTCCCTAGGTACAACACTTCATTCTCATAGGCTAGATTATATGGACTATACTTATAGGCTGGGAGGTATTTTATTAGTAAGGAGGGAGAAGAATGCATTGATATGCATACGATTCTAGACGATTCCGACAGTTCCCTAGCTCATTAGATTTCTATACTATTTAATTCTTAAAATTTTTGAATTTGATTATGAGTAGAAAAATAATTTTATTCTAGAGAGCCTAACAAAAATAGGCTACAAACATGCAAGAAAGAAATCTGTAAAAAACAAGCAATTTCTAATATGTATAGAAAATAAACACATCAATATAAATCTAGAAATAATAAAGTTAAAAAGTCCACGACAAGCGTTGTATAAGTATAACTCAGTGTCTGTAGAAAAGTAATGGTGGACAGACCTCATGGACTACATCCTGGATTCTAATCCTAATGAATGATGCAAGTCTTAAAAGTCAGACATTTCATCTTCAAGTCTCCATTTTCGAGTGAATCATCCTTCTCCGGATCATCTCTTATTGGATCGTCTCCTTTGAGTTATGTATGGGTCATTTTCCATAAGGTTATCTAAATGACTAAGAAATTCCTTATAAAGAGCCATTATCATTCTCTTTGAGTATCGAGTGTTTGAAATGTCAGACTTTTGAAGACTTTTACAACTCAATTAAATTAAATTACATTACATTATAAAAAGGAAAATTATAGAGTCAAACTCTTGCTTGGTTATCCTAATAAAGATCTCAAGCAATTCATATATCACACCACAAGCATTTATATATTTATAGAAAAGTAAACACGCTTGGCCATGCTCTTTTAATTTAAAGGAGGCTAAGGAGTCTATGAAGCATCTACAAAATATATTGTCAGTATTAAAGCTTTAATTATAACTACCTCTTTTATTTTAGCGATGCATGAGCGCGGCCACCTGCATAAGATTGGATTAGTATAAAAGTGGTACTAGCTTATGAGATACACATCATAACACAAGTAAAATATATAAAGCACAGTAATGAAATAAACATCATATCAATCACAACACAACAGGGTAAAGCAAACCAACCAATCACTCGTGCCACATACAGATCACATCACATCACAGAAGAAGAAAGAAATAAAATATCGGCCCTAATCCTAAAGCTAGAAGTGGTTCCTTAGCAGATAATTCTATGTGTGTGAAATAGGCTTGTGTGGCTTTGGATATTTTCAATGTAGGGTAGTTAGTTTAAGTTGCTTAATGTTCAGATTTATTAAAGGTCTAAAAAAGATAACTTTATTTAAAGTTCAAGTATTAATGAATTAAGATTCATTTCAGTTAATTTAGTTTGTTTATAAATTTTAAGGCTTAGGATAATAGTCTTAAAAGTTTAAGTTGTATTAACTAATTTTGAAAGGTTCTGGGTCCTCATATGTGCTCGACTAAAGGGGTTCAAAAGATCATTATTGGAAATATGCTATGTTTGGGAGTTCTACCATTTTAATTAAATATTAGGCCTTAAGGGGAGTAGTCAGACTTTGAATTTGCTAGATTTAGTATTTTCTAGGCAAAGTTATAAATTCTCAAAATCTTAGGTAATTAATGAATTATCGAAATTGCTTAATAAGCGGTGCTTTTGGGGTTTTGATCCAAATCAGCTCTAAACTACTTGGAATCACCTTCAAAGGTTAGGAATGACCTAATGAAGTGCTCTCAAATGTTTGGGGAAAATTTGGAAATTTTAAATAATTTATTTAAGAAAAAAAATGAAATTTTTAATTAAAGTTGAATTAAGGCTCAAATTAAAGTCTAATTAATAAGCCCTAATTATCTAATATTGATTTTAAATTTGAAGAGTTTGAGATCTTATTGGTAATTTTTTGAGTTGAAATAAGTTTATAAGAATTTTTTGAATTTATTGTGGACCTAATTACTAGGTAAATTAGGATTTGTTAATTAAGGGGTTTAAAGGCTCCTAAAAATTCATAAAATTTTTGTGAGGTTTAGGATGTCACTAAGTTTGAGTGTTGAAAGATTCATGTCAATCAGAAATCTACCTTAATTCCTAAAAATTTTCTAATTTTGCTAGACTGATCCTTAATTGTTGTCATTAGGATGTTGCTACGTTTAATGAGTTTAAAGTATATTTTGGACTAACCCTTAGGGTAACATTAGCTAAAATGCCTAAAAACAATAAACACACCAATTTCTAGGATCTTGGAGGACCTAAGCTAAGTGCTCGTGCGTCCTACAAATATAAAAGACGATAAAAAAAGGTAAGTGCGCTTAATGGTGCAATTAGTGAGTGATTGTGGCTCAATCATCCACTAATCCTCCTCGCCATGAAAGATATTTATAAGTAAAATTTATGTTTAAAATTTCATTAGTGAATCTCCCAAAATTAATAGGATTTAATTATATAAGCAAGTTTAAAATAATTTAAAATACACATAAATATAAACATTTAGGAAAATAATGTAATTAAAAATAAATCAATTTATAAAAAATAAATATAGGGGAGATCCGCTGGCCACCCAAGGAGGAATTCAATATAATTTGAAAATGATTTTGTAATTTCAAAATATTTAACATATTATTTAATTAAATAATAGTTAAATAATACAAATAATTAAATGATGCCAAAAAAAACACATGAAAAATTATATTTTAATATCTGAAAATATTTAAAAAAATACATAATTTTCTTAAAACATCGAGGTATTATACGTGAAAATCTAATGTGAAATGAATTAATTATGAATTATCGAAGTTAAATGCATTAAAAGGACTTTAAAATAATTTAAAATGTTTAATACTTAAAAATAATGATTAAATTATCTTAAATTAATTATTAGTACCTTCTGAAATTTTAAAATAAATTTAAAAGGTAATTTTTATAATAAAGGGAAAATACTTGATTTTTAAATTAATTAATTATTAATTAAATAATTTAGATAATTAATTAATAAAATTTTTTAAAACAGGAAAATAGTTATTAGTTTTAAATTAAACAACAAAAAATAGTTTTTTGATAATAATATTTTATAAATAATGATAAGATAAAAATAATAAAAATAATTTAATAAAACAAACAATAATAATAATAAATAATAGTAATAACATTATAAAAATAGTTTTAAATGATAATAATAGTAATGATAATAATAATAATTATAATTTTTTTTTTAAATAAAAAATAAAATATTACTTTAAAAATGATATTTTTTATATTTTTTATAAATTATTTTATGTTATTTATAACTAATTATTATTTAAAAATAGATAACAACTAGTATTTGACATAATTTAAAATATATAAAATATTTTTAATCAAAATTAATCTTAAGTTAAAGAGAACGAAAATATGATCTATTCGACATATTACATGTATTTTTTTGGATCAAAATTGGATTTATAATAATTTGATGAATAAAAAACATGATTAAAGGCCTTAAATTTTTTTTTAAAACCTATTAAATCCATTTGGTGGTGGCGACGACGTTAGGTGGCATCTTCGGATTCGCTTTCACAACCGCGGAGCAATGATTGTTGTAGCGGGCAATCAATTGCCAATGATTGTGCTGCGACAATCATTGGCCATTAATAACATACGACGACGGTGGCGGACGTGGATTCACTTATCTACGTCAGCAGCTGCTGTCCACCGTTGGATCATGCGCGATAAGGGATTAACGGCTATGATTAAGCCTGACCGAGAATGGATCCACGGGATTAAGATCTGCGGTCGTTTTGAACCGCGGAATGACGGGATCGCGAGATCAACGGTCAGGATTGTTAAGAGAGTTGCTATTTACATGTTTTACATTCTTGCAATTTTTAAAATTTTGATGATTCCAAATATTATTATTTTTAAATTTTGTTTTCTCCGAACACTTCGTAGAAGAATTATTTTTGCTATTGTGTGGACTAACATTTCAGGATAATCAAACTCCCGACTAATGAATACTTCAAATCAAGTATGAGATAATTTTTAAATTGAAGCTAGAAAATTTTTCTAAGTCCTGATCGTCCAGGACGAACTACAATTTGTCTCAGGATGAAATACTCTATGAAAAATTTTCGTTCAGACGAAATCCTGTTCATGCAAGGATGAAATGTTCTCTGGAAAATTTTCGTTCAGACGATGTCTTATATTCGGTCCAGGACGAAATGCTCTTTGTAAAAATTTCATCCAGACGAACTACCATTCATCCAAAGACGAAATGCTCTCTGTAAAAATTTTGTCCAGACGAACGATTATTCATCCCAGGACGAAAATGCTATATCCTTTCTAAATTTTGATAACTTGTTGTAGTTTGACGAAATCGACCCATGGTATAACTGTTTGTACTAGACGAACTTGGTTCGTATGGGACGATAATCGGGTACGATGTCAATTCATACCAATATATATTGAGTTCGTATGCAACTGATTTAAGTAAGTTCGTCCAGGATGATCCATGATGGTACGGGACGATCCACTATGTACAGACTTGAAAATCAATAATTTTACGATGGTTTTTTGTGTCTTTCCTATATAAAGTCCAATTAGAATTGCCTTTTGATCTTTTTGCCTACTGATCTTCGTGCCTACTGAAAGGTGAGTCGAGGAGAGAGTGTGATAAATTTTTTGAAGGAGGATTCTTACTACTGGAGCGTGAAGGTTTTACTTGATACTCAAATGTAAGAGTTTCTTTACTTGTGGTTTTTGATTACTTCACTCTTTTCTCTCTTCCTTCTAGATTTCTTGTGAGAAGATCTATCAAGGAGATCCGGTTCTCTGTCAACACTTGGAAAGTGTGAATAGCCATAGGGTTCTCTACCCACACCGAGAGAGTGTGAAAGGACAAACGGGTCCTCTGCTTACACTTGGAGAGTGTGAAAGGACTAAGGGTCCTCTACCCACACTTGGAGAGTGTGAAAGGACGAAGGGTTCTCTGCCCACACTTGAAGAGTGTGAAAGGACAAAGGATTCTCTGCCTACATCGGGAGAGTGTGAAAGGACGGACGGTTCTCTTCCAACACTGGGAAGAGGGTAAAAGGATGATGGTTCTCTGCCAACACTGGGAATAGTGTAAAAGGATGATGGCTCTTTGTCACACTGGGTAGTGGTGGAAGGGAGTTTTGTAAAGACTTCTCTGCCTTGCTGTGGGTGCAAAAGGAGAGTCACTAGTGGTATTAGTGCAATACTCGGAGGGTGCCTCCGGGGAGTGGATGTAGGTCGTGTTTGACCGAACCACTATAAATCTTGTGTCTTTTTATTTTCCACTGACTTTTATTTTTACTATTTTACTTGTGGTTGAAAATTTTTTTTCTACAAAATTCACTAAAGTTAATTCTCAGTTTTAAATTTCAAAAAGAGGGTAAAATTTTTTAATTACCAATTCACCCACCTCTTAGTTAGCTGCTGGGACATAAAATTAAGTTTAAAAACCTAATTCATAGTGAACAAGTTTCAACAAGGATCACGCCCCAATGGATGGAAAGCATATTTTTGCTTTATTCTCTCGATCAGGTGGACTAAATCAATTGAAATTTGAAACAAAAGCTCTATGAATGAAGAGCATTTGTGGGGTGTAAAGATTGCAGCCTGAAATGCTCTTATTAAAATGCTATTTGATTATAAGTGTCCTAACCTAGGGTTAGAGTTTCACATTGATTTAGTGGACGGTTTGGACCATAAAAGAGATGGTTGAGCTTGTAGATTATCCATGAATAATTCTCCTATTGAACTCGAGCCTTGAAACTCTTTAGATCAACGGGAAATGGACTTGGAAGTTACTTGACCTTGGCTCGCCGAAGATTTCGCCGCCGGCGGGTGTTGGCCGATGGATTTGAGTGGGGGAGGGTAGGAGCTCGACCAAGGCAAAGCTCAAGCTTGTGGGCTCTTGGGAGAAAGAAAAGGCAAAAGTTCCTAAAAAAGAAACCCTAACACCCTTATATATCACCCTAACCCTTTGATGAATGGCTAAGATGATGTTTAGGGTTAATTAGGGTGGGATTGAGCTCAAGTGGTCATGGCCTTGCTCAAGGGATTATTAGGAATGAATTAAAGGCATTTAAAAGGTTTAAATTGACCCAAATAAGCTAAATTTAACCTAATAAGACTTGTGTTGACGACCAAATCAAAGTTTGACTTGTTTAATTTTGTCAATTGGGTCAGGGGAAGGGGGGTTGAGCTAGAGAAGGGTTTGAAATTGAATTGAAGTTAAATTGACCCAATAGGGATTAATGGGTCAACCTGGGTTGACCTAGTCAACCAGGTTGACCCAGGGCACAGGTTTGGGTCTGACAAATTGAGTCCAGTGGAGGAGAGAATTGAGCTTGAGAAGTTTTGAATTGGATTTGAAATTAAAAGGAAGTGAATTGGGTCAATTTGGGTCAACCCAGGTTTACCTGGTCAATCAAGTTGACCCATGGCATGGGTCTGAGCTCAAGAGACTTGGTCTGACCCATGGAACCCAAAGAAGGTGGTATTGGGGCCTAGCTTGGTCAATTTGACCAGGTTAGCCATTTTACCCAAGTCTGGGTGAAAAACAGGGTCAACACGCCTAACCTTAAGGGAATGGGAGTAGATTGATTAATTGTTTAATTTATTTTGAATTTAGAGGAGCGATTTTGATGTTAAATTTAATACTTATTATGCATGATATTTCTTGAAGAACCGCCCAAATGACAGGAAGCATTTGGTGGTATCCTCAGGATTGATCAATTGATATGAATCTCCCTCTTATATTGTTTAAAGGACAAAAGGTCATTCTTATATTGGATCAAACTCCCCACCAATCTTTTGGTGAGCTAAGATAGACATCCAAAGAATTTAGACCAAGTCTCCTTCTTGGAAGGTTCTAGGTTGCACTAACTTATCAAAGCTTTGAACCATTCAAGCTTTATTTAGCTTTTAGGTTGATTGAGCCTTAGAAATGATGTTATGTAAGGCCCTCAGACTTCTCCAATCGGGGTCAGGCACTTTGGTTAGTTTTGATTTGATCTTAAATGATAATTTTGACAATATTGAAGGAATAGAAAGTAGTGAGAGAATCTCTGGGATTTCAAATTTCTTTTTGGCGGTTCTTGTTTGTTCTCGCGGCGGAGTTGTCCGGCATTCAGCCGGTCATCCGGCGAGATGGTAGGATTCGATGGAAAATAAAAGAATTCTCCCATCGGATGCCTGGAAGAATTACAGGAAGAGTTTGGTAGTCTCGACTGTGGACGCTCAAGAAGTCTTCAATGGCGGGTCAAAGGTCCTTGAGAATTTTAATCACAATTTTAAGAACTTGAAGGAAAGACCGTTGGTTATCAACGAGGGAGGACTGTTGAACAAGAAGGTGGTTCCGATCTTTGTTCCTGGAAAAGGTAAGGAATTGGTGGATAATTCCTGTCCTAATTTTTGTTCGTCTCCTCTGGTTTCGGCGAATTTTGGAAAAATTATCAACAATGGAGGAGCTTCTTCTTCTGCTGGAAGGATTGGTTGTAATTCTAAATCGCTTCCCTCATCCCCATGTCGGCGGGATCTATCCAGTTCTCTGATTATTGACAACTCAACAGATGCGAACAATGTGGATGAAAATTTGTCTCTAAGAGAGAATTTTATCCTTCCTAAGGATGTTCCGAAAACCTCTGCAGGAAAGGTGAATTCGGTGTTGAGCAAGGGCGATGCAGTGAAGAATAATTCTGTGTGGAACAAACGTCCTTATCTGAAAGTAGATAATTTGGATCTGGGATCATTTCTGTCTGAAGATGGTAAAATGGCGCTGCTGCATTCTGATAAGGAAATGGAAAATGCTAACAAATTGAACAAATCGCTGGTGGTGAAAATTTTTGACGAAAACATTCCATTCCATTTGATCAGCTCTGATATGAGAAGGCTGTGGGAAAAGTTTGGTAAATTCCATATCACGGGTCTGGGACTAGGATGGTTTATGTGTGCATTTGAAGATCCATTGGCTATTGAAAACATTCTTCTCGGTGGACCGTGGCTTATCAGAGGAAATATCATTGGTTTGGATAGGTGGACGGTAAAGTTCAATCCAGCGTCAATGAAGGGAGTTACTGCGCATGTATGGATTAGACTGATTAATCTTCCTTTACAATGTTGGGACGAGGTCAACATTTGTAGGATTGCTTCGCTGCTGGGCAAACCTTTTCTTCTCGATGGCAATACTTTCCAATGGAGTAGAAGGGAATTCGCTCGGGTTTGCATACGAATCCCTCTTGACTTGGTGCTACCTCAAGGTGTGTGGGTAAAAGGCATGGCAGGTGAATTTTTCCAAAAAGTGGAATATGAAGGTATTCCTAAGTTATGTTCCAATTGTGGCAAATTGGGACATGATACCAAAGTTTGTGGAGAGGTGAAAGAAAAAACTGAATTGAATTCTGATATTTCTATTCCCTTTAATGAGGTTAAGGCACAGGAGGCTAAATCAATTGCTGTAAAGAATGTGGCTGTTGAAGGAATAAAAGAAAATCCCTGGATCATTGTGAGTCATGGTAGAAGAAAGTTAAAAAACAACTTGAGAAACAAAAGGTCTTTTAGTGTTAAAAACTCTATTCCCATGAAGAAGGTTTTTGTGCCAAAAATTGTTGTTTCGAATTCGAATAAGGTTGGGGAGCTGGCTTCAGATCATAGAGAAGCTAATGAAATCCTTGGTATCCCAGAAGTGAAGAAAACAGATAATTCTGCTATTATTTCAACAGAAGTTGAAGGTGTTATAGAAACAATTGTGGAAGTCAAGGATAGTGTTGCAACTCCCAACAAGTTTTTTGTCTTAACAGAC
Source organism: Dendrobium huoshanense (assembly GCA_016618105.1). Taxonomy (NCBI): domain Eukaryota; kingdom Viridiplantae; phylum Streptophyta; class Magnoliopsida; order Asparagales; family Orchidaceae; genus Dendrobium; species Dendrobium huoshanense. The sequence continues at coordinate 35,586,566 of CM028352.1, read as the reverse complement.
TTGGAAGATCTTAAGGAGAAGGAGACTGAAGCTATTAAGGTGCATGAAAATGAAGGCTTCGAGGAGGGAGAGATTCGGGAATTAGCTCCAGTAACCAGAGAAGGTCCAAATCAGCATTCTGCTGATTCTCAAAATATTGTCAAGACTTGTCCCGAGTCCACTTCTTGTGAAAAAGGTATTCATTCTAATGAGAAGAAATCCAAGCTTTTGAAAGAACTCAAATCTTTGGGATCGGGTAATGTCATCCCTAATAATAGGAAGGGTGGAACTGAAAAAACTAAAAAGGTGAGGGGTGTGAACCCCATTACCAAACAATGACTTCCTTATTATTTTGGAATTGTAGAGGGGCCAAAAAAATGGAGGCTTCCCTCTACCTTAAGGAGATTATTAAAGACCATAAGGTGTTCTTTATTGGTTTGTTAGAAACAAAAATCAATTCTCTTGATAATAACCATCTGTTGAAGTTATTGGGTAGAAATTGGGATTTTTTCTCTGTTCCAGCAACGGGCTTATCTGGTGGTTTAATGGTGCTGTGGAGAATTGATCTAGCTGACTTTGTGGTGAAGGAAGCTACATCTCAAATGATTTTGGGAAATTTGATTGTTCACGGTAAAGGAAACTGGATGGTGGCATCAGTTTATGGCAGCACAGTTATGCAGCTAAGGAGAGACCTGTGGAAAGATCTGGAAAAGCATTGTTCTAATAATCTTCCAATGATTTTGGGAGGAGACTTCAATTGTGTTTTATCACAAGAGGAGAAACGAGGTGGAAAGAAGTTTTGCCTTGATCAAGGCTCGAAGGATTTCAGAAATTTTATGATTGCCAATGATTTACATGAACTTAAGTCCATGGGTTCTAAGTTCACTTGGTGTAATAACAAGAATGGCAATGCTCGTATATTGGAAAGGCTTGATAGGTGTTTAATCAATTCATCAGCTTTAAACTTGTTACAAATTGCATTTGTTAAGCACTTATCTTGCATAGCTTCAGATCATTGCCCTTTACTGCTGAATATCTACAAGCTGATTGAGAAGATGCAAAAAGATATTCGTTATGAAGAAACCTGGGCTACTTATTACGGGGCGACGGCTTTGGTAAAGAACTTATGGAACAAGAAAAGTTTGGCTGATCCACAAGCTTCCTTTAATCTGAAATTGAGAAGAACTCTTAGGGGATTATTCTATTGGAGCAAGGCAAAGTTCCTAGAACTTAATTCCCTTAGAGATAGATTAAAGTTTGAAATTCAGGAAATTCAAAAAGAAGAAGATGAGGGTTGGATTTCTTTTGAAAAACTTCAGATTTTGAGATCTAAAATCAATGATCTCAATATCACTTTAGCTAGACTTAACACTTGGTGGAGACAAAGAGCTAAAGTGAAATGGATGGATGAAGGTGATTGTAATTCTTCCTTTTTACATGCATTTGCCAATGCTAGAAGGAACTCCAATTGGATTAATCATATCAAGACTAAGGAGGGGATTATCTCTGAAGATGTGAATGTTATCCAGAGCACTTTTTCGGAATTTTACAATCTAAAGTGGCAGTATAGGGAATGTTCTCTGGAGAATTGGTCGAACACAACAAGGACCATTGGCAAACTGGACAGTAATTTTCTCATGGAAGATTTCACTAAAGAAGAACTTAGGAAGGTTATCAAAAGCTCAGCTAGAGGCATATCTCCTGGATTGGATGGTTCTTCATTCTCTTTCTTGAAAGACTTTTGGGATACAGTTGAAGATGATGTGTGGACAGCAGTGAATCACTTCTTTTTACATGGTACTATGGATCAGGCTTGGAAAGAGACTTTGATTGTTTTGATTCCAAAAATCAAAAATACTCTGGAGCCGTCTCATTACCGTCCTATAAGTTTATGTATGACCATTTATAAAATTGTAGCTAAAATGTTGTTAAGCAGATTGGAGAAAATTATCCCTAAACTCATCACGGTTGACCAAGCAGCTTTTATTAAAGGTCGATCTTTAGCAGATCATATCCTCATTGCTCATGAAGTTTTCAACAAATTCAGGTGGTCCAAGTCTAAAAAAGGGATGCTAGCAGTCAAACTTGATATGGAACAAGCCTATGACAGTATGGCTTGGCAAACACTCAGGCAAGTTCTTATTCGATTTAACTTTCCCACTAAATTTATGGAGCTTTTATTGAGTTGTGTTGTTGATCCAAAATACTGCATTTTGTTTAATGGCAAGAAGACTAATTGGATTGAAGGGAAATGTGGATTTAGGCAAGGTTGCCCCTTATCTCCATTTCTTTTCATTTTATGTGCTCAAATTTTTTCGGATGCTCTATCCTTGAGAAGGAAGGGGAAAGGAATTTCTATTTCCACTCCAGGACCGAAGATCTCTCATCTTCTCTATGCCGATGATATTCTTATTTTTGAGGAGGCAAAGATGAAAAAGGTGAAAGAATTGAAGGACATTATTTGCAACTATTGTAGCTGGACGGGACAAAAAGTTAATTCTGCTAAATCTATGATTCTTTTTGCTAAAAATACAAAAAAGAAGACTAAAGATAAAGTTGTAAACATTCTTAAATTCAATGTGGTCAAAGAGATGAACTATCTTGGGATTAAAATGACCTTAAGTAGAATGGTAGCATCTGATTTTCAACCTTTGTTGGAAGCTACAGCTAATAGATTAAATACTTGAGGAAAAAACTGCATCTCTTTGTACGGTAAAATGATTCTTGCCAAATCAGCTTTCCTTTCTTTGCCACTTTTTCTGTCTACTCTTTCTCTGGTCCCTGCTAGCATCTTGAAGGAGTTTGACAAAATGTGTAGAAGTTTTATCTGGAGCAAAAAGGAAGGTTTTGCCGGTCTTCATTATGCCTCATGGGATCTTCTTTGCAAACCAAAAATTGAAGGGGGGAGAGGCTTATTTTCTGCTTCCATGATGGTTGGTCCCTTAAGAGCAAAGTTTGCTTGGAATTTTCTAACAAATCATAATTCCCTGTTAAATACCATTATCAAAGCAAAATATGGTAAAGATATATGGTATGGAAGGTTGAAGAGTGGTTTTTCTCCTTCTTGGAAAATCATTTTGATGGGGGCTAAATTTCTCAAGAATATCATTAAATGGGAGGTTGCTGATGGCTGTTCTATCAATTGGATCCATGACTCTTGGATTTTAGATAAAAGTTTGGCATCCTGGCCGACTTTTATTAACATACATAAAAATCATGAAGACCATCTTGACTCTTTTATTACCAATGGAAATTGGGATACTACTAAATTGGAAGCTTATTTCGGTGAGAATCTTATTAATACCATTCTTGAAATCCCTATCAAGATTAATTTGATTCATGATTCTGTTGTCTTGAAGAACAAAATTTCTGGGAAATCCATCACGGCTTTGGCTTATGATGCTGTTTTAGACCATGAAGAGGAGGTGAATAATTGGGAGTGGCATAAAAAGTTTAAATTGAAACCGAAAATAGAATTCTTTTGGTGGAGACTAAGGCATAATGCAATTCCTTCCAAAGCTTTCTTGTTCAATAGGAAACTCTGTGATTGTGCGGGTTGTCCTAGAGGTTGTAAAGAAAATGAAGATATCAACCACATAATTGGGAGATGCTCCAAGATGATAAAAGTTACTAATATTCTGAGAAGTTGGGGTTTTAACATCCCAGTTTTCCAATGTTTTGAAGATTGTCGGAACAGACTACAACATGAGATGGGGAAAGATTTGCTTTCAGGTAACATCCTTTGCAACACAGTCTTTTTAGTTTGGAAAAGCAGGTGTATGCTCGTTCATGGAAAGGGAGAAAATTCTGACTTCATCATAGCTGCCAATGCTATCTCCTTTGCATTGAGAACTAATTTTATTATAACCTGAAAGGAACACTGGGATGCTAACCAGCTCAGGCTGAATTCAACTTGGCATCCTCCTCCCTCCGGATGGGTTAAAATTAATATTGATGCTGCTCTTACCACTTGGCGGGAATTGGTGGAGTAATCAGTGATGACAAAGGGAGGTTCTTATTAGCTTTTGGCAATAATTCCCTACACTGGGACATCTCTCAATTAGAGTTATTGGCAGTTCTCAACATAAAGAACATGATCAAAGGATGGATGATAGAAGCTCAAGGTGTGATCATTGAAGGAGACAATCTTAATATCATCAAACTGCTAAAGAGTTCGATAAAAGGTTGGAAGGTTAGTAGGCAAATTGATGAAAATTTATCTTTCTTGACTGATTTTAAACAAGTTCTTTTTTCTCATTCTTTTAGGAATGGGAACAAATTAGCTGATATTTGTGCTAATTTGGCTCTTGAAGGATCTTTTGTTTGGGAAAATTTTCAAGATATTTCCATTCCTCCTTCTTTCTTGTATTGCTTGAAGGAGGAATGTGATGCTTTAGGATTACTCTGATTTGTAGTTTGGTGGCTTGTTCTTTTCTTTAATGCTATTTTTAGCATTTCTTCAAAAAAAAAAAAAAGATAATTTCCAGCATTATAAAGCACACCTGTAGATGGGAACGATCTTTGACCCAATATAGAGTGTAATTTCATGGAGATGACCTTGAAGGAAAAGATGTCTTTATATAAGGACTCACACATATCCTTCAAAGATGAGATTTGAATTCTTATAAGAAGTAAAACGTTCACTCTTTTTATTGAAAATTTCCTCTTAACCATTTGGACCCTGTCAGAATGACAAGTAGGAACAAATTTGCATATACAGTGAGAATTAGAGTGACTCCAACTAACCTGAGAAAGGTCTATGAATTTAGGTTTTGTTAACCGAGATCAAGTTTTATAGAAACTAAACTAGGTTCTCTCTTGAATAAATTTTGAATTAAAATTAATTTCAAAAAGATTTAATTTGGATAGAGAAATATGATATTTTCAATTCTTTTGCATAGAATTTTTTATCTAATGGACTATTTATGCACAATAATAAATATAGATTCAAGATTTTTAAGTCAAGCTATTAAAGGTGATTATGCTTTTTGAGATTTAAGAATTAAAAAGAAGGAAGCCTCTTTTCCTTCTTTTTTTGTGGTGCACTTTACGCATCTTTTTATTTTGATTTTTTTTAATGCATTTTGTGCATCTTTTGATTTTTTTTTTTTTGCCAAGAGGATTAAATTTCTCTAAAACCTTAAAATAATTGCCCTTTTTCTTATAACAAGGTTATAACTCAAGTACAAGAAAAAAAATTCATTCTTTTATGCAAGGAAGAATAATCCTCAAAATGGACTCAATCTTTTGATAAGAAAATGTGCTTGACTAGGAAATTCATTAAATAGATTTTGAGCATGCATGAGATGCCTATAAGATAAAAAATTACGAGAAGATGGAGAAGATTTCATTTCAAAATATAACTTAAGTTTTACACAAATGGATCAACTATCATAAAAATTTGGACCCAATACACTGGAGAAGTGATATGTTTTTCTTTAAATTTGCATGTCTAGGTAGCAAGAACCTATCAATATAGAATTATGTTTTCCATAATCTCTTAGGAGGAAGAGATTATTGTGGGGTCTGCACTATCTCTGCTAGTGTTGCATCATTTCAATCTAAAGATCTATCGCGAGAGGACCCATTTAGAAGTTAAATTCATATGATGTCACTATTTGAGAAGATCTCAAATCCATCATTATTCCCCTTCCTAATTACTAATGACCTAGCAATTATGAGAATGGCGCCCCAGTTGGTTTCTACTCCTCCTCCATCGATGATATAGTGGGGCACATATAGTAACATGACCTAACATCATCTAATATAGTGGATGGGTCATAACTGTTAACTTGGGCCTATGATTTATTGTTGGTGATTGCTTATTTTTTATTTGGTAGATCTTTTCTATGCAGCAATCAAAAGGGAACGGTGGAGATCACGCCACTCTTCTCACAACCTCCCTTTATTAAATAGTAGGAAGAGGGCTGAAGTGACTTCCATCAAAGAATTGGCATGAGAAAGGAGCAATGAACTCTCATTTGGCCTCAAATTTGACTTTCTTTAAGGCTTCTGACTCAATAGTCTTTATAGCCTTAACAATTTTCTTTTAACTCAACACAAGTAGCTTCTCTATAGTCATGCTACTATGCAATGAGATGGTAAACTTTTCAATCATTTGAGTATTTTTGATTTTCTAGAATTAAGGAAACGTGATTTAAATTAGTTGATTTTGAAATAGAATTGGAATCTTGAAATCAATTAATTTTGTTCAAACCTTGAAACTCAAAGTATTGAGCTTTCACCCAACATGAAGGTTCATAAAATTGATATGAAAATCATAAGAGCTTGGCTTGACCCTCCCACTCAACGAGCTAACTTGGGGTGAAATGTCAAAGTTTTTATTTGAAGTTAAAATTGATATTGAACTTAATATTGAAATTGAACATATCATCTTCAAATTTAGAAACTCAATATGTTCTATTTTTCATGAACATGCATGTTTTCAAAATTGATAAGAAGATCCTAAGGTATGGCCTGACCTTTTCTCTCCACTAATTTACTTAGGGGCCAAAATGTCAAAGCTTGGATTTGGTTAGAGAAATATTGGAATTGAAATTCATGGATATTTTGTAAGTTCTAAAACTCAACATATTGAGCTTCACTCTAATATGTAGGTTTACAAAATCTATAGGAGGATCATAAAAGATTTGGCTTGACCCTTTCTCCTCACTAAGTGACTTGTGGTCAAAATGTTAAAGCCTGGATTTTACTAAAGAAATTTGAATTTTGATTTTGAGATCGAAGGATCTTTTGTAGATTATGAGACTAAGCATACTTGAGATTTATTTGGACATGCAAGTTCAAAAAATTTAGGAATATCTTAAAGAATTTAACTTGACTCTTTTGCTCTACAAATTAACTTGGAGGCAAAATGTCAAAGCCTGACTTGGATAGAGGTTTCCTCGCTCACCTCTCTTTCTGACATCTCTTTTATTTTTTATATTTGCCACACTCACCCTAGGGATAAATGGGTGGAGGGACCAATTGAAGAAGAGTAGTTTAGACTACCGATGAAACAAAAATTTTCCATTATTAGGGTTGGAGAGATAGATTTAGTCCCATCGGTTGTGCCATTTTTTGTTGGTGGAATTTTAAAAGCAGGATTTTAAAAGGGTTAGTTTTCTTTAGAAATTTGGAATTGACTTTGGATTTGAATTCTGAGATCGAAAATCCTATTAGAAAAGTCATACCACTTTGAGAGGTAAAAATAAGATTTCAAAATGAGGTTTAAACCTAAAATTGTAAATCCTACCATGAATATCATAACTAGATTCAAGAAAAACTGCATATGACCTCATAAGGTCAAAATAGAGTTTGATCTAATTTCTAACTATGATATTCTAGGTTAATTATCATTAATTTCATGCCCAAAGCCTTATTAACAAATGATATATCTTCCCTAACAAAGAAAATATGATTGATTAATAATTGTTCATACATGACGATAACGATCATCGTTGGTTCAATTTTTCCAAATAAGACTAATTTGAATTTTGAAAATTTCTTTTGGAAAACTTGGGATTAAGTTTTGATTTCTATTCTGAAATTGAACTAACCATTATGGGTGATTTATTGCCTTGGAAGGTAGAAATAAAATCCCCTAATGGGTTTAGATCCAGAATTATAGATTTTCTCTTGAATATCATAGCCTGATTTAAGGTTAGAACACATATGACCCCGAAGGGTCATAATGAAGATTAGCCAAATATCAAATTACAATAATCAAGAGAAGTGATCGTTAGTTTCATATTCAAATTCATCCTAACAAATGATATATCTCCCCGGAGGAAGAAGTTATCATTCATTAATAATCATTCAAACATAATGATAATGATCATTATAAATTTGATTTCCAAAAAAAAAATCAATTAAGATTTGAAAAATTGATTTTAAAAATTGATGACAGTTCTATAACTCCTATGAACGATTTCTAACAAATTATATCATAGGAAATCACAATTTCTAACAAATACTCTCGATTAAATAATGGTTGAAAATTTTTTTGGAGACTTTCTAGGAGTGATGTCAAAGGAGGTGAAACTACAATTTCAAGTGGTATTGGAGCAAGATTATGCACTTATTTTTAGGGTCAATGGAAGAAGGGTAGGAGGCATTTTGAGATTCTAAAAATAATTCTGAAGTACCTCGACCTAATCTCAATGTGGGGCTTTAAATTTTGGATTTAAAGAAGATTTAGTTTGAGTTGAACATTTTAATAGAAATTTGAGATTATATTCCTGAAATTTAGGATCTTATGATTTAAAATCTGCACCATATCCTAAATCTAAATTGGGCACCAAATAATGGTGACCCGAACCTAACTAATGCATTGTAAAGACCTTGACTTACCCCAACCTAAATTGGGGGGGGGGGGTCAATTAACCACCTAGTCGATTTTAAATCCATGAGTCTGATCCTTTTTTATGAAAGAGTGGTTGAGACATTTTTAATAATATTTTTAAGAACTAGAGCTGATGTCTAAAGATTGTCTTAAGTAGCTTATTGACTTTTGTTGGGTGAAAATGTTGAAGACAAATGCAATTAAAGTTTTACACTTCTTTTAAATGTGTTTCTAAAGCAATACATGCAGATTGACTTGATTAATACTTGAAATTGGAATGAAAATTTTTTTTTAAAAAAAGTCATAAAATAGTTTTAATCATAGAGATTACATAGATTCTCTTGACAGATTTGCACCCTCATAGGTCAAGTGGTCTGCCAAAACTCGCATGCGGGGAGGTGCCTAACTAGAGGAAGAGAAGAGTGTAGCAATATGTTACGCGAACTCCCAATGGTCCCGGGCTTAAAAATTTCAAATTTTGATGCACTCTTACGAGCCTCAGTATATCCAGGCTAAAATTAATAATAGCATACAATCGCAAAAAAAGAAAAAAAGAAAAAAAATGTAATCATATGCGTAATCAAATCAACAAAAACACATCAATATAATCAAATTAATTAATAAATGTCTATAAGCAAACTGTCTTTCTCATTAAAAACAAAAAATATAGAATTTGAAAGTGGCCAACACCACTAACCATATAAATTTTAATTCTAATCCTAGGACAGACGCAAGAAGACTTTGAGTGGGATACTCTTATATCTTCTACTCCTCGATCTTCTCCTCTTCAGGCTCCTTGGATTCATTGTACTTGGATACCCAAATGGGAAAGAGAACTCTTCTCTTAATGGGAAGATTATTCTTTCCACTTTGGGTAGTGTAGTGATCCAAAATTGAGCTTTCAAATGGAAAAGGACTATCCCCATAAGGGGTATCTTTTCCCCATAAGGGGTATCTTTTCCTCTTTGGAATTTAATTTTGGGTCTAAATATCCCAAACTCAAAGACTCTTTAACAACTCTTATCCTTGAATGAATTACAATTAATATAAAAAAAAAAAGACTCTCGTGTAGGATTTTCCTTATCATTTAATAATAAAATCAATTCCCAAGCAGTTATATATATATATATATATATATATATATATATATATATATATATATATATATATAAGTAAACACATTTGACCATGCTAATATTTATTTTGGGGGCTAAGCAGCTGAAGTACCTGTAGCAGTTATATTTATTATTTATTTAGCTCCCTTTATTATCATGTATGAGCATAGCCATGTGCATAAGATTGAATTAGTATAAATCTTCTCTAAGCTAGAGGTAAATCTAACGCCAATCATATCATCAATCCACAGAGTGTAGAACATACTAATCAATTTCTATAATATGTAATGAAACCTTGGAAAACATGGCACACAATAGTAAATAAAAAATTGGCCTATCTTAGACTAGAGTTGGTTCTCCTAGCAAACCATCTAAAGTATATATAAAAATTCATGTGGCTTGGGTAGATCGTAAACTTGGTTGTTTGTTAAAGTTGTCTAATGTTTGAATTTGTTAAAGGTTAAAGATAGATTTATTGTTGAGTTTAAAGCTTAATTTATGATATATTTTAATTATTAAATGATTACTACCTTTGTTGCTCATAGAGGTCATGAAATTTATTTCACCTTCCTTGGGGCTAAGTTAATAGTCTCGTAGGCCTGAGTTACCTAGTAGCATTCAGGGTTGATTAAGTTGATTTAGTTAGTTAGAAATCAAGGGTTTTTTTTTGTTATAATTTTTTAAATTAATTACTGATTTTAAAATTTAAATTAGTTTATGTTTTTCATCAACAGGTTTATGGTGTTGTGCAACTAGGCTCGAAGAACTATGACTCCTATGGATACGTAGCCCCGCAGCTAAGAGTAGTCCATCCTAAAAACCTTATTGATATAGTTGAATCAAGATTTTTTATTAAGTTAAATAATAAAAAGTGACTTCATCTTGATGTTTTATACTCCTTTAAATCCATTCATGGAAATGTGCTACTAGGCTCGACGAACCAGGCCTATTAAGGACACGTAGCCCTACAGCTCGGAGTAATCCATCCAATAAACTTCATCTTTGGAGTGGTTGCTGTGTATTAGAATTTTGGTTAAACGGTTTATTAATCAAATGAAGTTCTCTGGAATTTTAACAAATTATTGAATTTTTTAAATTTATTGGAATTATTTAATAACATTAATTAAAGGGGTAAAAAGTTGACTTTTTAAATTAAAGTTAATTTTGGAAGGTTTCAGATTTTTAATAAATTTTAGGCCTTATAATGAGCAATTAGATTGTTAGTTTGCTTATTTTGTTGTTTTTTACAAGAATTTATGATTTTTCAAAGTTTTGACTTGAATTTAGACTAAAGGTTGATCGGATTGTTAAATTTTTGACTTTGACTGATATTTGAAGGTTTGACTTTTTTTAGAAAATACTAAACCTTAAATGAAGTTAAATGGCTTCAAGTTTTACTGATTTTGATTTTTCTAGAATTACTTATGATTTTTCAAATTTTAAGCATTTAATGAATTTCAAAATTACTTAATTAGGAAGGTTTTTATTTTTCTGATTCAAACTCATTCTAAACTTTATGAAATCACTCCGAAAAGTCAGGGATGACCTATGGGAATATTTCTAAGTGTTTGGAAACAATTTGAGACTTTTAGTAATCTTTTATTAATTATTTGAATCAATTGTTAATTTATCAAGGAAATTAAATTAAGATAAAATTCAGGGTTATCTGATAGGGCTTTTATTTTTCCCAAGTAGAAAACTCAATCTTGGTTAGTCTGATAAGTTAATTGTATTTTTTGGATTTAAAGTTGATTTATTGTAATTTTAAGAATTTTCTAAGTCCATAAAAGAGCTGAATTTTAACATGTTTGATTTTGTGTCCTAAAGGACACCAAATTAAGTCAAATTTAATCAAATGATTCAAGATGTTAATTAGTTTGTTTTTTCCTAGTTTCACCCCCATTGGGTTTGTGTGAAATTTCTTATGAATTTTCTAAGTCATCTAGATGACATTCTTAATTATTTTTCTTAGGTGTCACTAAAGTTCAATTGAGTATGAAATTTTGTTTAACAAACCCTTATATATATATATATATATATATATATATATATATATATATATATATATATATATATATCACAATACAACATTCATGCATCCTAATTCTTAAGATTTAGAGAGTTATAAATTTTCAAAGTTTTGGGTCCAAAATTGAAAATTTACATCATAGTAATCTATTGGATATTTGACTGTAGAAAAATCGTAAAACATGCATAAGATATCCAAAAATCTTTCACCAAAATTTTGACCTCTATTGACCACTAGATTGTGAGAAAATTACAAATAATTAATTTTAAATAAATTTGAATATCTCATAATCCAAGAAGAAAATTAATATAATTTTAATTTTAATAAATAATAAATTAAATTCACTTTCTAATGAGCCCAAAAACTTTCAATTTGGTTAAAAATTCAATTTGTTGAAAATTTTGGAAGATTTTGGGCATTTAAAATATTTTTTATTCATATTTGGGTCATATTAGCCATCGACCCAATTATTAGTTGATGGCGGTAAAGCGCAGCGGCACGGTGCCACGTATCAAATTTGATATGGATCACTTAACAATGTCAGACCTGACGATCCAATGATCAGATCAGAAAGTGGGGAGATCGACAGCCGAGGGGTCGCCATGTCACCCCCCCCCCCCCCCCCCCCCCCCCCCCCTCCCCGGCCATGGGAGGACTTGCATTTGAGCCCTAGGGGAAATAGCACGGTTCATATATGGGCCATTTGAACTTCAATCAGACGGTCCAAATCTTCTGGTTTTCTCCAGTTCTTTTTTAATATAAATTTTTAAATGCTCATATCTCCCTAAATACTTGACAAAACTTAACTAAATTTGAAACATATCTTGGGGGCAATATAATCTTGGAATGCCTTGATTTTGGAGGCTCCATGCATTACAGATTTGTTGTAATTTCAAATTTTATTTCTACCTAAAAGTGAGAAAATTTTATAATCTACCTGGTGGATTTTTTCAATTTTAGACTCTTTTTACTCATGCTGATATCTTCTACAAGTTTATTGAAGACTCTAGAGGATTTGAATTGTTGGATTTGAAGTTGTTGATGAGAGAATATTTTCTCTCACTAGAATGACCTCTCCTCACTAGAATTGTGATTTGAGAGCTAGAAATGATGGGGAAGGCTTGGAATGGACTTGAGAAGGTCTGGAAAGGATGGGGAAGTCTATTGAAAGTTTGGAGGTTGATGGGGTTTGGACATAGATGAAATGAGAGGGAATGATGGGTATTAGGTCAACTTCCCTACACTTAACCCCTTGCTTTTAGGTTGGATGGCTAGGATTTTATTAGGGATGCTTTGGATGGGTGACAAGTGTCCCCAAGGCAGCCCAAAATGAGAAGAAAGCTTATGGGTTGATAGGGATTGATCTTGGTCCATGGGAAGGGGGACTACACTTTTTCCCTCATGTGGATTAACCAATGCTTGGCTTAGTTTAGGGAGCTACTATTGGGGGGGGGGGGGGGGGGGGGGGGGGGGGCTTTTAGGAGAGGAAATGGTTCACATCACATAAGGTTTGAGCATATTTTGAAATGAGGATTAGATTACCAAGGTGGGATGGCCACCTAAGCTTTAATGATAGTTTGTTTGACCATTTTACTAGTCATACTAGTCAATGGGATTGATGTGGTAATCAATGGAATATATTTGGGTGGTTGCATATTTGGTCAAGTGTTTGAGACTAAAAGTTTTGAAGTTTTGAGCAAATACTTGAGATTGGAGAGGGTTTGACCCCTCCAAATTTGATGACCAACTCAACCCAAGGGGATTTTGACTTGGAAATTTTTGGACATGCATGGAATGTTTAATTAGGTGATTTTGAAGGGTTTATTTGGCTTGAAATGAGATCAAGCCTTGAAATTAACATTAATGTAGGTTAAAGGTTGATTTAGTCAACCACGGTTGATTTAGTCAGCCAATGTTGACTTGGTCAACTTGGTAAAATTATGGGTTAAGTTTGGATCAAATTAGTTCAAATGAGTGTTTTGAGATCAACAGAGGTGGTCTCATACATTGGTGATTTCATTTGGTTGAAATTGACATTTGACTCTTAAGGGGCATTTTGGTTAACCATGGTTAACTTGGTCAACATGGTAAAAAAAAAGGATAGGTTTGGGTCTAATGTGTTCCTAAAGATGTTTAGAATCCATTGGAGTAGGTTTTAAAGTTTTATTTGTGAAGGTGATGTTGAATTTTTGCGGAAAAGACCAAAAAAATCCCTTTAAAGGGCATTTTGGTCATTTTGACCCCTATTCAATCATAGGTTAAACTAGGTCTAGGAAAGGGTAGTGTACTGGTCAACAAGTCATAACATAGGTAATTGATATTATTGGGAGGTTTGGAAAGGGTCACAAGGTAAAATTCTTCTAGATGGCAAGTCAAGTGACATATGCAGTAAATATTTGAAGGTTGTGCATCCTATGGGAAAATATTCGGTTTATGGTGGTAGGGACCTCATAATGAGCTCAAATTTGATGAGTCGGCACTAGAGACATGCCATTTTAACATGAATTTATTAGAATCTAAATTTGATCCTAATTAACTGGGTTTCAAGGTGATATAAAATCATCTAAAAGGGGTTTCAAGATCAGGGTCCTTAACCTAGAGATTTGATTTAGAATGTTGGGTTTGGATTGGATTCAGGAGTTGAATGGTTGGACTTGGCTCATACATATTAGTGGAGGTCAATTATATTATTGAGATTGATTGGATGTGATTTAGAAGTTGATTAAATGTTGATTGGAAGTGGAACTAGGGATTGAATTGGAGGGTGTGGTTGAGTTTGATTGAGGTTGAATTGTGCCTTACCTAGGACCTATATGATTAGGAAGTAGATACTTCCCAATCATTGGGTCACCAAAAAGAAACCCAAGTGAGTCTTAGTGACCTCTTTCAGAAATAAGGTCAACAGGGCCAAAATATCCTAGTCTTTTAATTTTGATTTTGATCTTAGGGCCAGATTGATGAGCACCATATAGTTCAGCATGAACCTCATTCATGATCTTCAAGGCTTCACATTTTTCTAGAAAATGTAGCAGCATATGATGAAATGGTCAATGATATAGATTATTATTTACTAGTGCATATAAGAGGGCACATTTCTTGATCTATTTAGTGAGAGATTTGTCATTTGGAAGCTTTCCTTCTTGCAGATAATAAATGAAGGGTTATCTCCAATCACCTTCTTCACCACTTATTAAAGAAGCATATAGGACTTTGATAGATATCTTATTAATGTGCTCTAAATTTTTAGGAGCTACGATATATCAACCCTGAGTTTCTATAGAAATGGAGTCTTCTTCTAGATAGGTAAACTCCTTTGCAAGCTTTGCTAAGCATCTTCCACAGAATTTCTTCAATGGGGAATTATGTAGAATTTCTCGAGTAGGTGATTCTTGTATTGATGGCATCTTAGGAGTTTTAGGTTCAAAACCTTATAGTTCCTACAACCTGGTTGATTACCAGCTAAGAATCATCATAGATTTTAATTTATTTATGTCCATTAATATTGCAACATCCAAACCAATTATCAGAGCTTCATATTTAGCATCATAATTTGTGCAAGGCTCTGATAAATAATATGAGAAATGCATCATTCCATATTCTGGTGTTATGAAAGTTAGGCCAATTCTATATTTTCTAGGATAAGTTGATTGTGCTACGTGTAACTGAAAAGACATTGCACCATCAAAATACATTTCCCAAATACAACCATCAAATTACTCTAAACACATGATCTACTCATTAGGAAAATCATCATTTAGGGGAGATTATGTCTACAATGCAAGGAAGTTGGAAATGGCCTATCCTTTCACAACATATAGGGGAATGAAAGTTATTTCAAATTGAAGCAATATCATAGACCACCATACTATACATCCTAACAATATATGTCGAGTCATAAGATATTACAACAGATTTATCTGAGAGATGAAACTTACCTTATGATAAAGCATGTAGTAAATTAGCTTTTAGGCAGTAAAAATTAAAGCAAGGTAATGCTTATCAATTGAAGGATACCAAATTTTCTTTGGAAAGAGACACCAAATAGATAACAGAGAGTGTGTTCCTAGCCATTCTCATTAAACGGAGCCAACAAGGCACCAAGTTACTCATCTAACACTGTGATGTAAAGGATGAGTGGAATCCCAGAATAGGGATAGCCACAACTAGGGGAATTATAAGGTATTATTTAATGTTATCAAAAGCATTTTGGCATTTCATGTTCCATTTAAATTTTGAGTCCTTTTTAGTAAGGTTTTAGAAAGGTTGGCATCTGCTAGTGTTGACCTCATTTTTGTATGAGGTCACTAAGGCCCTTCCAAACTCCAGATTAATTTTAGATCCTAGGATCCACTATAGACCTTAGGATTCCTTCCTAGAGCCAGACCTTAGAGCCTACTCTAGAGCCTAGGATTCCCTTCAATCCTAGATCTTAGAACTCCTCTAGATCTTAGGACCACTCCAACTTCAAATCAATCCCCACCCTTGATCAATCTCAACCTCAAACCAATTCCTACATTTGATCAACTCCAACTTCAATTTGATTCCTACCTTTGATCAATTTAAATCTCAAACTTCATTCAACTCAAATTCAAATTAATTCAAGTTTCAAATATATCCAAACCTTGATCCAATCAATTTGACAATCCAACCTTCAACTTAGACTTTGATCCAAACTTCAATCTAGCTTTGACCTCATCCATTCATTAACAATCACCACATGATTGTAAATGATTTAGATACTTCAATACTAATCATTCAAACTTAAAATTCATTCCAAATCCAGAAGTCTAAACTCAAATTCAAAGTCTTAAGGTCTTGTCCTTAAGACCCTTTTCAAAGAATTTTCAAACATTTCAAAACCCAGTCAAATGGTCTCTGATTCAGGATCTATCACTTGCAAAGTGATAATACATTTCTCTAGAGGTTACCCTCCAAATTTGAGCTCATTTGGAGGATTCTAACCCTTTAAACTTAATCCAACTCCAAATGTTGCAAAACCTTTGAATATTTACAATCCATGCCACTAGGCCTTTCACCTAGTGGAATTTGACTTTGGATCCCTTTCCAAATCTTTTGATCCCTCTTAATACCTTGATATTAACTTATTAAGCAATGATCTACATCTTTTTAGACTCAATTTGACCCAGAATTGACTTGAGTCCAAAATGACCAAAATGCCCTTAAATGGAGATTTTTGGACTTTTGGCCTAAACTCAACTTGATTTGACTTATCAACCTTTGAAATTTTCTTCAAATATCATTCCAATGGATCCTAAATGACTTTAGGAACACATGAAATCTAAATTTGACTCATGATTTGACCAGGTTGACCAAGTCAACCATGGTTGACCAAATCAACCCTTAACCTACACATTTGTCAATTTCAATCATTCAACCCATTTGAATCAAATCAATCCTTCAAAATCATTTAATTGGACACCCATGACATGTCCAAAGACTTTCAAGTTAATTCTTCTCTTGGGTTGACTTGGTCAACTCATTTGGAAAGGTCAAAATCCTCTCCAACTTCATATATTTGTTTAAAACTTTAAATCCTTGACCTCAAACTCTTGGCCACATCATCAAGCCACCTTGGAAATCCATGGATTAGTCTAGAACCTGCTCAAACATGATGTGATGTGACACATTTCCTCCCCTAATAGAGCTTAAGCCAACCCCCTTTAACAAGGCTTGGCATTGGTTCATCCAAATGGGGAAAAAGGTGTGGTCCCTCTTCACATGGACCAAGAGATGTCACTCTCAACCACCAACCCTATTCCATAGCTTTGGGCAGCATAGGAGACACTTGGCACTCATCCAAAACCACTCCAAATTAAATCTCAACCATCCAATCCAAAAGCCAAAGGTAAGGTGAGGGAAAACTTAACCTAAAGGTGGCTTCTTCATCATTCCCTTTGATATGATCAAAATCTCCAAACTCCAGCAGCCCTCAACCTTCCAAGAGCTCCTCTCATACACTCCAACACATTCCAAGGCCTTCCCAAGCTTTTCCCAACCACTTCCAAGCCTCAAATCACTATTTTAGTGAAGAGAGAGCATTCTAGAGAGAGAAAAAGGACTTTCCAATATACCTTTCGATCCAGCGAGATCCAGCTTTTGGAGTCTTCAGCAAAGTTGTAGAGGATTGCTGCAGCTTTCCAACAAGCCAAAAATCCCAAACATCCGACGGTTGGATCGTAAGTTATGCGCATTTTAAGTTTAAATTTCAATTTGAAACTGTAGCGATTTTACAATGAATGGAGCCTCCAAACTCCAGGCATTGTAAGATCATATTGCCCTCTAGCTACAGTTCAAATTTCGTGTAATTTCGTCTAGTATTTTGAAAGATATGAGCATTTAAAGATTTCTATTCAAAATGAACTAGAGCAGATCTGGACCGTCCGATCGACGATCAGACGGCTCAGATCTGGGTATACCGTGCGGCTTCCTCCATGTTTGAACGTGGGTCATCCCTTGGTATGGGAGGGTGACGTGGCGTCACGCCACGCCGCCACGTCACCGTCAGCTGATTTGACCCAAATTTGAATAAAAAATGCTTTAAATGCTCCAAATCTTCAAAAATTCACAGAAAATCGAGTTCTCCACCAAATTGGGTGTTCTTGGGCTCGTTGGAAAGATAATCTAACGTAGTATTTATTAAAATTAAAATTATATTGATTTGATGTCTGTATTGTGAGATATTTGAGTTTATGTTAATTTCATTTATTGCTATTTTCTCACAATCCAGTGATCAAATAAAGCCCAAATTTTGGTGGATGATTATTGAGTATCTTAGGCATGTTTAATAAGTATTCTAGATTTATATGCTCAATAGATTTCTGTGATATGATTTTTTAAGGTAAATGGTCTATTTTGGACCCTAAACTTTGAAAATTCATAACACCTTAGGGTTTTAGTATTTTGCTGTGATATTTCTGTGGTATGCTTAAATATATGTCAGGGTTAGACACACCAAGTTTCATGCCTATATAATTATTAGAGACACCTAGGAAAAATAATTAAGGAAATGTCTAGAAAACTTAGAAAATTCATAGGGGATTGTAAACACATCCAATAGGGGTGAAACTTAAACATAGTAAACTTAGTGACATCAGATACCTTAGGTTTAAATTTTACTCAATTTGGAGGTCATTAGGTTAGAAAATTGAGCATGTCAAATTTCAGCCCCTTTAAGGACTTAAACAATTCAATAAATCATTATAAATTTATATTAATTTCAAAAATACCCATAATACCTCTAATTATCCATATTTATACTCTTAATCATTGAAAATTTAAATTACATTAATTTGACATTAAAATCCACTTTAATTTAATTTTAATAAAAATCAATATTTAATCACTTTTAATTAATTAAAAATTATTAAAAATCCCAAAAATTCTTTAAACACTTGCTGATCTCTCCTTAGATCATTTCTGATCTTTGTAGTTGATTTCAAGAAGTTTGGGACTCATTTGGGATCAAATCACTAAAATGACCCTTAATTGAAACAATTTAATAATTTCAATAAATATCCAAACTTCCAAAATTCATAACTAATTGTAGAAAATTCCAAATCAATCAAACTCAGTGGCTAATGACTCTAATTAAAATCTAGTTTTTATAAAAAATTTCAAACCCCCAAAATCTGGTCAAAGTAAAAAAGTCAACATTTTGGTCAACCCTAGGTCAAAACCGGGTCAAAACTCTAAAAATCATAACTTTTGATAGAAAACTCCAAATTGAATGTGCCAACTCTCTAACAACTCATAATAAGGTCTAGTATTTGTTAAAAATCTGAAACCCTTAAGATTAACTCTAATTTTGAAAGTCAATTTTTGACCCCTTAGTTAACACATCCGGATAATCTCTTAAAACCCATTAACCCTTTCAAATTCCAGAATTTTCTTAGAAGGATAACAAAATTCTCAACCAACCCATTAAAATCAGTAACAAATTCCCTTTAATATCAATCCACTCCTTTAATTCTAACCAATTTAAATAACTTAATCAACCCCGATTGCTACTTGGTAACCCAGGCCTACGAGGCTATTAGCTTAGCCCCAAGGAAGGTGAAATAAACTTCACGGCCTCGGTGTGAAACAAAGGTAGTAATCAATTAACTTTTAAAATATGTCTAATTAAAATTCTTAATTCATTAATATTTAAATTTTAATTTAAATCCCCTTCTAAGCCTTAAAAAATCCAAATTTTTAGACAACTTTAACTAATCACCTACTTTAGGATCTATCCCAGCCACACGACCTTTCTCACACACTTTACATGATGTGCTAGGACAACCAACTCTAGATCTAGGATAGGCCGGTGTTTACTTTACTGCTGTGTGTCAGATTTTTCGTAGTATTCACTGCATGTTGTGGATGAAATTGCTTTGCTGTGTCTGCTTACTTTTTCTGTACTCTGTGGATGGATTGATGTGTTTGGCGACTAGATTACCCTTAGGTTAGGTACGATCTGGATGTTGACACAGTTTTCTGCAGGTGGCCACGCTAATGCAGGGCAATATAAAAAGGGGGCAAATAAAAAAATGCATAAATATTATAAATTCTTTGCACAGGTGCTTTAGCTGCTAAAGCCCCCAAATCATAAAAAGAGCGTGGCCAGTGTGTTTACTTTCTTTTATGCTCATATACAACTGCTTGGGAATAACTGCTTTTTATATATTAATTACTTAGGATAACCCTGCAGGTGAGTCTAGATTTTTATTTTGATACCAATATAATTTGTGTAAGTTTCAAGTGTTGTGAAAGTTGATTTTGAGTTGGGATACATAGACCCAAAGCTTGGATTCCAAAGAGGAAAGGATACCCCTTTAAGGAATACTCCTTTTCCATTTGGAAATCCAAATTTGGATCATACCTCTTCCTTACCCAAAGAGGAAAGAGTGGCCTCCCCCTTAGAGGGAAGTGCCCTCTTGTACATTTGGGTAATCCACTACGAAGATTCCAAGAAGATTGAAGAAAAGGAGTCAAAAGAAGAATGAGATTGAACATTTGAAGATTTGAAGATTGAGAGTATCCCACTCAAAAGAACTTGCGTCATTACTAGGTTTAGAATCCGGGTTGTTGTTAGTGGTGCCCGACCACTTTACTTTCTGTAATATTCTGGTTTGTAATAAGCAAGGCAATTCTGCCTATGGACATTTATTAATTAATTTATATTTGATGTGATGATTTGATTGCCTTTAGGATTACTTGTTTTTACTAGTTTTTTGGCGATTGCATGTCGCTCTTTGTTTTCGCCTGGATACGTGAGGCTCGTGAGGGTGTGAAAGTTTTCTACTCATAATTTTAAAAGTCTAAAATTTTAGTGAGTCTAAATAACATAGAAAGATAACGAATCTAGGGAATTAGCCGGGGATCGACCCTGGGGTCGCATGCATATTTCTGCATTACTCTTTCCTTGCTTTAGACCCTTCCCCGCCTGCGGGTAGAGTCCGGATAGTCTGACCTATGAGGACGAGGTGCCGGACCTGGGGAAGTCCAGTCTTCTAAAAAATTATTTTATAAGCCTGTTTTAAAATTTCAAGCATACTTGATTTGGAAGTTGTCAACCAGCATGCATTGCATTAGATACAAATTAAAAGAGTCAAAATTTTAATATCATAGTCCTTAGCATTTTAGCACCCAACATAAGTCAAATGGGTCAATTAGGAGAATCTCTAGATGTCGGCCCCAATTCTTCAAAACTTTAATTATAACGTCCCTACCACTCTTTCATAAAAGACCGGATTCATCTCTTTTAAATCGATTAGGTGGTTAGCTGGCTCCCCAATCCAGGCCGGGGTAAGTCTAGACCTTGCACTGCATTAGTTAGGATCGGACGACTATGGTCCAGTGTCCAAAATAGATTTAGGTTTCGGGGCAGATCTTTGATTATAAGACCCCAAACTTCGGGAATATAGTCCCAAATTTCTAATAAAATACTTAACTCTAATTAAAGCTTCATTTCAATCCTAAATCATAAATCCCAACACTTAGATTAAGTTGGGACACTTCCGGATGGTTCTGGAATCTCAAGGTGTCCCCTACCTCTCCTCCTTTAACTCCGTTAATAACTACTCAATTTTGATCCATTCCCTGTTGAATTTCCAAAAATTCACTTCCTTTTTGATATCACTCCTAGAAAATCTGACAAAATTTTGTCACTATTTTAATCGAGAGTTTTTGTATGAGATTTTATCTCCCTACGATATAATTAACTACGAGGGCTTGCGCTCGTAGGAGATTTAGAACCACGCACACCTGATTTTAAAAATTAATTTTTCAAAACTCAATTGGATTTCTTTGGAAAAACTTGAAATACTAGTGATCATTATTATCATATTTAAAGAATTATCATCGAACGATATTTTCTCCCTTCGGAGAGATATATCTTTCTTTGATAAGGCTTTGGATGTGAACCTAACGATCACACTTCTTGAATATTGTAGCTGGATATTCAATTGAACCTCATTTTGACCCTTCGGGGTCATATGAATTTCTCTTTAGCATCCGCTCACAATATTCAAGATGAATTTCATAATTCTAAATCTAAACGCCGTTATGAAATTTTATTTTCATCTTTCGAGGTGATATATTCTTTCTAACAGGATGATTCAATTTTAGAATTAGAATTTAACTTTAACTCCCAAAGAAAACTAATATTTTCAAAACATATTTTCAAAATTCCACCAACAAAAAAATGGCACGCCCGGTGGGACAAATCTCTCTCTCCATCTTTAATAATGGCAAAATTTTGTTTCATCGGTAGTCTTAACTACCTTTCTTCCGTTGGTCCCTCTACCCATTTCTTTCTTGGGTGAGTGTGGCCAACATCTAAAAGAAAATACCTTTCAAATAGAGAGGCGAGTGGTGAAATCTTTGTCTAAGCCGGGCTTTGACATTTTGCCTCCAAGTTAATTGGTAGAGCAAAGGAGTTAAGCCAGGTTCCTTGAATATTCTCAATCAATTTTGTAAACTCTCTTATTTGGTGAAAACTCAACATATTGAGGTTCAAGATTTAGAGAAAATTAATCATGCTTAAAATTCAAATTTTAATTCAAAATTGACTAACTTAAATCACTTTTCCTTAATTCCAGGATACTTAAATACTCAAATGGCTGGAAAACTCATCTTCTCCCTAGATAGAAACTTGACAATAGAAGGAATTACCTATGGCAACTTGATCCAGTTTGGGATAGAATTTCAAAACTTTAAGTTATCAGTCAACGGAGAAGAAATGATTGATCTCTCTGCTGGAATACAAAGGGATGTCCCCCTAGTCGAGATTACTTTAGGGTCAGGAGTTGACTCCCCCATCTCTATGATGGAGGTCGTTGTCGCCCCTTCGACCACTGTGCCCTCTACTCAGGAGGATAAGAACCAAGAACCATTAACAATGGAAGGATTACCATCTCAACCTGAGATTGGGTCAAGTTCTAACACCCCTATTGCCAGTAAAAGTAAGCGGAAGAAATACCTTAAAAGGGTTAAGAAGAAGGTTGCTAAGGCCAAAAAGACTGCTAAGGTAGAAGCCTTGAAACAAGTTAAATTTGAGGCCAATCAAGAATTTGTTGCTCCTTACACCTACCCCCTCCATGGTGGAAATGTTTTCCACCCTACTCCTGTTATTCAAAGGAGGGAGGTTGTGAAAATGAGAGCACAATCTCCGATACACCTTCTTGACTACTATACAGAGAGAATCAATCAAGAAAGAGCTAAGCAATCACCTGTAATAAATCATAGGCCCCTAGTTGAAGGTTATGACCCATCCACTCTATTAGATGAAGTTTGGTCACGTTACTACACGTGCCCCACTGCGTCTTTTATAGAGGAGGATGTGCAAAAACCACCCGGGGTGCCACTCTCATAATTGCTAGGTTACTAGTAGTTAGGGAGGGAAATAATAATGGATATGAGATCTTATCAGATAGTGACACCATTTGAATTTAACTTCTAGATGGGTCCTATCGTGATAGATCCTTAGATTGAAATGATGCAACACTAGTTAGGGGTAGTGCAGACCCCACAACAATCTCTTTCTTTAAAGAGATTGTGGAAATATAATTTATATTGATAGGGTCTTGCCACCTGGACTTGCTATTTTAAAGGAAATCACATTATTTCTCAAGTGTACTAGATCAGAATTTTCAAGATAGTTGATCCATCTTTTTAATGAAAATTGACCTCTACTTTAAATCAAAAATAGGAGAGAGTCGTGGTTGACCCCATTGGATCTTCAAAGGCCCCTCCCTCCCACCGCTTCTGCGGGTTGATTTGATTTTTGAATTAAAATTTGTATCAAACTTAAGTTGGTTTTAGAAATGAAAATCCTCTTAGTCTTCTCGTGATTTTTTATCTTATAGGCTTCTCTTGCATGTTCTAAATCTATTCAATGATTTTCAAAGTCAAGTTGATATTTTCTTATCAAAAGATTGGGTCCAATTTGGGGATTATTCTTTCTTGGATAAGAAAATGAATTTCCTTCTCTTATACTTGCGATATAATCCTGAATTAAAAAAGAGCAATTATTTTAAGGTTTTAAAGAAAGTGAAGCCTCTTGTTAAAAAAAAAATTCAAAGGATGCACAAAGTGCATTAAAAAATTTTCAAAATCAAAAGAAGCGTAAAGTGCGCCAAAGAAATAAAAAGATGTGCAAAGCATGTCACAAAAAAATGAAAGAGGCTTCCTTCTTTTTAAATCCTTAAATCTCAAAGAGCCCGATCATTTTTAACAGCTTGACTTTAAAAAATCTTGAATCTAGATTTATTGTCATGCTTGGACTGTTTATTAGATAGAAAATTCTATGCAAGAGAATTGAAAAGATTAAATTTCTCTATCCACTTACGCCTTTTTTGAAATTGATTTTAATTCAAAATTTCTATAAGGGAGAACCTAGTTCAGTTTCTATGAAATTTGATCTGGGTCAACAAAATCCAAAACCCTTGGCTCTTTTCGGTTCAATTGGGGTCACTCTATTTCTTACTATACTTTTGAATTTGTTCCCACTTGTCATTTTGACAGGTTCCAAATGATTAAGAGGAAATTTTCAATAAAAAGAATGAATCTTCTATTCTCGATAAGAATTCAAATCCCATTCTCAAGAGATATATGTGAATCTTTAAACATAGGCATCGTTTCTTTTAAGATCCACTATGTAAAATAACACTCTATACTGGGTCCAAGGATGTTCTCAAATAGAGGTGTGTTTTACATCGCACAAAATTGACTTTCAAAATTGAGTCACAACTAAGTAGAGTGCCTGACTCCAATTGGATGATCTTAAAGGCCTTGAAGAAAGTTGTTTTGAACTCAATAAAATTTGAAATTACATAAGTCACGTATGATTCAAGCTCGTGATAAAATTGTGTTACCTCAGGACTTTCCAAGTAGGAGACTTTGTTGTAGTCCTTTGGAGACCAATTTTAGTCCACCATAAGATCAATGCAAGCTTTGAATCAATGTTGACTAGATAGACCACCTTAGAGATAATCTATAAGGGAGGTTCATGACAATTGATTAATTTTGAAGATGCCACCGAATGATTCATTTCATTTCGGTGGTTCTTTAAGAAGTATCATGCATGATGAGGATCAAATTAAACATCAAATTCACCCCTTAAAATTCATAGAAATCAAATCAAGTTAAAAATCATCAATCAATTGTTTTCAATTCTCTTTTCCTCAAGGTTAGGTCCTTCCATCCCTTAGGCTTAGGCCCGTTAGTGGTGGAGTACGCCATCCGTGGCACCACCCTAGCATTTGACTTGGGGATTAGTGGTGGAGTACGCCCTCCGTGGCACCATCCTGATTCCCATTTCGCTAGTGATGGAGTACGCCCTTCCTGGCACCATCCTAGTTTGCCAGTTGAGGTCCTCTGTGTGGAGCAAGTTTCCTCCCCACATGACCATTCGCTAGTGGTGGAGTACGCCCTTCGTGGCACCATCCTAGTTTGCCAGTTGATCTGCCTATTAGGAGTAAGTCTTCTATCAGCATCCTATAGACCTATGGTTGGGTGATGCCCTTCCTTAGACCCAAGGCTAGGTATTCCCTACCTTGGTTTTCCAATTAATTTGTCCATTAGGAGTAAGTCTTCTATCAGCATCCTATGGACCTAAGGTTCTCCAGTCCTCTCTTCAGAATAGGTGTAAGCTTTTCACTAGTTTCCAATGGACTTAAGGTTGGGTGATGCCCTTCCTTCAACTCTTTAAGATCCTACTCCTATTCGGTCAACGCCAATGTGTGCAGCAGAAGTTCCTTCTACTACACACATTGGGGGTCCATTTGTTGACCTCATTTTTGTATGAGGTCACTAAGGCCCTTCCAAACTCCAGATTAATTTTAGATCCTAGGATCCACTATAGACCTTAGGATTCCTTCCTAGAGCCAGACCTTAGAGCCTACTCTAGAGCCTAGGATTCCCTTAAATCCTAGATCTTAGAACTCCTCTAGATCTTAGGACCACTCCAACTTCAAATCAATCCCCACCCTTGATCAATCTCAACCTCAAACCAATTCCTACATTTGATCAACTCCAACTTCAATTTGATTCCTACCTTTGATCAATTTAAATCTCAAACTTCATTCAACTCAAATTCAAATTAATTCAAGTTTCAAACATATCCAAACCTTGATCCAATCAATTTGACAATCCAACCTTCAACTTAGACTTTGATCCAAACTTCAATCTAGCTTTGACCTCATCCATTCATTAACAATCACCACATGATTGTAAATGATTTAGATACTTCAATACTAATCATTCAAACTTAAAATTCATTCCAAATCCAGAAGTCTAAACTCAAATTCAAAGTCTTAAGGTCTTGTCCTTAAGACCCTTTTCAAAGAATTTTCAAACATTTCAAAACCCAGTCAAATGGTCTCTGATTCAGGATCTATCACTTGCAAAGTGATAAGACATTTCTCTAGAGGTTACCCTCCAAATTTGAGCTCATTTGGAGGATTCTAACCCTTTAAACTTAATCCAACTTCAAATGTTGCAAAACCTTTGAATATTTACAATCCATGCCACTAGGCCTTTCACCTAGTGGAATTTGACTTTGGATCCCCCTCCAAATCTTTTGATCCCTCTTAATACCTTGATATTAACTTATTAAGCAATGATCTACATCTTTTTAGACTCAATTTGACCCAGAATTGACTTGAGTCCAAAATGACCAAAATGCCCTTAAATGGAGATTTTTGGACTTTTGGCCTAAACTCAACTTGATTTGACTTATCAACCTTTGAAATCTTCTTCAAATATCATTCCAATGGATCCTAAATGACTTTAGGAACACATGAAATCTAAATTTGACTCATGATTTGACCAGGTTGACCAAGTCAACCATGGTTGACCAAATCAACCCTTAACCTACACATTTGTCAATTTCAATCATTCAACCCATTTGAATCAAATCAATCCTTAAAAATCATTTAATTGGACACCCATGACATGTCCAAAGACTTTCAAGTTAATTCTTCTCTTGGGTTGACTTGGTCAACTCATTTGAAAAGGTCAAAATCCTCTCCAACTTCATATATTTGCTTAAAACTTTAAATCCTTGACCTCAAACTCTTGGCCACATCATCAAGCCAACTTGGAAATCCATGGATTAGTCTAGAACCTGCTCAAACATGATGTGATGTGACACATTTCCTCCCCTAATAGAGCTTAAGCCAACCCCCTTTAACAAGGCTTGACATTGGTTCATCCAAATGGGGAAAAAGGTGTGGTCCCTCTTCACATGGACCAAGAGATGTCACTCTCAACCACCAACCCTATTCCATAGCTTTGGGCAGCATAGGAGACACTTGTCACTCATCCAAAACCACTCCAAATTAAATCTCAACCATCCAATCCAAAAGCCAAAGGTAAAGTGAGGGAAAACTTAACCTAAAGGTGGCTTCTTCATCATTTCCTTTGATATGATCAAAATCTCTAAACTCCAGCAGCCCTCAACCTTCCAAGAGCTCCTCTCATACACTCCAACACATTCCAAGGCCTTCCCAAGCTTTTCCCAACCACTTCCAAGCCTCAAATCACTATTTTAGTGAAGAGAGAGCATTCTAGAGAGAGAAAAAGGACTTTCCAATATACCTTTCGATCCAGCGAGATCCAGCTTTTGAAGTCTTCCGCAAAGTTGTAGAGGATTGCTGCAGCTTTCCAACAAGCCAAAAATCTCAAACATCCGACGGTTGGATCGTATGTTATGCGCATTTTAAGTTTAAATTTCAATTTGAAACTGTAGCGATTTTACAACGAATGGAGCCTCCAAACTCTAGGCATTGTAAGATCATATTGCCCTCTAGCTACAGTTCAAATTTCGTGTAATTTCGTCGAGTATTTTGAAAGATATGAGCATTTAAAGATTTCTATTCAAAATGAACTAGAGCAGATCTGGACTGTCCGATCGACGATCAGACGGCTCAGATCTGGGTATACCGTGCGGCTTCCTCCATGTTTGAACGTGGGTCATCCCATGGTATGGGAGGGTGACGTGGCGTCACGCCATGCCGCCACGTCACCGTCAGCTGATTTGACCCAAATTTGAATAAAAAATGCTTTAAATGCTCCAAATCTTTAAAAATTCACAGAAAATCGAGTTCTCCACCAAATTAGGTGTTCTTGGGCTCGTTGGAAAGATAATCTAATGTAGTATTTATTAAAAGTAAAATTATATTGATTTGATGTCTGTATTGTGAGATATTTGAGTTTATGTTAATTTCATTTATTGCTATTTTCTCACAATCCTGTGATCAAATAAAGCCCAAATTTTGGTGGATGATTATTGAGTATCTTAGGCATGTTTAATAATTTTTCTAGATTTATATGCTCAATAGATTTCTATGATATGATTTTTTAAGGTAAATGGTCTATTTTGGACCCTAAACTTTGAAAATTCATAACTCCTTAGGGTTTTAGTATTTTGCTGTGATATTTCTGTGGTATGCTTAAATATATGTCAGGGTTAGACACACCAAGTTTCATGCATATATAATTATTAGAGACACCTAGGAAAAATAATTAAGGAAATGTCTAGAAAACTTAGAAAATTCATAGGGGATTGTAAACACACCCAATAGGGGTGAAACTTAAACATAGTAAACTTAGTGACATCAGATACCTTAGGTTTAAATTTTACACAATTTGGAGGTCATTAGGTTAAAAAATTAAGCATGTCAAATTTCAGCCCCTTTAAGGACTTAAAAAATTCAATAAATCATTATAAATTTATATTAATTTCAAAAATACCCATAATACCTCTAATTATCCATATTTATACTCTTAATCATTGAAAATTGAAATTACATTAATTTGACATTAAAATCCACTTTAATTTAATTTTAATAAAAATCAATATTTAATCACTTTTAATTAATTAAAAATTATTAAAAATCCCAAAAATTCTTTAAACACTTGCTGATCTCTCCTTAGATCATTTCTGATCTTTGTAGTTGATTTCAAGAAGTTTGGGACTCATTTGGGATCAAATCACTAAAATGACCCTTAATTGAAACAATTTAATAATTTCAATAAATATCCAAACTTCCGAAATTCATAACTAATTGTAGAAAATTCCAAATCAATCAAACTCAGTGGCTAATGACTCTAATTAAAATCTAGTTTTTATAAAAAATTTCAAAACCCCAAAATCTGGTCAAAGTAAAAAAGTCAACATTTTGGTCAACCCTAGGTCAAAACCGGGTCAAAACTCTAAAAATCATAACTTTTGATAGAAAACTCCAAATTGAATGTGCCAACTGTCTAACAACTCATAATAAGGTCTAGTATTTGTTAAAAGTCTGAAACCCTTAAGATTAACTCTAATTTTGAAAGTCAATTTTTGACCCCTTAGTTAACACATCCGGATAATCTCTTAAAACCCATTAACCCTTTCAAATTCCAGAATTTTCTTAATAGGATAATAAAATTCTCAACCAACCCATTAAAATCAGTAACCAACTCCCTTTAATATCAATCCACTCCTTTAATTCTAACCAATTTAAATAACTTAATCAACCCCGATTGCTACTTGGTAACCCAGGCCTACGAGGCTATTAGCTTAGCCCCAAGGAAGGTGAAATAAACTTCACGGCCTCGGTGTGAAACAAAAGTAGTAATCAATTAACTTTTAAAATATGTCTAATTAAAATTCTTAATTCATTAATATTTAAATTTTAATTTAAATCCCCTTCTAAGCCTTAAAAAATCCAAATTTTTAGACAACTTTAACTAATCACCTACTTTAGGATCTATCCCAGCCACACGACCTTTCTCACACACTTTAGATGATGTGCTAGGACAACCAACTCTAGATCTAGGATAGGCCGGTGTTTACTTTACTGCTGTGTGTCAGATTTTTCGTAGTTTTCACTGCATGTTGTGGATGAAATTGCTTTACTGTGTCTGCTTACTTTTTCTGTACTCTGTGGATGGATTGATGTGTTTGGCGACTAGATTACCCTTAGGTTAGGTACGATCTGGATGTTGACACAGTTTTCTGCAGGTGGCCACGCTAATGCAGGGCAATATAAAAAGGGGGCAAATAAAAAAATGCATAAATATTATAAATTCTTTGCACAGGTGCTTTAGCTGCTAAAGCCCCCAAATCATAAAAAGAGCGTGGCCAGTGTGTTTACTTTCTTTTATGCTCATATACAACTGCTTGGGAATAACTACTTTTTATATATTAATTGCATAGGATAACCCTGCAGGTGAGTCTAGATTTTTATTTTGATACCAATATAATTTGTGTAAGTGTCAAGTGTTGTGAAAGTTGATTTTGAGTTGGGATACATAGACCCAAAGCTTGGATTCCAAAGAGGAAAGGATACCCCTTTAAGGAATACTCCTTTTCCATTTGGAAATTCAAATTTGGATCATACCTCTTCCTTACCCAAAGAGGAAAGAGTGGCCTCCCCCTTAGAGGGAAGTGCCCTCTTGTCCATTTGGGTAATCCACTACGAAGATTCCAAGAAGATTGAAGAAAAGGAGTCAAAAGAAGAATGAGATTGAACATTTGAAGATTTGAAGATTGAGAGTATCCCAGTCAAAAGAACTTGCGTCATTACTAGGTTTAGAATCCGGGTTGTTGTTAGTGGTGCCCGGCCACTTTACTTTCTGTAATATTCTGGTTTGTAATAAGCAAGGCAATTCTGCTTATGGACATTTATTAATTAATTTATATTTGATGTGATGATTTGATTGCCTTTAGGATTACTTGTTTTTACTAGTTTTTTGGCGATTGCATGTCGCTCTTTGTTTTCGCCTGGATACGTGAGGCTCGTGAGGGTGTGAAAGTTTTCTACTCATAATTTTAAAAGTCTAAAATTTTAGTGAGTCTAAATAACATAGAAAGATAACGAATCTAGGGAATTAGCCGGGGATCGACCCCGGGGTCGCATGCATATTTCTGCATTACTCTTTCCTTGCTTTAGACCCTTCCCCGCCTGCGGGTAGAGTCCGGATAGTCTGACCTATGAGGACGAGGTGCCGGACCTGGGGAAGTCCAGTCTTCTAAAAAATTATTTTATAAGCCTGTTTTAAAATTTCAAGCATACTTGATTTGGAAGTTGTCAACCAGCATGCATTGCATTAGATACAAATTAAAAGAGTCAAAATTTTAATATCATAGTCCTTAGCATTTTAGCACCCAACATAAGTCAAAGGGGTTAA
Organism: Dendrobium huoshanense; assembly: GCA_016618105.1. Taxonomy (NCBI): domain Eukaryota; kingdom Viridiplantae; phylum Streptophyta; class Magnoliopsida; order Asparagales; family Orchidaceae; genus Dendrobium; species Dendrobium huoshanense. The sequence goes on along the minus strand of CM028352.1, from coordinate 35,555,419 downwards.
TTAGGAGAATCTCTAGATGTCGGCCCCAATTCTTCAAAACTTTAATTATAACGTCCCTACCACTCTTTCATAAAAGACCGGATTCATCTCTTTTAAATCGATTAGGTGGTTAGCTGGATCCCCAATCCAGGCCGGGGTAAGTCCAGACCTTGCACTGCATTAGTTAGGATCGGATGACTATGGTCCAGTGTCCAAAATAGATTTAGGTTCCGGGGCAGATCTTTGATTATAAGACCCCAAACTTCAGGAATATAGTCCCAAATTTCTAATAAAATACTTAACTCTAATTAAAGCTTCATTTCAATCCTAAAACATAAAGCCCAACACTTAGATTAAGTTGGGACACTTCCGGATGGTTCTGGAATCTCAAGGTGTATCCTACCTCTCCTCCTTTAACTCCGTTAATAACTGCTCAATTTTGATCCATTCCCTATTGAATTTCCAAAAATTCACTTCCTTTTTGATATCACTCCAAGAAAATCTGACAAAATTTTGTCACTATTTTAATCGAGAGTTTTTGTATGAGATTTTATCTCCCTACGATATAATTAACTACGAGGGCTTGCGCTCGTAGGAGATTTAGAACCACGCACATCTGATTTTAAAAATTAATTTTTCAAAACTCAATTGGATTTCTTTGGAAAAACTTAAAATACTAGTGATCATTATTATCATATTTAAAGAATTATCATCGAACGATATTTTCTCCCTTCGGAGAGATATATCTTTCTTTGATAAGGCTTTGGATGTGAACCTAACGATCACACTTCTTGAATATTGTAGCTGGATATTCAATTGAACCTCATTTTGACCCTTCGGGGTCATATGAATTTCTCTTTAGCATCCGCTCACAATATTCAAGATGAATTTCATAATTTTAAATCTGAACGCCGTTATGAAATTTTATTTTCATCTTTCGAGGTGATATATTCTTTCTAACAGGATGATTCAATTTTAGAATTAGAATTTAACTTTAACTCCCAAAGAAAACCAATATTTTCAAAACATATTTTCAAAATTCCACCAACAGCTAGATAGATTGGAAATGAACATCCTTATATATGCCAATTTTCTTTGAAGAGAACTCAACTGAACGAGGCTTTTAGGAGCTGGCATACTTAAGATAGCCTTGATTTTAGCACGATCAATTTCAATTATTTGGTGCCTCACTACAATGCCTAAATTTTTTTTTGATGTGACACCAAAGGTACACATTAAGGAATTTATTTTTAGGTTGTAGCGACGAAACTACTCAAAGATAACTCTTAAGTCATAAATATGAGCCTTTTTAACTTTGCTTTTAACAACCAAATTGTCGATGTAACACTCCACTTGATCAAGAATAAGTTCATCAATGATTTATGTCATACTTCGATGGTAGGTTGCACCAACATTTTTGAGAGAAAATGACATCAGTTTATAACAAAAGGTTCATATAACAATTTTGAATGCCATGTTCCTCTCATCTTCTAGGGTCATCTTGATTTTGTTATATCTATATGAGCCATCAATAAAGGAGAAAATAATGTGAGGAAACAATATCCACCCTGGGTTTAGGTATGGGCAAAGAAAACTCATCTTTAAGACACACCTTATTCTTTATTTGAAACTACACAAATTGCATTAATCAAGAAAAGAAAAGATACAACCTACTAGGGAATAAGAAGCCTGTCACAGTCCTTACAAATCAAATCAACAAACCTTTATGGACGTTTACTGTCTAAAAAAATAGCCCAATAAAAATCATCTAATATGGCATTTTGGGAATAATAATCTGCCACATTATTACAATATATAGAAACAAATTAAAAAATAACATTCTTAAATGTTTCATAAAAAGAGAGATCCAGCCTTTGAACTTTATTATTCTTATCTGAAGAGACCTTTGCTGAATTTTGAAGCATCATGAAGATATTTACATTATTTCCTTCTATGATGATACATTTATACACCTAAATCTATTCTTGAATTGAGTAATTAAAATCTAAGATACCTGACATATCCAAAAAAGAAACATCCCAGTGGATTAATTACTTTTCGTATGCATAAAGCATCCTTCCTTTATTATCTCTTAAGACACCTGCTATTCCAGGCAAGTTGGATTGCATAACAGTTGCATCTACATTTAGTTTAAACTAATCTTTGGGTGGGGGACACCATGCATTCGACAACAAATCTTGCCAATTGATATCCCAGTTCTTTTCGGTTGGAAACAAATGAAAATACGAATAATGAGATAGAATTTATGCAGCAATTGATGAAGCTGATGGAGCATATTTCCCATGTTTAAATAGGTTTCTAGCTTTCCAATTCTGATACACGACAATAATATATATTTTGGCAAGGCCTGGCTTAACCCCAACTGCCTTTTTCAAACCTTCATAGCATTGTGTCAAGCTTTGAAATTTAGATACATTAATACCCTATTATCTCAAGATATCTAATACTTCTAATAATTTCATATAATGGGTTGAAATATGTTTCAAGTCTTCAACTTTTTTACAATCTCTAAGACAGCTAATATAATCTTGTAGTTTTCTATAATTCAACCAAACATTTCTAGGTAATGCATTAATAAAGAGTCTCCACCAAAAAAAAGACTCCCTAGGAGAGAATTTTAATTTTGACATCCACTTCAAATCATTATGCTCTCCTTGTTGAATTTGAAAGTGAGATTAATAAGCCATAGTAGTTACAGATAAGCTTGTCTTCATCTACTTGAGTTAGAATTGATTAATTCTAGCTTGTCTTCATCAACATAAGAAAAAATAGGAGTTTACAAAATAAGCTTTTCCATTTCTTTTGAAAAATTAGTTTACAATACCCCCCTTTTCCATCTTTCTTCATCTATTAGAATAGAAACCATTTTATCTAGGAGCTTTATCAAATTATAGGTTGAAGGCCACTTATTTATACATTTATCAAGCAACCAAACATCATTTATAATATCAATTTTAGATCTAGAATATACCTTCCATCTAATAATAGGTTTAAAAAATTTAGCACCTTCTTTGTTGATACGCCATGAAAGGGATACATTTCTTTTAATTTCATCATCCCTATTTCATCTCCTTATTTTGCCTTCAATACTCTGTTAACAAGAGAATTCTGAATTTATATAAAGTTCCAAACAAGATGAGATCTAAGAGGACCTTGTCTTTCAGTAGCTCGTTGAATTCCAAAGCTAACTAAATTTATAGAAGAACACAAAGTATTCCATGATATGTAATGTAAAACTTTCCTTCTTTGTTCCTAATGCTATATAAAATTTCTACAAAATCTATCAATTTCAATTAGAACACTCTTCGGGATCAACAAATGAGTCATTAAGAATGATGGAATAGACGAGAATGATGTTTTAATTAACAAACTTCTTCCTGCTAGTGATGGGGATCGAGAACCTCAAGTGTTTAATTTTTCCATGGCCTTATCCAACACTGAATGGAAGTCTGACACCCTTACTTTGTATAATTTTCTCCTTCTTTTCTTTTAAACCACCATACCATAAAGAGCCATAGACTTTTATAATTTATATGCTGACAATCCATGCATAATAATCAGTAAAAATCTGATTCAGAAGCTTACCATCTAGATGCCTCAGTAATAACTAACACATCGCCATCAGATATAAAATTAGATAACTTGTCAATATTAGTAGCCAGTCTAATGCCTAGCTGATTACCTTTAACTTGTAAGGCTTTGGATATAAGTTTAGAGTACAAAATAAATAGGCCTGGAGATAGTGGACAACCTTGCTTAAAGCCACTCTCAGCTGTTATCCACTTTGTCATTCTCCCGTTGATCTTAATGGAAAAGTTCGGATATCATGCACAATGCATAATCAAATTTATTATCTTACACAAAAAACCCATAACCTTCAATATTTGATTCAACGTATACCAATTCATACTACTATAGGCTTGCTCCATATCAAGTTTCAAAAGCATAAACCCCAGTTTTGCTATAGAGAATCTCATTTTAATCTAAATCTCATGAGCCAAAAGGATATCATCAGGAATATTTCTATCGGGAACAAAAGCTACATGAACTTTAGAAATAAAACTAGGAAAACAAACCTTTAATTTACTTAAAATCATACTTGAAGGCATCTTATAGATTGTCTGGCATAAGATGATGGGATGGAATTTGGAAAATTTTGAGGCATTAAGAACTTTAGGAACAAGAACAACAAGCATTTCCTTGCAATATTTTGGCATGATGCCCGAACAAAGAAAGTTATTAATAACATTCCATGTTTCATTCTTCACAATACTCCAATAAGACTTGACGAAGCTTCCATTGGCCCCATCAGTATTCGACGACTTGTTGTTACTCATCTTCATAACAGTAGAATATAGATTTTCTTTAGTAAAATCCAAACTCAGAACTTCATGTCTTCATTTAACTGATCTTCTAATTCAAAGGAAGGCCAATTAGTTAGTTGACAATTACGCCTTTTCAATTTTTTCATAAAGAACTCATCAAAAGCTGAAAGAATAACTTGGGGATCTGTCTCAATAATAACATTAGGATAAGAGATCTGATTAATCATTTTGCCATTTCTTCTAGCAGTAGCATAAGTGTGAAAAAATGAGAATTTTGATCAACTTCCTCCATCCTGTGTGTTTTTGAATGTTGCCGCCACCAAGTAGCAAGTCTAGCAAGAGTAACATTCAAATCATGAATTTTTTTCCTCAGGCTCAAAAGTTTTTCAAGGCTCAACACATTTAACTTTCTCATCTTCTTTTAAAAGTAAGATTTCACTTTGTAAAGATAACATAAGATTGATTAGTTCTTTCAACTTATTTTTACTCCAATAGTACAAGTTTTTAAGGAATCTATTAACCTTCCTTTTAAGAACATCAGTAGCAGACCCGAAATCTCTTCTACTCCAAGCTTTTGCAACAATACCCTCGAAGCTTCGTAAGAACACCAGATGTTCTCAAATCTAATTTCTCTATGCTTAATAACAATAAAATTTGTTAAATTGTGTAACAACAAACTGTGATCAGAGGCGACTACTGGGACATGTTTTATCACTATAAAAGGAACATATATCAATGCTTTAGAGTTTAAGCAAATTTTATCAAATCTCTCCAACATAGAGTAAGGACATCCTTGTTATTGCACCAACTATATTTCAGACCAACAATACCAATGCCATGAAAATCATTCCTAGTGATGAACTCCTTCATCTCTTGGGGTCCTTGAGAAAACAAGAACCTTTTTCCACCTTTCTTCTCTTTCTTGGATAATAAGCAATTAAACTCACCTCCTATAATATAAGGATTATCACTCGTTGTTTGTCCCTCTATTAATTTCCACAATTTCCTTCTTCTATAAAGATATTTGTTCCCATAAAAAATAGACATTGTTAGTAAAAGACCTTTAGGAGAAATTAAGTTCCCATGTATACATTGGTTAGAAGGATTCAAAATGGAAAAGGATGAATACTTATTTTTCTATAGAGTAAGAATACTACCCAATGTTTCATTAGAAGCATAATGGAAAAATTCTAATCATTGCCAACAATTCTTCAAACTTCATCATTATCTAAAGTTTCTAATTTAATTTTCATTAACCCAATGAAGAAAACATCATTCTAAAAAAATTAAATTCCTCAAATAATAATTGGTAAAACTTTGCTAAAAGGCAACTATTAGAAGGTATTGGAAGGCAAGGGCACCGAGGCATGCGAACTGGTAATGCAGGATGTCCAAGCGGCTGGTTTTGACATTTCAGCTGTAGAAGTTTCATCTGAGGAGCTCGAATAGCTCTCTTTGGATGAAGACTAGATTCTCGGATCGATTATGGTGTCTATTCCAAAATTTTCGTCTGCTCGCAAGTTAGCAGACATCTCCATTTGGGAAATTTCGCCAGTTCGCATCTTGGAGGACTCATCGATCCCGTCTATGGATGCTCTAAATGTGCCTATATCTAAAAGTTTTGTTGATTCTAGGGTAGTTTGTGTGAATAGTTGTAGGGTTTATTCCTCTAATGCATCAGTTCAAGATCATATTATTTTTGAAATTTGCACATCAACTATTTGTGCTAATGCTTCTTTGCATAATCCTCTTAACTTAGGAACAATTGGTTCAGATTTTCTGCCTCCTTCTAGCAAACTGAATTCTCCTAAGCAGTATAGAGTGGGGACCAAAGCCTAACACATTTTGTGTGGAGGAAGCCCTCTTATATTCCTTTTGATAAAATCTTAAAACAAGAGGTTCTTGATGAGGAGGGAATCTCCATGAGCCCTAACTTTGCCAAAGTCCATGAAAATATTTCTAAATTGGAATGTGCCCTAGCTGGGAAGCTTCTTGAAAATTGGATCTCTTTTACTTGGCTCCATGGTAAACTATCAAGGTGATGGTCTCATGCTAGGGAATTTCAAGTGATCACCATTGCTCCTAATTTTTTTTATTTGTATTTTTCAAAGCCATGAAGCTCGTGACACCATCCTCAAGGGTGGTCCTTGGTATTGTAGCCGGAAGCATTATTGGTCTTGACCGGTGGTCGTGTACCTTTTCTCTTCAGGATATTAAGGGTTTGTCTAGCCAATTTGTGTCTGTTTTCCTTGGCTTCCTTTGATGTATTGGAATTTTTCCAATATTGCCCGCATGGTTGTAATGATTGGTGAACCTCTTTGGATGGATGAACCATCTTCTTGTGGTCAAAGTTCTTTTTCTCGAGCATGTGTTTATATTGATTTAACATAGAAACTCTCCCAAGGTTTTTGTATTAAAGGCCTAAATGGTAGATTTTTTCAAAGAGCTGAGTATGAGGCCCTCTCTCATCTTTTCTTCCGTTGTGGACATATTGGACATAAATTGGAGTCTTGCCCTTCCAAGACAAAGTTACAGCCTGGGAGCCATGTTGACAGCACTCTTCAATCCATAGTTTTAGATATGCAGAATCCAGTTACTCCTATGCTTATTCAATCATCATAACATCCACCTTCCCAACCTTCATCTGAGGAACATTTAGGAACTTGGAACGTCAGCCCTCGAAGGCAAAGCCTAAGAAAAAAGGCCATTCTAAAGGCCATAAAATGAGACGCCCCATTCCTAAGTCAGCTCCTTCAATCCAAGAGCCTATTGTCACTACTCTAAAACCTCAGCAGCAGGATATCTCCAACAACAATTGAATCTCTCCAAGAATAGACCTAGTGTGTCTCATGGTCATCTTCAAAAAGAACTGAAGCAACTGGGGCCTATCACCACTTCCCAGAGAAAGAGGAAGAATGAAACTAATTAATGTGCCAACATTATAATTCTTTTCTAACATGCATAATAGTGGGAAGGTTATGCGGGGCAAGTATGATCAAATTTAAATAGTGAATATTTACTTGACGATGATAGAAAAGCCAAAATTGTAATATTCTTCAATCAATTGAATAATATGTTTATTAAGAGTGTTTGAATGTAACCAACAAAATAGAGGATTAAAAGAAAGCACCATAAAGAAAGACCTCAATAATGTTATAATAATAAATGTATGTTCTAATATTTATATATATCCCACCACAAACGCATGTGCTACTACAAGAAGCATCAATATCTTGCTTACTACTAAGTATAAACATGGAAGAGAATGGGGCTTCGTACACACATCTACAATTAATAAAGAAGAAGAAACAAATAGCAAGCTAACAGTGCCATATGAAAAGTTATGATAAGTGAGGTGGTAATAAATTTCAATATACTTAGATATTTCATGAAGAATTGAGTTGTGAGAAATCTAAATAGCACTTTTGTTGTTACAATACATAGGAGTGGGATGAGAAACAACACCCATATTAGCAATTAACAACCACAACCAAATTATCTCCCTGAAAATAGAGATCGTAATGTGATATTCAACTTCCATGAAAGATCGAACACTTTGATTCTTATTCTTCAAAGAAATAAGTCTCAAAAAACACCAAAATTCAATAATAGGCTTATGCTCTACTTTATTGTTAGCATTGTCAACATTAGAATAAGAACACAACTCTAAAGAAGATATTGAATGAAATAAAAGACTCAAAAAAGGAGTGCTCCTGTAAAATATAAATAGCATCATCCCAATGAATACTAGTAGGAGGAAACCAAAATTTAGCGATGTTATGAACAAAATGAGCAATATTCAATCGATTATTAATGAGATAAACCAAGAAATTATCAATTCTATGATATAACGTGGGATCACTTTAAAAATGTATTTAAATAAGAGTAACAATAATTGACCTCAAGTGGAGTATCAACACCTTAGATCAATAAGACTAGCTTTATCAAGAATAGCCATTGTACACTTATATTATGATGTAAAATTACTATTAAAAAATGAGCTACTTTAATACTCAAAAAATAATAAAGAGAATCCAAATCATTTATTACAAAGTGAAAAGCTAATTTAGAATTCAATATTGGAATACCATACGCATCATTACTTGTAATAGTCATGTCATCAAGATAAAATGTTATCTATGGATGTAGGAGTGCCCTTAAAAAAAAGTGCCAAATCATAGTCCGATACCAAAGAGGATCAAGCACTACCTCTTTATATGAATGAGGCTCGGAAATATTATAAATGAAATCTAAAGAAGATGTAAGAAAATGAACATGCGGCTACTAAATAAAATCTAGAAATTTGGTTGACTTACAAGTACATTGAGAATGAAGAGGCATTGCATCCATAGAATTTGGAGGTTGGGGTGGATGTCAGAGTGGATTTATTTGTTGTATTATAAGGAACCAAAGTTTCAGTACCAATCAGAGTACTATCATCTTAACTTGGGAACAATTGGTTCATATTTTCTGCATCCTTCCAGCAAATAGAATTCTCCTAAGCAGTCTAAGGAGTTTGGGGACCAAAGCCTAACACATTTTGCGTGGAGGAAGCCCTCTTATATTTCTTTTGATAAAATCTTAAAACAAGAGGTTCTTGATGAGGATGGAATCTCCAGGAGCCTTAACTTTGCCAAAGTCCATGAAAATATTTCTAAATTGGAATGTGCCCTAGTTGGGAAGCTTCTTGGAAATCGGATCTCTTTTACTTGGCTCCGTGGTAAACTATCAAGGTGATGGTCTCATGCTAGGGAGCTTCAAGTGATCACCATTGCTCCTATTTTTTTTATTTGTATTTTTCAAAGCCCTGAAGCTCGTGACACCATCCTCAAGGGTGGTCCTTGGTATTGTAGCCAGAAGCATTATTAGTCTTGATCGGTGGTCATGTACCTTTTCTCTCGAGGATATGAAGGGGTCTGTCTCACCAATTTGGGTTTGTTTTCCTCAGCTTCCTCTGATGTATTGGGATTCTTCCAATATTGCCTGCATGAATGTAATGATTTGTGAACCTCTTTGGATGGATGAACCATCTTCTTGGGGTCAAAGTTCATTTTCTCGAGTATGTGTTCATATTGATTTAACATAGAAACTCTCCCCAGGTTCTTGGATTAAATGCCTAAATGGTAGATTTTTTCAAAGAGTTGAGTATGATGCCCTCTCTCATCTTTTCTTCCATTGTGGACATATTGGACATAAATTGGAGTCTTGCCCTTCCAAGACAAAGTTGCAGCCTGGGAGCCATGTTGACAGCACTCTTCAATCCACAGTTTTAGATATGCATAATCCAGTTACTCCTATGCTTACTCAATCGTCAAAACCTCGACCTTCCCAACCTTCATCCGTGGAACATTTAGGAACTTGGAACATCAGCCCTCAAAGGCAAAGACTAAGCAAAAAGGCCATAAAATGAGACACCCCATTCCTACGTTAGCTCCTTCCATCCAAGAACCTATTGTCACTACTCTAAAACCTCAGCAGCAGGATATCTCCAACAACAATTGAATCTCTCCAAGAATAGACCTAGTGTGTATCATGGTCACCTTCAAAAATAACTGAAGCAACTGGGGCCTATCTCCACTTCCCAAAGAAAGAGGAAGAATGCAACTAATGTGCCAACTTTATAATTCTTTTCTAACATGCATAGTAGTGGGAAGGTTATGTGGGGCAAGCATGATCAAACTTAAATAGTGAATATTTAGAGCATTGGATCAGATATTGACGATGATAGAAAAGCCAAAATTGTAATATTCTTCAATCAATTGAATAATATGTTTATTAAGATTGTTTGAATGTAACCAACAAAATAGAGGATTAAAAGAAAGCACCATAAAGAATGACCTCAATAATGTTATAATAATAGATGTATGTTCTAATATTTATATGAAAATAAATATTCATTAATTCTAATATCCCACCACAAACTCATGTGCTACTACAAGAAGCATCAATATCTTGCTTACTACTAAGTATAAACATGGAAGAGAATGGGGCTTCATACACACATCTACAATTAATAAAGAAGAAGAAACAAATAGCAAGCTAACAGTGCCATATGAAAAGATATGATAAGTGAGGTGGTAATAAATTTCAATATACTTAGATATTTCATGAAGAATTGAGTTGTGAGAAATCTAAATAGCACTTTTGTTGTCAAAATACATAGGAGTGGGATGAGAAACAACACCACCCATATTAGCAATTAACAACCCCAACCAAATTATCTGATTGAAAATAGAGATCGTAATGTGATATTCAACTTCCATGAAAGATCGAACACTTTGATTCTTATTCTTCAAAGAAATAAGTCTCAAAAAACACCAAAATTCAATAATAGGCTTATGCTCTACTTTATTGTTTGCATTGTCAACATTAGAATAAGAACACAACTCTAAAGAAGATATTGAATGAAATAAAAGACTCAAAAAAGGAGTGCTCCAAAGACAACGCAAAATATAAATAGCATCATCCCAATGAATACTAGTAGGAGAAAACAAAAATTTGGCGATGTTATGAACAAAATGAGCAATATTCAATCGATTATTAATGAGATAAACCAAGCAATTATCAATTCTATGATATAACGTGGGATCACTTTAAAAATGTATTTAAATATGACTAACAATAATTGACCTCAAGTGGAGTATCAACACCTTAGATCAATAAGACGAGCTTTATCAAGAATAGCCATTGTACACTTATATTATGATGTAAAATTACTATTAAAAAAATGAGCTACTTTAATACTCAAAAAATAATAAAGAGAATCCAAATCATTTTTTACAAAGTGAAAAGCTAATTTAGAATTCAATATTGGAATACCATACGCATCATTACTTGTAATAGTCATGTCATCAAGATAAAATGTTATCTATGGATGTAGGAGTGCCCTTAAAAAAAGTGCCAAATCATAGTCCGGTACCAAAGAGGATCAAGCACTACCTCTTTATATGAACGAGGCTCGGAAATATTATAAATGAAATCTAAAGAAGATGTAAGAAAATGAACATGCGGCTAGTAAATAAAATCTAGAAATTTGGTTGACTTACAAGTACATTGAGAATGAAGAGGCATTGCATCCATAGAATTTGGAGGTTGGGGTGGATGTCAGAGGGGATTTATTTGTTGTATTATAAGGAACCAAAGTTTCAGTACCAATCAGAGTACTATCATCAAATAAATAATTAAAGCGAAGAATATTATATTTAGATATATTGTGGAAAATTAAGGAATAAAGAAAAAAAATGAGACACATGCATATATTATTGAACAATAATTATAATAGTTTTCACCTAATTTTAAGGGCATTATAAAAATGTTTGTACAAGTGGTTTTTGGGAACGTTAGGTATCCGTTTTGAAAATTGATTTCACTAAAATTTTTAAGACATGCTTAACTATTTTATAATTTTTTTTGAGCTATGAATTTAAAATAATAAAAAATTATAAGATTTCTATGCTAAAATTTTAGCAAATAGAATAATTACTTTTTTATCTTTTATATTATGTTATTCCTAAATATCTCATTCTACTGCAGAATCCTTTAAGGGCCAATTTTCTCTTTTATATTTGCTAATAGAAAAGGAAATAAAGAAATAAGAGGGAAAAGATAGGAGAGAGGAAAATGAACCTAGGATTTGGAGGTTAGTAGGCGATTTTTACTAGTCCATCATATTGAAAAAGTTACTCGTCTTGTTGTAAGCAATCATTACCTTACCTCTGATTTCAAAGATTGCATATTTTGAGTTTTATGAACTATAATTTGGTTAAAACATTCAAAAGTAGCGATATCTTAATTTTTAAAAAACAATCATCTTATAACTTTTGGGATGTGATAGATATTATCAATATGATCATTTTGACAAGTACATATTAAATTTTCATTGGGCAAATTAGAAGATATTTTTTTTTCTGAAGTAAATACACTGCGGAAAAATTGGGTAGATTTTTCTATATTTTTTGAATTATAGCATTTCATATATGATATTGACTTATATTGTACATAAAAAGTATAGAATTTGCATGTAAGGAAGGCTAGCACTTAATACTAAAACTAAGATAAGTTGGCTCATAAAATATAATAACCTGTGCATGAGGGTGGGCCAACAAACTTTCCTTTAAATAAAATATTAATGGTGTAATCCTAGATGTAGCTTGTAACTGATTGACCGAGTTACGCCGATGAGTAGAGGGTGACAACTCTTAAATGATTATTGAAAGTCACCTATAAAAATAAATGATTAATAAAATAAATGAAAGATAAGATAAGATTCACATATGGATATATATGATATATAATAGATGTAAGGATAAAAACATCATATTAAAGTTAGATGTATTTTCATGCTTTTCATACTTATATTAATGATTATATTTTCTTGATAGCAAATTAAATTGATTGATAGATATAACTAAAATCATACTGGCGTTAATATTGGCATAATATAACATAGCATATTGACATGACTCATTGGGTGATAGTCCTCTTTATCAAAAAAATTTAGATCTTTTTTAACCTTACTAATCATATTAGTTTTATTCTTACACATATTAGTTGGTGTTTGATATTGGTTAGAATTAGAGCAAGCATATTAAATTCATTGCCTTACATTGAAGGTGGTGTGGTAAGTTTTGGTTACTTGACTTTTATGCTAATTATGTTGTTTTATATGAATTTAGTTAAAGATAAGGAGCCTGTAGTGTGAGGCTAGATAATGATGATCATTCTTTATTTTATTTAAGTTATCTTGTTTATGTATTCTTTTATAGCCAGTGGTGGCTATTTTATATATATATATATATAGGTGTTAAAATGGGTATTCGGGTCGGGTTCAGATTGAACCCAAAGTTTACCCGGGTCCAATTAAACTAATTTGAACACAACCAATTCAATAAATGAGACATAAATTTAAACAAACACTTTAACTTCTATGTTATTAGTTTGACCTGACATTACCCGCTAACCTGCAGGTATAAGAGCACTTATTATGAGTGTCGAGCTTTAGTTATGCAATTATAGCCTACGAGTAAGGGCGGCTTAGCAAGATCGTGCGGGTGTGAGTTGGCGAGTGTGTAGGTCAAGAGTGAGTGTGAGCATGCAGGCCTATAAGAGAAGGTGAGAGAATCTTAGCAAGCTAGTGTGAGGGTGTTGTATGTGCGGGTGCGCTGTGGCAAGGGACTGCGTGGAGCCCGAATGTGCGAGGGACTTGAGAAGTGCAACAAAACTCAGGTCAATTATGGATCAAATTCAAGATAGTGGATTAACCTATAGTCAAGCTAATTTTTTTAAATAGGTCAAAAATTGAAACTCAAATTTGACCAGTATGTTTAATGGATAACCAAAACCTAGATTTATTGAGTCAAGTCCCGGTCAAGTTATGAGGTCAGGTCAATAATTAACACCCAAATATATATATATATATATATATATATATATATATATATATATATATATATATATATATATATATATATATATATATATATATATATATATATATATATATAAATCTTAAAAGTAGTAATGTAATTATATTTTCATATTATTTATTTATTTTTTAATATAGTTAATCAACTCTATATCTTAAATGGATTTGGTTGTAAAAGAATGATTATTAGTTATATATAGTAAAAAATAAGAGAGAGAAAGAGAATAGAAAAGAATTTCTTTCACTTTAGATCTAGAGGTGTTATAATCACTACAGGAAAATCGTGTGTTACCGGCGGACATAAGTCATCAGAAAACGCTCAAAATCCATCGGAAATAAATATTTCGGCGGAGTTCTGGTGGATTTTTTTTTGCCAGTTACACGCATGTAGGAAAAGTCATACTGGCAAAATTAGGCCGCCGGAAATATTTTCGGTGGAGTTCCGGCGAAATTTTTCTCCGGTATAATTTGCGGCGAACTATTTTACTTCGGAAAAAAAAAAAAGCTTAAAAAAATTTGAACGCCACCAGAAGGCACGCCAGCTCCAGTGAGGCCCGCCCAAATCCTGAGGCAAGCTCTCTCTCGGCCCATGCGAACGGCCCCAGCGGCGCTTCTGCGGCCAGCCCAACCAACCCAGACTGATGCTAGCCCAACTAAACTCCCACGCAAACAAGACAGCGGGCCAGATGACCCGCACTGTAGCCTGCAGCGACCCCGCCTTCAGTGGGATTCGAACCCCCGCCGATCAGGCATTAACCCTCCAACCAACGCGCCACCAAGTTAAACTTGCACTCTATTGTTTTTTTTTTTATAACTTTATAATAAACATATATCAATTTCCATAATTTAATTAATTTATTAAATCTGCACTCTTTTGTTTTTTGTTTTTAACTTTATATTAGACGTAATATCAATTTCTTTAATTTAATTTAATTTAATTTAATAAATTTATTTTAACAAAGACTTATTAATTTAATTTAACAATTTCTTATTAATTTAATTAATTTAAGTTAATAATATTTAAAATTATTTAATTTAAGAATGAATTATTAATTATTATTTAATTAATTTAATTTAATAATATCTAATTTAATTAAATTTATTTGATATTAAGTTATAAAATTATTTAACTTAATTTAATAAAATATTTAATAATAAATATTTATTATAGTCATTATTTAAGAAAAATTAATTTTGGTCGAAAATTTCGTCAGAAATACATTCGTCGGAAAATGAATAAAAAAATCCGCCGGAAAATCGACGAAAAATCCGCCTGAAATGTTCCGTCGGTAAACCGCCGGAAATGTTTCATCGGTAAACCGCTGGAAAATACGTTGAAAATTGTGACAAATTTATTTTTGCCAGAAATTCTGCCGAAAATGAGCTGTTTTCCTATAGTGAATTAGTATCATAGCAATTGTTATTGAAACAATTTACTCTTAACCTGGGTTACACTAATATTTACTTGATTTATTATTTAAATACATTTTTAAATTAATTTTATTTTGAAGAATTTATCTTGTATTTCTTTATTTTATTTTAAAAGAATTGTTTTGTATTTAAGATTAATTTATTGATCTGGCAATTTGACTTGAAAGAGAAAATATTTGAACCAACTAATGAAGTGTTTTCAATGACATCTATAAATATGAAAAATTTTGCTGACATGATCACTCAGACGGTGAGCGATAAATTAGGGATGTGGCCACAGACACATGCATGAATAACTGAATGCATGCATGAAATAAAATATGCTTTGGGCCAATTAATGCTTAAGGCTTTGGGCTAATTAATGCTTATGTTTACTTTGAAAAAGATTGCCCACTCAATACACAAGTATACATATTGATCAAGGAATAAAGCAATAGAGAGAGTATCGATCCCACAAGGAAGTATTCTGCTAGATTGCAATCAAACTAGTACTGTATTTTACAGTATCAAGGTTTATCCTACTGAATGAAAATGAAGGGTTCCGAGTTCATACCATTTATAAAGAACGTAAAAGATTATGAGATACCAATATATAAAACATATTTTAGACTATAGTCTACAAATTAATAATATTTTTCTATTGAGACTCTTAATTACTAATGTGGATCAGAGAATATGTATCCCTAGATATCCTTTGAGCTTGTTAGGGTGAAAGGGAATGTTTATAGTCCTCCTACAATTCTAATGTCTCCATAGAACCTAAAAGATTAAACATCATATGTCTAGGCATGTCAATATTTAATTTCAATATTCATATTCATTTCAATATTCCTCAATTAAAGTAATACATCACACAAGTTATTAATTATACACATGGCCATTATATGCATTAAATTAATAATAGGAGTTATTAAAAACATTCATAATTCATTTAAGGCACAAAATTCTATATTAGTATTTGTATTGTGTTCACATGATTAGCCCAAAACATAAAAATAACCCAGACATAAATAAAATAGAAAATAAATCATCTTAATTTCGATCGTAGAAGAAAAGATATAGAAGAAATAATAAGAAAAAACTTCACCAGGATAGTTCAAATGTAACAGCCCAAACTCTTAACTATCAGAATATTGTCTGCTTTGCCTAAAGAGTCTCACAATTTTCTCCTAATTATGTAACTTCCTAGGAGGTCACGCATTACATAATTTTTTTTGGGATGAACATTCTTAACTAAGGAGTTTCTTAATGAAGTTTCAACAATTACACAAAAAAGAGTTTCGATATTAAGAGTTTAGCTTCTTTTACTTAAGGGGGTTCATAATCGCCCCCACTTAAGTAACTGACATCCTTGTTAGTTTCCCTATCCCAAAATAATCCACCATGCAGATAGGATTCTAGAGATAACCCCTAAACATTTAAGTGGTGACTCCCACCACATAGCACTTTGTCCCATACAGGGTTCAAGAGGTGGCTCCCATGGTGTAGCACTTTGTTTGGTATGATACTTAGTTTCATCTTTTGACTGGTGCATTGTTCTGAAACCAATTTGTAATAGTCCAAACTCTTAACTATCAAGAAATTATTTGCATTGTTCTAAGGTCCTCTAAGTTTTTCTGTTGGTGTAACTTCCTAGGAGGTCGCCCATCCTAAGATTTTTTTTCAGATGAGTAATTTAACTACAGAGTTTCTTAAATGAAATTTCAATCATTACATCAAAAGGTAACTCGATATTTAAGAGTTTAGCTTATTTTACTTTAGGGGTTTCACAATCTCTCACACTTAAGTAATTGAAATTTGTGTCAGTATCCCTATCCCAGCATTATCCATCAGGTAGATAGGATTTTAGAGGGCCCCCTATAAGTTCATGTTGTCAATGTAGCACTTTGTTCAATATATAGATCAATAGGCGACTCCCATGGTGTAGCTCTTTCTCTTGCATGACACTTAGTTCCCATCTTTCGACTGGCGTATTATTCTAATACCAATTTATAACAGCACAAAATTTTATCTATCAAGATATTATCTACTTTGACCAAAGGGCTTCACGATTTTTCTTGTTGGTGTAACTTCTCAGGAGGTCACCATTCTCAGGATTTCTTTATAATGAGTACGCTTAACTAAAGAGTTGTTTTGATAAATTTAATCATTACACTAAAAGGAACCTCAATGTTTACGAGTTTAGCTTCTTTTAATAAAGGGATTTCATAATAAATGATTGTTCTATACCTTCCTCGTCCAATGGTAGTATTGATTACATAAGAAAGGCTAAGATCTCTAATAAAAGTATCTTGCACTTTTTTAGCCTTTCCTAAACTTTACTCTAAGGGGACACTTAAAAACTACACTAAAAAATTATAGGACTTTACTGAAATTGATAAAATTCCTATAAAAAAAGAACTTAAAAATTATTTATAGCAAGACAAAAATGGCTTTAGGTTTCATGGCACTCAAAATGGTGGCATTACGGTGTTATAAAATGAATTAACATCTTGGTGTTGTCGATCTTGCTCAATTGTAAAGTTGTGTTGGCTCAATGAGTGTATTAGTTGAACCGCTGCATTGCTCAGCTAACTCAACATGGCTCCATCTTTCTTCAAAAGTTCCACAATGGTGTTGCAAAAGTCACACACTATAGTGCTTATATGTTCAATACGGTGCTATAGCATTGTAATACTTGGCACTTCAAAGTTAAAATTACTGAGACTTAAGTGTTTCAATGTGGATTTCTAACATTGTGGTGCCATGAAATGTTTCAGCACCTACCTTGGCTCTACTACGATGTTAAATTATGTGTCATTGTTTCAAGGCTCCGATGTTTAAGCTTGCTATAATCTTCATAATTTAAACTACACACATTTTTTCCCTAAACTTAACTATTCATTCTTCAATACAGTAGTCAGTGCAAGAGTTGATAGCTTCTAAGTTCAAGACAAGTTAATGACTTAAATGATATTTCTTAGTTAGTTATTAAGGTTTTAAAATTATAAATTACTATGCTTTGTTCATTGAAATTATCACCCAAGGTTTTTTTATTATTATTAATTTTAGCTTATTTTTAAATTTTATTTTATTTTGGCTAAATAAATAATCCAAATGCAAGCGCTATGTAGAGGACAATTTATAATAGTTACGGATATGTAGAAATTTAATTAAATATAAATTATACATAAAAATAATTTTAAATAAAATTAAATAAACAACAACAACAACATCAAGCCTTTATCCCACTACATGGTGTCGGCTACATGAATCCTTTTTCTCCATTGTGTCCTATTAAAAGTCAAATTTTCATTTAATTCTAATAAAGAAAGGTCATTCCTAATATTTTCTAACCAAGTCTTTTTAGGTCTACCCCTACCTTTCTTAATATAAGTCAAATCTAATACCTCTACTCTCCTAACCGGGTCATCGGAAGGCCGTCATTTTATGTGACCAAACCATCTAAGGCGACTCTCTCTAATCTTATCTTCTACTGGAGCTACTCCAACCTTTTCATGTATATGCTCATTTCGTATCATATCTCTAAGGGTAAAGCCACTCATCCACCTGAGCATCCTCATCTCTGCCACACTTAACTTAGTATTATGCTTCTCTTTTAATGGCCAACATTTGGTACCATAAAGCATTGCAAGCCTCACTACCATCTTATAGAATTTTCCCTTAAGTTTGAGGGGTACATTTCTATCACATAACAAGCCCGATGCATTCCTCCACTTCAACCATCCAACTTGAATTCTGCTTATAATATCCCCATCTATTTCACCATCACTCTGAACAATAGATCCAAGATATCTAAAACATGTACTCTTATTAATGACTTGATCGCCCAAAGTCACAATCCCTTCAGTAGGTCTATTACTACTAAAATTACACTCCATATATTCCGTTTTAGATCTACTCAAGCGAAAACCTTTAGACTCTAAGGTTGACCTCCATAATTCAAGTTTACATTCAACTCCCTCTCTAGTCTTCTCAACAAGAAGAATATCATCAGCAAAACGCATACACCAAGGTACATCCTCTTGCAAATGTCTAGTGAGAACATCCATGATTAAAACAAAAAGATATGGGCTTAAGGCTGATCCTTGATGTAACCCAACCGAAATAGGGAAACACTTGGTCAAACCACCTTGTGTTTGAACACAAGTAATAGCTCCTGTATACATATCTTTAATGATTTGAATATAAGCATTAAATAAAGACTATCATAAAATAATAACATAACATATAAGAGAAACTATATAACTGGAAAAAAATTAAAATATAAAATCTAGTTGGGTTGCCTCCCATCAGCACAAAGTGTATAGTCTTTAGTCAGACTTGCCTAAATTTATCATTTTGGCTAGGATGTATCACTACTACTCCTTATGCGATCTACTCTGAGATCCTTCTCTTTCTCCTTTGTATTAACTTTAGTATTTTTATACAATGACCCAAGGGATTTGTTACTAAAAGAGATTGCAAGCTTCCCTTATTTAGTTTTCAAATTTTAATTATAGCATCTTGACTTTACAATTGAGTTCTCAATTGAATCACTACCTATTCCAAAGGTGTCTTCCTATTACTAAATTATTATTTTTATTAAAACCAAGGGAGAATGTATAGGATTTTCTATAGCTTATTTAGAATTATTTCAATTTCCTTATTTATTTAATTGCCATTCATTCCACTTATTGGTACCACTAACATTATTATTATCCCAACTAAAATTAGTGTGATTTCTCTAACATGTATTATAAGTACTGGAATAGGATTATTTTATCATCCAATAATAATCACATTCTCAATCACTTAAACTTTATTTTCTCCAACAAAATTCAAATCATGCTCTTCAAATTGCATAAATGATCCTGATCCTAAACTAACTCCAATTTAATCTAACTTTTTAGATATTACAGCTATCTAAGTAAGTAAAAATGGTTAAAGCACCAAATTTATAAACACTTGCTACTATCTTAGGATTCACTCTATCATAAGGCCACTAAAAATCTTTTGTAATTATTTTCTAAATTAATTCATAAACATTCTCAAATAGCATAAACCTTAAAGATCTTTCAGCTGCTGCATGAATAATCAACCTATGGGATCTTAACAATCTATTATAACAATTCTAAATAACCAACTAATTAGGTTAAGCATGGTGAGGGTATTTCCTAAGAATTTCCTTAAATCTCTTACAACTATTATAAATGGACCCTCCTTTAAATTGGGCAAAAAATGTGATATCATCATAAGCTTGGTTGTTTTAGAAGATGAGAAATACTTAGAAATTTATGCGTCAACACACTCCAAGTGGAATAGAGCTTGGGGGAGAAGAATTCAACCATATCTTAACTTTGTCCCTTAGCAAAAATGGAAACAAATGAAGCCTAAAAGTATTATCGTTGACACCATTATACATGAATGCTGAACATATTCTTAAGAAGCTAGTTAAGTATAGATTAAGATCCTCAACTAGAGTTCCTCCAAACTATGAATTTTAAACCATCTGAATTATTGTAGATTTCAATTCAAAGTGGTTAGCCTGAATAATAAGTCTATTGATACTTTGCTAGATTCCATCTACTATAGGAATGGCATATCCGCTAAGAGGTCTAGGAGGTCCTACTCTTATTTTTGTTCATACATCTCTAAAGCTAAAATCTTTTTGGCTTTTCAAATTTTTGTAAGGGCCCTTATAATTTTAAAATCAAACAATAATGGGATCTATAACACATGCAACAATGATGCACTAAAAAGTAAAGAATAAAACTAATAAACATCAAATTTTTTTCTTTTTCAAAATTTTTAATAGAATCATAAAATAAAGATACATGAAACAAATAGGTCTTAATATGCAACCAATTGAATAAAATAGTTTATAATTATAATATGCATGTTACTTCCCCAACAACAGCACCAAAAACTTTATGGGGGCACAATCACAAGTGTGAATAGCTGAATGTGTGCATGAAATTGAAAATGCTTTGGGTCAATTAATGCTTAGGTTTTCTTTGATAAAGATTTCTCACTAGATAGAAAAGTTTATATGTTGATAAAGTACTAAAGCAGAGAGTATCGACTCCACGAGAAAGTCTTTTGCTAGATTATAATCAAATTAGTATTATTTAATATAATTATAAAGTTTATCTTACAAAATAAAAATGAATGATTTTGAGTTCATGCCTATTACACAAGATGCAAAAGGTGATGAGATACCAATATATAAAATATGTCTTGAACTAATATCTATAAATCAGTAATATTTTCCTAATAAGACTATTAATTATTTATGTGGATCAGTGCATATGCATCCTTAGATCTCTATCAAGCTTATAGGGATGAAAACAAAGGTTTGTAGCCTTTCTACAGTTCGAATGTATATAAAAACCTAGAAGTTTAATCATCCTATGTCTAGGCATGCGACATTCCATTTCAATACTCCTATTTATTCTAATATTCCTCCATCGAGGTAACACATCACATTAGATATTAATTATATATATGTCTTTTATATATATTAAATTAAGAATAAGAGATATTGAAAATATCCATAATTTATTTAAGGCATAAGAGTTTATAGTAGTACTTTTATTGTGATCACATCATTAATCTAAAACTTATAAATTAGCCAAAAATAGATGAAATAGAAAGCAAACACATCTTCAATTCAATAATAAAAATATATATAAGATAAATAATCAAAAAAGAAAATTATCAGGATAGTAGAAATGACTTCTCCAAACTCCTTCCTCCAATGATAAGATTACTTACACAATACAAGCTAAGATCTTTAATGAAAGTATCTTACACTTTTTTTATTCTCCCTTAGATTTTGCTCTAAGAGGGTACTAAAGAACAACATCGAAATATTATAGAACTCTACTAAAATTAATGGAACTCATAAATAAAATAAATAAAAATATATATATAATTAGTGTAAAAATGGCTTCAGGCACCATGACGCTTGAAATTATGGCACTATGGTGTTATAAGATGAATTAGCACCTCGTTGTGGTTGGGATTGCTCCATAATGACATTATGCTGACTTGGCATGTCTATTGAAGGAACAAGTGCATCGTTCGACTGATTTGGTTTTTTCGACTGATTTGGTGGGGCTCCATCTTTCATCAACTACTCTATCGCGGTGTTGCAAAAGTGAAAGCTACGACGCTTGAATGTAAAACCTGGCACTGTGGCATTATAATACTTAGTGCTTTGGCACTCAAATTCTTGAGACTTAGGTGCTGCAATATAGATTTATGATGCTATGGTTCTAAGAAACGCTGCGGAACTAACTTTGGTCCATCTGGGCGTTAAATTATTTTTAATTTTTTATAAGGCTTCAATGCTGCAATTTCGGCACTAAGGCATTATAGACGCTTCAACACTGGTAGTTGGAATGTTGTAATGCTATTTTAGTACTTATGAATTTTCTTTTCCTTTCCTTAAGCATTTTATGTGGGACCTGACTACAGAATGATGAGATAATGCTTTTGAAGTGAAGATTATGGGCACCAAATGGCAAATGATCCTTGCAAGGATATGGGTAAGAATCTATTTAGATTGAAAGCAGACTTTTAAAACTATTGAAAAAATTTTATGAAGTACCACAGAATATGACTAGTGTAATTTTGTTTAAATTTTTATTTACAAGTGGAGTTTTTCTTTTTAATCATTTCATAATTGATTTTGTTATGATTTATGACTGATATAAATTCTAAAAGTTCTGAACTAATTTGATTTAGTATATTATATATATTATTTGATTTTATATTGATTTATTTTGTAATACTCATGGAAAATAAAATGGCGGCTTCCGATAACCCAGTTAGGAAAGTAGATTTATTATATTTGATTTGTGTTAAGAAAGATAGTGGTAAAGCTAAAAAGACTTGGTTAAAAAGTATTAGAAATGACCTTTCATTTTCAGATTAAAATGAGAATTTAACTCTTAACATGACACAATGGAGAAAAAAATTCCTATAGCCGACCCCATATAGTGGGATAAAGGCTTGATGTTCTTGTTGTTGTTGTTTTCATCATCATCGACTTATTGGAATGTTGTTTATTTCATTGTAAGCAACCTTTACCTTACCTTTAATGTATATAATTTTATATATTTTATGTTTTATAATTTTTAACTTGGTCAAAAGTTTTAAAAGTTTTAATATTTTAAGTTTTAGTAACTTTTATCACATAACTTTTGGTTTATGATCGATGTCATTAATATGAGCATTTTGATTGGAACAGATTGAATTCTCATTGGGTAAATTGAAAAATGTGTTTTTTTAAAGTAAACGCATAGTAGTAAATGTTTTTTTTGCATTATTGCATTTCATGCATGATATTGACTTACATTACATAAAAAATAGAGCATTTGCATATAAGGAAGACAAGCTGATAACACTATAATTAATACAGGTCAACTCTTTAAATATAATACCGTACGTAGGGTTGTGGGTTGAAGGGTAGAAGGGCTTTATTTTAAATAATTATTTGTGGTGTAATCTTAATTATAGCTTATAACCAATTGATCGAATTATGCCAAAGGGTAGAGGGCGACAATTTTTAAATGATTTTTAAAAGCTGTACATGAAAATAAATAATTAATAAAAATAAATGAATAATAGGATGAGATTGATAGATGGATAGATATGACAGATAATAGATGTAATGATGAAAGCATCACTTTAAAGCTAGACGTCTTGTCTTGTTTTTCATAATTATATTTATATGATAATATATTAATTTTATTAATATATAGAATTGTGTCATTATTATTAATACAACATAGCATAATATATTGACATGGCCCATTAGGTGATCATAATCCTCTTTACAAATTTTTTCTTAAATCTCTTTTGACCTTACTGATCATATTAGTTTTATTCTTAATTTTAAAGATTTCCTATTATGTGAATTAGTTCATGATTAATATTGGTTAAAACTAGAGCAAGTATTATAAATTCTTTGTCTTGCATTAAAAGCAATGGTAAGTTTTGAATATTTACTAGTAGGCTTTTATGCTCATTACGTGGTTTTATATGACTTCAAGTAAAGATAAGGAGCTTGCAGCAAGAGGCTATATAATGATGATTATTATTATTTTATTTAAGTTATTTGGTTTATGTATTCTTTTATAGCCAGTGATAACTGTTGTATATATATTTTTAAGTTTTGGAGGTTGTATTAGAATATAAATCTTAACAATAATTATAGAATTATATTATCTTTTTTTTATTTATTCTCTTTAATGTAATTAATCAACTCTAGATGTCAAATAGAATTGGTTATAAATGAATGATTATCAGTTGTATAAAGAAAAAAAGTAAGAGAATAGAAAAGAAATTCTTTCACTTTAGATCTTAGTGTGTTAAACATAAAAACCTCCTTGCCTACGGCCTATCCAAATCAAACTTTAGGAGCTTGTCTCACACACATGACAAGAAGTGGAAGAAAATATGATTGAATAGCCATAATCACATATTAGACCAATATAAATATGATTTAATCTAAGATGAGCAATATAATAGATATTAGAAACTGATAGTTTAGATGGGGCAATAGAATTAACACCTACCAAGAGTATAGGGGTACAATCTACAGTCATTGCAAGTATATGATTCTTAAGAGACAAAAAAAAGTAAATAAATTATGAAGAGTTAGGGAACTTATGATGAAAGGTGTCAAAGTCTAAGAACATAATAAAGGAAGATATAGAAGAACAACTTCAAGCTTAAAAACTTAAAGCAAATATAATATATGATTGTGTGGCAAAGAGCTTCTAAATCTAATCAATAACATTTTCTATCTTAGAAATATTTGATGTAACTACTTCAACTTTTTGTTGATGAGGTTTATAAGCACATTATTGTGATTGAGACTACTAAGATTGTTGTTTACTCTTCTTTAATAATGTTGGATATTAAGACTTCATTTGGGAGGGCTTTTTTTTGCTTCATAAAATGTAGTTTATGAAAAAAAAATTAATATTTTTTTACTAAAACTCTATTTTATGAAGTAAAAAAAAAAAAGCCATTCCAAATGAAGCCTAAGTCTTCAATGCCCTACTTTGAAATTTATCTTCCTTTGAGTAATAATAAATAGGTGAGTAGTAACTTTCAGAATAGATGGATGATCAAGTATGGGTGGACACCGCTTTATGTATCTTATGAACTAATAATTTGCTAGCAAATCAGTCAATAGAGGGAACAAGGTTTGTGATGAAGAATATTTCCATATAGTATTTACAAGTCATCATGAGGGTCTATCAAAAATTAAAAAGATTCGTTGTTCTTCTCTATAAGTAGCTTAAAGAGAGAAAATGCTTAAATCTCTATTAATTCTATAAGAGCTAATTTGTCCCAAAGATTAGTCATATATGATGTAATAAAACTCTTAAATACTATTATTACTTCTTCTAAAACATCTTATATCAATATCTAGTTAATATTATTTGCATAATTGTAAATCATCCCAAATCTCTTTGACCATTTTATGCTTTGCTAATTGTATGTCTATTGATGTCTTAATAAAATTATTTATCCAGTTTATAGTCTGCAAGTTGTGAACTGGGATGAAATCTAGTGACAAACAGGGATGAAATTACACCATCACTTGGTGAACTGGTAGAATTCGGGTCCTACTTGAAAATTTGGGCATCAGTTGGTAGCCTGGCAATGGTTTGACAGAACTTCAGCATCGGATGGTGATCCGGTAGAAGTCCAGTGTTAGATGGTGGTTCGACGGAACTCCGGGCGTCAAGTGATGGTCTGACAGAACTCTGGGTTTACTCTAGATCTCAAGTGGTGGTCCAATAAAATTATTAGTCACAAGTGGTGGTCCGATAGAACTTTGGGCCTTATGTGGTGGTTTAACAGAACTCTGGGCCTCAGGTGGTGGTCAGGCAGAAGTCTAGGCCTCAGGTGGTAGTTCGGTGGAGCTCATGGCCTCAAGTGGTGGTCCAACAGAGGTGAGGGCGTCAAGTGGTGGTTGTGAGTATCCTAAAGGATTCTGCTTATGGGGTTCAAATGCAAAGGGTATGTCCGCACTATCCCATTGGATAAAATGATCGTAGGCATTTATGCTTGACATAAGCAGGCCGATAGAAGAGTAGATGGAGTTATACATACGATTAGTCATGGAAGATAGTGGCTTTTGCCTACGCACTTTGATGTATATTAATATGTATAACCCAAAATATCACGAGATTTTCCCTATTCAATACATCAGCTTGAATGTGATTTATTTGATGTGGGGATCGGTTTCCCACAGGCGCAAGCCCTCATGGTTAATTACATCCTAAGACTTGACATAGGAAAACTCTCGATTAAGGGTGTTGTATTATTCTCTTCTTAATTTGGTGCGCATAAAAAGTTCCTAGTTTCTATTTTGAATAAAATAAATTATTCTCTTTATCCTTAGTGATGATTAGACTTTTTTTTAGATGAATAAAGATATGATTAAAATTTTGAGTTTAAAATATCAAAGATCAGATTACTACCCTAGGAGAAAAAAACTACTCAGAATTCATTAAAGATGAAAAGAGACACACCGAAGGTGTACAATCTGCGCTTATGTTCTCCTAAAGTGAGCTGCTAACTAATATCCTAAACACAATCAATTATCCTATATGTATGCAAGATAGGAAGGCTCTATCATAAGGAATTAAGGATTTGTAATTCAAAAGATTTAAATCAGGGACTCTGTAATATGCAAAAGAATATACCTAGCATCGTATATAATGCTTGAAATAGATGCATAAGTAAGAGTATTCTTAGGTCTACTAAAAGATGCTCATGTAATGAATGTATGTAGATAAGGTGCACTGCAAAGTAAAGTGTATAAAGATGCATGTATGACATCCAGAATATATAAAGAATAAATAAACACACCAAAGATATCCTCCAAAAAAGGTATCCGTATCACACCATAATAGAAAATCATCCTAACGATGCCCACTTCATGTGGAAAAATAGCGATGCACATATCACAAATAGTTGGCCTACACTACAGCCCTAAACAACCCTAATGGTCTTTAGGGCTCACAGAAGGTTGGGGGGGGGGGGGGGGGGGGGGTATCACACCCAAAACCAAAAAAAAAAGTACATCCTAGCGGTGCCCACTTTGTGTGGAAAAAATAACGATGCATATATGTTGGCTCAAGAAAAATGGCACGAGTGCGCGAATCCCGCTTTGCAGCTGTAGGATTCCATTTCCCTTAAGTCAGATTGAAGTTAACCAGATTTCCCCTGAGGGTAGTGTCAGAGTTTATAGATCTGGGATTCTTACTTCCTATGAGCGCAAGCGCCCATAGTTAATTACCCCTCTTACTACGTAAGAGAGAACTCTTGATTAAGGATGAATAAATTTTAGATATTTTTAGTCTCAATTGTGGGGAAGATGAAGGTAAACCCGGTCAAGATCCCATGGTTCCGTCGTCCCGGGTATATCATAGATTTCAATCTACCAACACTAACAATCATTTACCGCAGTGTCCAGGGAATCTGATTAGCAGCCAAGGGTTGCCTCCTCTCAGGGATCCTGAGTAGATTGAAGAGCTTAGATGTTGATTTTAGTTTTAATTTAATTTAAGTTGGGGCTTACTACTTCCTTAGAAATTTCCCATTAATTTATTTAGTTTGGGGCTTACGGCTCTAACTAGGAGTTGCCCGTTAATTAATTTAGTTTGGGGCTTACGGCTTCAATTAGGAGTTGCCCGGAGATTTAAATCTATACTGGGATTTATGACTTTGGTATAAAGTAACCCAAGTATTTGATTTAAATTGGGACTTATGGCTTTCGTAGAAAGTAGCCCAAGGGTGGGCCTTACAACCTAACCCTATAGGCTAGGATGCCCGGATATTTTGTTTTTATTTTGGGGCTTATGGCTCCAATTAGGAGTTGCCCGAATAGTTTGTTTAGTTTGGGTCTTATGGCTCCAATTAGGAGTTGCCCGAAAAATTTCAGTTGGATAGGTCTTATGGCTTCCTTAGAAGTTGCCTAACGGTGGGTTCTTACGACCTAGCCCTGTAAGCTAAGCAGCCCAAGTTGTGGGTCTTACAACCTAGTCCTTTAGACTAGGATGCCCAAGAATTTTAATTATTTGGGTAGGACTTATGGCTTCCCTTAGGAAGTAGCCTGAAAAGCGGGTCTTACAACTTAATCATTTAGACTAAGATGCCCATATGTTTAAATTCTGATTGTTTAGGATTTATGATCATTACTATTTATTTAGCAAATTTCCTAAAATGTGGGGGCTTACGACTTCAGTAAGAAGTTGCCCCAAAGCATGTCTTACAACCTAATCCTATAGACTATGATGCCCAAGTGAGGGGTCTAGGTGTATTATCACCTAAACATTTCCCTCAGATATCGGACTTACGACTTCATTAGAAGTGGCCGAGGGTTTTAATTGGGTTTAGCGGTTAGGTCAATTTCTACCTAAAACTTTTCCCCTATGATCGGGCTTACTGCTTTCCTACGAAAGTTGCCGGAAAGCGGGTCTTACAACCAAGTTTCTATAAACAAGGCTGCCCAAAAACTTTTAATTCGATTTTTTTTTTAAGAATGGACAGTAGTTGTTTGAAACTAGACCACCGTGATTTTTAGTTGGTTGTTTACTAGTAGTTGTACATACTAGTTTGACCAGTTGTCGTTGTAACACTAGTGTTCTTTTGCTACAGTAGTTTTCCTTTTTGTTTTCGTAGATTTTTTTTTTTTACACCAGTGTACTAGTAGTTTACTGCAACGTTTTCTTCTTTAGCATTAAATTTAATATTATTTTAATTGTAATGCTAAATGAATTTAATTTATTTGTTGCAGGAGCTCGTACATAAGAGACTTTGGAGAGCTCGGAGATTTTGCTGTTCTGTTGGAAAGCTTCAGTTTATTGTTATAGGGAGTTTTGTATAAGAATTTGTGAGGTTTTGTTTGAGTTGCTATTGAGATTTGAGTCAAGTAGTTTTTCTGAGTTGAATTATTTTGTTTGAAGATTTGTTTATATTGTTGTGTTGTTGTGTTTGATTTGAGTTTGAGTTGTTTGTAGATTGAGTTTGTTTTGAGAGTTGATTGCTTTATATACGTGTATAAAAAGATAAAATTTACAATGAAATTTTACCATAAAAATATGAGATTTTTTTTTTAATAATTCTGATATTTAAAAAGGAGTCATTGTAGATAACTTCAAGCTCTTTAGCTTAGAAGGCAAAGAGAGCAACTCTTTCAACTTCAAGCAATAAGCAAGCTCTATTTTCAAGTCATTTTACTTTCGAAATGCAAGAAAATTTAGAGATTTGTGGAAAGGAAGTTATCCAAAATGTGGAAGAGTTTTCTCCTTCCCACTCAATCTTTTCCTAGATTTGAAATCAGATTGACATTACTTAGTCATAAAAAAAATCTGAACATACATAATTTAATTGATTCAATTGGTAGATTAAACGCTCTCTAATTTTAAAAATTTTTAGAGATCTGTGTTTTCCACAAATTCACTAAGTTCTTAATTTTGTTTTTTAGAAAATTTTGGCAGCCTCCCAGCGTCACCTCCCCACCGAGGGAGAAATTGGGACGGCATTTGCCGATATTTTTCTTCCCGGTCGGACCTAAGGTCGACGACACGAGGCCTTGAATTTAAAACCATCTCGGTCGGACCTAAGGTCGACGACACGAGGTCCTCAATTTAAATTCTTCTCGACCGGATTTAAAATCGACGGCACGAGGTCTTCACTTTGGAACCATCTTGGCCGGATCTAAGATCGACAACACGAGGTCTTCTTTAAATTCCTGTCTATTTAATGCTGAAATAAAGATTTCATTAAATATTAATACATCTAATTTATTGCACTCAGTTAGTATATACTTTTGATTTATAAAAATCTAATTTGAAATCCTGCATTTTTTTTTTAATCATTTGAGTATAAAGATCTCGAATGAACCTTTTAAAACATACACTATCCACTCTTGTCCTTTTTAAATAACATAGAAAATTTTTCTGTTTGTTTGCTTATAAAGTAGATATTGCAGAAGTAATGGTCCACGTGACATGGCAGAGCAGAAAGTGTAATAATGACCAATTTTATTTGAGTGGAGAATATGTTCTGCATATTTGTTAAAAAAAAATGGATTAAATAATATTATATAGTAGAAAAGAGTAGAATAAGACTCCAAGTTTCGTATGAGGCTGAGTGCGGTTAAATAGTTTTGATCATTGAAGGCAGAGTGTATTCAATTCAGATTTGGCCACGAGAAACAAAGTCGAGTAAAGATCAGTGGCGAGATTTGGAGTTCGCACATGGTCAAGTACTTGTATGTGCGGGATTTGGTGGAAATGAGAGAGAAAGCAATTGGGTGTGAATGGAGGCAGCCGAGGCTTCACAACGAAATTGAGAAATAAGATACGAGTCTTTTACCTGCATATAGGAATTTGGTTTCACAATTGGAGACGGGTTTAGTTCATATGCAATTATCAACTTTATTTTCAGCTTTGCATCGAGAAAATCTACATTCACTCATTATAGGTTAAAGATAACAATTTTTTTGCTAAAAATAATTAATTATTTCAGTTTGATTTTAAAGTAATAATTTAATTTGAATTTTGAATCTTTTTTTGTTTTCTTAAATTTTGATTAATCAGTTGATAAATTTAAACCCAATTCAAATACTCTCCAAATTAAAAAAATATATATAAATTCGTGGAACAATTTCGGCAGCCTCCCGGCGGCACCTCCCCACCGAGGGAGAAATCGGGACGGCATTTGCCGATATTTTCTTCCCGGTCGGACCTAAGGTTGACGACACGAGGCCTTGAATTTAAAACCATCTCGGTCAGACCTAAGGTCGACGACACGAGGTCTTCAATTTAAATTCTACCCGACCGGATTTGAAATCGACGGTACGAGGTCATGTATTTTAAAACCATCTCGGTCGGATCTAAGATCGACGACACAAGGTCTTCTTAATTATTTACTGCAAGTGCCTGAATCTTTATTAAACAAATATCATTACTTTGCAAATTTACTGAAATAAATTATATAATTTAAATAGCCAATTCCTAAGCAGATTTACTGCATTGAAGGAAGGACGTCAGTTGCAGCATGTTGTTTTAGGCTTCATTTTAAAAATAGATATTTAAATTGAGAAGCAAATCACATGCCGAACAGCAAATAAAAAAAACTGTAAGTATTCGGGCATAGGAGGCACGGACAGGGCAAATTATTGGGTCAGGTGACTGAAGCCATCTCTCTGTTCGGACGTCAATAGAAATGCGCCATCTGTTAGGCATTGTTTTAATTTAATATTAACGCTTTATGTCTTGTCAGATTTAGCGACCCGACCCGATAACACTATTCATTTGAACTTTTAAGCATTTGTCGCCCTATTTTTTTCATTTTGATACCCGCGAAAGATGTAAATATCTACTGCTGTAGAAGAAAAAATGAGCCAGAAAATTGCAGAGAAGAAATGGACTGCTCAGTGAAGAGGGAGGTGGAAGAGGGAGTGCATGAATCGGAAAGGATGTATGAATCAGAAGGGCTGGTGCATGAATCGGAATCGGAACCTAACTTAGCCGGAAATTCCTTTGGTTTGAACATATCGGTAAGTTTCTTGGAAAAATGAGTTAGAAAGTTGTAAACAGTCAGTTTTAATATCATCGCCGTAGAAAGAAGACGTAGGTTTCAGCTCATTAGTCTTAGGATTTTTTATTTTGCGATTTTTAAGCAGAATAAATTTCTTTTGTCGAAAAAGTAAAAAAAAAAATCTAATGTTGTTGTTGCTTAGCTTTCATTATTGATTTTTAGGATGAAGATGATAAATAAAAAAACTGAACTTGTTTGATATCTAGTTGCGCTATAGTTGCGCTTTAGTTGCGCTATAGTTGCGATATAGTTGCACTTTAGTTGCGCTTTTGTTGCACTTTACTTGCGCTTTACTTGCGCTTTCAGGCTGTATACAAAGATGAGACATAAGCATATGAATGTTTTTGCACTTATGCTAAGGATAATGGCTTTAGTGTCCGAAAGGATCATCACAGTTTTTGGCCAAATTCTAGAAAGATAAAATCGAAGGACTTTGTTTGTTCAAAAGCTGGTTTCAAGAAAAGTGATTATCATAATTCAGGAAAGAGAAAGAGATTCACTAGACCAGTTGTCAAAACTGGTTGTCCAGCCATGGTGAGGTTTATCACTGATGAAGATGGTTACTGGCATGTCAAAAGATTTATTGAATCCCACAACCATGAATTAGCTAGCCCAGCCGACCGACACCTTTTAAGATCATGTAGGAATGTTATTGAGGAAAAAGCTTCCGTCCTAAAATCGATGACAAATGCAGGGATTAGAACCGTTGATGCATATGCCTACCTTGCAGAGGAAGTTGGTGGATGTGAGAATGTCGGATTCTCTAAGAGGGATGCCTACAATTTGATTCAGAAGGAGAAAAGAGTAAGGATTGAAATTGGTGACACTAATTCTTTGATTCAATTATTTAAAGATCGATAAGTTGAGGACCACATGTTCGCATGGGATGTTCAATATGATGATCAGGATAGATTGTTAAATTTTTTCTGGGTTGATGGCAGAAGCAGGATAGATTATGAATGTTTTGGAGATGTGTTGATTTTTTATACTAGTTACAGGCTGAACAAGTATAATTTTGTTTGTGCACCATTTGTTGGTGTTAACAATCATTGGCAGAATATTTTGTTTGGGCTTGCTTTTTTGTCAGAAGAAACAATTGAAAGTTTTACATGGTTGTTTAAAGTATTTGTATGAATAATGGGTAATAAATATCCAACAACAATATTCACTGATTAGAACCAAGCTATGGCCAGGGCCATAGAAGTTGCATTACTTCACACTCATCATAGATTATGCCAATGGCACATATTTAAAAAGGTTCCATCAAAAGTTTTCATCTACAATAGCAATAATAAAGTTAGAGGACTCTTCCATAAGTGTAGGAGGTGGTGTGATTCTGAGGAAGTGTTTGAGGAAGCGTGGGATGAAATGATCAAGGAAGGGAATCTTCATAACCATGAATGGTTGCAGGATCTTTATAAGATAAGGAGAAAGTGGTCAACTGCTTTCAACAAGAATTCCTTTTGCATGGGCATTTTATCAACGCAGCGTAGTAAGTGTACTGATAATGTGTGTCATGGCATTTCAAAGCCAACAAGTTTATTAACTGATTGTTTTCTTGGCTTGGAAAAGGTACTGATGAATTGGCGGTGAAATGAGCAAGATGAGGATTACAAATGCAGTCAATCTGAAATTGTTTCCGTGATAAAGAACAGCTCAATATTAAAACAAGCTGTTAGATTTTACTCAAGAAGAATATATTCAATTTTTTAGGAAGAATTTATAAAGACTGTGGGAGAAAAGAGTATATATTTTGTCTCGACTGATTCTTCAAAGTTTATAGTCAACTACATAGAGAAAAAGAGTCAAAACCATCCTTGGGTTATTCACTTTGATGCAACAGAAGGTAACATTCAATGCAGCTGTAAGAAGTATGAAACCATGGGATTGCTGTGATCTCATTATTTGAGGGTTTTTAAACAGTTGGATATGGCTAAATTCCCTGAGAAGTACTTATTACTTCGTTGGTCAGCAAGGGCTCGATAAGTTTTTTATTCAGGTTACTTGCTTAATTTTCAAAGAAGTAATAATTTCCAAAGTGGTAGGGGATTCATATTCAGAAATCAGGTGAGCAGGTTTGCATATCAAATGAGCACAGAAGTTCAAGGGAATGAAGAGGTAGAGGAGTTTATTCTTTCCTCATTGCAAGACATGTATAAAAAATTATACTTAATTCTTGGTGGCAAGAAAAGAAATCAGAAGGATGTTGCTAGTTCCCAAGGTGGAACTGCTAATTTGAAAGATCCTCTAAAGCGTAGACCTAAAGGCATATCAAATGTAAGACATAAAAGCCATTGGGAGAAGAAAAAACGGCCTAAAAGTAAGTTTTTAATAACTTGTTAATTATTTAATTCCTAATCCTAATACTAAAACTCTAGTTTCTTACAGATAAGAAACCTTTGGTGGGGGATAATCCAATGGAGGAACATTCTTCAACACAACCTTCTTCAACACAAATGAACTTTTCAAGCATGCCTGAATGTTTCAGTGAAGAATATATAACCGGCATACCATCATGTCAACCTGGAGCTGAATACACCAAGTTGATGATGGATTTTCTTTCTTCGGAGTTGGAATTTAATGAATTTGCAATGTAATAATATTTATTTGGACTTATTGATTTAATTTATTGGTTGTAATAAAATTTTTTATATGAATCATATTTTCTGTATGAATTAATAATTTTGGTGTAATGAATTAATAATTTGTTACAAATGTACGGTTGCGCTACGGTTGCGCTACGGTTGCGCTATGGTTGCGCTACGGTTGCGCTATGGTTGCGCTATGGTTGCGCTACAGTTGCGCTATGGTTGCGCTACGGTTGCGCTATGGTTGCGCTATGGTTGCGCTACGGTTGCGCTACGGTTGCGCTACGGTTGCGCTACCGTTGCGCTACTGTTGCGCTATGGTTGCGCTTTACAGAATATGCACATTTTAGAAGTTACAAAAGTTACAGAATGCGCTTTACAGAATATGCATATTTTATGCAACAATCAAAAACTATATAAAAATATAATAAAATGCACATCAAAAACTATATAAAAATATAATAAAATGTACATTTATAAATCATGGAC
This sequence comes from Dendrobium huoshanense, assembly GCA_016618105.1. Taxonomy (NCBI): domain Eukaryota; kingdom Viridiplantae; phylum Streptophyta; class Magnoliopsida; order Asparagales; family Orchidaceae; genus Dendrobium; species Dendrobium huoshanense. The sequence continues at coordinate 35,520,542 of CM028352.1, read as the reverse complement.
AATATTTACAATAAGTTACAGATTGTTTACTTCTTTATTTGTAGAAAAAGAAAATATGCTAACTCTGCCCTAAATTTTGGCATATGCGTTTGCCAATCTTTAAGAGCATTCCAGTCTGTTTTTTTTTCGTTGCACGGCCTTTTCCATATATTTACAAACGAACATTCCACAATTGTAGCTGTTTGTTTGTGTTGGAATTCCACGAATCGCCTGGACATTCCATTTCGTAATATCGCTTGAAAAGCATCCTATGGTGTCCTCATGCAAATACTTTATCTGTACGAATAAAACATTATAAAAATTTATTATGTATATAAACATAGTTATCTGGATTTAACTTAAAATATGAATTGCACTTACAACTATATGACAAATATTCTTGTGTTCAGGATTTGGTAATGAATCATACATTTTCCAGACTTTCTCCTTCAATTTTCCAATAAGAAGAACCCAATGCTTCTCGTAAATTATGGGTTACACAATAAGTTTGCTTTTGTTAACTGAAACTGGATTAATGTGTTTGATAAAAATTTGATAATCCTGATTGTATGACTTGTAAACCTGCAATAATTCAGTTCTATAAGGAAAAACAAAAGTGAAAAAAAGGATTAAAATATTATTTATACTTATCCTGTATAATGGAGAAATGTACAAGTAAGGTCTTTATTTTTGTTGCATTATCAGATAATCTGTCTAATTTTGACATTTCTGTTTTAATTTTAGTTGACAGAGGTCCATTTAGAGGATCAATCCTCCATTTGATATCAATGCCTCTGTTTGGCATACCTGTCAGAAAATTTCAGTTGTTAAAGTTCAAAAAACATATAGCTATAAAAAATTCCATATTCAAAATATTACCTGTCAATAAAGCAACCTCGTTAGAAGTGAATTTCAGAATATGACCGAGGACGATGAAGCCTTCATCAGCAGGACTCCAAAATTTGAGAACCTCAAAAAGAAGTGGTATACAGTGCTGGAATGCGGGGAACCTCAAAAATTGATGAATGTTCAGATTCTTTAATGTTTGCTCCACTTCATCATCAATGATCTCGACAAAAGCATCACAATGTTTCTGGAAAGAAGTAACATAACATCTAGATGTTACTGGCCTTTGATACGGCGTCCTCCTCTATAACAAAAAGAAAAATCAGAAGTATATCGCAACCATACAATAGCGCAACCATAGCGCAACCATAGCGCAACCTTAGCGCAACCATAGCGCAACCGTAGCGCAACCTTACATTTCGTAATTATTTAGCTTAAAAGAAGCTTAAAATTTAAAAAAACAAAAAAATTGAAAACCACATTGAACATATATGCTAGTTATACAACTATTACTAAACCCTAAAATTTAGAAGATAGCGTAAACCTTTCGTATCATTTGCTTCATCCATTTACGAAGAGAAGAAGAGTGAAAAATTAGAAAATAAACATTTGAATAGTACATTACATTAAACAAACATTGGTAAAATTATAACTAAACCAAACCCTAAAATTTAACATATAACTTAAATGCAACGAAAGCGCAAGTAAAGCGCAAGTTAGGCGCAACCATACCTCTTCCTGATTGATGATCTTCTACAGTCTCGTCGTCTACCTCCGGCAGGAATAAGCTAATGCAGAACCGAAGGTAATGGAGGAATCCGAGAGCGCTTACCAGAGCTGGAGTAACAGTGAAAATGTCGCTTGAAAATAAAATACACGGCGTTTCCATTCTTTCTTTTCCTGAATTCAAATGAATAGCGTTATCGGGTCGGGTAGCTAACTCTGACAAGACATAAAGCGTTAATATAAAATTAAAAAAATGCCTAACAGATGGCGCATTTCGATTGGCGACCGAACGGAGAGATGGCTTCGGTCACCTGACCCAATAATTTGCCAACGGACAGAGCAGAACGAACGACGACGAATGGCATTAGAGAGAAGGTAAAGGCAGATCGCACTTTGACGGGAAGGACTTTACCTGTGTGTGGAGTGTCGGACTAAGCAGTTGAAAGCGGGAATTATTTCTCGTGTGGAGTTTCACGAGAGAAGAAGCAGAAACCAAATTGGTAAGATTATTTTTTTTAAATCAATCAAGAGTGATCCCCGTCTCTTTCTCTTATGCCCTTTTTTTATTGAGTAGGTTCCAAAAGACAGTTTTTATTTTGAAACGAATCATTGCAACCGTTTGGTCATGTGGGATCAGAGAAGGCGGCAAAATAAATTTAGTGAAGAGATGCTTTTCTTTTTTTTTTCGTTTTCTCTTCTTTTTTTTTTTAAGTCAACAATATAGCATAAGTAGGTAGGCCTACACTACAGGCTTAATGTACCATAAAGGTCTCTAGGGTTCACAGAAGGGGACAAGCTTTGGCCTATAGGGCCAAAACTTTGTTAGTGCATAAACTTATGGCCAGCTAACTAAACATGTTAGAATATATATTAAACTTAAAGCTAATAACAAGATGTGTGTGATGTGTAGCAATTTTGATATATAATTTGGAGTTTTCTTTACAAGTTATAGGGATTATACCTGACCGTGGCGTGCCCACTCAAAAGCTCCTAAGCAAATGGTCCCATTTGATTCTCGACCATACAAGACCCGATGGACCTTGCAAGATAAGTTAAAAGAAAAATATACATATGAGTGTAGATGCCATTCAGAAAAGAAAAATAGGTGAATAAAAATATTATTAACAAGAAATTTAATATTAACATTTATAAAATCTGTGTATGTTATTGCTAGAATATAAAATAATATGGTAGTTATCTAATTTGATAAGAGTAATTGACATTGAATAACAAAATAAAACACCGACCTAACCTAGAGCTAGAAGTCATGTCCTAACAAACAAATCTAAGAGTGTGTGTAATAGGCTGTGTAGTTTTGGGTATGTCCTATGTAGGATGATTTAGTTAAGGTTGCTTGTATTTTTGATTTGTTAAAGGGCCAATAGAGAAATTTTAGTTTGAGTTTAAATATTAAGTTTCAAGATTGATATTAGGTCTATCCTGAAGGAGGGGTCCCCGGTTTTTCTAGAGAAAGAAGCTCCAGATTTTTCTAGAGAGAGAAATTCTTGTTTTTCAAATTTCTCTGTTCGCAGGCTTTGCGCGAGCAGGGTTTTTGTCGTCGGCGGATTGCCGGACAGATGATCGGCGGTTTTCCTCCGCTTGGATTATGGCAAACATTCGTTCATCAGGTGCTAATCGCAGTATTGCCAAGGTTAGTAATGGCATTGTAATCAGAGAGGGTGCAAAATCTCTGGTTCGCCAAGATTTTGTTGAAGGCAAAGGAAAGAGAGTTTTGGATAATCGTGATGCTGGAGATGTTAATGATCCAATTCGTTCTATGGACGAATGAACATAAGATCCAAATTCGTGCCTATTGTTAAAATCTCTGGTTCGCCAAGATGTTAGTAAATGACTTCATTGGTTTTCTGTAATTGCAGGGGGACCAGAAAAAAGGAGGCTTCCTTATATCTCAAGGAGGATAGTGAGGGATCATGATGTTTTCTTTGTTGGGTTCATGGAAATCAAATTGGTGGAATATGAAGATGGTTTCTTTTGATTTAGAGGAGAGCTCTTCTCAATTGGTGGCTGGTTCTCTCTATACACCTTGTATGGGTGTTTAGAAGGTGGCAACTATGTATGGTAGTAGATGTCATAATGAGAGAAGGAATTTGTCGAATTTGCTTGAGAAATATATAAAGGGTTCGGGTCTTGCCATTGTGGGGGGGGGGGGACTTTAACTGCATTTTAAACAAGGAAGAGAAAAAGGGTGGCAAGAGATTATTATTCTCTAGAGGGCCTAGAGAGATGAAAGAATTTATGACTAACTCTGTTTTCCATGTTACAGGATTTATTGGACCAAGTTTTACTTGGTGTAACAATACGTAAGGCTCCTCTAGGATTTGGGAAAGACTTGATAGATGCTTGCTCAACTCCTCTGCTTTGCACGTGGTGTTGTTTGGGAAGGTAAAGCATCTTGCTCAAGTGGCATCTGATCACAGCCCAGTTGTTTTAGTTTGGATGCTAAGAAGATCAGCAGGAGCAAGGCTATTAGATTTGAAGATACTTGGAGGTCTTACCCGGCTGCTTGGAGTATTGTCTTTAATTCATGGAAGAAGGCTGATTTTGGTGAAGAGGTGGAGGTGCTTCATAGAAAGCTCAGGAGGACATTGAGAGCATTATTTTTCTGGAATAAAAAAAAAATGTTGAGATCTTTGTAAGCTGAAGGAGGACTTAAAGAGAGAGATCTTGGAATTGCAGATTAAGGAGGCTTCGGGTTCTATTTTTTCTTGTGATGACTTGCTCAATCTTAGAAGAAAGGTCCACGAGCTTAATGTCACTCTTAGAAGACTTTCTATTTGGTGGAACCAAAGAGCTAAAGTTAGATGTCATGAGGAAGGGGATACTAATTCAAAGTTTTTTCATAACTTTGCATCAGCCCAGAGGAATGCAAAGTGGATAAGGCAAGTTAAGGATGTTAATAACATTCTGGTGGAGGAAGATGATCAAATTGAGCAAGTCTTTTTATAGTTCTTTGAGAAGAAATGGAAGTATAGAACATGTGGCTTGACTGATTGGCCTTATCTATTAGAAAAACAAAAGCTGAGTACCTCGATTGCAGCTGCATTGGATGCAGATTTTAAAATGGAGGAGTGCAGAGTCTCAGTTTTTCAGCAAGGAAATAATAAGTCTCCTAGGCTAGATGGTGTGACAATGTGACATCTTCCTTTTTCAAATGTTATTGGAACTTAGTGTGTGAGACTACTTGGAGTGCGATCAAGAAATTCCTAAATTATGGAGTTATGCACAAGGAATGGAAGGATACACTTATTATCTTAATTCCCAAAGTTAAGAACCCGGTAGTGCCAGCTAATTACAGACCTATCAGCCTCTGTCAAAGCACCTATAAGATTGTGGCCACTATGTCTGTTAACAGGTTGAAAATCTGTATGCCCAAGATGATCTCGAAGGAGCAGGTAGCATTCATTCCAAGGAGATCATTGTCTGAGCATTGCTTGCTGGTACAGGAGATCTTCAATAAATTTAAAGTCTCTAAAAATAAACAAGGTTTGATGGCTATGAAACTTGACATGGAGCAGGCATATGATAGTATGGGATGGCCAACTTTGAATTAAATTCTCCACTGATATGGCTTCCCTCTATTTTTTCCAAGTTACTAATGAAAAGTGTAGTAAATGCAAGGTTTTCTATTATCCTGAATGGGAAATACTCGAAGTGGATTGATGCTCATTGTGGATTTAGGCAAGGCTACCCTCTCTCACCATACTTGTTCATTATGTGTTCTCAATTGTTATCTAATGCAATTGAGCAAAGGGGTCATGAATTGGGCATTCAAGTTTCTCCTAGAGGACCAAAGATCTCACATCTTCTGTACGCAGATGATGTGTTGCTTTTCTCTCGGGCTACCACATCTATGGCACGTCTGTTAAAATGCATTGTGGAGGATTTTTGTAATTGGACGGGTCAAAGGGTAAATGTTAACAAGTCCCAAATCATCTTTGGTAAGATTTTTAAGAGGTCTAATAAGAAGAAGGTGGCTAGAATTCTCGGTTTCAAGGTGGTAAAGGAATTGCATTACTTGGGAATAAAGAGGGTGTTGCTGATTTTCAGGATCTGTTAAGTCATGTTACAGATAGACTTAATATTTGGGGAAAGAAATCTCTCTGTTTGGGAGGAAAAATTACTCTTATCAAGACTTCTTTGCTATCATTGTCGAATTTTGCTCTTACTCACTCTTTGGTTCCCAAGAGGGTGATTCATGAGGTGGAGAAATTATGTAGGAGGTTTATTTGGCATAAACAGGATGCGTAGCAGGGGGTGCATTATGTAGCTTGGGAAGAGATCTATAATTCAAGGAGTGCAGGTGGTTTGGGTGTGCAGTCTATCATAACCAAAACTGGTACTCTACGGGCAAGGTTAGCCTGGAATTATATCCAGAAACCTGATTCTTTACTTCACTGAACGATTAAGGCTAAGTTTGGTAACAATGTCTTGAATGACAATTGTTTGAAAAGCTCTTCCAGTGCTTGGAAAATTTTGAAGGACGGAGGCAAGCACCTTAAACCCATTATTAGATGGAGAGTGGGAAGAGGGGATAAAATGCAGGTTCTGAGTGATATTTGGTTGTTGGATAAATGTCTCAACGATTGGCCAACCTTTGTTGACTGTGGAGCTCTAGAAAATTTGAGAGTTCAACACTTTATTTCTGATATAGGGGAGTGGGATGAAGGAAAGATACTTAGTTTTTTCCATGAAGATCTTGTCAGTCTAATCAGGAATGTGCAAATTGATGGTTAGATGATTGTAAACATTTGGGTAAAACCATTTCTACGCTGGCTTAAGACAATGTGATGAAAGGGAGAGGTGTTAGTGATGATGATGGATTCTACAGTTGGCTTAAGAGTTTAAAGCTTAATTATAATGTGGAATTTTTTTGGTGGCGAATTAGTAAGTTCGCTATTCCCACAAATCATTTTCTTAAGTTTCGAAGACTTGCGGTTGATGATCTATATACGAGAGGTTGTTAGGAGGTGGAGAATTATGAACGCATTATTGTTCACTGTGAGTATCTTCAAGAAGTTGTTAGTAAAATTCGAGAATGGGGATTTTATATTCCTGTTTTTCAATCTTTGGAGTGCTGTTTAGAAGAGCTGAGAAGGAGTTCTTGCCGTAATTCTGGTATGGCTAGAATCTATTGTGTTGCTGTGTTTCTGACCTGGAAGAATCAGAACTTAGTAAAGCATGGTAAGGTGGCTATGCCAAGTTCTTCAGTGGCTACAAATGTCCTTTCTTTAGCTGTATTGAAGTCTTTTCCAATACTAGATAACTGGGGTGCTAATCTCCCAAGGGAGTTCTATAGTACTTGGCGCCCTCCACCGCTAGATTAGATCAAGATCAATGTGGATGCATCCTTGTTGAGCTCAAATAGAGGTGGTATTGGTGGAATTTTCAGATATCATAAAGGAAGACTTCTTCTTGCTTTTGGAAGGAATAAGATTCATTGGGACAATGCCCAGCTTGAGATGGAGGTGATTGTGGATATAAGAGATTTCATACAAAGTTGGATGCTTGAAAGTAAAGGTATTATTATTGAAAGTGATAATACTAATGTGATTACATTCTTACAAGATTCTTTGAAGAAAGTTGATTGGCACTTGGATAAATGGTCGGCCAATGAGCTTTACTTCCTCAATGATTTTAATAAGGTCATTTTTCATCATGTTAATAGGGATTGTAATAAAGTAACTGATTTATGTGCTACTTTAGCTTTAGATGGTAGTTTTACTTTTGCTAGTTTTTCCTTTTGTAGCATTCTGATATCCTTGATTGATTTAATCAAGGATGGGATGTTACCACTATAGATTGTATCTAGTTTTGTTCCCTTTCTTTTTTTCTTAATGCATTGCTTCTGCACGGTTTCAAAAAAAAAAAAGTTTGATTTTAGGAATTTTATTTTAATTTTTAGTTGATTATCACCTTTGTTTCTCACCGAGGTCATGAGGTTTATTAAACCCTCCTTGGGGCTAACTCAATAGCCTCATAAGCCTAGGTTATCTAGTGGTAACCAATTTTGTTGGATTAATTTAGTTTGTTATAAATTAAAAAGAAATGGTGAATTAGGTGATTTATTATAAAGAAATTTTTTAATTAATTTTAAAAGATTAGTTTAAGGTTTGATTAATCTTAGGAGTATTTTATCCAAATGAATTTTAGTTTAGGTTTGCCCTCCTAATTTAATTTACATCTTTTAAGTTTTGGGTTGGTTAGAGATTGTATAATAGATTTATTCAATTTGATTTATGTTTTGTACTTTAGTGGTTAAATAAGTTAATTATGATTTGATTTAAAATTAGGTGTTGTAATACATTTTAAGAGTTGAATTATAAATGATTTTATTGGTTGATTATTAGTGAGTTAAGGACACTAAATCTAGGAAAAATATGTCACTAAGTTTATGTTTTGATGTCTCTATCATATAGGGAGCATACATTCTAAGTCTATGTTATCTAAGACTTGGTTCGTAATTTTTATCCTTAGGTGTCACTAGTGTTATAGGGGACAAAAGAAAGTGTTTCTAACCCTTTTAAATATTCGTACATGTATCAACAGGTTTAGGGATCTATAAATGAAATAAGAAAATAAGTAAAAAAAGTAGTAGAAGGGAAAGAGGTAAAGATAAAAATGACAAAGTGCTAAAAGAGAGGAATAAAAATAAAAAATAATAAAAGGAATGTAGGCATCTAATTATTGGGCATACCTCCTTGAAGTCAAGTATGTCTCTAAAATGCCCTTCACCCCAATTCAATATAATATGAATTGGAGAAAAAGAGTTTTTGATGTCCTTCGCTGTTCTCACATTCCAAACAAAACACTTGAGAAAATCCGACTCGACTGCATATACTATTTCCCACATAAAACTCAAAACTAGCAAAGGGGAAGGAAGCTCCCCGAATTTGAAACCCAAAATAAGCTTTCTTTTGTTCCACATTCATCCAAAAATCACTTTTAGAAGCAAACACAAAAAGAGGAAAAGAACAACTCACATACGAAATATGATTTTGCTCCAAGCAAGACATAAAGAGACCTCCAACATGAAGCAAAACATAGAACTCTAAATCCCAAAAAAAACTTGTAAAACTTCCAAATAAAATGACATATAAGACCCTACATAAACAATCCACCAAAAACTCTTTCCGACATCAAAACAACCAAGTGCTAATATTTATTGTGTGTGGGGTAAAACTATAAAAATTCTCTAACAAGAAAATTTCATAAAATCTTATCGTCATAAAAAATTCAGGGAAAAAACTTATAATAAAGCTTCTCAATACAAAACAATTCACAAAGCTTCTCAACACAAAACAGCTCACAAAGCTTTCCGTAAAGTTTCTAATAATAGAGCTAGTCATGAAACTCTTTCAACGTAAAACAAGCCTTAAATCTCTCAAACATGAGGCAACTTATAAAACGTTCACTTAAAGCAAGCTCATAAGATTTTCCACCCCGAAGCACTTCTCCACATGAAACCGCTCTTATAACTTTTCCAACTTAAAACAATTCTCTCCTACCACATACCAACAAGTATATGAAAAGATCTTTCCAATTTAAACTTGCGATCGTTTGATATTGGATGTAAGTGTGGTGTCCGATCATAAATATGCAAATGATTTTTTTTTAACATAACTGAAAGTCTGAAACCCATTTCATTGAATCATCCGCAAGTTCCATGACATGAATATACATAAAAGCTCTCCAACAAGCTCTCATAATAACACTAATAAATTGAGTGTGAGTGGAGCAGTGGAGATACAAAAGTTCAAAATCTTCCTACATAACAAGAATGTTCCATGCATGAGACTAATGTAGCAAGTTCTCAAATCTTCATAATAATCATTCTGACTCACAACCATGTTTTGGAAATAGACTATGAAGCTATCATGCTTCTTTAAAAAAAATATCAAGCTCATTTACATATGCCAAAGAAATAAATTCATGAAAGGTGCTAATAGCCCATCACAATCTAACAAGCAATTTGGCTGATAAACATCTATATAATGCATTTGGAGAAGTCTCCATAAGAACAAGATTATATTAAATTTCAATACAAGCAAAATAATGACAACTTTTTTTAGCAACATTTCATCAAATAGCTTGTATGCGATATTTAAGCCATGGAGAATATGAAACCAAGGATTTATGATCGATGTCACCTATCTTATGTCTCATAACAAAACTCAACTTATAATAGCAAGACACACATCACAACTAGAAGATAAGGCAAGTATCATTCAAGGCCAACATACACACCCACTCTCTTATCATATTCATAAGGGTATCCTTCTAATTGATCATCAAGACTTTTTTGTCAATACTATGAAAGAAATAACCAAGCAAGCCTTTACTCATATAATATTCAAATTCTTATATAAAATTCACAAGCTTAGAAACATATTGTCATTGAACAACTTTTCTTTCCTTTCAAGATAAGCATATTCCCAATCAATTGTACTTCATATGGATGAGAGACAAAATAAGATTATGAAACTAGCCCTCAACAAGCATTAACACATACACCTTGCATACATGTTTTGCCAAAGAATAATATAACCTCTAATAATCTTTCAAAATTTCCACATTAGGAAAAAAAGTGTTATCTATCACATGATTTGAACCATAAGTAAGCACAAATTTCATGTACGAGGAGTCCATTTCCAACTAATATAAATCAATGCACAAGTTTCATTTATGTCCCATGAAATCATCCACTCAAGAAAGTCAAAACAAATTCATCAATAATATGAGGAAAAAAAAAAACTAGGAATCAAGCTAATGTATGCATTTGATTATGAAAAGCAGATATTTGCTCCATCCACTACCACTATTCTTGACTGACATTGTTTCTTAAATAAGCAAGATGGGGAGAAGATAAGAAGAAAGAAAAAGAAGAAGAAGAATGTGAGGGAGAAAGTTGTGAAGAAGGTATACCTGCTGGTAGGGGTGTCAATTTTTGACCCGACCCGAAACCCGCCCCGAACCCGACCCAGAAAAATTTGGGTTTGGGTTGACCTGTTTAGAAAACGGGTCAGGTTCGGGTTCAGATTTTTGACCCGTTCAAAAAACAGGTCGGGTTTGAGTTGACCCAAAAACCTAAAATCAACCCGACACTGACCCAAAAGTCGATTCTATCCCGATTTCCACCAGCACTGATGAGACGCGATGTCGCCTGCTGCCGCGCTCGCACTGTCGCGTTTTCCCGCGAAGGCGCGAACTCTGTCTGCACGTAACACACTCAATCCCAGTCGGCACTCGCACAGTCACATCGTTGCACGGACCACGGTCCAATGGATTCCATCCCGAACGAGCGGACCGTGCGGTCCCTTGGACTGCCGGACTCCGTCTGAAGTCTAAACTCACGTAGTCGCGCGATCCAGCGGACTCTGTCCGCACTCGCATTGTGGTGAGATCCGCCCTCTGTCGTGCTGGTCGAGTCATCTCAACTCGGCAACCCGCCCGGGTATGGTCTGAATTGAAATGTCTGACCCATTTGCAAAAACGTGTCGGGTTCAGATTGACCCGTTTAGACCCGGATCAACTCGAGTTCGACCCAAACCTGACCCATCCACTCAAATTGACACCCCTACTTGTTGGGGTAAGAATCAACCAAAGGGGGCTTCAGTTAGGGCAAGAGGAGGTGGCTACTTGGGCTCGAATTTGAGTCGAGACGTTGAGCAGAGATCGACTGCAGTCGTGTGGGAGAGGGAGGAGTCAGCTTGGCTAGAGGAGACATCAGGTCCAGCTTGGTCCGAAAGGAGAAGAGGTGGCTTCGGCTTCGCTGGTCACACGAGAGAGAGGAGGGGGCGGATTTCTCCATCTGGGATGTCCGAACCAGAGAGAAGGGGGGCTCAGTTCCTCTCTTGGACGGACCAAACAGAGAGATCGGGAGGGAGTGGCTCCGCCGGATCTTTCTTCTGGGATTCACGAATCACCCAAGGAGAGCGGGAGTGGGGTCATGCGAATGAGGGGGGCTTCTCTTCAAATCTGAGAGGGGGGAGATGGCTAGAGGGAGAGGAGGAAGTACGTTCCTCTGGCCAAGAGGGCGCCAATGTGAATGGGAAAATTAAAACCGCAGGGGGATCTTTTCTTCCCTCGAGTTGAGAGAGCTTCGTCTCGATTTCACTCGAAGAGAAGATGTGAATGGGTCTGGGCATGTCTGATCCTTCTAAAGATATCTGACCACCCCCCAAAACAGGTAGATCGGGCGACTAAGGCCTCGTTTGGGATGGATTTTTTCCTGCTTTGCATCACCAAATGTAACCGAGTGGTCGTTTGGGATCTAGCGGTGGTGCTCCATTTTTAAAATTTTTACATCCCACGGTTGCTTTTCTCGTCCACAAGAATATCCCTGCTTCCCGTTGTTCGAAAGTATAAGAAATACGTCAATATCCTTATAGTTTTATGCCCCGTCTTCCTCATCCTGGCGAACTTTCGTGACTTGTTGTAGCACGATGCTCAATCCTCTGGTACATTAGAATCATTCAGGTATTTCTCCAAATTTTCACCGAATGTAACAGAGCTTCACCAACGCTCGTAGACCTAGCCCCTATTTCTAACTCTTGGTTCTCCGCCCGCTCCCTCCTAACCAGACGGCTTGAAGAGTTAAAGGTCCATCCCATCACCTCGACCTCCGTCGCTGTCAGATCCGGCCTAGACGAACGACCTCAAGCCCTGATCTCCCTCTGCCGATCGCATTCTACAGTTAGCCGTGACTGCCCATTATGCCTCGCCTCCACTCGACCTCCTGCCCTATCGTAAGCCGCTGGCTCCCGTCCCCTCTCTGATCTGGGCTGAACAAGAGCTTCTCAATGTTGTTTCTCTTTCTGAATGCCAGTAGATTCCAAGTGTTTAGTAGGTATTGGCTTTACCCTTTTTTTTTTAAGCTTGAATTAGATTTTTGAAACATATGGACATCCTTTGTAAAGAGTAATAGGGTTCTGAGATTGGATAGAAACAAGGTTTTTAATGAAGGATGGCAAGCATTTTTTTGTCTCCTGTTTTTCTCCTCTTTACTTTTCCATATGTTGTTCATTTGCTAATTGACAAAAGGAATGCATGTTTTAGAATAGAGACTTTATACAAGAAAACCAACCCCTATAGAATCCCCTGTCAATCTAATGATCTTGTCATTTTTCTTTAATGGAGCTGTGTTGATGGCATTATGCAAATATTTTCATTTTGCAATGAATCCTATGTTGTTTAATAAGCCTGGTGTTAGTTTTGTTAGGGTTTAGCAAAACAGGATGACTTTTTCAACAGAATATCCCTTTCCTACTATTACTGCCAAGTTTGGTCCATTTATTTCAAGTATTAATTTGTCATTAGAAGATCCTCACTAGCCTATTTTTAATGGTTTGATTTTAGGCTGCAACTTGGTATTTTTCTAGATTCTGATTCCTGGTACAAGATTTACTTGATATGATTTTTTTTAACTTGCATTACCTGAAGTCATAATAATTAACCTTTTCTCTATTTTGTATTTTCCAATAAGGCGCGAATCATGTGGGATCTTCATACTTGTTATAATATGTTAGGTTCTAGGATATAGAAAACTTTTTGTTTTTTATATTAATCATTTTTGTAAATCTGGATTTAGTATATCATAGTTAAAGCCTACTTGAAGAATTGGGTGTACTAAGTTCTCTACTTGAATGAAAGTTATATTTTTGTTTATGAGTTGAGTTGTTATTGACTTTATGTTTCTAAACTAAAGTGTATTGATGATTATGCTTCCAAAGATATAACGGTAGTTCTTGAGAATAATTATAGTTATAATTAAGACCATAGGTGATACCATTTGTGATTGAGATGGTCGAGACATTTATGATTTTGTGCCTAATTGTCTTAATAAATGAGTTACTTTGCTACTTTTTCTCAAACCATTTACCCTCTTTTCATGAGATAATACCTTGTTTGTAGTCGTGATTAACTTCAAAATTCACCAAGAATTGTGCAATCATTGCAATTTGATGGTCATTAACACATCTTTTCGACTCATCTTTTGTTGTCAATACTTATCAGATTTTAATATTAAAGGCTTTGAAATAAGTTTCATCTATCAACCTGCTCTCAATCTTCCTTTTGCCTCTTGCTTTCCACTTTCAATCCAGGTTTTCTTGTTCCAAATTTTATTGTGTTCCTTTGGCCTCAATTAAAGGATGACAAAAGGGTAGATATCTAGCGAATAAGAGAACGAGAACACCATATCCACCTTAATCCACAATTTTGTTAATGTCGCCTCCCTAATGACCCTGACAAACACCACCGGTTCGGAGTGATCAAGTAGCCTTCCATGATTCCTAATGAGTCGGAGTTCTGATTCCTAAGGAAGGTTGAGAGACCAAATAACTCTAAGAATAATGAAATAATTAACTGCTTATTACATTCCCTAGTTGCTCATATTGTATAGTATGATTAGCTTTCTAAGATAGAAAAAAAATCAACTAAAACATTTGCTTATTAATTTACTAAGCAACTTTCAAATATTTAATTATTATGCATTTTTATGATAGAAAATATAGTAGTTAAAATGTCATACATTTTATTTACTGAATGCCATTTCCTTTTCAACTACATACTTGTATATTCCCTCTTCTTATAATTTGTTAATTTATAATATAGTAATTAAGAGATTCAATGGGTAAACCAAAGGATAGCGGACCATCCGCAATATGGGAGAAAGATGTAAATATGATATTCTGTGATTTATGTTTAAAGGAGATTGAACTTGGCAATCGACCAACCACACACTTCAATAAAGAGGGTTGGACGAATTTAATTAAGAATTTTTATGAGAAAACTAAAAGAGAGTATGATAAAGTTCAGTTAAAAAATAAATGGGATCAATTAAAAGAAGATTGGAAATTATGGAAAGAATTAAAGCGTGGATCCACTGGACTGGGATCGGATCCTAGGAAAAAAACCATTGTCGCACCTGATGAATGGTGGAAAGAGAAATTAGAGGTAAATATTAATTTACATATATTTGTCTTTTTCAAACTTCATATTCTTCTTTTTACTTATTTAAAATGAAATTTATCTTTGTAGGTTGTACCAAATGCAAACAAATTTAGATATTGTGGTATTGATCCCGAGCTTGAAGATAAGTTTGATATGATGTTCCTAGGTGTTGTTGCTACTGGAGATCAAGCATGGACTCCAAGCCAAGGACTTAACAATGAAAATATTACTGCAAATTCTGAAAACATTGATATAGGTAATGATTCTTTTGATGAACCTTCACAAAATCTTGATGAGCCTTCACAAAATGTTGAGAGCATTAGTGATTATAGTCAATTGAAATGACATGCATCTACAACTTCAACCGGTAAAAGAAAAAGAATATATGGTTCTACATTTCTTCGAAGTCAAATTACACAGCTTGTCAATTCTTGTACCAACATTACCTCAGAAACTAATGCATCAAAGTCAATAATCGAGAAATCCTCAATTTCTACTGCCATTAAAGTGCCTGAACAAACAACTGAGGTATTTGAAGACATGCAGTTATATTTGTTCTCCACCAAGCTTCTCGAGGATCCAACAAAACAAGAAATTTTTATGTCGATTTGCCCTGAATGATGAGCACTTTATCTTCGTTATTGCTATGAAAATCATGACACAACAACATCATAGTTTCCTACAGTCTAACAATCAATGACTTTGTATTTTCTTTATTGATCTATGATATTAGACTTGTAATTTTCTTCATTCTATTTGGATCTTTGATGTATTTCTCTTTGCTTTCTTTTTCTAGTAAAATGAACCTTCTGTAGTATGTAGATATCTGAACTATTTTAGTACTATTTTTTGTTAACACTTAACAGGGACTTGTTTGCTCCTAGCATTTGTATTTGTTCTGTTTTCTGTAAAAGCCTATAAATAAAGACTAGTGCATTTGTAGAGTCATCTTGTATTCATGGCTTGGATGTATGTGTGGAGCCTTGGGATTAGACTATTAGCTTCTATTCACAATGACATGGATTGGTTCCACATTTATTCTTTATTCCATTTCTTATTGTTCTACATCAGTCCCTACCATGATATGTCTGATACATTATCTTGGATGCTTATGTCCCCTGTGCTCTTCAGTAATTATATCTTGGATTAATCCTATAGAGTTTTAAATATTTGCATAGATAATGTGTTGGATCCAACGAAAGGAGAGGACATGCTTGAGCAACTGGCAGTTGGATTTTGTTGAATTCGCAAAGATTCCAATGCTTGGACAAAAATATATATGGGCATTTATTTTTACTTTACAAATATAATACAAAACTTTTGCATAGATCAACGAATTACTGCTTAGTAGTAATTAATCTTGTGATTTTAAAAAATGTTTGTATTGATCCAATGTTTTTTTTTTTTTGGACATTTAGGCCATTTAAGACAAACTCACACACACAACGCATACACATGGACTCGAACCTTGGACCTCTTAGTTGGAAGCCTAAGCTCTCAACCAATAGGCCAAGGGGAGTTGTGTAAATATATGCATGGCGTCTTTAGATGGTAATATTTGTTCACCTTTGATTTCCCCATACAAAACCTTTCTGATGCCTATTAAGTTTTTTTAAGCAAGTAAAATTTTCTAAAAAATATCAGAATAATGTAATAAAAATCAAATTGTGCAAAATAAATATTAGAAGAAATATCAATTTATTAAACAACCTTTTTAGACTTATACTATGTTGCTCGCGTGTCCAAATATATGTTCCATAGGCGACATTAAATACATCTCTATATATTTATTCTAGTTTTTAACAATACATTTGAATGGTTGAAATAAAATGTCTAACCAATAAATTTGTTTATGTTTTAAATTTTAAACACGAAGCATATAATCTGTAATTAAAAAAAAAAAAACTTATATTATTAAAAATTTTATCTTTTTTAATTTAAACTATTTTTCTAAATTTTGATATGCTATATAGATTTCTGAAAAAAAAAATTTGATGCACGAAACTTTTGCTCTTTAAGCATTCGGTTGATATAATTAAAAAAAAAAAAAGATCAATCAAAACATATTTTTATTATTATGAAAAATATTTTATTATAAAATAATAATCGAGAATCTATAAAAATATAACAAATTAATTTGAAGTATGATAGTAAAGGTTAAATTGAAAATTTATAGTATTTTGATATATAAACTTATAAAAGATTTGATAAAATTAATTAATTTTAATTCATAAATGTTTGTTGATTATTATATTTATCTAAATGTATAAAGGGTATCAAGATAATTTATTGTCATAGAGTAGCAACACAACAACTCGACAGCTATACCACCTAAATAAAATGTATTGATTTTTGTACAACAATTTTAGAAAGCAGCTTTCTGGACAATAACTTCACAACCTGCTTTACCGACAGCTGTAGCCGTCCCAAATGAAGCCTAAACAAAGTGGCAACCGCAAAGTTAAAATTTTGATTAAATCAGGGCTGAAGGATTATTTTCTAAATTCAGAAAACAAATTCAAATGTAGTAAAAAGTCAATTAAGGTTTAATTGAAATTAAATTTTGCCTATTGGGCTGAAATCAAGTCTACATAGGGTTCAATTTAGCTCAATTCAGGTTAGTTCAGATTCGACCCAACTCGATCAAATTAATTCAATAATAATAATCAAAATAATAATAATATAAAATCAAACTCAAATCGGCGCCAATTCGGGTTGAGTCGAGCTCGATGAGGCTCGATCAACTCGATCAAATGCTCCCGAGGGCAAATCAAGATAAAAATGAGGTCAATAGTGGTCAGACAGAAGTCTGGGCCTTAGACGGTTGTCCGACAGAGCTCAGGGCCTCAAGTGGTGGTTTAGAGGAGGTGAGGGCCTCAAGTGGTGGTTCGATAGAGCTCAGGGCCTCAAGTGGTGGTCTAGCGGAGTTAAGGGCCTCAAGTGGTGGTCCAACGAAGCTCAGGTCCTCAAGTGGTGGTCCGGTGGAGATGTGGGCCTCAAGTGGTGGTCCGACGGAGGTGAGGGCCTAAAATGGTTTTAAGGTGGAGGTGAGGGCCTCAAGTTGTGGTCTAGAGGAGATCAATGCCTCAAGTGGTTGTCCAGCAGATATGAGAGCCTCAAGTGGTGGTCCGGCAGAGCTTAGGGCCTCAAGTGGTGGTCCGGCGTAGATCAAGGCTTCAAGTGGTGGTCTAGTGGAGTTCAATACTTGAAGTGGTGGTCCAAAAGGGCTCAGGGACTCAGGTGTTGGTCCTGCGGAGGTGAGGGCTTTAAGTGGTGGTCCGGCGGAGCTCAGGGCATCAAGTAGTGGTCCGACAGAGCTCAGGGTTTATGTGGTGGTCCGGCGGAGGTGAGGGCCTCAAGTTGTGGTTTGGCGGAGCTGAGGGCCTCAAGTGGTAGTCCGATAGAGCTCAGTGCCTTAGGTGGTGGCTCGGTGTAGGTCAGGCGGTGGTCGAGGAGGAGCAAGGAGGTAAGAGAGATCTCTGATCTCTCTCTTGAATCTTTTTGCTTGGGGTCCCTTTTCAAGAGAAAAGGGGGCTCTATTTATAGATTTTTGGAGTGGCATGGCCCGTAAATAGGTGGGAGATCAAGGGCAAATGGGGAGTGTTTGGATGGATGGACGATGTTGAATCCCTTGATCATGGACCATTTGATGGACATTTGAATGTCTTAGTGATGGTGGATCTTGGGCTCGTTGGATTTGTCTCATCGAACCGCTTGATTCGACTATAAGCACGTTATGTTTGGAAGCTGTTTGATAATCTAAATTGTGGTTCGAATATTCCAACATAACTTCTAACCCTTGATTTGGACCCATTTGGGCTCGAATTGGGTTGGATTTGGTGTCGTTGGGTTCGTATTCTCGAGATGTTCCGTTTGACTGTAAGTTTGTGATGCGTTCATCAGTTAAGCGGCATTGTGCTGGCAGATCATGTGGAGCTAGGAGGATGCCCACTACTCTTTCTTTGCTCTGAGAAAAGCCTTTTTCGGTTATGCCTAGTACTTTTACTTTTCAGCTGTTTTTCTATTTTTATTTCCCGTTAGTTTATATGATTGTAGACACGAAAAGGAGAAGATAGACCTTTTTTTTTTAAACAGCTAATACTAAGTATCGCAAGGAACTCTACTGTTCCATTGCTCCCCATTCGGTTTTTTCTTCTCCACTGTTTGCCGCTGCATCATTCTGGTATCAGAGCTAGTGCTGGCATCAATGGCGGAGAGTAGCCGACCCAGGATCGACGGCGATCAGAGCTTGGAGGCGTTGTGGGAAACGCAAAGGTAAACATCCAAGCAATTGGAGGAGCTCATCAATAACTTTGCACGATTCGCGGACGAGATGCGTGATGAAATGCAGCAAATCCGGGTGGCTACCAATCCAGTAGCTCACCCGGCAGTTCCGGCAACCATATCGGTACCTAAAAGACCATTGCGGAGAGTTGAAGTTCCTACTAGACGGCGTCATGTGGTATGTCCAGAAGTTACTGATTCCGAGTTTGAAGCCATTTCTGAAGGTGAACCATCGAATGTAGAGGAGGAATATCCGTTACCGAGAGCTGATAAAATGAGAAGACAACGTCCGATGAGAGGCGAACACGAAGGTATACGCATCAAACTTGATATTCCTTTTTTTGAAGGTAGACTACATATCAAAGACTATTTGGATTGGGAGGCGGCGGTTGAAAACTTCTACGAATACATGGAAATTCCCCCGGCCAAACAAGTGAAGTATGTGGCCTGCCGCTTAAAGGGAGGGGCGAGCGCTTGGTGGATGCAAGTGCTTCAAAGTCGCCGACGAGAAGGCAAGGCAGCTGTAAGGAGTTGGATCCGCATGAAACAATTATTGAGGCAGCAGTTCTTACCCACGGATTTTGAGCAGCTACTGTACATTCAATACCAACAGTACAAGCAGGGGAATCATTCAGTCAGCGAGTACACTGAGGAGTTTCACAGGCTCAGCGCCCGCAATGATCTGTTGGAATCAGAAAATCAACTTGTCGCTCGCTACACCGGCGGTTTGAAGGAAGGAATTCGGGACAAGCTAGAACTCAATTTGGTGTGGACACTATCCCAAGCAGTGAATTACGCACTTAAGGCTGAGGCCCAATTGCAAAGATCTTCTAAACCCATGGCAGTGCGAAGGACCTTCACTGATGGTTATCCAGGAAATTATAAGGCTGGAGGTAGTCAAGCTAAAGAACTCACGCCTAGTTCAAATCCGATGAAGCCGGCAGAAGTAAAAATGTCAGGAGAAGACAAATTTCCTGTTCAACCGAGAGCTGTGGGAGACCGAGATAATCCATATGCCAAGTCGTCCAACATAAAATGTTTTAGGTGCTTACAACCGGGACACAAATCTAATGAATGCCCTTCCCCACATCAAGCTCAATTCATGGAAGGGGACGATGAAGGCGATCTGGAGGGAAATGAAGTGGAGGCTGACGAAGCTTGCGAAGAGGTGGAAGGGGACATCGGTGAACCCGTGATCTGTGTGGTTCAGAAATTGCTTATTGCCCAAAAGACTTTAGTTAATAATCAGCGCCACAACCTTTTTCGTTCCAAATGCACCATCAACGGAAAGGTTTGTGATGTCGTGATCGACAGCGGTTGTACAGAGAATATAATTTCTCATGGGGTGATACAGGCGCTCCAACTCAAAGTCACAAAAAATTCAAATCCATATAAAATCGGGTGGATTAAGAAGGGTTTAGAATTCACTGTGACTGATCTTTGCAATGTTACGTTTTCAATTGGTAAAAATTATTTGTGTCATGTCACATGCGACGTCATAGATATGGACGTTTGTCATCTCATTTTGGGACGACCTTGGAAGTTCAATAATGGAGCGATGCATGACGGCCGAGCCAACACGTATACCATTGAGTGGAAAGGAAAACAGTTGAAATTATTGCCCTCAGGTACCGCTCCTCCATCTACGTCCACTCACAGCCTCATGTCGGCTAGAGTTGTATCTGGCCCGGCTCTTTTGAAGAGTCAGGAAGAGACTCATGCTTTGCTAGCACTTGTGGTAGAAGACACGGCTATAAAGGAAGACCCCACGGTTCATCAGTCTATTAAAGCCTTACTACATGAATTTAAAGAAGTGACCGCTCTGGAATTGCAACCGCCATTACCGCCTCTCCGGTCGCTTCAACACCAAATTGAATTTGTCCCTGGCGCGGTGTTACCGAATCTTCCACATTATAGGATGAGTCCTAAGGAGCATACTATCTTGAGCCAGATTGTTTAAGAATTATTACAAAAGCAGTTCATCCAACCTAGCCTTAGCCCGTGTGTTGTGCCGGCGCTTATAGTGCCAAAGAAAGATGGGCAATGGCGTTTATGTATTGACAGCCGCGTCATAAACCGCATCACCGTCAAGTACAAATTTCCCATCCCCAAAATCAATGATCTCCTGGACAAGCTAGCGGGAGCCACCGTCTTCTCGAAGTTAGATCTCCGGAGCGGCTACCATCAGATCCGCATTTGACCCGGAGACGAATGGAAGACTGCTTTCAAGACAGTCGAGGGCTTATTCGAATGGCGTGTGATGCCGTTCGGACTATGCAATGCCCCCTCAACATTCATGCGGCTAATGCACGACGTCCTCAAGCCGTATTTAGATTAGTGCTGTGTTGTATATTTTTGATGATATACTTGTTTTCAGCTCTTCTTTTGATGATCATTTTATTCAGCTGAAGTCTATCTTTGAAACCCTCCGAGACCACCAGTTGCTTATCAATTTAGATAAGTGTGTTTTTGCTACAGCTGAGATCCAATTTCTGGGTTTTGTTCTCTCCTCCGACGGTATCAAGACAGCACCTCAGAAGATTGCTGCTATACTGGAGTGGCCGGCGCCCAAGTCCATAACTGAAGTGAGAAGTTTCCATGGCTTGGCCAATTATTATCGGCGTTTCATCAAAGGATTCGGGGAGATCACGGCGCCCATCACCGATTGCCTCAAATCCACTAAATTTGCATGGGGGCGGGATCAGCAACGGAGTTTTGAGTTGATCAAAGTAGCTCTCAGCTCGGCTCCGATTTTGGCCTTTCCCGATTTTGACAAACCGATCCAAGTTGATACTGACGCCTCCGCTGTAGGAGTGGGAGCTGTTCTTTCCCAAGAGGGTAGGCCGGTGGAATATTTCAGCAAGAAATTAAGTGCATCCCGCCAGAATTGGTCTGCGTACGAATAAGAACTATATGCAGTTGTCCGCGCCTTGAAACAGTGGGAACACTATTTGCTGCACCACGATTTCATTCTGTGTAGTGATAACCATGCCTTGCAATATATTAACAGCCAAAAAAATGTTAATATAATGCATGCTCGCTAGATAGTCTTCTTTCAGCGATTCACATTCGTGATCAAGCACAAGGCGGGACGGAGTAACAAAGTCGCTGATGCGTTGAGTAGACGATCGGCATTGCTCGTCCGTTTGCAAACGGAGATTACTGGACTGCAAATGCTGCAGGAACTCTATGCCGGAGACAAGGAGTTTGCAGGTATTTGGGAAGCTTGCAAGGCCGGCCAGCCAAAACTCGATTATTCCTTACAGCAAGGGTTTTTATTCAAAGGAAACAGTCTCTATATTCAAGATTCCTCATGGCGACAACACTTGATCAGAGAGCTACACTGTGGCAGTCTAGCCTGCTAGAATAGTTGCTATTTGAATGCTTTACATTTTTGCAACTTGTATAGTTTTGATGATTCCAAACATTATTATTCAAATGTGTAGTTATCTCCTAACAATTTTAGAAGATTTGTATTTGCTCTTGTGTGTACTAACATTTCAGGAAAATCAAACTCCAGACTACGAAAACTTTAAATCAAATTCAACATGAGATACTTTGTTAATTTGAAACTTGCATTTTTCTTTGAATTAAATTTGAAAGGGAGTGATTGTAATTGAGTGAATAAAAACATACACACACACATAAGGAGATCATAAAAATTTTATACTGATCGTACGGGACGATATCCGATCGTACGGGACAATCAGACAGTTATCTCCTATAGAGCACATGGAATGAATAGGAACTTGCTCGAAAAAAATTTTCTAAGTCCTATTCGTCCAGGACGAAATTAATTATTGTCAAGGACGATTGGTTCACTGTAAAATTTTCGTCCAGACGAATTTATATTATCGTCCGTGGCGACTGGTCCTATGGAAAAATTTCGTATAGATGAAATTAAAAATCATCCAGGACGATCAGGTCTCTGGAAAATTTTCGTCCAGACGAAAATAAATTATCGTCCATGGCGATTGGTCCTCTAGAAAATTTTCGTCCATACGAAGTCAAGAATCGTCCAGGACGATCAGTCCTCTGGAAAAATTTCGTCCAGACGAACATATTCTCGTCCAAACGATTAACCGACTTAAAATATTTTTCAGCAGTTTCTAGAACTGACCTTGAAATAACCGTTCGTAATGGACGAACCTAATTCGTACAGGACGATCAGCTGTACGAAGACATTTCATACACATATTCAAATAGGGTGGTTTCAGATCATTTAAGTTAAATCGTCCAGGACGATCTACCATCGTATAGGACGATCCACTGCGTACATAATTGAAAACTTGCAGTTTTTGGGCAGTTTTTCTTGTATTTTGTATAAATAGTCCAAATTAGACTACCACCCTATTTTTTTGTCATTTGATCTTCGTGCCTCTTGAGAGAATAGCATGGAGAGAGTGGAAGAGAGCATTCAAGGGAGGATTCCTACCACTGGAGCGAGAAGGCTTCACTTGGACTTCAAAGGTAAGAGTCTCTACTTGTGAATTGGGACTACTTCACTCTTTTCTTTCTTCCTTCTAGATTCTTGTAAGAAGATCTGTCAAGGAGATCCGGTTCTCTGCCAACACTTGGAGAGTGTGAACAGCCGAAGGGTTCTCTGCCTACACTTGGAGTGTGTAAATAAACGAAGGGTTCTCTGTCCACACTAGGAGAGTGTGAAAGGAAGATGATTCTCTGCCAACACTGGGGATAATGTAAAAGGACGGACGGTTCTCTGCCTACACTTGGAGAGTGTAAACAGCCGAAGGGTTTTCTGCCCACACTAGGAGAGTGTGAAAGGAAGACGGTTCTCTGCCAACACTGAGGATAGTGTAAAAGGACGGACGGTTCTCTGCCAACACTGAGGATAGTGTAAAAAGACAGACGGTTCTCTGCCAACACTGGGGATAGTATAAAAGGACGGACGGTTCTCTGCCGCACCGGAGAGTGGTGAAAAGAGTGTGTTGTAAAGGCTTCTCTGCCTTGCTGTGGGTGCAAAAGGAGAGTCACTATTGGTATTAGTGCAATACTCAGAGGGTGCCTCTGGGGAGTGGATGTAGGTCTGGTTTTAGACCGAACCACTATAAATCTGGTGTCATTTACTTTACTGTTTTTACGTTTCCGCACTTTAAATTTTAGTTTTAAAAACTCTGTGGTTGAAAAATATTTTTCTACAAAACTTAAAAAAAAATTTTATTTCGGTTCAATAATTTTCAAAAGAGGGTTTAAAATTTTTAAACTACCAATTCACCCCCCTCTTGGTAGCCTTGGGACATTCACTTAGGCTTAACAACCTAATTACTAGATTTAACAAGTGGTATCAGAGCATCGTTTCAAAATCATAAGTTTGAACTACTTTTTGATTAACGTAGATGGCTATATTTGGAAATCAAAACACACCTGAGGGTTACTCTATCACTAGACCTCCACTGTTTGACAATATTTTTTTTATTTTTGGAAAACACGCATGTCTACTTTCTTACAGTCACTTGATTATCGCATGTGGATGCTAGTCTAGGAAGGTTACACAAAACCAGCTAGATTAGTTGATGGAGTTAGGGTAGAAACACCTTATGCAGATTGGACTATTGAAGAACATGACTTAGCACAATTAAATGCGAAATGTTTAAATAGTTTCTTTTGTGTTTTAAAATCTGAAGACTACATGCGAGTTTCCACTTGTAAAAGCGGAAAGGACATATGGGATAGACTTTGTATAACTTATGAAGGGACAAATGAGGTTAAGCAATCAAGACTCAATATCTTGTTACATGACTATGAATTGTTTCGCATGAAACCTAATGAATCTATTTCAGGCATGTACACAAGGTTCACTCAAATTGTCACTTCTTTGCATGGACTTGGTAGGGAATTAACTAATACTGAAATGGTCAATAAGATTCTTCGTTATTTACCTACTGCTTAGGATGCTAAAATTACTGCAATTACAGAGTCTAAAGATCTGAACATTTATTTTATTGACAATCTTCTTGGTTCACTCATTGCTTATGAGCAAGGAGTAAGTCAAAGAAAGAATGATGCAGGTGAATCACGAAAGGATAAGAATATTGCACTAAATGTGGAAGAGTCAGAAAGTGAACACTCACAACCTGAGGATGAAGATGATATTGCATTGATGACTAGACAATTCAGAAGCTTTTTAAAGAGGAAGCAGAAGAGACGCCAGCAATGGAATAGAGGTAAGTATAACAGAAATGACAAGGTTTCTAATGAAGTGATTTGTTATGAATGCAGGAAACCAGGTGATATAAAGACTGATTGTCCAAAACTCAAAATCACTCCTAGAAAGAAGAAGGTAGAGGAGAAACTAATGGTAAAGAAGGGCAAGAAGAAGTTTCAAAGAGCTTTCTGGGCGGACTCAGCTTCAGACTCATCTGAGACTGAAAAAGAAGAAGAAGTCACCAACCTTTGCTTGATGACAGATAATATTGAACAATCAGATCAAGAAGAGGTATGTGATTTAACCTATGATGAATTATTTGAAGTTTTTGAACACATGCATGATGCATATAGAAAAATAAAAAAGATGCATGCTAGTTTAGGTTTAGAATTGGAGAGCTTAATAAGGAACATGAAATCCTTAGGAAAGATCATGCTTTAATAGATAACAACCACATGAAACTACTTGATGAATATGATGATTTGAATAAAAATTTTGAAAATTTAAAATCATCCTATGCTGAACTTGAAAAAGAATTTATGAATTTTAAGGATGAATCTAAGAGCAAGACATATAGAATCAATTATACCAATCGAATCTTGGAAGATATGAATTCATTTTACAAACTCACAATAAGAGCTCTCAAGGATAATAGGAACCCTCCTAAACTTGAAGATTTTACAAATCCTAAATATTATCCTAAATTCATGAAATCCCTTAGAAGATAATCATATGAAAGAAAACATAGGAATATTTTTCCTAATGTTAAATATAATAATTATGGATTTTTTGGACATATCTCACACCTGCACTTTAAATATAAAAACTATTTTGGTGTGGAGAACTAAGATGCATAAACCTAGACATGTCATACATGCATCTGATTATAAATTTCATAAAGGTGAACCCAAACTTGTTTGGGTTCCCAGGTCTAACATTTGAGAATTCTGCAGGTATGCTCTCACATAAGACCTCATGAGAGTATATGGTACCTGGACAGCGGATGTTCAAAGCATATGACTGGAGATACTGCTCAATTCATAACGCTGGAAGCCAGGAATGGAGGCAAGGTTATACTTGGAGATAATACCACAAAGAAAGTGGCTGGATTAGGTATGATTGGAAATTTGAAAAACTTTTTCATAGACAATGTGTTATTAGTTGAAGGCTTAAAATATAATCTGTTAAGCATAAGTCAGCTATGTGATAAGGGCTATAATATAAAATTTTTACCTACTAGCTGCATAATAAGCCTAAATGGGAAAAATATTTTAAATGGAAAAAGGGTAAACAATGTCTACATGCTAGATTTAAATTATATTCAATCTCCTACTGCTTTTTGTTTGAAAACTGTTTCTGATGAATCATGGCTTTGGCATAGGAGACTTTGTCATTCTAGTATGAAAAACCTTAGGAGAATTACCCAAAAGAACTTAGTGAGAGGTATACCAAAAGTAGACTTTACTAAGGACCACCTTTGTGATGCATGTCAATTAGAAAAATAAGTGAAGTCATCATTTAAGTCCAATAAAGATCTTAGGACCAGTAAACCTTTAGAAATTCTACACATGGATCTTTTTGGACCTATAGGCACTGTAAGTCTAGGAGGGAAGGTATACGGATTTGTGATAGTAGATGATTTCTCAAGATTCATTTGGGTTAGATTTCTTTTTCATAAGAGTGAATCGTTTGAGGAATTCAGAAATTTTTCTACTTGGATTCAAAGGAAACTAGGGATTGAAATAATTTCTATACAAAGTGATCATGGAGGAGAATTTGAAAATGAAAGATTTGAAAATTTCTGTAAAGAATAGAGGATTGATCACAATTTTTCTGCACCTAGAACCCCTCAACAAAATGGGGTAGTTGAAAAGAAAAACAGAACATTAAGAGAAGCCGCCCGAGCAATGTTAGTAGAATACTTACTTCCTAGATATTTTTGGGCTGAGGCGGTTAGCACTGCATGTTATGTTTTGAATAGGGTGAATGTGAGATCAAATTTGAATAAAATACCCTATGAGTTGCTAAAAGATAGAATACCTAATTTGTCTCATTTGCATGTATTTGGTTGCAAGGTGTTCATACATAATAATGGAAAATCTGCCTTAGAAAAATTTGATCCAAAATCAGATGAAGGAAGTTTTGTTGGATATTCAAGTGTTGGAAAATCTTATAGGGTATTCAACAAAAGAATTTTAGTCATTGAAGAAACCACACATGTTGTATTTGATGAAAGTGGAAATTTGGAAGAGCCAAATGTTGTGGAAGAAGAAATTGAAGAAAACTCCCAAAAGATTGATAGATTAAATTTGGAAGAAAATGTGGAAGAAAATTTTGAAAGAGAAAACCCTTTGCATAGAGATTTGAGATTTTCTAAAAATCACCCAAAGAAATTGATTATAGATGAACCAAGTGAGGGTGTTAGAACTAGGCGTGGATTAAACAAGGAAGTCAATCATTCAGCCTTTATTTCAACTATTGAACCCACTAACATTGATCAAGCACTTTCTGATGAATTTTGGATATTGGTCATGCAAGAAGAGTTAAATCAATTTGTAAGAAATACAGTTTAGGAATTAACTACAAGGCCAAAAGATCAAAGTGTTGTTGGAATCAAATGGGTGTTCAAAAATAAAATGAATGACTCAAGAGTAGTCATTAGAAATAAGGCTAGATTAGTTGCTAAGGGGTATAATCAAATTGAAGGAATTGATTTTGAGGAGACTTTTGCCCATGTAGTTAGACTTGAAGCAATTAGGGTTTTACTTTCCTTTGTCTGTTTTAAAGGTTTTAAATTGTTTCAAATGGATGTCAAGAGTGCCTTTTTAAATGGGGTAATTGAGGAAGATATCTTTGTAGAATAACCTCCAGCTTTTGAAAATTCTAAATTTCCAAATCATGTTTTCAAGCTAAAAAAGGCATTATATGATTTTGCTCCAAGCAAGACATAAAGAGACCTCCAACATGAAGCAAAACATAGAACTCTAAATCCCAAAAAAAACCTGTAAAACTTCCAAATAAAATGGCATATAAGACCCTACATAAACAATCCACCAAAAACCCTTTCCGACATCAAAACAACCAAGTGCTTTTATTTATTGTGTGTGGGGTAAAACTATAAAAATTCTCTAACAAGAAAATTTCATAAAATCTTATCGTCATAAAAAATTCAGGGAAAAAACTTATAATAAAGCTTCTCAACACAAAACAATTCACAAAGCTTCTCAACACAAAACAACTCACAAAGCTTTCCGTAAAGTTTTTAATAATAGAGCTAGTCATGAAACTCTTTCAACGTAAAACAAGCTATAAATCTCTCAAAAATGAGGCAACTTATAAAACGTTCACTTAACACAAGCTCATAAGATTTTCCACCCCGAAGCACTTCTCCACATGAAACCGCTCTTATAACTTTTCCAACTTAAAACAATTCTCTCCTACCACATACCAACAAGTATATGAAAAGATCTTTCCAATTTAAACTTGCGATCGTTTGATACTGGATGTAAGTGTGGTGTCTGATCATAAATATGCAAATGATTTTTTCTATAACATAACTGAAACCCATTTCATTGAATCATCCGCAAGTTCCATGACATGAATATACATAAAAGCTCTCCAACAAGCTCTCATAATAACACTAACAAATTGAGTGTGAGTGGAGTAGTGGAGATACAAAGGTTCAAAATCTTCCTACATAACAAGAATGTTCCATGCATGAGACTAATGTAGCAAGTTCTCAAATCTTCATAATAATCATTCTGACTCACCACCATGTTTTGGAAATAGACTATGATGCTATCATGCTTCTTTAAAAAAAATATCAAGCTCATTTACATATGCCAAAGAAATAAATTCATGAAAGGTGCTAATAGCCCATCACAATCTAACAAGCAATTTGGCTGATAAACATCTATATAATGCATTTGGAGAAGTCTCCATAAGAACAAGATTATATTAAATTTCAATACAAGCAAAATAATGACAACTTTTTTTTAGCAACATTTCATCAAATAGCTTGTATGCGATATTTAAGCCATGGAGAATATGAAACCAAGGATTTATGATCGATGTCACCTATCTTATGTCTCATAACAAAACTCAACTTATAATAGCAAGACACACATCACAACTAGAAGATAAGGCAAGTATCATTCAAGGCCAACATACACACCCACTCTCTTATCATATTCATAAGGGTATCCTTCTAATTGATCATCAAGACTTTTTTGTCAATTCTATGAAAGAAATAACCAAGCAAGCCTTTACTCATATAATATTCAAATTCTTATTTAGAAACACATTGTCATTGAACAACTTCTCTTTCCTTTCAAGATAAGCATATTCCCAATCAATTGTACTTCATATGGATGAGAGAGAAAATAAGATTATGAAACTAACCCTCAACAAGCATTAACACATACACCTTGCATACATGTTTTGCCAAAGAATAATATAACCTCTAATAATCTTTCAAAATTTCCACATTAGGAAAAAAAGTGTTATCTATCACATGATTTGAACCATATGTAAGCACAAATTTCATGTACGAGGAGTCCATTTCCAACTAATATAAATCAATGCACAAGTTTCATTTATGTCCCACGAAATCATCCACTCAAGAAAGTCAAAACCAATTCATCAATGATATGAGGAAAAAAAAACCTAGGAATCAAGCTAATGTATGCATTTGATTATGAAAAGCAGATATTTGCTCCATCCACTACCACTATTCTTGACTGACATTGTTTCTTAAATAAGCAAGATGGGGAGAAGATAAGAAGAAAAAAGAAGAAGAAGAAGAATGTGAGGGAGAAAGATGTGAAGAAGGTATACCTGCTGGTAGGGGTGTCAATTTTTGACCTTACTCGAAACCCGTCCCGAACCCGACCCAGAAAAATTTGGGTTTGGGTTGACCTGTTTAGAAAACGGGTCAGGTTCGGGTTCGAATTTTTGACCCATTTCAAAAAATGGGCCGGGTTCGAGTTGACCCAAAAACCTGAAATCAACCCGACACTGACCCAAAAGTTGATTCTATCCCGATTTCCACCAGCACTCATGAGACGCGATGTTGCCTGCTGCCGCGCTCGTGCTGTCGCTCTTTCCCGCGAAGGCGCGAACTCTGTCCGCACGTAGCACACTCAATCCCAGTCCGCACTCGCGCAATCGCATCATTGCACGGACCACGGTCCAATGGACTCCATCCAGAACGAGCGGACCATGTGGTCCCGTGGACTGCCGGACTCCGTCCGAAGTCTGAACTCACATAGTCACGCGATCCAGCGGACTCCGTCCGCACTCGCACTGTGGCGAGCTCCGCCCTCTGTCGTGCTGGTCGAGTCATGTCAACTCGGCAACCCGCCCGGGTATGGTCTGGGTTGAAATGTCTGACCCATTTGCAAAAACGGGTCGGGTTCAGATTGACCCGTTTAGACCCGGGTCAACTCGAGTTCGACCCAAACTTGACCCATCGACTCGAATTGACACCCCTACCTGCTGGGGTAAGAATCAACCAAAGGGGCTTCAGTTAGAGAAAGAGGAGGTGGCTACTTGGGCTCAAATTTAACTCGAGACGTTGAGCAGAGATCAGCTGCAGTCGTGTGAGAGAGGGAGGAGTCAGCTCGTGTAGAGGAGACATCAGGTCCAGCTTGGTCCGAAAAGAGGAGAGGTGGCTTCGGCTTTGCTGGTCACACGAGAGAGAGGAAGGGGGGGGGGGGGGGGGGGGGATTTCTCCATCTGGGATGTCCGAACCAGAGAGAAGGGGGGCTCAGTTCCTCTCTTTGACGGACCAAACAAAGAGATCGGGAGGGAGTGGCTCCGCCGGATCTTTCTTCTGGGATTCACGAACCACCCAAGGAGAGCAGGAGTGGGGTCATACGAATGAGGGGGGCTTCTCTTCAAATTCGAGAGGGGGAAGATGGCTAGAGGGAGAGGAGGAAGTACGTTCCTCTGGCCAAGAGGGAGCCAATGTGAATGGGAAAATTGAAACCGCGCCGGGATCTTTTCTTCCCTCGAGTCGAGAGAGCTTCGTCTCGATTTCACTCGAAGAGAAGATGTGAAAGGGTCTAGGCATGTCTGATCCTTCTAAAGATATCTGACCACCACCAAGTAGATCGGGCGACTAAGGCCTCGTTTGGGATGGATTTTTTTCTTCTTTGCGTCACCAAACGTAACCGAGTGGTCGTTTGGGGTCTAGCGGTGGTGCTCCATTTTTAAAAATTTTACATCCCACGGTTGCTTTTCTCGTCCACAAGAATATCCCTGATTCCCGTTGTTTGGAAGTATAAGAAATACGTCAATACCCTTATAGTTTTATGCCCCGTCTCCCTCATCCTGGCAAACTTTCATGACTCGTTGTAGCACGATGCTCAATCCTCTGGTACATTGGAATCATTCAGGTATTTCTCCAAATTTTCACTGAATGTAACAGAGCTTCACCAACGCTCGTAGACCTAGCCCCTATTTCTAACTCTTGGTTCTCCGCCCGCTCCCTCCTAACCAGACGGCTTGAAGAGTTAAAGGTGAATCCCATCACCTCGACCTTCGTCACTATCAGATCTGGCCTAGACGAACGGCCTCAAGCCCTAATCTCCCTATGCCGATCGCATTCTACAGTTAGCCGTGACTGCCCATTCTGCCTCGCCTCCACTCGACCTCCTGCCCTACCGTAAGCCGCTGGCTCCCGTCCCCTCTCTGATCTGGGCCGAACAAGAGCTTCTCAATGTTGTTTCTCTTTCTGAATACTAGTAGATTCCAAGTGTTTAGTAGGTATTGGCTTTACCCTTTTTTTTTTTTAAGCTTGAATTAGATTTTTGAAACATAGGGACATCCTTTGTAAAGAGTAATAGGGTTATGAGATTGGATAGAAACAAGGTTTTTAATGAAGGATGGCAAGCATTTTTTTTTGTCTCATGGTTTTCTCCTCTTTACTTTTCCATATGTTGTTCATGTGCTAATTGACAAAAGGAATGCATGTTTTAGAATAGAGACTTTATACAAGAAAACCAACCCCTATAGAATCCCCTGTCAATCTAATGATCTTGTCATTTTTCTTTAATGGAGCTGTGTTTATGGCATTATGCAAATATTTTCATTTTGCAATGAATCCTATGTTGTTTAATAATCCTGGTGTTAGTTTTGTTAGGGTTTAGCAAAACAGGATGACTTTTTCAACAGAATATCCCTTTCCTACTATTACTGCCAAGTTTGGTCCATTTATTTCAAGTATTAATTTGTCATTAGAAGATCCTCACTAGCCTATTTTTAATGGTTTGATTTCAGGCTGCAACTCGGTATTTTTCTAGATTATGATTCCTGGTACATGATTTACTTGATATGATTTTTTTAACTTGCATTACCTGAAGTCTTAATAATTAACCTTTTCTCTATTTTGTATTTTCCAATAAGGCGCAAATCATGTGGGATCTTCATACTTGTTATAATATGTTAGGTTCTAGGATATAGAAAACTTTTTGTTTTCTATATTAATCATTTTTGGAAATTTGGATTTAGTAAAATCATAGTTAAAGCCTACTTCAAGAATTGGGTGTACTAAGTTCTCTACTTGAATGAAAGTTATATTTTTGTTTATGAGTTGAGTTGTTATTGACTTTATGTTTCTAAACTAATGTGTATTGATGATTATGCTTCCAAAGATATAACGGTAGTTCTTGAGAATAATTATAGTTATAATTAAGACCCATAGGTGATACCATTTGTGATTGAGATAGTCGAGACATTTATGATTTTGTGCCTAATTGTCTTAATAAATGAGTTACTTTGCTACTTTTTCTCAAACCATTTACCCTCTTTTCATAAGATAATACCTTGTTTGTAGTCGTGATTAACTTCAAAATTCACCAAGAATTGTGCAATCATTGCAATTTGATGGTCATTAACACATCTTTTCGACTCATCTTTTGTTGTCAATACTTATCAGATTTTAATATAAAAGGCTTTGAATTAAGTTTCATCTATCTACCTGCTCTCAATCTTCCTTTTTCCTCTTGCTTTCCACTTTCAATCCAGGTTTTCTTGTTCCAAATTTTATTGTGTTCCTTTGGCCTCAATTAAAGGATGACAAAAGGGTAGATATCTAGCGAATAAGAGAACGAGAACACCATATCCACCTTAATCCACAATTTTGTTAATGTCGCCTCCCTAATGACCTTGACAAACACCACCGGTTCGGAGTGATCAAGTAGCCTTCCATGATTCCTAATGAGTCGGAGTTCTGATTCCTAAGGAAGGTTGAGAGACCAAATAACTCTAAGAATAATGAAATAATTAACTGCTTATTACATTCCCTAGTTGCTCATATTGTAGTATGATTAGCTTTCTAACATAGAAAAAATCAACTAAAACATTTGCTTATTAATTTACTAAGCAACTTTCAAATATTTAATTATTATGCATTTTTATGATAGAAAATTTGGTAGTTAAAATGTCATACATTTTATTTACTGAATGCCATTTCCTTTTCAAATACATACTTGTATATTCCCTCTTCTTATAATTTGTTAATTTATAATATAGTAATTAAGAGATTCAATGGGTAAACCAAATGATAGCGGACCATCCGCAACATGTGAGAAAGATGTAAATATGATATTCTATGATTTATGTTTAAAGGAGATTGAACTTGGCAATCAACCAACCACACACTTCAATAAAGAGGGTTGGACGAATTTAATTAAGAATTTTTATGATAAAACTGAAAGAGAGTATGATAAAGTTCAGTTAAAAAATAAATGGGATCAATTAAAAGAAGATTGGAAACTATGGAAAGAATTAAAGCGTGGATCCACTGGACTGGGTTGGGATCCTAGGAAAAAAATCATTGTCGCACCTGATGAATGGTGGAAAGAGAAATTATAGGTAAATATTAATTTACATATATTTGTCTTTTTCAACCTTCATATTCTTCTTTTTACTTATTTAAAATGAAATTTATCTTTGTAGGTTGTACCAAATGCAAATAAATTTAGATATTGTGGCATTGATCCCGAGCTTGAAGATAAGTTTGATATGATGTTCCTAGGTGTTGTTGCTACTGGAGATCAAGCATGGACTACAAGCCAAGGACTTAACAATGAAAATATTACTGCAAATTCTGAAAACATTGATATAGGTAATGATTCTTTTGATGAACCTTCACAAAATCTTGATGAGCCTTCACAAAATGTTGAGAGCATTAGTGATTATAGTCAATTGAAACGACATGCATCTACAACTTCAACCGGTAAAAGAAAAAGAATATATGGTTCTACATTTCTTCGAAGTCAAATTACACAGCTTGTCAATTCTTGTACCAACATTACCTCAGAAATTAATGCATCAAAGTCAATAATCGAGAAATCCTCCATTTCTACTGCCATTAAAGTGCTTGAACAAACAACTGAAGTATTTGAAGACATGCAACTATATTTATTCTCCACCAAGCTTCTTGAGGATCCAACAAAACGAGAAATTTTTATGTCGATTTGCCCTGAACGACGAGCACTTTATCTTCGTTATTGCTATGAAAATCATGACACAACAACATCATAGTTTCCTACGGTCTAACAATCAATGACTTTGCATTTTCTTTATTGATCTTTGATATTAGACTTGTAATTTTCTTCATTCTATTTGGATCTTGGATGTATTTATCTTTGCTTTCTTTTTCTAGTAAAATGAACTTTCTGTAGTATGTAGATACCTGAACTATTTTAGTACTATTTTTTGTTAATACTTAACAGGGACTTCTTTGCTCCTAGCAATTATATTTGTTCTGTTTTCTGTAAAAGCCTATAAATAAAGATGGTACATTTGTAGAGTCATCTTGTATTCATGGCTTGGATGTATGTGTGCAGCCTTGGGATTAGACTATTAGCTTCTATTCACAATGACATGGATTGGTTACATATTTATTCTTTATTCCATTTCTTATTGTTCTACATCAGTCCCTACCATGATATGTCTGATACATTATCTTGGATGCTTATGCCCCCTGTGCTCTTCAGTAATTATATCTTGGATTAATCCTATAGAGTTTTAAATATTTGCATAGATAATGTGTTGGATCCAACGAAAGGAGAGGACATGCTTGAGCAACTGGCAGTTGGATTTTGTTGAATTCGCAAAGATTCCAATGCTTGGACAAAAATATATATGGGCATTTATTTTTACTTTACAAATATAATACAAAACTTTTACATAGATCAACGAATTACTGCTTAGTAGTACTTAATCTTGTGATTTTAAAAAAGGTTTGTATTGATACAATGTTAATATATGCATGGGCGTATTTAGATGGTAATATTTGTTCACCTTTGATTTCCCCATACGAAACCTTTCTGATGCCTATTAAGTTTTTTTAAGCAAGTAAAATTTTCTAAATAATATCAGAATAATGTAATAAAAATCAAATTGTGCAAAATAAATATTAGAAGAAATATCAATTTATTAAACAACCTTTTTAGACTTATACTATGTTGCTCGCGTGTCCAAATATATGTTCCATAGGCGACATTAAATACATCTCTATATATTTATTCTAGTTTTTAACAATACATTTGAATGGTTGAAATAAAATGTCTAACCAATAAATTTGTTTATGTGGTGGCTCGGTGTAGGTCAGGCGGTGGTCGAGGAGGAGCAAGGAGGTAAGAGAGATCTCTGATCTCTCTCTTGAATCTTTTTGCTTGGGGTCCTTTTTCAAGAGAAAAGGGGGCTCTACTTATAGATTTTTGGAGTGGCATGGCCCGTAAATAGGTGGGAGATCAAGGGCAAATGGGGAGTGTTTGGATGGATGGACGATGTTGAATCCCTTGATCATGGACCATTTGATGGACATTTGAATGTCTTAGTGATGGTGGATCTTGGGCTCGTTGGATTTGTCTCATCGAACCGCTTGATTCGACTATAAGCACGTTATGTTTGGAAACTGTTTGATAATCTAAATTGTGGTTCGAATATTCCAACATAACTTCTAACCCTTGATTTGGACCCATTTGGGCTCGAATTGGGTTGGATTTGGTGTCGTTGGGTTCGTATTCTCGAGATGTTCCGTTTGACTGTAAGTTTGTGATGCGTTCATCAGTAAAGCGGCATTGTGCTGGCAGATCATGTGGAGCTAGGAGGACGCCCACTACTCTTTCTTTGCTCTGAGAAATGCCTTTTTCGGTTATGCCTAGTACTTTTACTTTTCAGCTGTTTTTCTATTTTTATTTCCCGTTAGTTTATATGATTGTAGACACGAAAAGGAGAAGATAGACCTTTTTTTTTAAACAGCTAATACTAAGTATCGCAAGGAACTCTACTGTTCCATTGCTCCCCATTCGGTTTTTTCTTCTCCACTGTTTGCCGCTGCATCATTCTGGTATCAGAGCTAGTGCCGGCATCAATGGCAGAGAGTAGCCGACCCAGGACCGACGGCGATCAGAGCTTGGAGGCGTTGTGGGAAACGCAAAGGCAAACATCCAAGCAATTGGAGGAGCTCATCAATAACTTTGCACGATTCGCGGACGAGATGCGTGATGATATGCAGCAAATCTGGGTGGCTACCAATCCAGTAGCTCACCCGGCAGTTCCGGCAACCATATCGGTACCTAAAAGACCATTGCGGAGAGTTAAAGTTCCTACTAGACGGCGTCATGTGGTATGTCCAGAAGTTACTGATTCCGAGTTTGAAGCCATTTCTGAAGGTGAACCATCGAATGTAGAGGAGGAATATCCGTTACCGAGAGCTGATAAAATGAGAAGACAACGTCCGATGAGAGGCGAACACGAAGGTATACGCATCAAACTTGATATTCCTTTTTTTGAAGGTAGACTACATATCAAAGACTATTTGGATTGGGAGGCGACGGTTGAAAACTTCTTCGAATACATGGAAATTCCCCCGGCCAAACAAGTGAAGTATGTGGCCTGCCGCTTAAAGGGAGGGGCGAGCGCTTGGTGGATGCAAGTGCTTCAAAGTCGCCGACGAGAAGGCAAGGCAGCTGTAAGGAGTTGGATCCGCATGAAACAATTATTGAGGCAGCAGTTCTTACCCACGGATTTCGAGCAGCTACTGTACATTCAATACCAACAGTGCAAGCAGGGGAATCATTCAGTCAGCGAGTACACTGAGGAGTTTCACAGGCTCAGCACCCGCAATGATCTGTTGGAATCAGAAAATCAACTTGTCGCTTGCTACACCGGCGGTTTGAAGGAAGGAATTCGGGACAAGCTAGAACTCAATTTGGTGTGGACACTATCCCAAGCAGTGAATTACGCACTTAAGGCTGAGGCCCAATTGCAAAGATCTTCTAAACCCATGGTAGTGCGAAGGACCTTCACTGATGGTTATCCAGGAAATTATAAGGCTGGAGGTAGTCAAGCTAAAGAACTCACGCCTAGTTCAAATCCGATAACGCCGGCAGAAGTAAAAATGTCAGGAGAAGACAAATTTCCTGTTCAACCGAGAGCTGTGGGAGACCGAGATAATCCATATGCCAAGCCGTCCAACATAAAATGTTTTAGATGCTTACAACCGGGACACAAATCTAATGAATGCCCTTCCCCACATCAAGCTCAATTCATGGAAGGGGACGATGAAGGCGATCTGGAGGGAAATGAAGTGGAGGCTGACGAAGCTTGCGAAGAGGTGGAAGAGGACATCGGTGAACCCGTGATCTGTGTGGTTCAGAAATTGCTTATTGCCCCAAGGACTTCAGTTAATAATCAGCGCCACAACCTTTTTTGTTCCAAATGCACCATCAACGGAAAGGTTTGTGATGTCGTGATCGACAGCGGTTGTACAGAGAATATAATTTCTCGTGGGGTGATACAGGCGCTCCAACTCAAAGTCACAAAAAATTCAAATCCATATAAAATCGGGTGGATTAAGAAGGGTTTAGAATTCACTGTGACTGATCTTTGCAATGTGACGTTTTCAATTGGTAAAAATTATTTGTGTCATGTCACATGCGACGTCATAGATATGGACGTTTGTCATCTCATTTTGGGACGACCTTGGAAGTTCGATAATGGAGCGATGCATGACGGCCGAGCCAACACGTATACCATTGAGTGGAAAGGAAAACAGTTGAAATTATTGCCCTCAGGTACCGCTCCTCCATCTACGTCCACTCACAGCCTCATGTCGGCTAGAGTTGTATCTGGCCCGGCT
This sequence comes from Dendrobium huoshanense, assembly GCA_016618105.1. Classification (NCBI taxonomy): domain Eukaryota; kingdom Viridiplantae; phylum Streptophyta; class Magnoliopsida; order Asparagales; family Orchidaceae; genus Dendrobium; species Dendrobium huoshanense. The sequence goes on along the minus strand of CM028352.1, from coordinate 35,482,413 downwards.
CATTTGAAGAGTCAGGAAGAGACTCATGCTTTGCTAGCACTTGTGGTAGAAGACACGGCTATAAAGGAAGACCCCACGGTTCATCAGTCTATTAAAGCCTTACTACATGAATTTAAAGAAGTTACCGCTCTGGAATTGCAACCGCCATTACCGCCTCTCCGGTCGCTTCAACACCAAATTGAATTTGTCCCTGGCGTGGTGTTACCGAATCTTCCACATTATAGGATGAGTCCTAAGGAGCATACTATCTTGAGCCAGATTGTTTAAGAATTATTACAAAAGCAGTTCATCCAACCTAGCCTTAGCCCGTGTGTTGTGCCGGCGCTTATAGTGCCAAAGAAAGATGGGCAATAACGTTTATGTATTGACAGCCGCGTCATAAACCGCATCACCGTCAAGTACAAATTTCCCATCCCCAGAATCAATGATCTCCTGGACAAGCTAGCGGGAGCCACCGTCTTCTCGAAGTTAGATCTCCGGAGCGGCTACCATCAGATCCGCATTCGACCCGGAGACGAATGGAAGACTGCTTTCAAGACAGTCGAGGGCTTATTCGAATGGCGCGTGATGCCGTTCGGACTCTGCAATGCCCCCTCAACATTCATGCGGCTAATGCACGACGTCCTCAAGCCGTATTTAGATTAGTGCTGTGTTGTATATTTTGATGATATACTTGTTTTCAGCTCTTCTTTTGATGATCATTTTATTCAGCTGAAGTCTATCTTTGAAACCCTCCAAGACCACCAGTTGCTTATCAATTTAGATAAGTGTGTTTTTGCTACAGCTGAGATCCAATTTCTGGGTTTTGTTCTCTCCTCCGATGGTATCAAGACAGCACCTCAGAAGATTGCTGCTATACTGGAGTGGCCTGCGCCCAAGTCCATAACTGAAGTGAGAAGTTTCCATGGCTTGCCCAATTATTATCGGCGTTTCATCAAAGGATTCGGGGAGATCACGGCGCCCATCACCGATTGCCTCAAATCCACTAAATTTTCATGGGGGCGGGATCAGCAACGGAGTTTTGAGTTGATCAAAGTAGCTCTCAGCTCGGCTCCGATTTTGGCCTTTCCCGATTTTGACAAACCGTTCCAAGTTGATACTGACGCCTCCGCTGTAGGAGTGGGAGCTGTTCTTTCCCAAGAGGGTAGGCCGGTGGAATATTTCAGCGAGAAATTAAGTGCATCCCGCCAGAATTGGTCTGCGTACGAACAAGAACTATATGCAGTTGTCCGCGCCTTGAAACAGTGGGAACACTATTTGCTGCACCACGATTTCATTCTGTGTAGTGATAACCATGCCTTGCAATATATTAACAGCCAAAAAAATGTTAATATAATGCATGCTCGCTGGATAGTCTTCTTTCAGCGATTCACATTCGTGATCAAGCACAAGGCGGGACGGAGTAACAAAGTCGCCGATGCGTTGAGTAGACGATCGGCATTGCTCGTCCGTTTGCAAACGGAGATTACTGGACTGCAAATGCTGCAGGAACTCTATGCCGCAGACAAGGAGTTTGCAGGTATTTGGGAAGCTTGCAAGGCCGGCCAGCCAAAACTCGATTATTCCTTACAGCAAGGGTTTTTATTCAAAGGAAACAGTCTCTGTATTCCAGATTCCTCATGGCGACAACACTTTATCAGAGAGCTACACTGTGGCAGTCTAGCCTACTAGAATAGTTGCTATTTGAATGCTTTATATTTTTGCAACTTGTATAGTTTTGATAATTCCAAACATTATTATTCAAATGTGTAGTTATCTTCTAACAATTTTAGAAGATTTGTATTTGCTCTTGTGTGTACTAACATTTTAGGAAAATCAGACTCCAGACTACGAAAATTTTAAATCAAATTCAACATGAGATACTTTGTTAATTTGAAACTTGCATTTTTCTTTGAATTAAATTTGAAAGGGAGTGATTGTAATTGAGTGAATAAAAACATACACACACACATAAGGAGATCATAAAAATTTTATACTGATCGTACGGGACGATATCCGATCGTACGGGACAATCAGACAGTTATCTCGTATAGAGCACATGGAACGAATAGGAACTTGCTCGAAAAAATTTTTCTAAGTCCTATTCATCCATGACGAAATTAATTATCGTCAAGGACGATTGGTTCACTGTAAAATTTTTGTCCAGACGAATTTATATTATCGTCCGTGGCGACTGGTCCTCTGGAAAAATTTCGTCCATATGAAATTAAAAATCGTCCAGGACGATCAGGTCTCTGGAAAATTTTCGTCCAGACGAAAATAAATTATCGTCCATGGCGATTGGACCTCTAGAAAATTTTCGTCCAGACGAAGTCAAGAATCGTCCAGGACGATCAGTCCTCTGGAAAAATTTCGTCCAGACGAACATATTCTCGTCCAAACGATTAACCGACTTAGAACATTTTTCAGCAGTTTCTAGAACTGACCTTGAAATAACCGTTCGTAATGGACGAACCTAATTCGTATAGGACGATTAGCTGTACGAAGACATTTCGTACACATATTCAAATAGGGTCGTTTCAGATCATTTAAGTTAAATCGTCCAGGACGATCTACCATCGTATAGGACGATCCACTGCGTACAGAATTGAAAACTTGTAGTTTTTGGGCAGTTTTTCTTGTATTTTGTATAAATAGTCCAAATTAGACTGTCGCCCTATCTTTTTGTCATTTGATCTTCGTGCCTCTTGAGAGATTAGCCAAGGAGAGAGTGGAAGAGAGCATTCAAGGGAGGATTCCTACCACTGGAGCGAGAAGGCTTCACTTGGACTTCAAAGGTAAGAGTCTCTACTTGTGAATTGGGATTACTTCACTATTTTCTTTCTTCCTTCTAGATTCTTGTAAGAAGATCTGTCAAGGAGATCCGGTTCTCTGCCAACACTTGGAGAGTGTGAACAGCTGAAGGGTTCTCTGCCTACACTTGGAGTGTGTAAATAGACGAAGGGTTCTCTGTCTACACTAGGAGAGTGTGAAAGGAAGACGATTCTCTGCCAACACTAGGGATAGTGTAAAAGGACGGACGGTTCTCTGACTACACTTGGAGAGTGTAAACAGCCGAAGGGTTCTCTGCCCACACTAGGAGAGTGTGAAAGGAAGACGGTTCTCTGCCAACACTGGGAATAGTGTAAAAGGATGGACGGTTCTCTGCCAACACTGGGGATAGTGTAAAAAGACGGACGGTTCTTTGCCAACACTTGGGATAGTATAAAAGGACGGACGGTTCTCTGCCGCACCGGGGAGTGGTGAAAAGAGTGTGTTGTAAAGGCTTCTCCGCCTTGCTGTGGGTGCAAAAGGAGAGTCACTATTGGTATTAGTGCAATACTCAGAGGGTGCCTCTGGGGAGTGGATGTAGGTCTGGTTTTAGACCGAACCACTATAAATCTGGTGTCATTTACTTTACTGTTTTTACGTTTCCGCACTTTAAATTTTAGTTTTAAAAACTCTGTGGTTGAAACATATTTTTCTACAAAACTTAAAAAAAAATTTTATTTCGGTTCAATAATTTTTAAAAGAGGGTTTAAAATTTTTAAACTACCAATTCACCCCCCTCTTGGTAGCCTTGGGACATTCACTTAGGCTTAACAACCTAATTACTAGATTCAACAAGTGGTATCAGAGCATCGTTTTAAAATCATAAGTTTGAACTATTTTTTGATTAACGTAGATGGCTATATTTGGAAATCGAAACACACCTGAGGGTTACTCTATCACTAGACCTCCACTGTTTGACAATATTTTTTTTTTTTTGGAAAACACGCATGTCTACTTTCTTACAGTCACTTGATTATCGCATGTGGATGCTAGTCTAGGAAGGTTACACAAAACCAGCTAGATTAGTTGATGGAGTTAGGGTAGAAACACCTTATACATATTGGACTATTGAAGAACATGACTTAGCACAATTAAATGCGAAATGTTTAAATAGTTTCTTTTGTGTTTTAAAATCTGAAGACTACATGCGAGTTTCCACTTGCAAAAGCGGAAAGGACATATGGGATAGACTTTGTATAACTTATGAAGAGACAAATGAGTTTAAGCAATCAAGACTCAATATCTTGTTACATGACTATGAATTGTTTCGCATGAAACCTAATGAATCTATTTCAGGCATGTACACAAGGTTCACTCAAATTATCACTTCTTTGCATGGACTTGGTAGTGAATTAACTAATGCTGAAATGGTCAATAAGATTCTTCGTTGTTTACCTACTGCTTATGATGCTAAAATTACTGCAATTACAGAGTCTAAAGATCTGAACATTTATTCTATTGACAATCTTCTTGGTTCACTCATTGCTTATGAGCAAGGAGTAAGTCAAAGAAAGAATGATGCAGGTGAACCACGAAAGGATAAGAATATTGCACTAAATGTGGAAGAGTCAGAAAGTGAACACTCACAACCTGAGGATGAAGATGATATTGCATTGATGACTAGACAATTCAGAAGCTTTTTAAAGAGGAAGCAGAAGAGACGCCAGCAATTGAATAGAGGTAAGTATAACAGAAATGGCAAGGTTTCTAATGAAGTGATTTGTTATGAATGCAGGAAACCAGGTCATATAAAGACTGATTGTCCAAAACTCAAAATCACTCCTAGCAAGGAGAAGGTAGAGGAGAAACTAATGGTAAAGAAGGGCAAGAAGAAGTTTCAAAGAGCTTTCTGGGCGGACTCAGCTTCAGATTCATCTGAGACTGAAAAAGAAGAAGAAGTCACCAACCTTTACTTGATGGCAGATAATGTTGAACAATCAGATCAAGAAGAGGTATGTGATTTAACCTATGATGAATTATTTGAAGTTTCTTAACACATGCATGATGCATATAGAAAAATAAAAAAGATGTATGCTAGTTTAGGTTTAGAATTGGAAAGCTTAATAAGGAACATGAAATCCTTAGGAAAGATCATGCTTTAATAGATAACAACCACATGAAACTACTTGATGAATATGATGATTTGAATAAAAATTTTGAAAATTTAAAATCATCCTATGCTGAACTTGAAAAAGAATTTATGAATTTTAAGGATGAATCTAAGAGCAAGACATATTAAATCAATTATACCAATCAAATCTTGGAAGATATGAATTCATTTTACAAACTCACAATAAGAGCTCTCAAGGATAATAGGAACCCTCCTAAACTTGAAGATTTTACAAATCCTAAATATTATCCTAAATTCATGAAATCCCTTAGAAGACAATCATATGAAAGAAAATATAGGAATATTTTTCCTAATGTTAAATATAATAATTATGGATTTTTTGGACATATCTCACACCTGCACTTTAAATATGAAAACTATTTTGGTGTGGAGAACTAAGATGCGTAAACCTAGACATGTCATACATGCATCTGATTATAAATTTCATAAAGGTGAACCCAAACTTGTTTGGGTTCCCAGGTCTAACATTTAAGAATTTTGCAGGTATGCTCTCACAGAAGACCTCATGAGAGCATATGGTACCTGGACAGCGGATGTTCAAAGCATATGACTGGAGATACTGCTCAATTCATAACGCTGGAAGCCAGGAATGGAGACAAGGTTACACTTGGAGATAATACCACAAAGAAAGTGGCTGGATCAGGTATGATTGGAAATTTGAAAAACTTTTTCATAGACAATGTGTTATTAGTTGAAGGCTTAAAATATAATCTGTTAAGCATAAGTCAGCTATGTGATAAGGGCTATAATATAAATATTTTACCTACTAGCTGTATAATAAGCCTAAATGGGAAAAGTATTTTAAATGGAAAAAGGGTAAACAATGTCTACATGCTAGATTTAAATTATATTCAATCTCCTACTGCTTTTTGTTTGAAAACTATTTCTGATGAATCATGGCTTTGGCATAGGAGACTTTGTCATTCTAGTATGAAAAACCTTAGGAGAATTACCCAAAAGAACTTAGTGAGAGGTATACCAAAAGTAGACTTTACTAAGGACCACCTTTGTGATGCATGTCAATTAGAAAAATAAGTGAAGTCATCATTTAAGTCCAATAAAGATCTTAGGACCAGTAAACCTTTAGAAATTCAACACATGGATCTTTTTGGACCTGTAGGCACTGTAAGTCTAGGAGGGAAGGTATATGGATTTGTGATAGTAGATAATTTCTCAAGATTCACTTGGGTTAGATTTCTTTTTCATAAGAGTGAATCGTTTGAGGAATTCAGAAATTTTTCTACTTGGATTCAAAGGAAACTAGGGATTGAAATAATTTCTATACAAAGTGATCATGGAGGAGAATTTGAAAATGAAAGATTTGAAAATTTCTGTAAAGAAAAGAGGTTTGATCACAATTTTTCTGCACCTAGAACCCCTCAACAAAATGTGGTAGTTGAAAAGAAAAATAGAACATTAATAGAAGCTGCCCGAGCAATGTTAGTAGAATACTTACTTCCTATATATTTTTGGGCTGAGGCGGTTAGCACTGTATGTTATGTTCTGAATAGGGTGAATGTGAGATCAAATTTGAATAAAATACCCTATGAGTTGCTAAAAGATAGAACACCTAATTTGTCTCATTTGCATGTATTTGGTTGCAAGGTGTTCATACATAATAATGGAAAATTTGCCTTAGAAAAATTTGATCCAAAATAAGATGAAGGAATTTTTGTTGGATATTCAAGTGTTGGAAATTCTTATAGGGTATTCAACAAAAGAATTTTAGTCATTGATGAAACCACACATGTTGTATTTGATGAAAGTGGAAATTTGGAAGAGCCAAATGTTGTGGAAGAAGAAATTGAAGAAAACTCCCAAAAGATTGATAGATTAAATTTGGAAGAAAATGTGGAAGAAAATTTGGAAAGAGAAAACCCTTTGCCTAGAGATTTGAGATTTTCTAAAAACCACCCAAAGAAATTGATTATAGGTGAACCAAGTGAGGGTGTTAGAACTAGGCATGGATTAAACAAGGAAGTCAATCATTCAGCCTTTATTTCAACTATTGAACCCACTAACATTGATCAAGCACATTCTGATGAATTTTGGATATTGGTCATGCAAGAAGAGTTAAATCAATTTGTAAGAAATACAGTTTAGGAATTAACTACAAGGCCAAAAGATCAAAGTGTTGTTGGAACCAAATAGGTGTTCAAAAATAAAATGAATGACTCAAGAGTAGTCATTAGAAATAAGGCTAGATTAGTTGCTAAGGGGTATAAACAAATTGAAGGAATTAATTTTGAGGAGACTTTTGCCCATGTAGTTAGACTTGAAGCAATTAGGGTTTTACTTTCCTTTATCTGTTTTAAAGGTTTTAAATTGTTTCAAATGGATGTCAAGAGTGCCTTTTTAAATGGGGTAATTGAGGAAGATATCTTTGTAGAACAAGCTCCAGGTTTTGAAAATTCTAAATTTCCAAATCATGTTTTCAAGTTAAAAAAGGCATTATATGGATTGAAACAGGCACCTAGGGCTTGGTATGAGAGGTTGAGCACCTTCCTACTTGAAAGATCTTTTGAAAAAGGAAGTATGGATATAACTCTCTTTTTAAGAAAAATTAGAAAAGATATACTTATTGTTCAAATTTATGTGGATGACATCATCTTTGGATCTTCAAATAAAAATCTTTGTGATGATTTTTCTAAAACAATGAGTAGTGAATTTGAAATAAGTCTAATGGGAGATTTAAATTACTTTTTAGAATTTAGCATTAAGCAACTTGAGGAAGGTATATTTCTTAGTCAAATTAAATATATTAAGGACATCCTAAAAAAAATATGAAATGGGCAATGCTAAACCTGTTAGTACACCAATGAGTTCCTCAGTTCAGTTGAATAAGGACCTTAAGGGAAAATCTGTTGATCAAAAGAAATTTAGAGGGATAATTGGATCTTTACTTTACTTGACTGCTAGCCGACCAGATATTATGTTCAGTGTTTGCTTATGTGCTAGATTTCAATCAGATCCAAAAAAATCACATTTGACAGCAGTGAAAAGGATTTTAAGATATTTACTAGGAACTCAAAACTTAGGGATTTGGTATCCTAAGTTTAGCTCTTCATTTGAAATTATTGGTTCCTCAGATTCTGACTTTGCAGGCTGTAGAGTGGATAGGAAAAGCACTTCTGGAACATGTCAATTCATTGGAAATTCATTAGTTTCATGGTCTAGTAGAAAACAAAATTCAGTGGCACTATCTACTGCAGAAGCAGAATACATTGCATTAGGAAGTTGTGTGGCACAAGTACTTTGGTTAAAACAACAGTTGATTGATTTAGGATTAACTATATGCACTATTCCAATTTATTCTGACAATACTAGTGCTATTTGCATTTCCAAAAATCCTATTCAATATTCTAGAACGAAACACATTGATATAAGGCATCATTTCATAAGGGATCATGTATCCAAGGGAGAAATTAAACTCACACATGTTTCAACTAAAAATCAACTTGCAGACATTTTTACAAAATCTTTAGCCATACCTTCAGTACTTTAAGAACAAGGCTTGGTGTTATTGATTTGAATGCCTAAACAAAATGTCTTTGCAACATTGATATTTATGTTTGTTTGTAGTTTTGTTTTTGATTTTGTGAAATTTTGTGTGTTTTGAATGCATTTGTTTTTTTTTTCTATGGTATTATTTTATGTTTTCTGTGTTTTTGAATGTTTAGTTTGATTTTCTTAAATTAAAATTCAAAATTCAAAAATTGGAGGAAATCGTCCGGGACGAATTTTGTTTCGTATTTGACGATGTGTGAAAGAACAGTTTGTGCGAATTTTAACCGTTTTGAGAGCAGTTTTTTAATTGAAAGATTTGATAGATTAGAGACTCATGATGATCAAAGGTTTGATCAATTTGATGCTCAACTTAAGCAGCAGCAACAAGACATTGGTAACATTAGAAATGAAGTACATGAAATTAATACCAATGTAATGTTGATGGCCTCCTACTTCAACCTTTTTGGCGGCATTCCTCCTCCTCCTCCTCCAGAACAGTAAAGATGAATTTCTTTGCGTTTGTTGTACTCGTGTTTTTATGTTAAGTGCTTGTTTTTATGTTTGTTTTTTTCTTTTAAGTTCAGTGTTTTTTCTTACTTGTTTTTAGATATTATGAAATGTGTAATCCTTTCATTAATATCAATGGAGGTTGTACTTGTTTCAAATTTGATTTGTTTTTGGAATGTAGTTAATTTTTATGAATTTTATTAGTATTATTTAATCTTCATAGTGCTTAAATTAGATTGTAATTTGAGATTATCTATATTAGAAAATCTAGTCTTTCTAAATTTAAAAGTTGTTTATAACTTGTTGTAATTAGAACTTTTAAATTCATGTCTATTCATTTAGACTACATAAAAGTTAATATTATTATTGCAATTTAGATGTTTTCTTATTTTGTATTTCTATGCTCAAGTGATATTTATGCACTTAGAAATATTTGAAATTTTAGATTATTGATTTTGGAAATAATTGATCTCAATTACTCTTGAAAATTGTACAAAAAATACAAAAATCAAAAGGAATACGCAAAGATTTGCAATGTGAAAAAGAGGCACAAAATTAGCCCAATGTCAAAAGATGCATAAAAATGTGCCCAAAAATTTGAAAAAGATGCGCAAAGCGCCACATGTGGTAATTCTCTTCTTTCCAAATTCTTTCAATCTCTTAATTCAAATTGATCTTATGTTCAGTTATATTCCATTGAACTTTGAAATATAAATTTTTTTTTACATCTCTCTTGTAATGATTTTCTATATTCGAATGTCTAAATTGAATCATGTCCTTGAAAAATTCTTCTTACTTACAATGTTATATCACTTCTTATATTTTATGAATTCTATGATTGACCTAATGTTTTTAGTTTAAAATTACATATCTTATGTCAATCACCATTTAGATTAAATTTTCAAATGAATTTCATATAATTACATACATTTCTCGTCTATTTCTTCTTCACTTTTTGTTGTTGTCAAAAAGGGGGAGAAATTATTGTGTTTTGTTTGTTTTGTTTTGATTATTCTGTTTGCATTTTGTTTTTGTGTGTTTGACTTTTGTGATTGTTTGTGCTAAAAATTTTTGAAAAACAAAAATATTGTTCTTTGCTTCAAAATGCCTCCTTATTTTCATGTATTCATCAATTCAGGGGGAGTTTAGGAGATAGAAGATTTGTTTAAATTAAAAACCATACAAATAATAATTATTTTGCCATCATCAAAAAGGGGGAGATTGTTAGAATAGTTGCTATTTGAATGCTTTACATTTTTGCAACTTGTATAGTTTTGATGATTCCAAACATTATTATTCAAATGTGTAGTTATCTTCTAGCAATTTTAGAAGATTTGTATTTGCTCTTGTGTGTACTAACATTTCAGGAAAATCAGATTCCAGACTACGAAAACTTCAAATCAAATTCAACATGAGATACTTTGTTAATTTGAAACTTGCATTTTTCTTTGAATTAAATTTGAAAGGGAGTGATTGTAATTGAGTGAATAAAAACATACACACACACATAAGGAGATCATAAAAATTTTATACTGATCATACGGGACGATCAGACAGTTATCTCCTATAGAGCACATGGAACGAATAGGAACTTGCTCAAAATTTTTTTTCTAAGTCCTATTCGTCCAGGACGAAATAAATTATCGTCCAGGACGATTGGTTCACTGTAAAATTTTCGTCCAGATGAATTTACATTATCGTCCGTGGCGACTGGTCCTTTGGAAAAATTTCGTCCAGACGAAATTAAAAATCGTCCAGGACGATCAAGTCTCTGGAAAATTTTCGCCCAGACGAAAATAAATTATCGTCCATGGCGATTGGTCCTCTAAAAAATTTTCATCCAGACGAAGTCAAGAATCGTTCAGGATGATCAGTCCTCTGGAAAAATTTCGTCCAGACGAACATATTCTCGTCCAAACGATTAACCGACTTAGAACAGTTTTCAGCAGTTTCTAGAACTGACCTTGAAATAACCGTTCGTAATGGACGAACCTAATTCGTACAGGACGATCATCTGTACGAAGACATTTTGTACACATATTCAAATAGGGTCGTTTCAGATCGTTTAAGTAAAATCGTCCAGGACGATCTACGATCGTACAGGACGATCCACTGCGTACATAATTGAAAACTTGCAGTTTTTTGGCAGTTTTTCTTGTCTTTTGTATAAATAGTCCAAATTAGACGGCCACCCTATCTTTTTGTCATTTGATCTTCGTGTCTCTTGAGAGAATAGCCAAGGAGAGAGTGGAAGAGAGCATTCAAGGGAGGATTCCTACCATTGGAGCGAGAAGGCTTCACTTGGACTTCAAAGGTAAGAGTCTCTACTTGTGAATTGGGATTACTTCACTCTTTTCTTTCTTCTTTCTAGATTCTTGTAAGAAGATCTATCAAGGAGATTCGGTTCTCTGCCAACACTTGGAGAGTGTGAACAGCCGAAGGGTTCTCTGCCTACACTTGGAGAGTGTAAATAGCCGAAGGGTTCTCTGCCCACACTAGGAGAGTGTGAAAGGAAGATGATTCTTTGCCAACACTGGGGATAATGTAAAAGGACGGACGGTTCTCTGCCTACACTTGGAGAGTGTAAACAGCCGAAGGGTTCTCTGCCTACACTAGGAGAGTGTGAAAGGAAGACGGTTCTCTGCCAACACTGGGGATAGTGTAAAAGGACGGACGGTTCTCTACCAACACTGGGGATAGTGTAAAAAGACGGACGGTTCTCTGCCAACACTAGGGATAGTGTAAAAGGATGGACGGTTCTCTGCCGCACCGGGGAGTGGTGAAAAGAGTGTGTTGTAAAGGCTTCTCCGCCTTGCTGTGGGTGCAAAAGGAGAGTCACTATTGGTATTAGTGCAATACTCAGAGGGTGCCTCTGGGGAGTGGATGTAGGTCTGGTTTTAGACCAAACCACTATAAATCTGGTGTCATTTACTTTACTGTTTTTACATTTCTGCACTTTAAATTTTAGTTTTAAAAACTCTATGGTTGAAAAATATTTTTCTACAAAACTTAAAAGAAATTTTTATTTCGGATCAATAATTTTCAAAAGAGGGTTTAAAATTTTTAAACTACCAATTCGCCCCCCTCTTGGTAGCCTTGGGACATTCACTTAGGCTTAACAACCTAATTACTAGATTCAACATAGCCGCCCACATGGGAAGGGATAAAACAATAAAGGTGCTCCAATCTCATTTCTTTTGGCCACACTTACGACGCGACGTCACGAGATTTGTTGAAAAATGTTTCGTTTGTCAACGATTGAATGGAACAGATCAAAATATCATACCGATATAAAACTCAGCTCTGCCTATCATCCACAAACCGATGGCCAAACGGAAGTGGTCAATCGCACGCTCGGTAATATGCTGAGATGCTTGGTGCAGGACAATCAAAGGAAATGGGAAGAAATGCTATGTCATGCGGAGTTTGCTTATAATGCAACCGTCAATAGATCGACGGGACTTTGCCCATTTCAGGTAGTATACACTAAAATTCCAAACCAAACAGTAGATCTCGCCGTCCTACCTAAAGGCAGTAAAACTTTAGCCGGCAAAACACTTGGTGAAGTTCAAGATACTCTCAGGCTGGTCAAAGAAAATCTGCAAAATGCAAATTACAAGTACAAGCAAAATGCTGATAGTCACCGCCGGTTTAAGTCCTTCAACGTGGGAGACCTTGTCATGCTTCGGAAGTGGCGAGATCATTACCCGCAAGGCACCTATTCCAAGCTGTGTCCCAGAAAAATAGGACCCTTTCCTATACTTAGCAAGATCAATGATAATGCATATGTTATTGATCTACCCGATGATATTCGCACTGCGTCGACCTTCAATGTGGCTGACTTATACAATTTTCGTCCTTCTGATGATGCACAACCTATTACTACCTCGTCGGAGTCGAGCTCTTCGGAGCCAGGGGAGAGCTGATACAATCATCAGTTAAGCAGCATTGTGCTGGCGGATCATGTGGAGCTAGGAGGACGCCCACTACTCTTTCTTTGCTCTGAGAAAAGCCTTTTTCGGTTATGCCTAGTACTTTTACTTTTCAGCTGTTTTTCTATTTTTATTTCCCGTTAGTTTATATGACTGTAGACGCGAAAAGGAGAAGACAGACCTTTTTTTTAAACAGCTAATACTAAGTATCGCAAGGAACTCTACTGTTCCATTGCTTCCAATTCGGGTTTTTCTTCTCCACTGTTTGCCGCTGCATCAGTTTGTTAAAAATCGGAGTTCGGATGGTCCCAATTTTAATTTTGGAAGTTTCCAACTTGATTTTGCATCAAGATTCGTGCCCGATGAAGATAATTTTTTGATGACGTATCAAACATAAATACAATCTTCAGAAAGCAGTTAGATGATGTAATCTAGTTCGACAAGGAAGACTACCATTGAAAAGAAATTTTGAACTTAGGGAAGACAATCCCTAAGTTGGATCCGCAATACCATTATAGAAAAGCTAGAGCTGCAATACAATTTATAGAATTAAATAATATGTAAATAAATGAGTGCTTTTATATATGAAAACATAATAGAGTAATAAAAAATAGCAGCAAAATAATATCATTAATTATGACTATAGATTCGGACTAAAAATCTTAAACACATATTATAATATTTATATTTCAATGAAGAATTAAACAATCCTTACTTATGATTTATTTTGGATAGCAATAGTTTTTAATAAAATTGATTGTAAAGTTGTTGTCGAAATTTTTTTTTTAAAAAAGCTATTGTAAAAAGTAACTTTCTAGTCAGACATATCTTGAAAAAAGTAGTGAAAAAATAATAGTCATATAAAATTATGATTGTGATCTAAAAATAAAGAAACAAACTTAAGTTGTTCCAATAGACCCTTAGTTAAGTTACACAACCTTATAGCAATTGTAGTTATGCTTTATTGGAGTTGTTTTACCCCATTTTGCTTTCCTTCCATTGACTTTGCATTAAAATTTATTAAAAGTTTAACCTGAAATGCATAAGACACAATTATAATGCTCTTAATTAATTACAAAAAAGATGAAGTAACTTTGATTCAAGATTATATTTTTATCTAAAGTAACCTACTAAATATTCTATCATGAAGGCAGTGGCAGAGCTATAGTAGTTGCCGTGGGGAATGGCTCACTACAAGCCCATTAACGAAAGCTTATATTAAAAAAGCCTACATCAACCATAACCACAAAAATGTTAAGAAATAGCCCAAATACCTTAGATTCAAACCTATACCCATTTGGATTCTATTAACTTCCATTGCCCATTATGGCACGGAGCCATTTGTACTTCTGTTTGTATTATTTTTAACTTAAATTATAATTAAATATGACTTCTCTCACATATTCTCTTCCCTTTGTTTGGCACTTGCATCATTAATATATATATATATATATATATATATATATATATATATATATATATATATATATATATATATATATATATATATATATATATATATATATATATATATATATATATATATATATATATATATATATATATATATATATGTGTGTGTGTGTGTGCGCGCGCGCGCGCGCGCATATTAAAAATTATTTTTGTATAAAACTAGTACTTAAATATTTAAGGTGAAATAAGATAACACTGCCATAAAAAAGGACTATTACAAGACTAATTTTAGATTTTACGGATAGTTTTAACTGCCACTATATTGCTCATAGCAGTTTTGAAATTGCTACAAGACCATCGTGATAACAATCCTCTGCAAAGACATTTCACAGCGATTTGAAGATTTGTGGGGTAGAATGAATGAAGTTCTAGTTATAGTAGCATTTTTAGCTACCTCAGTATTATAGAATAGCAGTTATTAAAACCATTGCTTTATTGCATCTCTTATAGCAGTTAGAATTGTGAATAGTAGTAGCAGTTTAAACAATTGCATTATCTAAAGAATTATGGTGGCTATAACCACTGCAAATTTATAGAGTTATGGTGGTTAAAACAACCACAAAAGATATAATTTTTTTTTAATTTTCTCATCAACTTGAATTGTTCAAATAATTAGAAAATTATTGTCACAATGGATCCAATCAATCCACATCTAAATTAATTAAGAATGCAATAATTATTGACAATATAAAACATGCCAAAAAATATGTTAGAAATATTACAGAGGAAAATAGTTTAGAGAAAAAGAACACAAAGCAATGTAAGATAATTAAGTGAAAACTTAAGAAAAAAACTTTAGTTTTGCTGATTAAATAGTAATCTAAGAAATTAAAAGTTTCTTTGTGAGATTTGATTTCAAGAAGGCAAAGAGCATGCATTTCAACATGGGCCCTTTTGAATCTCCTTTTGAATGCACATCTCAATGCTATAAAAAAATAACAAGATTAGTGACATGTTCCTCTATATGATATATACAATGTTAATGTTTGATCTTCCTACTTGGCTAACTCCACCTAGTTTAGCTAGTGACAAGCCATTCTCTTGTCATGCCACTACATTCACACCTAAGTTGTCCCCTCATTTGGGATTCCAACCATTAGCATTTGCAACGTACACAGACTCATTAATAGGATTCCACTATCATTACTAATTTCTACCCAAACACCTATCCTTGAAGGGGATGGGTAACTCAATACTCCAAAATTGCATTCTTTATATGGTTGAGAAATGCAATGATCATTCACATAAAAAGGGCTACGAACGATACAAATGAAAATATAGTCATGATCATTGGAAATTAAAATATAGTTATAAAACAAGATTACTAAGATGAAAATTTAGGACATGTATATAAGAAGAAACATATAAGAACCGCTTAAGTAAAAAATCCAAAGATAATACCATGATTGGCTCTTTCACCTAGAACATCAGCGATTAGAGAAATTTTCATTTCCTCCCTCTAAATAGAATGAAGACTATGAGAAGCAAGCTATCAAATAATCTACATTAAAATTATAATTAATTATAACTTTCTTACATATTATTTGTGAGCTTAATATGGGTGAGTGATGCATTTGGAATTATTGCAAAATTATCACATGTTAGAACATAGTGACTGGAAATCTCTAATCTTAACTTATAATGAACTAACCTCCTCTATGAAACTTTCTATCTGACCAAAACTACTTCCACTGCCATCGTCCACTTTAGTGATGCTATAAGGAAAGTATCAGATGGAGTGTCACCAAACCTTTTTGTTTGAACTCTTCTTAGGTGTTCAAGTCACATAACCATACTGAACAATTTCTCATTAGCCTCCATGTTCCCATCCTCTAGAGTCAGCCCCTCATAAGCAGAAGCTCACAAGCTAGCATTTTTGGAATATTATAATAAATTTAGTTTTGTTTAGTTATGAAGACATTCTAAATACTATCGAACAAACAATATAAAATTACAAACAACTTAAGTATAACTACTCAGCCTTGCATAGCATCCTTAAATGACCAAGTATTATCTTTCTACATCCTATTAATCTTTTTTTAATTGCAACATGTCCTTAATAGACTAAAACAACAATATAATAATATATTTAAGCATATATGAGTTAAATTACAAAAATGTAAATTTATATCATCTTTTTATGTCTATGAATTGAGCTCACACGATCGATGAGGATAGATTTTCTTATTTGCATTAGCAACATTTTGGTGGCCCTTTCATGTGATACATGAAAAAGTTAAATCCAACATTCATAGTTATGAATTTCTAATGAGTAAACTTATACTTGATACTGACCTAATCTTTTAATTATGATCATTGTGTTACTAGTTGGCACCACTATACTACATCAACACTGTTAGGATAGTCTCCATAATTTTCTCAATCTATCAGATATCCCAAAGCTCATGTTTTAAAGTTTTATTATGGTTTTTTCATTTAACACCAAGAGATTGAAGAATCCAATGATGTATATGGTCAAAAAACTCAAACTTGGAATTTAATGGTTAGATTAATGTGGTTAGTAATAATGTTGTCAATTTAAAAATGAATTTAGCAATACTTACCTCAACTTCCACCAACATCTTCTCCATGAAGGACTCCATACCATTATTTTTCCAGTCCAGGAAAGATATTGGTGCCAATACATAATCTATAGAAATAACACCAAGATATGATCCCAAGTGACTATAGAATATTATAAGTGATTTTATTCTCGTTTACCTTAATATGATCATGTGTGCTTGGCAACATATTTTGTATATTGACATATATGGCATTCCCACAACATCATACGGTGGCACCTTACTTATCTATATAGATAAAAATAAGCATAATAATCATACAAACTTAACTAAATTTTAGAAAATGAGAAAATCGTACCTATGAGCCATATCCTATCATCTGAACTCAAAGCATATATGCAATATTAATGGCAAGGAGGTTGTTGCGTCTCACTGCCTCGATCTCTTATTATGAATCTAGGTATATTGGAGTATAGGGGTGTTAGAGGCCCTGCTACTTTTCTTGGACTTTTCTCCCCTTATATAATAGTAGACATGATGAAAGAAGTTTATTTCATTGTAATCCAAAGAGTCGTGTTATAAGGAACCAAATGTACAAGTCAAATATTATACATACTACACATAATCTTAAATAGATTAAACCCATTGCTTGCTAAAGCAAGATGAACACTATTTAGATCAGAAGCAAAATCAAGGTATTTAAAGTCAAAGGATTTTTAGGCTTCTCCATCAACAAGATGTCGCAACAACCCATTTATATTTTTTTTATTTAGCATGTCAAATCATCCCTTCAGCAGATGTTTAGGCTTTGAATAATTTTTAAGTCTAGGAATTAATGAAAAATATCAAACAACTTTAGCAAATTTTATTTGATTATTCTTCCCTCATTCAAGACTCTATTTAGTTCCATCCCATCTTTCAGAACCATAAATATGACACACCACTTGATCATATATATTTATTTAAAAGAGACAACAATCACTTGGACATGCATTTATCTTTGTATATCCAAGATCGAATGCTTTCATTATCTTCTTTACTTCATATGTATTCTTATGCAACAAAGTGTAATGCCCAAAGACATAAATTAGAAGAATTATCTATTTTATATTTTAATCATCTATTAGAGCTTCTATAAAATCATCAATATAACTCAATGCATCTAGCAAAAATAAAAAAAATATTGCATATATCAAATCTTTCACTATATGCTTTTATCAAAATCTCACTCTACATAGTCCTGACTCCTTCCTTGATCTTTATAAAGGATATCAAAAAAATAAGCTTACAAAACTTAACATAAACTAAAAACTTACTAAAGCTTTCAATGCGTTCAAAAAATCAAAATGCATGCTCATCACAATAAATAAAAATCATAGCTTTCAATAAAATCAATGATCGGTCATTAATAGTACGAACTAATAAGATCTATAATGAAAAGTAGGAATCATTATGCTAAAATTCATAAATCTTATGAGAAAGTAAATGTAGTAGGAAACAATGTAACAATATTGCAATCATTCAATATTACCATTCTCTCTTTGAGATGAATAAAAAATGTACATGTATCACATTAGTAAGCTATGTATCAATTAAACTATATCTATACATGAATGAGAAATGCATGAATCAGTTACCAATTATTTTATGTGCTATCAACATGCATCAATATCATGTTATTCAACAAGGCAAGACATCTAACTTTAATATGATATTTTCATCCTTCCATCTATCATCCATGAATCTTATCATTTATTTATTAAGTAAATTATTATTATATGTAGCTTTTAATAATCTACAAAGAATCGTTATTCTTTGCCCATAAACATAATCAGTCATTAGTTACAAGCCAAAAATGGGAGAATACCATAAACCATCTTTAATGAAAAGCCTATCAACCCACTATCTTGTATACAATATTATGTTTAAGTGCCAACATATATTAATTTTAGTGCTAACATTCAGTCCTCATTGCTTATATATAATGACAATTTACATAAATTTTAATAATAATCTAAATTACAAATTCATTCTATAAAGTACATTCTAATATTCTAGTTGGTTGTATACCAAAATCCGAATTTAGTGCATATTCCCTTCAAATCAATTTAAGCTACCATTTCCTTTTTATATATGATTTAATAAGCTAGACAAATAACTCTAAAAAATAACAATCAATATACCTGATGAAATTTCATAATATCATAGTCAAAATGTGCATATCTATCATATATAAAAAATTACATGATAAAAACTCAATAAATCAAGAGAAAAATATATGTTTATTACTCTTGAGAAGATTTAAATCAATAACTTAAAATTATAGAAAAGTAAAATGGGATTTAGGCTACTTACAAATAATAAGAAGATTTTTCCTAATGGGGGCAACAAACAAAAATTACAAAAAGTAGCTTTCTCTCTAATTCTTCTTTCCTTTCCTTTTCTCTCTCTCTCTCTCTCTCTCTCTCTCTCTCTCTCTCTCTCTCTCTCTATATATATATATATATATATATATATATATATATATATATATATATTTGTTATAGTGCATGAAAGTAACCTAGCACTATTGTGCCGTATGTGATTCCAAAGTTACTGTAGAACAGAGAGAAGTGGTGCCAAGTGCCACTCTCGTGCACCACTTCTCAATGTCACTGTGCTTGAAAGCATAATGTCATAGTGTTACTACAGGTATAATTTTAGTAAATCATATGATCCAAAATAGTGTTGTTACATAAAGCACCATAAAAGAAAGCATTAGTTAATAACACTAGCAATTGATAAAAAATATATATATATTTCATAACAAGAGTCTAAGCACTTTAGATGAAATAATGCAAGATGAAAGATAGTTTTGGGAATGACTTACAACAAGGGTATAGTTCTACTCCTCCTTCCAGTATTAAATTATAAAATTTTATAACATCATTATTTGGTGGATCTATGTTGAACTCATTATGTTCATCCTCTAATTTTATTTTGGCATTGCTTGAGCCGAAGTTGTCCCTTAATTGTCCTTCTAGCTATATCATTTGTGCTAGGTTGTTCAATTTGAATTGGGACTTCCTCAACATTAGAGGTAGCAATTAGTGTTTCATGTGGGGTACCTTCAGCTACAGTAACATATTTCTCTCCATGTCTATTTCATACAATATTCTAGGAAAAAATTTATTTGGTTTGTAAATGTGCCTTAACATCTTTTATATAATAGAAGTATCGGTTAATGCATAATTTGCTTGGACATAGAATTTATTGTGCTAAGTTTTTAATTAGACTTGCAAATTCTAAAAATATGTCAACATCTTTAACATAACCACAACTCCATTTGGATTTGGTTATCCAACTCTTATCCATTTTAATTGAGAAATGAAGTTTCAAACTATTTCTAAGAAAAATAATTTGCTCAGTTAGATCAATTAGTTCATCATTATTTAATTGGTATATCTAAGATAGAATTATGATTTCAAATTTACATACATAACATAATGTAGAGAAATAGTACTGAGAAATCTAAGCACTGTCAACTTAAAATTATTTTAATTATAATTTTGCATACTCTTTTCACCACCATTAACATATGCTAAAGGAGCTCCCAGAGAACCTTCAAGAGCTATTGTTTATATTATTAGCTAGTGGTTTTTCTGCAACCTCAATCTTAGTAGACATCGTCCAACATTGATATATTGTTCCTCTAACAAAGAAAAATCATAATAATATGATCCATAAAATCAAAATAATAAATTAACCAACTAATTAATTACTCAATTTAAAATTAATTATCAAAATTAACCTTTTCACTAAGTAGTTGAGCATTCCTTATAAATCAATTGTGTTTCAATCTTGATCAAAGATCAGCTGCAATTACATGAACCATCGTTTCATTTTTATGAGAATGCCAGTTGATGATAATCTCAAAACCCAAAATGGAGCAAATAGCAATGCAAAAGTAAAATGAGCCTTCATTGCCATATTCTTTCCCTAAAAGAGAGTTATCACTTATCTTGGGAGTTAAAGAGGCTAAACTAGCTGAGTAGGGCCCTATTAAACTGTCAGTGAGAAATTATTATGTACGGTCATCGGATCGTTCGGAGGTGAATCAAATGCGCCACGTCACCTGGTACACAGCTGTAATCAAATGCGCCACGTCACCTGGTACACAGCTGTACACAATACTAGTACACAGCGAAAAAGTAACGTGGCATATCCTGATTCACCTACGAACGGCATCCGGTGACCACACAGAATAATTTCTCCTTTGTTGGGAGTTGAGGCATGCTTGCTCAAAACTCAAACATTTAAAATCATCCGTTCAGTTTGGGTATCATTGTTCCATTAAGTTGTACAAACATTTAATGAATGCCTATCAAATTTACAAAAAAATTGTTTAAAGGGAAGGAAGCTTGATTCAATGCTTCCAAATCAAATATTGTAAAAAGATTCAAAATAGCTTACAGCATATGCAACACACGTTTAAAAGAACACAATGGAGGGCAAAGTTTTTTGACTAACAGGTTTGAGCCATTCCGCCAAAGAACTGTAACAATTACCAAGCTTTGATAGTGTTTCTTACACACATGCGTTCCACAGCTGTTCGAAAGTGATGGATTTCAGTGCTGCTTAAATATGGTTTCTTTCTTTCTGTTAGGTTGTCTCTATTCATGCTGCAAATTGAAGGACAAGCTCCTTGGAAAGAGTATGAAGATTTCTCTTTTCATTACTGCTATAAAGGTCCTTTTAATATTTTCCTGATTTTAATCAGACAAAACTTGTATGCCATAAAGACTTTTTTCTTAGATATATATATAAATTTTTTCTTAGATATTCGTCAACTATAGTTTGCATTTTAAATTATCAAAAAATTTTATAAGCATATCCAGGGTGTTTTAATTTTCTGTATCATAAGGTAAAGAAAGAGACTTGCCTAGGGCAGTAAACGAACAGAGCCAAGTCGAGTATGTGCGTGTTCATATTTGAGTCTATTTATTATTAGCTTGTTCAAGTTTGATTTGAGTTCTTTTTATTTGTATTCAAACTTGGTTCGTTTAAATTAATGGTGTTCATATTTGGTTTATGTTTGATTCGTTACGTGCTTATCTAGCTTTAAACAAATGAGTCTTATCAAGATACAAACAAGTTCTATTTTAGATGTTCATTAACTTAACAAACAAGCCTTATCGAGTCTTTTATAAAACAATTACATCGTGCATGTTCATGAACATATATAGCAAAGTTTTTTAAACTATCAAACATGCTCATTCACGAACATATCTAACAAGTATTTTTTATTTATCGATTGAGCAAATTCATCAACATATCTAATTAGTATTTTCAAGCTACCAAATGAGGTTGTTCACGAAGAAACGATCAATTATTCATCTTATATTTTTCATGAAAACTATAAAAAAACAATCTAACAAACATGAAAAAAGGTCTCTTGTTTATAAAATTTATAAAAGTTATTAATTAACAATTATTATATCATTATGTTATAATAAATATGAAATATTTATGTTTTGTATATTTATCAATTTTATAATCAATATTAATCGAGTTATTTACGAGCTTATTCACGAGTTCTTAATAGAAAACAAATTGAGTTTTTTATCGAGCTTAATGTCAAGCATGTTCAGAGCTTTAAATGATATTGTTTGCAAACATAAATGAGTCAAACATAAAATTGTTCAAGCTTGTTTAAGGATCGGTTATTTTAAAAATATTCAAATTTATTTGTTTAGTTAATTAAATGATTACGAACAAGCTTTAATTAAATCGAACAACCAGTAATTTATCTAATGCATAGTTCGCTTGCAACCCTAACTGTTACCCTCCTTAAACATTGATAGGTTTAATTAAGACAATTAAATTTCTAGCTCTCTTGACTATCAACATATGGAGAAAAGCAATCTTGACCCTCTATGATTTATGATTTTTTTTTTCTTAATTTTCTTTTGCATTTTGTTCAAATTTTAGGTCCTTTGTACCTTCAAAGATCTGATTTTTTTTTTCTGTACAAGAAAAAATTATTGATTTTAAAAAACATTTAACTTGCTTTCTCATTCAAATTTAGAACTAGCATTGATGGTATTTAAAAAAAAAATATTATTATTATTATTATTATAAAACAAAATTATATGATAAAACAAAATTTATAATTGATAATATTTATTCATCATATTCATATTACCTAGTATATACAATTTCTTCCATGGAGACTTCAATATTTTGTAAATGTTACCCCATGGAATCTTCTTTCTCTAAAACGACAATGAATCTTTAATTTTGTTTCTTCCTCCCTTAACTAATACATATAAAGATTAAGATCCATGGCACAGCAATTAGCCAAGTTGACTAACGAGACGAACTGCAGTGCTTAGTCTTGCCTAAACCTCGACTGAACCATTAGCATTCACTATGTTAACGACTTCCACCTCGGGAACCTTAGTCACCGCCGGCAAGAATTTCTTGAAGGCAGCGGTCGCCCAGTCCCAGGCGTTGAGTAGCACGAATACGGCGATTCCGCCGATGAGCCCGTACGCAATGGAGTATGTAAGTGGCATCAAGATTAGAGTTATGAAAGCTGGAATTCCCTGTCTCATATCCGCCCATTCGATCTCTGTCACCGCCTTCATCATCATCACCCCAACAACTATCAGCGCCGGCCCCACCGCCCATGGAGGTATCGACGCCAGCAATGGCGTGAAGAACAGCGAAAGGATAAAGTACGCCGCCGCCGTCAGCGCCGTTAGCCCTGTTCTTCCTCCTTCCCGGATACCTGTTGACGATTCTATAAACGCCGTTACCGGCGACGTCCCAAGTAGCGAGCCGGCGACAATAGCTGTAGCATCGGACATGAAGGCGAAGTATTGCCCTTCAAATTCACCTTTCTCATCGACGAATCCGGCGAAGCGCGCCATGGAATAAAGAGTGCCGGTGGTGTCGAGAATGTCTACGTAGAGAAAAGTGATGACTGCTTCCCAGAAACGGCCGCGGGCGATGTCGGAGAAGCTGAGGGCGCCGGCGGTGGAACTTATGGGATGAAAGTCGACGACTTTTTTGAAATAGTTGTAGGATTTGTTGCCGGTGGGGGTGTCGGGGAAGGCAGTGACGGCGGTGCCGCGGAACCAGGAAATGGCGGTGACAAAGACGATACCGTAGATTATGCCCCCATTGATATTTCGGATGAGGCAGTAGGATATGATGAGGAAGCCGGCGGCCGCGAGCCAGAAAGTTGGGCTCTGCATGCGACCGTGGAGGCAGAGGAGGTCGCCGGAGACGGTGGCGCCGGGGATGAGGGAAAGGGTGCCGTTTGGAAGGGTTTGGACAGGGGCTAGGGAGGCGCGGGAAGAACGCGGGCAAGCGCCAAGGGTGAGGAGAGTAGACGGGCTGAAGCCGATAAGCCCTATGCCCTGATTGTTCTGCAGGCCGATAAACGCGAGAAATAAACCGATTCCGACTGAAGACGATGACCTAACTGGGCGGGGAATGAGGCGGGCCAGACGAGAGCGGAAGCCGAGAAGAGAAAGGAGAAGGAACAAAACGCCCTCGATGAACACGGCGGCAAGGGCAGAGCGGTAAGGCACGCTGCCAGAACCGTGGAAACCGACAATGGAGTAAGCAAAATAAGCGTTTGTTCCCATTCCAGGGGCGAGGGCGATGGGGAGATTGGCGAAGAAACCCATTAGAACAGATCCGATTACGGATGATGCGGCGGTGGCGACGATGAGGTCGCGGCGAGCGCGGGCAACGCAATCAGCGTAGCCGGGATCGATAGCTGGTGGGAATTTGCAGGACGGAGAAGGGTGGAGGCAATCGGAGACGGAGCAATTCGCGCCAGAGTCGGAGACGATGGAGGCGTTTACGGCGAGGATGTAGGCCATGGTTAAGAATGTGGCCGTACCGGCGCGGAGCTCAGTGGTGAAGGTGGTGCCGCGTTCTGAGAGTTTGAAGCGCCGGCCAAACCAGGAAGACGCCACCGCCGCGTTCAAATTGCGGAGGCGGGAGGGCGGTGGATGCATGGTTGGCCTCCTGCCGGCGAGCTGAGGAAACGGGAAGAGAGAGTTTGCTGAGGGGAGAGATTTATGGGGTGGATTGGCTGTAAGACATTGGGGGTTTTAGTTCAGAGGATATATGCATCTTATGTAAATGTTTGTTTGTGGGCGGTTGTGGAATTATGGTGATCAGAAAAGTTTATTTTCTAGAGGGGAAAAAAATTAGGCCAAATTTTCGGAAGCAGCTTGGTTGAGGCAGATTTTAGGAGAAGCAGCGTGTTTGCGAAAGAATTTGTAAAGCAGCCAATACGCCAATGTTTTAAGCGCATAAATAGAATACGCGCATATAAACGGCGCATTCAAAGAATGCGTCGAAACGTTGTGCGCATTCTTTGAATGCGCCGACTTCTTAAGCGCAATCTTTGGATTGCGCTGAATGATCAGGCGCATTCTTTGAATCCTCTTCTGTTCCCCGTTTAAAATGCTTTTCCTTGTTTTCACGTTCGATATCGCAATATGATTGGGCAATGTTTTCAGTGAAGAGCTCTCTCAATAAAAATTTCAGTGTAACATGAAATCATGTAAATCTTAAATATATAATCTATTAGTTTTTTATAATATTTTATGATTGAATAAAAAGTAATAATCGTATATGTAAAAAAATTATAGTAATATACTAATGTATTTATATCCTAAATGAAATATTAATTTTATAATATATTAAAATGTTTAAAGTTAAATTAGGTTTAAATTATTTCTGATTTATTTACCGGATGTATAATAAAGATGGAATGAGAGAGAGTTTAGTTTTTATTTAATAATTTTAAAGAAATTAACATTTCTTGAAATACTTTAATGTGTTTTTTTTAAATGCGAACGACCGGTTAGCGCATTTTACTGATTGCGTTGTTTCTTTCGGCGTATTCCTGCTGTAATTTAAAAGTTTGTTAAATTGATTTAGATTTATTTTTGTTATCATTGTTTTATATAATGATAATTACAAATAATTATGAATGATAGATGAAGTGGTTTGAAAAAAATACTAGAAGCCAAAAGAATAGAAAATTGGAATATAAATAGTGCGAGAAGTATTTAACAGTAGTTCATGTTAATACATAACATAATGATCGAAAGCAACATAAAAAAAATAGTATTACATCAGGCTTAGTACTATGCGCATACGTGCTTGCAGCTGGGTTAAAGTTGGACAGCATAAGAATTTTTCTGTGAACTGCTTTTGGATGTTTTGCCAATCTTTGCTATTTAAGAGCTCCTTAATTTTTTTACCATCTTTAATATTTAGCTCTTGATATTTCTCGGATAGAAATGCATCTTGATTTGTATCCCAACTTTTATAAAGGATGCAATATTGCACATCAGCTATCGGATTGTCAACATTGACCACGACAGAACCGTCTTTTGCTCGGGCGATTTCACCAATTCTAGTTCTAAGAATACTTATAGGTGCAAAATGACTATTATGATCCCTAAATCTTTGTCGTATAAATTTCCAACCCATATCAGTAATTGTATCTCCACCACATACAATGGATAACGACATTTGATAACTTCATGATATACGTCCCATAAATTATCGTCCTCGTACCAAGACCATTCATGTAAACAACATCGAAAAATTTCATTCGCTCTTGTTTTCTCCTCCAAAAATTCATCCATGGGATATGACATAGACTTTGTCAATCGAATTGTACCATCATAGATCAACTTCTTTCTTGGAATAATATGTAGGAAATCCCTTGACGGTGAGCGCTTGATAGAGGAGATCCTTGATGATGATGACATGATTAGCTGAATATTTAGAAAATGCAATTTGAGTATTTATTAGAAATTTAATATGAAAAACTTTTTGTTAAAGAATGATTTGAAGAGCAAGAAGAAGTACATGAGTCTAATAAATAAAACAAATTATGAGGTGAGTACTAACAATAATCATAGATATTAAGCATGAACATAACAAGAAGAAGTACATTTTTCTAGAATATTATAACACCATCAAGTACATTTATGAGCCAAGGTAATAGGAGTGGTGCTGAACATATTATTTTATTTTTTTTAACGCACTACTTCATATTATTTAATAGATATCGTAGACGAGTTTGCAGCTGTGTTTGTGTCGGACAACAGTTGAAGTCGATCTGAAATTGTTGTTGTATTTCCTGCCAATCTTCTCCATTAAGAAATTCCTTTGGTTCAGCATGCTTAGAAGTCTGCGTTAACTGTTTATAAGAATCTAATATGTGCTTATCATGGCGAGGGTTCCAGTTAGAGTATAAAATACGATTGTCTATATCCATCATAGACCTTCCCAAACCGGGTTCAATGTCACCATTTTTAGTACGATAAAGTTCTAGAATTCGACCTTTTAGGAAATCAATTCCGACTAGGTGGTGCTTAAAAATTGGAAATCCTTCTTGTATACATTTCCAGCCCAACTCTCGACGTATATGATTGCCTCTATATTCCTTCTCCTTCATTGTATCTTCATGTAAGTGCCATAATAAGAAATCTTCATCTTCATCCCAAGTATGGATAATACACCTGAATAGCTCATTTGATGCTACCCTAGCTTCAAGGTCCTCATCGACAGCATAAGATAAGCTTCCACGCACCCGTATGGTACCCTCTCTAATCCATTGTTTGATTTCGGAACTGCTGCTAGCATCTAAGTTGTTGGAGTACATCGTCGAATAATGAACCTGACATAAAGTATTTGCAGAAGACCTTGAGTAGTATAGAATTTTTCTTTATTATTGATCACAAAGTAATGCATAATTAAATTAAGTCGTTAGCGCAAAATATCTTGTAACTACTATATACAAATAGTCGGACAATTTAATAAGGAGAATTCATATTATGAATAAAATTTTTATAACATATAGTTCAATCCCAAAGATCAATACTAGAATACATTTCAAATCTCATTCTAACGATGCCTAGGTAATGCCCCACTACTTGGAGTAAATCTATTTGGTGCCCTTCGTCTTCTCCTCTGTAATTGTGGCTCCTCTGATACCTCTGTCTCCTCCTGCTCAACCTCGGTGCGTTGCTGTGAAAGTTGTGTGCCTGGTTGAGCTTGAATACCTCCCGTTAACATCAAGTCCTGCTGTGTTGGGGACGAAGGTATTCCTACTGATGACATCCACTGTGGAATGGCCATTGGAAATAGAGATTGTCCACTAGGTTGGTGGTATTGTGGATCATAATAGATTTGACCTGTTTGACTAGACTGACCAACGTGTGGGCTCCAATGTGGGGTCGAAGAACCTGCTCCAGTGTAATCATAGGGCATGGATGGTATATGCATGGAATGACGATGCGGGTCCGGCACAACAGGTCGATGGTGCCTGCTTCCCATCGATCGTGACGGAGCATCAGAAACAGATCGTCTTGTATGTTGCTGCCCATGAGAGGTCTCTGGGCGATCTTTCCTTTGTTGCTCTGCCTCCGTGGTTGTATCAAAGGTAGTGTAATCGATATAAACTGATTATTGAACTCTGGCAGACAATTCGGCAACCTGATCAACGGCCATCTGCACTGAACTATTTTGTCCCCCACCCCCGGCTAGTGGCTCAAGTATCGCTGATGATCGTATATAGTAATCCGCCTAAAGAGTAAATTTATATGCATTATTTCAAATTATTTATATTATGTGAAATAATTAATATATGATAGAAAACAAATAAGTACGTACCACCAATCTCTTGCCAGGTGATCGAGGAAAGAAGGTCTCCGGAGGCTCAATTTGAGGTTGCAACAAGTAGATAGATGCCCAAGATCTATACCACCGTAGATAGGCTCCTACTTCTCGGTTGCTTGTCCCTACTGCTGGGGTGATAGGAACCACGTAAGCCCTTCTCTCCTTCCAGATCTGGAGGTAGTCACGGTATTGTATTGTCCAATCTTGATCAGCGCGACCCCGGCCATCGATGCGCCTGAATGATGGATCCATAGGCTCAATATCAATGGTTGGCATACCTGAAAATTGTCTAACAACCCGGTCAGGTAGGTGCCACTCTGCACGTTTCCAACTTATAAGAGGTACTCGTGCCCTCCAAATCTCTTCTCCATCATGATATTGTAATGGAAGGCTAGCTAGAACCGCTTGGGTATATGGCGTCATGATAACCTAGGGATATGTTACATGTCATATTGTAAAATATTTGATAAAATTTTAATTAAATTAATGACATCATTAAAATTTTATTATACCTGACTCATACGCAACCCATCAAAGTCATCTCTATACGTCATTGTATTGCCTACAGGAAGCTCACGTATCCTGTCTTCTGCCCACCTATAAATTTGTACAAACCATTGTTATTGAAATAATAAGAAAGCTTTTACTAAATAAAGCGTACTAACCTGCAACCCAGTGGCCGTCCTGCTAAGTCAATAATCTGAGGCACTCGCAGTGTTGGTCGACCAATGTACAATCTTTCCCATGACCAGACTTGTAGGAGTGCCACACATCCCGCTATATATGTTCTCGTTGGCCTAGTCGCGTAGCAGAGCTCCCTATATAGATGTGCAAGAACGGCACCTCCCAAAGACATCCTATTGAAGCTGTCAACATTCTCAAGTAGAGGTAACCATTGTAGTGACACATGACTCCGTGATGTATCTGGTATTAGAAAGCAACCAATCATGAAAAGGATGTATGCACGAACATGTCGTAGGAAAATATCTGGTGCCAGATCATCATAGGATTCTCTGTAAAATGTCCAGCGGAGCCAACGTAGTGGGAGCATCGAATCAATTTATGAAGAACCCATCCTGAAGGTCGCCACGTCTTCCTCATCGTTAGGGTCATGGTAAACTGTCTCCCGCCCGGGATGCGTACCAAGTAACTCATCACAGCAATTTGGCCACGTGGGCCAAATACGTCCTTCCCCAACAACATTTGGGCCAACCACTGCAGGTCCATCAATTCTAAGCCCGGGAGGATGTATCAATGACTTCAAATTCATTTCTGTTAATCGTCACAGGTTCAGGGCAACATCGAGCATCACGTTCGGCTCTTTGTATCACAGTCATTGTTCGTGGAACGAAGTGTGAGTGGCCTTCCTCAACCCACTTTCCAGATTCAGCAGATATCTTAAGGAATAGTGCCACGAGGTTATA
This sequence comes from Dendrobium huoshanense, assembly GCA_016618105.1. Lineage (NCBI taxonomy): Eukaryota > Viridiplantae > Streptophyta > Magnoliopsida > Asparagales > Orchidaceae > Dendrobium > Dendrobium huoshanense. The sequence goes on along the minus strand of CM028352.1, from coordinate 35,452,400 downwards.
GTAAATGGACATAATTAACCCTTGAATTGGAAGACCACGGGCTCGTTTAAGGACACCGTTAAAACATTCAGAAGCATTGGTGGTCATAATACCATATCGATGTCCTTCATCAAAAAGTAGTGACCATTTGGAAACGTCACGTTGTACTAACCAATCGAATGCCTCTACCTTTATCATTTTAATTTCATCCATCATTCGATTAAAATATGAGTAATCATCTGTATTTCCGGCAAAATACATTTTATTACTTAATCCCTCACTATCCGGAGTACCTAAACGACGAACCATCTTTTTAAAATTTTCACGCAGGTGACGAAGGCAGTGCCTGTGAACTGCATTTGGAAATACTTCCCTGCATCCACGTACCAGTCCGGGGTGCTTATCAGAAACAATGCATAACTTATCCCGAGCAGCTACAGTTGGTACTAATTCTTGTAGTTTTTGTAGGAACCAAATCCATGATTCATTGCTCTCCGATTCCACCACTGCAAAAGCGAGTGGAAATAATCCACCGTTCCCGTCAATTCCTACCGCAACCAATAGGGTACCTCGATACTTCCCAAGTAAGAAAGTCCCATCCATGCTCAAGACTGGCCGGCAGTGTTCCCAACCACATATACTTGCACCAAAGGCCCAAAAAAGACCTTTAAAGCGTGAGGTAGGCACGACTTTAATACTGTATACAGATCCTGGTTGTGATAATCGTAAGGCCTCCATAAAACAAAAAAGAGAACGATATGATTGTTCGTAGCTACCAAAGGTGGCTTCAATAGCTTTTCTACGTGCGTCCCATGCCTTCATATATGAAATCTTGATGTCAAACTTTGACTCCATTCTCGCAATGATCTCCTTCGGCTTCATGTCTAGTTGTTGTCTAATTATAGGAATGATAAGTCTGCATATAAACTTCGCTGTGCAGTTATGATGTCCGCTTGCCAAAATAGGTTGGGTGCAGGCGGACCACATGTAGAAAATTTCCATAACCCACCTAAACGTTTACTTCGTGATGCATGTAAGCGCCAAAGACAGGGACGATCAACATTTTCATGTTGGGCACACATGATACTCAAACGACTTTTATTTGACGTTGAATTCAAAAATTGAACATTATGAATAATGGACCAACCGTTAACTGCGGCTTGTAAATCTACCTTAGTTTGAAAAATTTGCCCTTCATATAAATTAACTGCAGAAGTTGCTTCTGTCGGGCTGATAATGTTTACACATGGAGCATCAAAATTTTCATCATCATCCCACTGTTGTGTAGTCCTAACAGTTTCAACAAATTCGTTATTCATGTTCATCCCATCTAACCCACCTAAATTTTGTGTGGCGTGATCTTCAATGTACCCTTGGCCATTAGATTCTACGTTGTTAAATTCTTCCATAGGACACTGGGAGTATAATCTTAGGCTATCATCATCTGATGAATTACTACTACTGTTATTCATCGTTTCATACCCTTCAACTTCATCTCTATCACCATCAACATGTTCACCCGTGAACGGCTCGTGTTGTGAATTACCGGGCATTGAAACTACTGAGGGTAGGATGTTTTGTGATTGTTCGTAGTTAGTTCTTTCCCAAGAGGGATGTTCAAGAACACTACGTCTAGGTTCAGTTCTTGGAAGCTGTTGCGTTGGATGAGTTGGCATAAAGGCCTCAGAGGTTGGTGTGGGCCTAATACACAAAAGTTAAATGAGGACAATAGAGAAGTTCGTTCAAATAATTAAGAAAACTAATAATTGGTACTCACATGTAAGCTTCTGCTGATGGGCCATCAGGTCTGCCGCCACTAATTTGCTCAACATCAACATAAACAACGACAGTATGTGTTCTGGCCTCCTTCAATATGTACTCACATACCTCATCATCGAAGACATTGGTCGCAGAAAATCCACCATTATCTCGGATACGACATGTCAGGGTAATAGTGTTTGTTGTTGGATTTATCCTTAGAGCACGCATAATCCTTAACTTTAACATTTCAAGAGTAATTATTCCTTCGATGAGGAACGGTCTATTTCTTCCCCCAATATAAGCTGGTGTGAACTCGCCCGAAATGCGTAACTCACCATCGAAATATAGCAACAACCGAGACATACTAAGAAGATAAGAAAAACTTATGTAAAAAATTTGCTGATGATATAACGTTCAAATTTACTTAAACTTTGCCCTACTTAAATGTCAATTAATTTTAAAGGTCCTTGGATCATTATCCTAATTTTTAATCTTTGTATTACAAATCCTTCTATCCTAAATAAATAATAGCCTTGCTATCTTGCATATCAAAAAGACTTGAATTCATAGTTTGTGAACATTTTAGAATAGATCATCTTTGATCTAATCCCATTAGAAGAATCTTTGATTTCTAAACATTGTCCGAGTTTTCTTTTATGGAAATTTAAGATATTGAACCCTAAGCTTGACATTAACGTACCAGCCATATCGTGAGTGCATTAATTGTTTTAGGGGTATTTTTTTGTTACACTAGGGTTGTGTCTTTGTCACATCGCTACACCCATTTTCAATGGTTTGTGCCTCCACTAAATGGTCCTTTCATTGTATTCTAACAATAAAAATGTGCTTATAATCCTAAAACCAAAAGAGTTTTCGACATTGTTTGAATTGTTTAAATTAGTCTTATAGGGGACATCTATGTCTAATAGTCATCTTCTTCAATCCATTTGTGGAAAATTTCAAGCTATCATGTCTATTTTGTGGGTCGGGATTGTATGCTAATGGATCTTTGTACCAATTCTCAACATCAAACATGTTCTCTTAAAATCTTCCTTGATGAGGATAATACCCAACCCAAAGTAAATAATAATGTAAATAATATTAATTCATCATAATGAGGTTATTAAACGGGCCAGGTGATGTTGATTTTTATAATTAATCAACCATTTCTTAAATTTTGATTGCCTTTCAAAACTTAAGATCTCATCTATCAGATTAATCAATTTATTTTTGTCGAACTAGTCGCTCCTTTAATGAACGTCACATCAGTGTACACATGTGCTTATAATTAATAAAAAAGAAGGTTTTCAAACATATTAATATTATAGAAATTATACACATTAGAAAAATTCATGGCTAATACTCTTTCTCCTCAATTTATTTTCACATACTTTAAAGTTATTTTATTTAGAGGGTGAGGGGGTGGATGGTACGGGATATTTTTAATCATGCTCAACCTCAAACTTGTTCTCATAAAATCTACCTACATGACGATTGTTATCATAAAAAAATTAGTTGTTATTGAATAATTCTCAGTTGATTTTGACTTTCATAATTAGTCTTTGTGGAGAATGATATTTCTCAAGCATTCTTGGATGTCATTTGGATTTGGTTCTTAAGGTTTTTTTGTTTGAATGTTTATTTGTAGAGGAGATTATGATATTAAGTTTTTTTTTTTTTAAATTTCTGCAAAAAAAATTATATCAAGCTACAACATCCATCATTAACAACCAAAATTTGTTATTCTTTAAGTCTCTTTCACATTAAAATCAAATACCATCCCTATGTAAATAAATTTGAGGCTCCTTAGCCTCTTCCTCATTGAATGATGATCTTTACCTCAGTGATAGAGAATAAGAACTTAGTATATATGCTTATTTCAGTTTCCTTTATATCATGATCATAATCAAGATGTTGAAAATTAGTTTTATAGTTTTACTTTTAATACTTATGTTGTACATTTTTTCAAATATTTAGTACTGTAAAATTCATGTGTAGATTTGGAAGAAGATTTTTTTGCCTTAATTCTTTTTCTTTGGCTAAAGGTATGTCGCATTAGAAGATAGAATATTGTAATTTAAATCTATTTTATTTTTCACATATTTCGTAATAAATTTAAATTTTTTTTAAATTTAGAATCTAAAAAAATAAATATAATATTTTGAGCTTGGTAAAAAAAATTTTGAACATAATAATTGGCATCCAAATTGTCTTAAACATCAATGTTAAGTTACGTAAAATATAATTAAATATTATAGAGTACTAAATATTTTGTACTATATGAGTAGTTCAAATTTCTAATACATTAAATTTTAATACTACATTTGATTTATTTTAATTCAAAAATATTCCCTTTAAATAACTTTAATTTCTTTTTTACTAAAACCAAACATCACCAAAATGAAATACAACGGCACACCAAAAATTATCCTAATTATGGATTTTTTTTTTCAAGATATATATAAATCATATATTTACACCACTAATAAATGATTTTTCTAAGAAGATGTAGGAAAGTCATCACAAACGAAACCTTAGAGGAAATTATTTTTTAAATAAACCCTAAACCAACTTTCAGTACAAAATTTTTTTAACTTATATATTTTGTTCTAAAATATTATCTTAAAATACAATAAAAAAGCTGTTCAAAACAAACCTAAATATTGATTAGGCACTAAACTTTTTTCTTTCCCTAACCATATTTCACTATACATGACGCTATCCTTAGGATAGGCCTGAAGTATTTCTTTTTCTATCTGTAATGATCTTTAAGTGTGGACCCACACCATTAACAAGCCAAGCCCAGGCAACAGCTAACTTTCCTAGCTCAAAAATAAGTGGTCTCCATTCATACAACTTACAAGGCTTCAGAAATAAATATTCTACATACAAGCAGTAAGAAAGCGGTACCAAATGAAGCCTTTATCACCGCACGAGCTTCAGTGTCGTGCTAGGATAGGCAATGCTTAGAAATAATTTTTTTATTACCGCAAGTCTTATGCTTGTTTGCCCTGCTGCTCAATGAAGACCCAAACCAACCCCATTCACTTCAGCCATGGAAATTTTGACAGCTATTCAGAAGTAGAAAACCATGTCTCTAATGTCATAATTAATTATATTAGCTGTATCTACAACTGAACATATCTGAAATTTCAATGGAAGCACTCAACAATGGCATTTAGCACTCAAGCATTAAAAAGAAGACTTGAGAGTACAGTCAAATACTTCTTAGCGCAGAAAGACAACATCAACATAAATTTTAAGTAGAAGATTCCATAGGCAACCAAAAGATACTATTTAGGCATGTAATCAGATCAAGTGGAAAGAATCCAGAGTATAAATGTGAAAAAGTCCACAATATCTTGCACTTCAAGGGATGATCTGGTAAGATTGTTGGGACTTTTTTACAAGAAAATTGTATGAGAGAAAATGAAAATCAAGAAAAGTTTTGGTCTTATATGAACTGGCAAAACAGCCTAAAAGATGACAAAGAAAAATCAAATAATACAGAAAGAAAGCATAATGCACACTTATTTTAACGGGATATAAATTTCCAAAGACCCAAAACTTCTTATTATGCAGGAACACTATATAGACTATAATATGCAAACCATTCAAAAAAAAATGTATAACTAAACAGCAAAAAAAATTTCTAACCTTCAATTCCTCTGTGAATAAAAACTGAATCGCTACTTCAGTGCCTTCTCCCAGCCTGCTCTCCTCGGTTTTTATAAGCAAAACAAATCACCTACCCAACCCCCTCAATCACTCCCAGCACTGAATGCCATCATACCAACCACCAACCACCCCACGACACTGAATTCGCGCTTAATTTCCGGATCTGGTCGGGGAACAGACAAAAATACACAAGAATGCGCCAGCCTTATAGACGCATTCTATGAATTACGCCATATGTTTCGGCGCATTCTTTAGAATACGCGCGCGGAACGATTACACGCATTCTAAAGAATGCGCCGAACAGTTACGCGCATTCTAAAGAATGCGCCGAACAGTTACGCGCATTCTTTAGAATGCGCGTTACATATAAGCGTATACTTAAATGCGCCATCTTCTATAGCGTAGTTGCTGCTTCTCAAATAATTTTGAAACTACGCTGCTTCTCCTAATATCGGCATCAAGCACGCTGCTTCCGAAAATTTGGCCAAAAAATTAGATCAGCGGATTTTGATTAAATTTTTTTAAATGAATTAAAAAGTTTTAATTTATTTTAAGAAGAATACTGTACAAATTATGTGAAATTTTTTTTGAAGATAAATGTACAGAATAATATTTTTATCATTTGTGCTTAAAATTTTTCAATATATTATTATTTTTATGATTACATATAAATATTTTTATATCTTTTTAATTTTATTATATATTTCATAGAATTATTTTTATTATTTTTGAATTTTATGAAAAAATATAAATCTATAATATAATCATGAAACTTCCAACATGATTTTCTAATATATATATATATATATATATATATATATATATATATATATATATATATATATATATATATATATATATATTTTAATATATTGCATTATAGATTCAAGAGCTTCAAAGCTCATCTTGATTATTTCTTTGTCAGAATAATTTGATATAATTTAAAAAAAAAAAAAAGATCTCAATTTTTTTTTTAAATTTTGTAAGGATATTTATAATATATATAACTAATATTAAACCCATTTCAAAATTGATCAAACTTTTAAGATTTTTTCTAGTTTTTAATCATATATTATTATTTACAATTTACCTTTTTTTTGTAAATTCTATATATATATATATATATATATATATATATATATATATATATATAACAACCTTTTAAAATTAACATATTTGATTAGAAAATATTGTCTCTCGCCATAAAAGTTATTGAAAAAAAAATTATTCAAAAAACTTAAAAAATTATAAAATAATAATAAAAAATTTGAATATTAAAGGAGAAAGACATTTCTCGTTTGCACTTTGCTTAAATTTTTCCCTCTGCCGAATTCCCATTTCCCAACCAATGAAAGAGGAGATTCCACTTGACTTGTAATCAGAAATGGCGGTACGCTGGAAAGTCAAATTTGCTTAACTTTGTCTCACTCTTCAGCCCATTGGTTACCTCATATTAAGAAAGAAAGAAATAAATAATATAAAATATATTTAAAATATATTAAATTAAATGATTTATTTCCAACATTATAAAATATCTAAAAATTAGGTACTCCATCTTTTATCAGTTTCTCACTAATTTTCTTATAAATTATTAAATTTTTTAATGACTTCATTTATAAATTGATAGTTGCAACAAATACGAAGATTAAAGAATTTTCAATTTTGAGTAAAGAGTGTTAAAATATCGGTTTGATCGTTGGTTGAAATTTAGACTTTTTTTTTTTTTTTTGCTATCAGTTTGATATTTTACTTTTCTATTAAAATAAAAAATTAAATTAAATTAATTTTTTCAAATATTTAGTCAATAAAGTGATGTAAATAAATAAGTGCATAATTATATATTTTAATAAAAATTATTAGATATTTTCTTAATTTATATAATTAAAAGTTAAAAATAATTGAGTTTAATATTAAAGTTAATTATATTTTAGTTTAGGTTTTGACTACTAACGAAGATGTATTATGTTCCAATATTGTGTTTGTAATGTGTACGTGAATTTTCTTTAATTAGCACCAGAAGTTCCTAAAAATAATAAAAGGTAATGTCAACATAGTCTTATCCTTACTTTTACTATGAAACTATTTGTGATTTATTTTTATTTTTTTAGGAGTTGGCAGGGGACTTTTTGAGTCAATTAAGATAAATTAAACTTTCACATGTAATACATACATAAACTTCGAATCAAATATCTTTTGATTGATAATCAAAACTCTCAATCAACTAATCAATATAAGTTGTGTGAGATGTCCTTCATAAGTGGCAAGTACATTGTTTTTTTTTTTTTTTTGTTTATTTAGTCTAAACTCTTATGATGTTATTTTGATTCAACAAAGTCTTGAAGTTTTTCTATGACTTGCTGCTTATTTGGAAGATGATTTCTTGTGATTCTCAAGTCATGAATCATCGCTAATGTTGTCCTCGAATATTTTAAAATTGAGTGTCATATGAGCTATTTGATACGACACAATTTTTAATGACATTGTAGGGGTGTCAAAATAGGGTTGTAGATCGAATTTTTGTCAAACCTGATGTTAACCTACTACTGTTTGAAACAAACGGAGAACCCGCCCCTTTTTTCCAGACGAGTCAGAAATTCCAACTCAGATCTGACTCGTGTGGGTTATTGGATTGACCTGACCCAACCCGCTAACAGATTACGGGCGAATGTGTGTAGACAAGATTGGATGCGTGCAAGGGATCACGTTGTAGTGTTGATGCGAGCGGACGGGCAAACCCGACGAGATCATGTTGTGGTGTTAGTGCGGGGTGCAGAGTTTGGAGCAATGGATAACATTCTTGTGCAGGCTAGTTCTTGGGTCAACCTGGGTTGATTTTGTGTTTCCGGGTTAAACCGAACACGACCCAATTTTATAAATGGGTCGAAAAATAAAACCCGAACTCGGCCCGTCTGGAAAACAAGTTGACCAGAACATGAAATTTTTCATGTAATATCTGAGTTTTATTCCTAGTCAAGTCAAATATTGACACCCCTATAGCATTGTATGCAACATGGTAGTTGAGATAATCTTGAAGACACTTCTTAGAGAGTTCTACATCTCTTAGACAGTGAAACCCATATTTAAAATAAACTATAATAATGTAATCAATTTCACAATTTTTTTATTAATTAATATAAGTTACAAAGTGAAAAAAAAAATTATTTATTTTAATTTATAGTTGATTCCAAATACAATAGATGTGAGACGATGAAAATAAAAATTTGACAAACTTTTCGATTGAATTGGATTTACAACATGAAAGGGATCGTTGTAAATGAAGAAAAATAAGGAGATGAGAGGATACAATTAGATGGCCTCAGATGATACATTGTTTATTAGTGAATGACCTTAATTTAATTTAGACCAACTCTTTCATCTAGGTTTTTTTTATCAAATCTCTTGATCATAAGTCATAAAATAAAAAAGAGATGAAAGTACACATATAACCTAATTGAATAAATCCATACAGTGTGGCCAAGTTAGTATGGTCATGTGTCCACTACTAAATGCGCTTTTGGGTATCTGCTCTCTCTTCGTATCTTGAAGTATAATACGATAGATTGTTGGCTTGGTTCATTTTAATGATAGATGGCTTTTCCAAATGCCAAGGAGGATAAATTATGATATTTTAAAGTATGATAAATTATATTTTATTATTATTATTATTATCATCATCATGGGACTTAGATTTATGCACAGATGATGTTATAACAATACTACCAAGACTTGCAATATTCCATATAATAGAGAATAAAGTGAAGTTTTGGGACAGAAGAAGAGGGACGAAGAAGAAGAAAGAAGAAAAGAAATCAAAGATTTTAGAGAGAGAAGTTTTGAAATTTTATTTCCAAATGTAAATGCCCTCAAATGATCGTATATGCAAAAATTGATCTTTGATTGTTAGATTTATATGGTTTGGGGAAAAATTAAAAAAAAAAAAAAAGAAGTTATTTTTTCACCTTATAAAAAAATGAATAATACATAACAAGGCATAGAAGCATGTAGTTAGTGCATTTTTAAGTACACATAAACAATCTTTATAGTAATTTATTGGAAGAAGTCTCTTTGCAGTTGAGGTCACTGGTCCATAAGTGAAATCACTATTCTTCTAAATGAAGCTTCTGACCTTTTGATGAAGCCACCAACCTTGATTGGATATAGATGAATACTCCTTGGTATAGAGTAAGTGATTCCCAAACTGGAGCGATTTGACTTTTAAACTAGGTAATTAGGCTTGCTAATTGAGGAACAATTATTACGTCCTCTGACCTGACGTAGAGGTATGTTCGGCCGCTAATAACAAGTCGCCACGTGCTCTTACTCTTTGTTTGATTAGATCTTGTAAGCTTCTTTGACTTTAATATATGCTCAACCAGTTCTCCAAGATCCTAACAAGTTTGCCATCTTTACCTCTCTAATTCTGCAGACTTTTCTCGAGTCCCCTCAATTGAATTTGTATTAAATTATTCAAATATTTCGATATACTTTTGGTTCACTAACTCTCATATATTTATAATTTATTATAAAAGAGAATCGGAGAATAAAGAGGATCAGTGATTTAATCTTATCTCTTATGTATATCTTTCTTTTACAAAAGAGTTATATTTTCTAAGGAAAGAAATGTGATACACCGGAATCTAATTTGAAAATTTTATTCTTATATCTTTTAATGAAGAACAATCAGAACTACCTAATTTTATTTATTAATATAAATATCAGTAAAAGTGAAACTATTGATCAAAATATTAATATATATACATATGTATTTATTAACCCAAAAATAAATCATATGCAATATTAATGAATCATATCATCACAACATATCCTTCCATTCCTAAGTACAAAATAATAACTAAAATAAAAAAAAACAGAACATGAGAAATCCTGATCAGTTTAATACTCATGAACCTTTTTTCTAACTTGAAATCAATTAAACACATACACTAAGCAAAACATCCCATCAGATTACTAAAATCATATAATTGAATTCAAATCATGGTAAATGAACAATATTTATGTCAGCTGTCAAATCATATAGAAGTTTTGACCTCATTTTTGAATTAAGTTAACTAAACAAAATTCAAATTCAATTCAAATCTAACTTAAATTAAATCCAAATAAAATTCAAGTCCAAATCAAATATAAATCATCTCAAGTAATAATCCCCTTATTATTGTTATTTGACCCCCTACTCATTGACTAACAATCACCTAAATGATTGTCAATGATATGAGTAAACCAAACTCAATCAACTAAATTCAAAACCAAGAGTAAATAAAAAATTTCCAACCAAATATCAAGGCCAAGACCCCTTGTCCCAAAACCTATTTTGTGTGAGTTTTCAACCACCTCAAAACTATATCAAATGATATTGGATTCATGATTTATCAATCACATATTGATTAAACTTATCCCTAGGGGAAACCCTCCAAATTTGAGAGATTTCCCAACTCTCTAACCCCTAAAACTAAATTGATTTTAAAGGGTATGAAACCATTTAATATTTACAATCCATACCATGGGACTTTTTATCTTGTGGAAAATTGACTTGAGAGGCTTCCCTAAACCTTTGAACATGTTCATGATCATTCTCATGACATCTTAAACCAAAATTGAGCCTTTTGTAGGCCTTGGTTGACCTTAAAACCACTTCAACCCCAAACCCCAAAAATTACTAAAACCAAAATTTTCCTAAGTTTGAATATGGCTCATTCAAATTAAGAATTGAAACTTCCCCCAATGCATTCCAAACACCATTTCGGATGAATTGAACCTAAACTCAAGTCTCTCTCAACCTTGGTTGACCAAGTCAATCATGATTGATCAAAGGGGACCTTAAGCTCCCAAACTAGCATTTTGAATTTAGTGACCTCCCAAGTGCATGGAACCACCTCTATTAAGTTCAAAATATAAATTTGAAGTTGTTGGACCTAACCCCAACCCTGGTAAAACCTGATTGACCAAGTCAAATCATAGTTGACCAATCAAGCCTAAATCTAAATTAAATTCAATTACTTTGGTGAATTCCAATGCTTATCACCAAAGTAATTTGAACAAGTATTATTTTAGATTTTTCACCAATATTCATTGAAATAAACTACATACTACAGAGCTATAAAAACATTTAAATTCTAAAAATAAACTCATCCACTAAGTTTCTTTTATTTCTTCAAAATAAATATCTACACTATAGTACATGACTACATACAAAGCTATATAACTGAAAATTTAACTAGTCATGACTATACAAAAATTAAAATAGTAAAATACCCATGACCTTAGATCTGATACTAAACTGCTAGTTCATAATCTCTTTTCGCTTCCCATATCCTAAAAATAAAAAAGTAAAACCATATTAAGCTATAACAGTAAATCAAGCCACACAAAACAATTTAAATTTTTAAATATTCTTTCATCAAAATATTTAACTAAATTCTTAAAATTAGTTAAATGCAGTTTAAATAAATTGACGAGAGATGTAATAAATGTAGAACAATTATTTCCTGATTTAAATAATAATATTGAACAAACAAATAAATTAAAATTCATATCATAGAGTAATTGATCATATCATATTTCATGGACCCAAACAAAACCTCAAAGGATTCTGGCCCTTATGACTCACTTTTTCTTTATTCTTATAGCACCAAAATATATCACATATCTTTGTCTTAGATAGAATCTCAAAGAATTATAGCTTCTTATAACTCCTAGCAATTCCATGATAATGATAAATCTTAGAGTATTCTGGCCCCTTTTGACTACCAACATATGTAATTTAATCATATATACATATATATCATCACATGATAGTAATTAAAGAGAAATTGAATATATATCAAAATTGTGAAATTTTATATAATAGTATATAAGAGAAAAGCCTACTAGATAAAAATGCATATTTTTAGAAAATTACCAAATTACCAATGATTATGTAAAATGATTTTTTAGACTTTTATTGTACTACACCATTGTTTTTCAACATCCAAATAATTTTCATTAAATATAAATCCCACAAATTTTAAAACACCCATTGTAAAATTTCAAAAAAATATTCAAAATGTGTATAATTGTAATTTCTTTAACATATAAAAAATTACGTGGTGAAAGTTTTTTATGTGAAACGTTATCCACATTTTTCTCTAACTGATACAAAATTTTAATTAATTTTTTTTAAATTGCACATTTTTTAAAATTAAGATGGGCATAGTATAACTTATCTTGAGAAGAACAAGTTTCCCAATTGGGCCAACAGACGAAAACGACCCAAAATCACCCAAAACCAGGGTTTTCTCCTTTCTCTCTCCTTTTTTTTCTTCCCTAATTCCTTAAACATTCTATATTAAACATGTTAGCATATAAATGGAAAGAAATTTTAATAAATTTTATTATAAGTGAAATTAGATTTTATATTAAAATATTAAATATTCTAGTTATTTAATATTAAAATATTAATTTTATCTAAATTATTTTATATTTTTAAATCCAAAAAAAAAAAATCTTAAAATAACTAATGATGTCTAGAACATTTTAGTAAAATTGGTTTGAAAAATGGACACCTGATTGTTCTAAAAACCTCACTTGTATCAACAAGTATGAATTTCTTAAGAAATTTCAACAACGATAAAAAATTATAAAAAAATATTTTAATTAAAGCACAACAGTATAAATATTCCGGAGAAGATGGTTTATGATTTGGACATAGAATGACTCATGAAATAATTTTTAAATGCACGCTTCCATGAACAAAAAAATCTTGGAAAATTTTAAGAGTTTCACAATATACCCATCTTAACAAAAATATTGTCCTTGACATTTTCAAAATAGAATGAGTAAGAATAAACCTAAATACAACTATCATATATCTTATTCCTTCTTCCAAGTAGCCTCTTTAGCGTTTTTATGCTTAACAGTACTTTCACCTTGCTTCTATACTTAGAAGGTCCACCAATGAGCCAAAATTGGTTAGTTTACCCCTTAGGAATAGGTGATTCAATGGTCCAAATTTCATTGAATTTGGAATCCATTTGTCCTAATATCTAGGCAACCCAAAACTCAAATTTAAAAATGACCTAGGTTTTTAAGTAATTCATAATTAATTCAATTTAAATCTTAAAAATATTAATTAAAATCTTAATTAATCATATTATAATATATAATTAGAGAAAATTAAAAGCCCTTTTATTTGGAATTGAACTAAATTAAAAATTAATAACATAGAAAAATTATCAATTAATTAATAAAAATAATTAAAACTAATCAAAAAGTTCCAAAATAATTCCAAGAACTTGGAATCACCCATAAGAGTCATTAGTGACATTTGAGGGAGATTTTAAGGGGTTTGGGATTCTATATAACCAAAATCATAAATCCTCCATAATTAGGCTATTAAATAATATAAAAAAATATTAACACTTAAAAATTTCTCAACTAATTGTAAAAAACTCTAAATTGAAAAAACTCAAAGGCATTAGAATCCTCTCAGGGTATAATATTTATAAAAAATATCAAATTTATAGATATAACTAAAAATCAAAAAGTTAATTCTTTTGCCAACTTTAGTTCAAAAATATACCCAAACTTTGAAAAATTATAAAAATTGTAAAAAACTCTAAATCTAGCAAACTTAGTATCATTTTACTCATCTTAAGGTCTAATATTTATGAAAAATAAAAAAAAAAACTTTAGAAACTATTATAAATCAAAATTTCATAAAACCCTTTCGTTAATAAGTTAAAATATTTCAAAAATACAAAAAATTCAAAGTATGGTGAAATAAATCTCACGGCCCAAGTGTGAACTAAGGCAGTTACCATTTAAAAAATAAAATTCATCCAAATATAAATATTAAGACACTAATATCTAAACTCAAACTAAAATCCCCTCATCTAAAAATAAACAAACTAAAAACTAGAAAAATTTAAACAATAACACATCTAAGATACATCCAATCCACATTGCATGATTACACACTATAGATGATTAGTTAAGACAACCAACTCTAGTTCTAGGTTAGGCCAATGTTCATTTACATTTGCACAATGTGTGACATAGATTTTTTCTAAATTTTATGCAATTTTTTCTTGCATGTTGAATGTTATGATTAATGTATTGTGTGGTGTCTTATGATGTGGTGATTTTTATCTATTATCTGTGATGTGATGTGATAGGTGATATTTTTAATATGTTATGATGATTTGGATGCTCATAGAATTTTTTACAGGCAGTCATGTGATAAGTGTAAATAATGTTATATTTTATGTGTTAATTTGTTAGTAAAAATATATTAATTTAGTTGTGTTTGTGCAAAAAAATTAATATAGAAAATGGGAAATATTTTCAAATCTGGCACAACACCATGGCATCAAACATAATACTGTTATGGTGCCATCATTGACACCACCAGATAACCCAAATATGAATATGGTAGTGCCTAATCACTATTTGATAGTTCCTCAATATTGGAGTAGTCAGCACCACAAAGCACAACAAACTAACCCAATGTCGTAGCATCGAAGGAGTTAGTACCCACTCTTTATATGTATAGCATCGCAGAGCAAAATTGCAGTGCCGTTAAGTTAAAGGAGTGTCACGTGGACTTCACATAGCTTACACATCAGCAGAGTCATGGTACTATAGTTGTAACTATTTAAGCCACGATCTGCTAGTGAAGAAACACTTTTATTCATTAAATAGTGGGTCTATGTCAACAAGTGCTGCAGTGGAGAAAACCCTTTAACATTGCGATGCTAGTTCATTTTATGGCAGCCGCAGCGCAAGTGTCTTAAGCATCATGGCACCATAATTTGGTTTTTATATTTTCTATGAATAGTCAAATTGTTATGTTAGTTGGGGAGTTCAATCACTTAGAAAATGCATACGTCAAAGTGTCTCTCTGAAATTTTCGTAGAGTGATAACTCAGAGACTTTGGGAATTGCTAGATCCACTTCTTTTGAGTTTTGGTCCATATTTGTGGAATCAAACTTGTAAGTTCAAGGAGGAGTGTAGAAGAGAACTTTTAACCATTTGGTGATATATTTTCTTATTTACTTTCTTTTTTATATATTATTAATAAAAATGAGTTTGCTCTAATTATTCTTATTGCTGGCTAACTCCCAAAGTTTTAGATTGACGGTGTAAATTAAATATGGTATACTAATGATTTCTCTACATATTTAAATTAATTATATGATATTTTTAATATATCCGTTCGTCATTTAATAAACATTGTAGTTACATGTGTAGTTAATATAAAATATAATTTGGAGCCTATGAATACGAAAGTAGGAACAACCAGGTATGTTGGATTAGTATGATTTAAGCACAAGTATATTGATTATCATCTATCAAATTTTTAAAAACGGATTGTCATGAGGGGGTGATTAACAATACTTGCTTTACTTACTCTTTTAGGATTTCATTGGGTGATAGATTAGGACCACCTCACTTGTGGGTCATGGCAGACCACCTTATATATTAGGTTGCAGATCTATATAGGGGATATTATGCATCTTTAGGAAAGAAACTTATTTTCTAAGCCTAAATATTAAAAGTTCATCTATATTATTTCTACATTTAGAGTTAATTAGCATGCATTACATTAGAAACCAATTAAAGAAATTAAAATTTTAATTACATCGAGCATAATAATCATATATAAGTAAAGGGTCCAATTAGGACCTTCTATAGACATCGATCTCAATTTCAAAAAAAATTAAATATTAGCCTACCCATCTGTCATATAGATCAGACTTATGGTTTTAAAAGCGCCTAGGTGTTTTAATTAGCACTCCAATCCATGATGAGGTAAGGTTAGATTTGCATTTCATTAAATAGGCTTAGGTCACTATCATTTTGTGCCCAACTAAGACCTAGAATTTAGGGTGTGTTGAAACTCGTTCACTATGAATTAGGATGTTAAATCTAAGCTTATGTCCCACGACTAACCAAGAGGGGGGAGGGGTGAATTGGTAATTAAAAAAAAATAACCCTCTTTTTATATTAGGAAATGAAAATAAAACTTTAGTGAAATTTTCTAGAAAACATTTTTCAACCATAGATTTAAAAGTAAAAACACAAAAATAAAAAGCCGCGAAAAAATAAAGACACGAGATTTATAGTGGTTCGGTCAAAACCAGACCTACATCCACTCCCCGGAGGCACCCTCCGAGTATTGCACTAATACCACTAGTGACTCGTTTTTTGCACCCACAACAATACGTAGAAGCCTTTACAAAACTCTCTTCCACAACTACCCGGTGTAGCAGAGAACCGTCATCCTTTTACACTCTTCATAGTGTTGGCAGAGAACCCTTCGTCTTTTCACACTATCCTTTTGTGGGTAGAGAACCCTTCGTCCTTTCACACTCTCCTAGTGTGGGTAGAGAACCCTTCATCCTTTCATACTCTCCTTGTGTGGGCAGAGAACCCTTCATCCTTTCACACACTCCTAGTGTGGGAAGAGAACCCCTCGCCCTTTCACACTCTTCTAGTGTGGGACAAATATTGGTTCGTCCGGATAAAATTTTTCCAGAGAGCAACTCATCCTAGGACGATTATAAATTTTGTCTGAACGAAAATTCTCCAGAGGAGATTTTGTCCCGGGACGAATACACTTCATCCTGGACGAAAATACTACAGAGAGCAACTCATCCTGGAACGAATATTAATTTTGTCTGAACAAAAATTTTCCAAAGAACATTTCATCTTGGGACGAATACACTTCGTCCTGGATGATAAGGACTTAGAAAAATTTTCTTCAATTCCCATTCGTTTCATTGCTCTTACAAGGAGATAACTAACCTGATCGTCCCGTACGAACTATGTTCATCCCGTACGATTAATATAAAATTTTCAAGATCTCCTTAAGTGTGTGTTTATTCACTTAAATACAATCACTCCTTCTCAAACTTAATTCAAAGAAAAATACAAGTTTTAAATACACAAAGTATCTCATGCTGAATTTGATTTGAAGTCTTCATAGTCTGGATTTTGATTTTCCTAGAATGTTAGTACACACAAGAGTAAAAACAAATTTTCCAAAAAGTGTTAAGAGATAACTACACATAAAATAATAATATTTGAAATTATCAAAACTATCCAAGTTGCAAGAATGTAAAACATACATATAACAACTCTCTTAACCATCTCCCCCTTTTTTATGATGACAGAACAATTATTGTTTATATAATTTTAAATTCTAAAAATCTCCTAAACTCCCTCTGAATTGATGAACACGTGAAAATAAGGAGGCATTTTTAGAAATATAAAACAAGCACACAACATATACAACATACACAAAACACAAAACAAAAAATAAAAACAAACACACATACAATATGAATCAAACAATTGCGATACAATACCACGATATAAAAAATTTCTCCCCCTGTTTGACAACAGCAAAAAGTGAATAAGAAAAAGACATGAAATGTAAGCAGACATATGAAAATTATTTTATTAGTGGCACGTTTTTGTGCATCTTTTTACTTGTTGGCTTATTTTGTGCTTCTTTTTCAACTTGCAAATCATTGCACATTTCTTTTGTTTTTTTGTACATTTGTACATTTTTCAAGAGTAAGTTTGATCTTTCCAAAATCAATAATAAAAAATTTCAAATTTTTCTAAGTGAATAAATATATATTGATAAGTTAAATATAAAATAAGAAAACATCATAGTTGCAATAATAATATTAGAATTAATGTAGTCTAAATAAGAGACATGAAATTGACTATCTTAATTATATCAAGTTATAAGCAGAACTTAAATTTAGAAAAAATTAGATTTTCTAATGAATTTAATTTTGACTTGCATTTCAAAGTATAGCACTATTAAGATAAAAAATCTAATAACTGCCATAAAGGCTAACACACATTTCAATACCATTAAACCCAAAATACGAGAACATATATTGATATCAATATGAGGATATTACAATCTAAGCTCAGGATATCATACAAAAATAAAACATCTAAAGAAAAAAAATACAACAAACTTACTTAAAACAACAACTAAAACACAAACTATATAAAATACATAAAATTAAGTGCAAATATCACTGAGAAGGACCCTAATCTGGAAGAGGAGGAGGAGGTGCAGCACCAAAGATGTTAAAATAAGTACTCATCATAAGCACATTGGTAATGATATCACTCATCGGATCCCTCATTAAACTCATGTCATGCTGATACTGTGTGGCCTGCTGTTGAAGATGAGTCTCAATTTGATCAAAATGAGTCTCTAGGCGATTAAATCTTTAAACCAAATCCTGATAATTTGGTTCATTAGCGGGTGTAGGTGTAGCTTCGGGTTCTTCCTCTATATCACTAATGACATGTGCTTTACTTGGTTCTTCTTTGAAGATTGCTCTAAATGATCAGTCATTGTAGTAGAGCAGTTCTTCAAACTCTTGATCAGGATGAACCAAATTGTATTTCTTGTCCAGAATATAGGCAACTAAATGTCCTAAGGAGATGTTTTTCTTTCTCTTATGCTCTACATGACCAATTTCAGACAGCCCATAAAGATAGTCAAGGATAAGTTGGGCTTCATCTATAGATTCTTTAGACATGATCAAGAATGTCACCATAGAAAGAAGAGGGGTTATATTGATTTTATCACCAGCTTTAGGAATTATAGAAGTTCTAAGAACATGCTAGATGATACGTGCATTTCGAACGAGATCAGATACTCTAGTCATATGTTCGTTCAAATTGTTTCCTCTAATCACATTATTAATTTCATACTATTCATAATCATAAGTGTTGATCAAGTGATGGGCTCTAGCTCTCTCTGTCCTTAAATTCAAAAAGACTCCTAAGTCAGCCTTGGTGATTTCAACTTTTTATTTAAAGACAAAAGAATGGATTATAGAATGATCAGAATTAAAGGGCATGTTGGCAAAAAAGTAGTGAAAGGTTTCTTTATTATAGAGATAGACGAGAGTAAAGATAAAACCAAACTGTGTTGAAGCAAATAAGTTCATTACTGAAAAGGTAAGTTGTTCTTGGATTAGAATTTTGGAGGGTGTGATCGTTGCTGAGGCAAACCTAGGAAAAGATTCCTCATTTGCTTTGGAATGGAAGTTTTCAGAAGAATTTCTATGTGGTTTCCTAGCCACAACCTTTTGTCTCTTACTTGAACTTGCCATTTGAAAAAGATCTAAAGTATGAAAGAGATTGAAAGAGAAATTTAGAGTGTGACTGTTGAGTTCAAAAGCCCTTCTATTTATTCAAAACGACACGTTCATACCGGACAAAAAAATTTTGTCCCATACGAATTTTTTGATTCGTCCTGTACGAAAAAATTTTGTATGGACAAACCAATGCGTCAAAATGAAATAACTTTTCGTAATCAACACAACTTACGAAGCATCCTTTCATACAAACTTTTGACCAGACTAATCGTACAGACAAATACGTATTCGTCCTGGGACGATCATAACTTATTATCATTTTAATGGCAGTTGAAATCATCTCCTCCATCGAACCGACATGTGTTTGTCCAGACGAACCAAATGTTCGTACATACGAAGTTAGTATTAAAAACTACCTTATCCATTCAACTGTTTTATTCATTCATCCCGTCGTTTGAAAAACATTTCATCCCGGACGATCATGATGATCGTACAGACGAAGTGACAACAAAAAAAACTGAAAACTGCACGCAAACTGTTCAAAATCCAAAAGATACACTATACAAATCATCCCTTACGAAAAAAATTTCATCCCGGACGATGAACACTCAAAAAAATTTTAAATCATGCACATAATTAAAACTAAACCACATACACACTAAAAAACTCACTGAAAATCGAAAAACACAAATACTAAATCAAAAAAATCACACATACATAAAAACACACAAAAATATTAACTTAAAAAAAAACATCAATGTTGCAAAAATATTTTAATTAAGCATTCAAATCAATCACACCAAGCCTTATTCTTAATACACATAAAGTATTAAAGGCTAAAGGTTTTGTAAAAATGTTTGAAAGTTAATTTTTAGTAGAAACATGAGTGAGTTCAATTTCTCCTTTGGATACATGATCCCTTATGAAATGATGCCTTATGTTTATACTTGAATGTTGAATATGATTTTTAGAAATACAAATTCTACTAATGTTATCACAATAAATTGGAATAGTGTATATAGTTAATCATAAATCAATCAACTGTTGTTTCAATAAAAGTACTTGTGCCACACAACTTCCTAATGCAATATATTCAGCTTCTACAATAGATAGGGCTACTGAATTTTGTTTTCTACTGGACCAAGAGACTAGAGAATTACCAATAAATTGACATGTTCCAGAAGTGCTCTTTCTTTCCACCCTACAACCTGCAAAGTCAAAATCTGAATAACCAATTATTTCAAATGTGGAGCTAAACTTAGGATACCAAATTCCTAAGTTCTGAGTTCCTAATAGACATCTTAAAATCCTTTTTACTGCTATCAAATGTGATTCTTTTGGATCTGATTAAAATCTAACACACAAGTAAACACTAAACATGATATGGGGTCGGCTAGCAGTCAAGTAAAATAAAGATCCAATTATCCCTCTAAATTTCTTTTGATCAACAGATTTTCCCTTAGGGTCTTTATCCAACTGAACTGAGGAACTCATTAGTGTACTAACAGGTTTAGCATTATCCATTTCATACTTTTTGAGGATATCCTTAACATATTTTGACTGGCTAAGAAATGTGCCTTCCTCAATTTGCTTAATGCTAAGTCCTAGAAAGTAACTTAAATCTCCCATTAGACTTATCTCAAATTCACTACTCATTATTTTAGAAAAAAGCATCACAAATATTTTTATTTGAAGACCCAAAAATGATATCATCAACATATATTTGAACAATGAGTATATCCTTTACATATTTTTTCAAAAAGAGAGTTGTATCCACACTTCCTTTTTTAAAATATCTTTCAAGTAAAAAAGTGATTAACCTCTCATACCAAGCCCTAGGTGCCTGTTTCAATCCATATAACGCCTTTTTCAACTTGAAAATAAGATTTGGGTATTTATAATTTTCAAAACCTGGTGATTGTTCTATAAAAATATCCTCTTGAATTACCCCATTTAAAAAGGCACTTTTTACATCCATTTGATATAATTGAATCTTCTAAAATATGGAAAAGCTAGCAAAACCTTAATTGCTTCAAGTCTAGCTACAGGGGAAAAAGTCTCCTCAAAATCAATCCCTTCAATCTGGTTATACCCCTTAGCAACTAATTTAGCCTTATTTCTAATGACTACTCCTGTGTTATTCATTTTATTTTTGAATACCCACTTAGTTCCAAACACTTTGATCCTTTAGCATTGTAGTTAATTCCCAAACTTTATTTCTTACAAATTGATTCAACTCTTCTTGCTTGGCCAAAATCTAAAATTCATCCGAAAGTACTTGATCAATATTTGTAGGTTCTATAGTTGAAATGAAGGCTGAATGATAGACTTCTTTGTTTAATTCACGCCTAATCCTTACACTCTCATTAGGTTCACCTATAATCAGTTCCCTTGGGTGTTTTTTTAAAAAATCTCAAATCTCTTGGCAAAGGGTTTTCTATCTCCAAATTTTCTCTCACATTTTCTTCCAAATTTTCTTCCAAATTCATTTTATCAATATTTTGGGAGTTAATCTCAATCTAAACTTCTATAAAATTTGGCTCTTCCAAAATTCTAGATTCACCAAATAAAACATGTGTGGTCTCTTCAATTACCAAAGTCTTCTATTGAATACTCTATAAGATTTTCCAACACTTGAGTATCCAACAAAAATTTCTTCATCTGATTTTGGATCAAATTTTTCTAAGGCAGATTTTCTATTGTTATGAATGAACACCTTACACCCAAAAATATGCAAATGAGATAAATTAGGTGTTCTATATTTTAGCAACTCATAAGGTATTTTATTTAATTTAGATCTTACATCCACCCTATTTAGAACATAACATGTAGTGCTAACTGCCTCAGCCCAAAAATATTTAGGAAGTGAGTATTCTGCCAACTTTGCTCAGGCGGTTTCTATTAATGTTCTTTTTTTTTCTTCGACTACCCCATTCTGCTGAGGGATTCTTGGTGCAGAAAAGTTGTGATCAAATCCTTTCTCCTTACAAAAATCCTCAAATTTCCCATTTTTAAATTCTCCTTCTTAATCATTTTATATATAAATAATTTCACACCCAAGTTTTCTTTGAATCCAAGTCAAAAAATTTTTAAATTTCTCAAATGATTCACTCTTATAAAATAGAAATCTAACCTATGTGAATCTTGAGTAATCATCCACAATCACAAATCCGTATACCTTCCCTCCTAGACTCATAGTTCCAACTGGTCCAAAAAGATCCATATGCAAAATCTCCAATGGTTACTAGTTCTAAAATCCTTATTGGACTGAAAAGAGGACTTCACTTGTTTTCCTAATTGACATGCATCACAAAGGTGGTCCTTAGTAAAATCTAATTTTGGTATACCTCTCACTAAGGTCTTTTGGGTAATCCTCTTAAGGTTTTCATGCTAGAATGTCAAAGTCTCCTATGCCAAAGCCATGACACATCAGATACAATTTTCAGACAAAAAGTAGTAGGAGATTGAATATAATTCAAGTCTAGCATATAAACATTATTTACCCTTTTACCATTCAAAATATCTTTACCATTTAGGCTTAATATGCAGCTAGTAGGAAAACATTTCACACAATATCCTTTATTACATAACTGGCTTATACTTAACAAGTTATGCTTTAAGCCTTCTACTAATAACACATTCTCAATGTAAAATTTATTAAGATTTCCAATCATATCTGATCCAACCACCTTCTTTGTGGTGTTATCTCGAAGTGTAATCTTGCCTCTACTCATGTCTTCTAATGATATGAATTGTGCGGTATCTATAATCATATGCTTTGAACATCGGCTGTCAGGGTACAATATGCTCTCACGAGATCTTATGTGAAAACGTCCCTGCAAAATTATCAAACGTTAGATCTGGGAACCCAAACAAGTTTAGGTTCTCCTTTTGGCAATTTATAATCAGATGCAAGTATGATATGTCTAGGTTTATGCATCTTAGGTCTCCACACCAAATAAATTTTCATCTTCAAAGTACAGGTGTGAGCTATATATCCAAACAATCCACAATTATTACATTTGACTTTGTAAATTGATTCCTAAGTCTTTTACCATTCATTTGTCTATTCAGGAATTGCATAAATTTAGGATACATAATAGGATTAGTAAAATCTTCAAGTTTAGGGGGTATCCTATTATCCTCGATAGTTTTTATCGTTAATTTGTAAAATGAATTCATATCTTCCAAAATTTGATTTGTATAATTTTATTTATAAATCTTGCTCTCCGATTCATCTTTAAAATTTTTAAAATCTTTTTCAAGTTCAGCATAGAATGATTTTAAATTTTCATTTTTTTATTTAAGTTATTAAACTCATCAAGTAATTTCATGTGATTGTCATCAATTAAAACATGATCTTTCCTAAGGATTTTATTTTTCTTTTATAATTCTTCAAACTCTAAACTTAGACTAGCATGCATTTTCTTCATTTTCCTATATGCATCATGCATGTGTTCAGAAACTTCAAAACGTTCATCATAGGTTAAGTCACATACCTCTTCTTGATCTGATTGATCAAGACTATCGACCATTATGCACATATTAGTGACTTCCTCTTCCCTCTCAGTCTCTGATGAATCTGAAGTTAAGTCCGCCCACAAAGTTCTTTAAAACTTCTTATTGTCCTTCTTTACAATTGGTTTCTCCTCTACCTTCTCCTTGCTAGGAGTGGCTTTGAGTTTTGGGCATTCAGTCTTGATATGACCAGATTTCCTGCACTCATAGTAAATCACATCATTTGAAATCTTGGCATTTCTATTAAATTTACCTCTATTCCAATGATGGCGTCTCTTCTGCTTCCTCTTCAAAAAGTTTCTGAATTGTCTAGTCATCAATGCGATGTCGTCTTCATCCTCAGGTTGTGAGTGTTCACTCTCAGACTCTTCCACATTTAGTTCTATATTTTTCTCCCTTCGTGGTTCACGTTCATCAATCTTTCTTTGGCTAACTCCTTGATCATAAACAATTAGCGAATCAAGAAGATTGTCAATATAGTAAATGTTTAGATCTTTATACTATATAATTGCAGTAATTTTAGCATCATAAGCAGTAGAAAAATAATGAAGAATCTTATTAATCATTTCAACATTCATTAGTTCCCTACCCAGTGAATGCAAAGAGGTGACTATTTATGTGAATCTTGTGAACATATCAGAAATGGATTCATTTGGTTTCATGTGAAATAATTCATAATCATGCAACAAGATATTAAGTATAGATTGCTTAACCTCATTAGTCCCCTCAAAAGTTATACAAAGTCTATCTCATATGTCCTTCCCACTTTTGCAAGTGGAAACCTGCATGTAGTCTTCTGATTTTAAAGTACAAAAGAAACTGTTCAAGCATTTGGCGTTTAGTTGTGCTAAGTTGTACCCTAAACCCTCTTTTTAAATTAGGAAACAAAAATAAAACTTTAGTAAATTTTTCTAGAAAATATTTTTCAACCACAGTTTTAAAATTAAAAACACAAAAATAAAAAGCAGCGGAAAAATAAAGACACGAGATTTATAATGGTTCGGTCAAAATTAGACCTACATCCACTCCCCGAAGGCACCCTCCGAGTATTGTACTAATACCACTAGTGACTCTCATTTTGCACCCACAGCAAGGCGGAGAAGCCTTTACAAAACTCTCTTCCACCACTATCTGGTGCGGCAGAGAACCGTCATCCTTTCACACTCTTCCTAGTGTTGGCAGAGAACCCTTCATCCTTTCACACTCTCCTAGTGTGGGCAGAGAACCCTTCGTCCTTTCACACTCTCCTAGTATGGGCAGAGAACCCTTTTTCCTTTCACACTCTCCTAATATGGGCAGAGAACCCTTCGTCTATTCACACTCTCCAAATGTCGGCAGAGAATCAGATCTCCTTGACAAATCTTCTTCATAAGAAATCTGAAAAAAAAAAGAGTGAAATAAATACAAATTATCAAAAGTAAAGATTCTTACCTTTGAACACCAAGTGAAGCCTTCACGCTCCAATAGTAATAATCCTCCTTTGAACACTCTCTTACACTCTCTCCTTGACTCTTCTTTCAATAGGCATGAAGATCAGTATGCAAAAAGATTAAGTGGCAGTTTAGATTGGACTATTTATAGGAAAGACATAAAAAATCGTCCAAAAACTGCAAATTTCAAGTCAATACGCATTGGATCGTCCCGTACGATCGTGGATCATCCTGGACGATTTTACTTAAATGCGTTGGAAACGAACCTAAGGTATATGGGTACGAAATGACTTCTTACACGCACATCATCCCATACGAACTATGTTCGCCCGGTACGAACGGTTATTCCATAGGTCGATTCCCAAAAACTGCAGAACGTCACTAAAATTTCAAAGTCGGTTCACTTCGTCTTGGAATGAATATTGGTTCATCCGGATGAAATTTTTCCAGAGAGCAACTCATCCTGGAATGATTATAAATTTCGTCTAAACAAAAATTCTCTATAAGAGATTTTGACCCGGGATGAATACACTTCGTCCTAGACGAAAATACTCCAGAGAGCAACTCATCGTGGAACGAATATAAATTTTGTCTGAACAAAAATTTTCCAGATAACATTTCGTCCTGGGACGATCAGGAGTTAGAAAAATTTTCTTCAATTCCTGTTTATTCCATTGCTCTTACAAGGAGATAACTGACCTGATCATCCCGTACGATCAATACAAAATTTTCAAGATCTCCTTAAGTGTGTGTGTTTATTCACTTAATTACATTAACTCCCTTTCAATCTTAATTCAAAGAAAAATATAAACTTTAAATACATAAAGTATCTCATGATGAATTTGATTTGAAGTCTTCGTAGTCTGGATTTTGATTTTCATGAAATGTTAGTACACAAAGAGCAAAAACAAATCTTTCAAAAAGTGTTAGGAGATAACTACACATAAAATAATAATATTTAAAATCATCAAAACTATACAAGTTGCAAGAATGTAAAATATGCACATAGCAACTCTCTTAACAGGGTGGACTCAAAAGCATAAGTCTCCAACTTCGGGAATCTAATCCAAATATTTTAACAAAATGATAAATTAAACTATAATATTCTATAAACCAAAATTTAAAGCCTAACACATATGATTGATTGATGTGTTTTTGAATTATTTTTAGAATCTCAAAACACCTCCTACTTTTATCCATTAGACTTAAAAAATAAGTGTTCAAATTTGAATAAATCTATATTGAAATTCTAACATCTCACCTTTCATATAACTCCTTTAAAATTCAAAATGAAATTTTATCTATTATTTTAATTTAGAGTATTCATATGAAGCCAAAAACTTCCTACAATGTATTTAACTTTGAAGGCGCATAAGAGATTTATGACCCCTAAAATAATCAAATCAAACTCCATTCTTTTTAGCTCCTAAATAGAACATGGAAAGGAAAATATTCTCTTTGGGAAAATCAAAACCAAAGATGATGATCATCATCATATTCAAGCCATGGATAATAAGCGATATTTTCTTTTCTCGAAGAGATATATCATTTATCAACATGTCTTTGAAAGTGAAATTAATTATAATACATATAGATTATCAAAGTTAAATGCTCGATTGAATATCATTTTGACCATTTGGGGTCATATGTCATTCTTTCTTAAATTTGACTACAATAATCAGGATGGAGTTTACAGTTTTATAATCTTAACTCATTAGAGAATGATATTTCATCTTCCGCTGTGATATATCATTCATGATGTCATGTTAAATTTCAAAATTGAAATTCTAAAAATTGAATTTTCCCAAAGAAAATATAATCCCTATCGCTTTGCACATTTAAACAAAGTTCTCAAGTAATTTTTTTGGCGACTCCACTATGAAATTATCTCTCCTTCTTTTATAATGATAGAAATTTTATTTCATCAGTAGTTAAAGCTTCCTTTCTTTCATTAGTCCTTTACCTATTTCATTCTAGGGTTAGCAAGGACAACTTAAAAAGAAGAGAAAAATAATAAGTAAGAGAGGTGAGTAAGAAATTTTTTAATAAAATTGAGGCTTTGACATTTCACCCCAAGTTAATTGGTGGAATGAGAGAGACGATCTAACTTCCCTATATTTTCATATGAATTTTGTGAAACTCATATCAAATTAATTACTTAGTATGTTGAGTTTCAAAATTTGAAGAAAATCAATCAAATTTAAAATCTAAATTATCTTTAAAAAAATGATGAATAAAGTAACTAATGTATTTCACAATCATATATTATGCTGCAACATCTTCTGGTAGCCTAACATATACAATGAAATCCTAATTTCACTAAATAATGAATGATTTTGTTTCATACCACTAGTGTCATGTTATGCTCCATATGACAAGATAAATATGATAAGAATCAAAACCATTAGTGATTTCTAAATTTCATTTCAAAATTAACTAATTCAAATAATCTTTTCTTAACTATAGAAAATGAAAACAAACTCAAATGGCTAGGAAACTCATCTTCTCATTAGATAATGAAATAACTGTAGAAGAACTCATATACAATAAATCAATCAAATTTAGGATAGTCTTCCAAACCATAAAATTATCAGTCAATGGGGATGAGATGTTCAATCTCAATGCTGATGATCTAAAGGGTGATTCTCAAGTTGAGATTGCTTTAAGGTTAGGATCTGACTCCTCTACATACAAGAAGAGGTTAGCTGCCACTCTTGTACCCATTTGATCTCTCCCTATAGAGGATAAGAAATTAAAGTATGCAGTTACCACAGTGTTAGAAACTCCCTCGGTGTTTGAAGTAGGACTTGTTTCTAATTTGCGAGCGGGAAATTTCTCCTGCTCGAATTAGCGCCCCTCCTTGCGTGCGGAAGCTTACGGGATTTCATTGCCATTTGAGCGGAAGTTTGCTGGTGATGGACGATCGAGTTGACGCCCATTTGCAGTCAACGATCGAGCGTGGAGCCAAAGGAGAGAGTTCGAGGGTGCGTTGCGAGTAGCAGTCAAGCGAGAAGCCGATGACGAGTAGTAGTCTGCTGACGAGCAGAAGTCCGACGACAAGGAGAAGTCCGACGTCGGGTAGAAGTTCAATGTCGGGTAGAAGACCGACGAAAGTTCGTTGATGAGTAGAAGTTCGACGACAAGTAGGAGTCCGCTAACGAGAAGAAGTCCGATTTCAGCATAAATCTCGAGGCAAAAAGCTAGTTGGAAACTTCAAAAATTAAATCCGGGAGCACCAGAACTCCGATTTCAGCAAGCTTATACTCAAATTGAGCGTCTCAAAAATACAAATCCAACGACACCAAGATCGACCCAATCCGAGCCCAAATAAGTCTGAATCAAGGGCTCAAAGCGCAGTTGGAAGGTTCAAACCGCAATTTGAGTTACCAAACGGTCTCTATTTTGACGATCTTATACTCGAATCGAACGGCTTGACGAGACGAATCCAACGAGCCCAAGATTGCTGAAGCCCGACATCATTAAGGTCTTCAAGTGCCCAACGAATGGTGCATGATCAAAGGATTCGATGTCGGCCGTCCATTCAAAACACTCCCAATTCGCCTCTGATCTCACGCCTATTTACGGGCTATGCCACTCTAGAAAAACTATAAATAGAGCCCTCATTCTACACAAAGGGAATGGGAGGGAAGAGAGAGAAGAAGAAGAGGAGAAAGGGGAAAAGGAGATTCCTCACCTCCTCGACCACAGCCGGAGCTCTTTCTGCCGCCCGAACACGCCGGGATTCTGCGTGATATTCGGGAGAATGCAGGAATCCTTCCCAACTTCCACGTGATGCTGAAATTCTTCACAATTTGCAACAGAGTTCCCTTCTGACGTTGAAACTCCGCCCAAGTGAAACCGGAGTTCTCCTTTGCCACCAACAGACGTCGGACTTCTACCCGACGTCGAACCTTCACTCTTCGCCAAGTTTCTACCCGACGTCGGATTTCTACCGGTTATCGGACTTCGCTGGACGTCTACGCGAAGATGGATTTCTTTCCATTGTTGGACTTCAACCTGACGCTGTCCTTCTGATCTTCGTCGTCAAACTATAGTCTTTCCGACCTCCGTCGCCCACCGACTATGGTCCTCCTGACTTATGTCGCTCGCCGAATACAGTTCTTTCGACCTCCGTCGCCCACCGACTACGGTCCTCCTGACTTATGTCGCCCTCCGGCTACATTCTTTCCGACCTCTATCGCTCGTCAACTACGGTCCTCCTTAATTACGTCGCCCGTCGACTATAGTCCTTCCGACCTCCGTCGCCAACTGACTACGATCCTCCTGACATACGTCGTCCACCGACTATAAGTCTTCCGACCTCCGTCGCCCTCCGATTACGGTCCTCCCGACCAAACGAACATGTCAACAATGACTCTTTGTATTAACATCATGTAATGTACTCCATAAGATCTACATCAAGCTAAGACCTTCCACCAATGAAGGGCCTCATTTGTAATCGACTGCAATACTAGTGGATTCATTCAAACTGGGCCAGGCCCCGTGGTTTTTCCTCCTTTTCAGGACTTTTCCACATAAAAATTCTTGGTGTCTCATAAATGCTAGACCCTCTCTCTTATCTGATTGCGTGCCGGATTTTCGTATAACGCTAAGACGATAAACTTTATATTTCTCTACTGCCGCGAATACTTCTGGACGCAACAGTTTGGCGCCGTCTGTGGGAAAGTGATTCCAGACTGGGGGGGGGGGGGGCAATTAGTGCTCTAATCTCAAAAGATCACACATAGCATCAATATCATAAGAAGCAGATGCGGACTGGGGGGCAACTTTGACTCAAACCATGGTCAAATAGATCCTCCAATACCTTCAACATCAAGTTGATATTTCAGGAATATCCGAGCAAACGCAAGGATACTTCAAATCAATTACAAGCTTTATACAGTTCGTTGTTGGACTTCTAATCCTTGGGCAATGTCTTAATCTCAAACTCAAAAGGCAGTAACGGTCTAAAGATAGATCATTCTTCACCTTTGATTCGGGATATACACGGCGTTCGTCCCCTCATAATCAAAGCAAAATCAATCCCAGGGGGATTCGATTTGACCTCTTCCACACAGGTTAACGTCATCGAGCAAAGGCTCCGACATACAACCTAGAAAAGGTCTCACATCCTTGGTGGATTCTCTCGACCTCTTCCACACAGGTTAACGTCGTCGAGCAAAGGCTCCGACATACAATCTCGGAAAGGTCTCACATCCTTGGTAGATTCTCTTGACCTCTTCCACACAGGTTAACGTCGTCGAGCAAAGGCTCCGGCATACAAAATCGGATAAGTCTTACATCCTTGGTGGATTTTCTCAACCTCTTCCACACAGGTTAACGTCATTGAGCAAAGGCTCCGACATACAACCTCGAAAAGGTCTCACATCCTTGGTGGATTTTCTCGACCTCTTCCACACAAGTTAACGTCATCAAGTAAAGGGTCCGACATACAACCTCGGAAAGGTCTCACATCCTTGGTGGATTCTCTCGACCTCTTCCACACAGGTTAACGTCGTCGAGCAAAGGCTCCGGCATACAACCTTGGATAGGTCTTACATCCTTGGTGGATTTTCTCGACCTCTTCCACACAGGTTAAAGTCATTGAGCAAAGGCTCCGACATACAACCTCGGATAGGTCTTACATCCTTGGTGGATTCTCTCGACCTCTTTCACACAAGTTAACATCGTCGAGCAAAGGCTCCGACATACAACCTCGGAAAGGTCTCACATCATTGGTGGATTCTCTCGACCTCTTCCACACAGGCTAACGTCGTCGAGCAAAGGCTCCGACATACAACCTCGGAAAGTTCTCACATCCTTGGTGGATTCTCTCGACCTCTTCCATATATGATAACATAATCGAGCAAAGGCTCTAACATATAATCTCGGATAGGTCTTACATCCTTGGTTTACGTTGCCAGAATGCCGTTAAAGGACTTCCATTTAACTTCTCCACAAAGTTAAATTTCTACCTGATGTTGAATTTCCTCCTGTCGCTTAACTTTTTTCTTGCAGGACTTTCAATGGATTAATACCCGACGTTGAACTTCTACCCGACGTAGGACTTCTGCTCATAAGCAGACTTCTACTCGTCGTCAGACTCCTGCTCGTCGATGAATTTTTGTCGGTCTTCTACCCGACGTTGAACTTCTACCCGACGTCAGACTTCTACTCGTCAGCGGACTCTTACTCATCGTCGGACTTCTGCTCGTTAGCGGACTCCTACTCATCGTCAGACTCCTGCTCGTCGACGAATTTTTGTCGGTCTTTTACCCGATGTTGAACTTCTACCCAACGTCGGACTTCTTCTCGTCAGTGTACTCCTACTCGTCGTCGGACTTCTGCTCGTCAGCGGACTCCTACTCGTCGTCGGACTTCTGCTCGTCAGCAGAATCCTACTCGTCGTCGAACTTTTGCTCGTCAGCGGACTCCTACTCATCGTCGGACTTCTGCTCGTCGACAAACTTTCATCGGTCTTCTACCTGACGTTGAACTTCTACCAGACGTCAGACTCCTACTCGTCGTCGGACTTCTGCACGTCGACGAACTTTCGTCGGTCTTCTACCCGACATTGAACTTCTACCCGACGTCGGACTTCTTCCTGTCGTCCGACTTTTGCTCGTTCGCAGACTCCTACGCGTCGTCGGACTTCTGCTCGTCAATGAACTTTCGTCGGTCTTCTACCCGACATTGAACTTCTATCTGACGTCAGACTTCTTCCTGTTGTCGGACTTCTGCTCATTAGCGGACTCCTACTCGTCGTCGAACTTCTACTCGTCGATGAACTTTCGTCGGTCTTCTACCCGACATTGAACTTCTACCCGACGTCGGACTTCTCCTTGTCGTCGGACTTCTGCTCGTCAGCAGACTACTACTCGTCATCGGCTTCTCGCTCGACTGCTACTCGCAACGCACCCTCGAACTCTCTCCTTTGGCTCCACGCTCGATCGTTGACTTCAAATGGGCGTCAACTCGATCGTCCATCGCCAGCAAACTTCGGCTCAAATGGCAATGAAATCCCGTAAGCTTCCGCACGCGAGGAGGGGCGCTAATTCGAGCAGGAGAAATTTCCCGCTCGCAAATAGCGGAAGCCTCAACCGCCAGAAAGTCGTGGGGGAAGAAAGAGAAATCCAGTAACTCCTGCGCGCGAGGAGGGGCGCTAATTCGAGCAGGAGAAATTTCCCGCTCGCAAATAGCAAAACCCTCAACGGTCAGAAAGCCGTTGGCGAAGAAAGAGAAATTCAGTAACTCCTGCGCGAGGAGGGGCGCTAATTCGAGCAGGGGAAATTTCCCGCTCGCAAATAGTGAAAGCCTCAATCGTCAAAAAGTCGTGGGGGAAGTAAGAGAAATCTCGTAACACCTACGCGCAAGGAGGGGCGCTAATTCGAGCAGGGGAAATTTCTCGCTCGCAAATAGCGGAAGCCTCAACCGCCAGAGAGCCAGAGGGAGAATGAAAGAGAAGAGGCAATTTTTCTAAAAGCCTAGGGGGCCTATTTATACTTTTTTTAGAGAGAAGGGGGGAAGTTTCTAGAGTTCTCCAAAAATTTTGAATTTTTGGAATTTTTTTGAATTATTTAGAATTTTTTTGAAATTTTTTAGAATTTTCTTGGATTTTTTCAAATTTTTTAAATCCACGTGGGGCCACAAAAAAAAATCTAACCGCCTCTCAAGAGGCGCATCACGCGCCCCTTCAGCCCGCGCGTTAGCGCGGGCAATTGCCGGCGGCGGCGCTGCCGGTGGCCGGCGGCCGGCTGGTATGCCGGCCAGTTCGGCCGCCATGCGCTTCCGGGATTCGATTTCGGGCCCGAAAAATCCAAATCAGACGTTTTTGGGGTCCTTGGACACGTTTTTTGACATTCCGGACTCAATTTTGACACTTTCGGAACTCAACGGGGCCTCTACGATCAAGTTTGAGCAAGCATTTAATTTTTGGAATGCAATTTGTTGTATTTCGGCTAAAACAAATTGTCAATGCATATATTTTCGGACTCCTGGAGTTTCAACATCCGAAAATAGTGGGGCAACTTCTACGTCATGCAAAAAATATCTTGATCGGGCTCGAATATCGAGGCAAAAAGCTAGTTGGAAACTTCAAAAATTAAATCCGGAAGCACCAGAACTCCGATTTTATCAAGCTTATACTCAAATTGAGCGTCTCGGAAATACGAATCCATCGACACCAAGATCAACCCAATCCGAGCCCAAATAAATCTGAATCAAGGGCTCAAAGCGCTGTTGGAAGGTTCAAACCACAATTTGAGTTACCAAACGGTCTCTGATTTTGACGAGCTTATATTAGAATCGAACGGCTCAACGAGACGAATCCAACGAGCCTAAGATTTTTGAATTCCAACATCATTAAGGCCTTCAAATTCCCAACAAACGGTGCATGATCAAAGGATTCGATATCGGCCGTCCATTCAAAACACTCCCAATTCGCCCCTGATCTCACGCCTATTTACGGGCTATGCCTCTCCAGAAAAACAATAAATAGAGACCTCATTCTACACAAAGGGGGCTCAAGTGAAGAGAGAGAAGAAGAAGAGGAGAAAAGGGAAAAAGAGATTCCTCACCTCCTCGACCACCGCCGGAGCTCTTCCTGTCGCCCGAACACGCCGGGATTCTGCGTGATATTCGGGAGAACGCAGGAATCCTTCCCAACTTCCACGTGATGCTGAAATTTTTCACAATTTGCAACAGAGTTCCCTTTTGACGTTGAAACTCAGCCCAAGTGAAGCCGGAGTTCTCCTTTGCCACCAACAGACGTCGGACTTCTACCCGATGTCGAACCTTCACTCTTCGCCAAGTTTCTACCCGACGTCAAATTTCTACCGGTTATCGGACTACGCTGGACGTCTATGCGAAGATGGATTTCTTTCCATTGTTGGACTTCAACCTGACGCTGTCCTTCTGATCTTCGTCGTCAGACTACAGTCTTTCCGACCTCCGTCACCCGCCGACTATGGTCCTCCCAACTTATGTCGCCCGCCGAATACAGTTCTTTCGACCTCTGTCGCCCGCCGACTACGGTCCTCCTAACTTATGTTGCCCGCCGACTACAGTCTTTCAGACCTCTATCACTCGTCAAGTATGGTCCTCCTTACTTACGTCGCCCGCCGACTATAGTCCTTTCGACCTCCGTCACCAACTGACTACGGTCCTCTTGACATACGTCGTCCACCGACTACAAGTCTTCCGACTTCCGTCGCCCTCCGACTACGGTCCTCAAGACCAAACGAACATGTCAACAATGACTCTTTGTATTATATCATGTAATGTACTCCATAAGATGTACATCAAGCTAAGACCTTCCTCCAATGAAGGGCCTCATTTGTAATCGACTGCAATACTAGTGGATTCATTCAAACTGGGCCAGGCCCCGTGGTTTTTCCCCCTTTTCAGGGGTTTTCCACGTAAAAATTCTTGGTGTCTCATAAATGCTAGACCCTCTCTCTTATCTGATTGCGTGCCAGATTTTTGTATAACGCTAAGACGATAAACTTTATATTTCTCTACTGCCGCGAATACTCCTGGACGCAACTATTATCATATTATAACTAATTACTAATCTTTATAATGAAAATATAAATTTGTGCATGATATTAAATTCTCTCTTTTGTGTGAGAGATTCAAGTGGCCAAATTTTTAAAAGGAATGCATCATGGGGCGATTTTATGTAGTGAATATAAAAAATAAAAAAATTTGGGATGTTTTGGAAGCTGAGGGAATTCATATTTATGTTCTTCAAACATTGTATTGCAATTGTTTGACATATATAACTAACATATGCAGCTCACTTTGATGTGTTGTTTGAAGTTTTGGCTAATAATCAAAAGGTTTTGGATTCGGAGCTTTCATATGTGATGTGTATGTGAGTATACCTTAATGACTCAAATATCTCACAAAAAAAAAAAAAAAAAAAAAAAAAAAAAAAAAAAAAAAAAAAAAAAAAAAACATACATAACAAACATAGTGTATTGCTATTCTGCCAGCTATTGGTGGTTATATTAAGAGCCTACTCATAAATCATAAACGCACACCACGTACTAACCTAATGCTTCAGTAGAGCAAACATTGGTATATGCAACATCATAGATTAATTTTTTTCCTCTTCTATTTACTTAGATATAATTAATCCTAAATCAAAATGTAACAAATAAATTTTGTCTAATTTGAGGTAGACTTCTCATCCTTTTTTTGATAGTCATGGTGATGAGCTAGTGTCATACAATTTAATGTTATCGAGATTGA
Source organism: Dendrobium huoshanense (assembly GCA_016618105.1). Lineage (NCBI taxonomy): Eukaryota > Viridiplantae > Streptophyta > Magnoliopsida > Asparagales > Orchidaceae > Dendrobium > Dendrobium huoshanense. The sequence goes on along the minus strand of CM028352.1, from coordinate 35,416,644 downwards.
AGCATTATATAATAATGATCAATGCAGTTCATTCTGATATGTTAGTTAGGAGGTTTGACTATCAACCAAGACGTATTGATTTTAAGTCTTACGTATGTGATGTGAGTGTGAGTTTAAGTTAATTGGATTAAATGTATATATATATATATATATATATATATATATATATATATATATATATATATATAAAGGAAATCACATTTGAGGAATACATCAAAATGATCATTTAAGGTGGCTCAAACTCATCCATATTAACTAAGTCGTCATTTGTGATAGCTTTATTGCTGTTTTTTAAAATAGGTTTTTAATACAAAAACGTATAATTCGAAAAAAAAAAAACAAAATACTAAAAAGGTATTTAAAAAGCAGCAAAAACTCTATTACAAACAAAACCTTATTCGAGCCCATGTAAATTTGAAAGTCCAAATCCATCCATATTTGTTAATCATGGATTATCAACAAATGTAAATCCAAGAACATAAGGAGCACTCCTTCAATATCCCATTCGTATCAATCATGAACGTGTTTTAACTTGAACTATAGTGTTTCTAAAGAGTGTCACTCAACAAAATCAGGACGAGCTACTGACGGGACTATATATTGAGCTATGGAAGAGATTAGATTTTATTTGGGATGACTTTCATACTACTTAAAGCAGTTTTTTAATAAAAATTAAAATTTTTGTACTATAAAATTTTTTTAAGCTACAGTAAGTTATCCCAAATGAAGCTTAAGATAACTTTCTCACTATTTTGTCATTCAATCAAAACTATAATACTATTTGGCTATTATTTTTCATTATTTTCAAAAAAAATATATGCAAGAAAACTATTTTTTATGGCAACTAAAAAGAATTTATTTTTCTTACGATAATTATATAATCATCTTTATAAAATTATGCCCATTCCAAACAGATCATAAATCAGATAAGAACATACAATAATTATCTTATTTGAGGCTTAGTATGCATTCGTAAGATTTATAAAATCTACCCCCAAAAATTTAGGTTAAAGTTTGATTACATGAGCGAAAAATCAAATCATTTTATTATTATTATTTGTTTTGGTGGAAGTGGGGAATTAATCTGCTTAGCGGATGTCAATTCATGCCAAATTACGTTAAAGAATAGGGATACATTACAAACAAATGAAATTTAGCTAATGTGGCAGTTCCATCAGAAAGCCTTTTTCGGCACACCAATTTCAATTACCATTTCAGTCACGCTTGGGATGCCATATTTAGTTGTTTGTAGATATATCTTTAAAAATTGAGGATTTTATTTATTTATTTTGGATTTAAAATTACTTTTCTTTATTTTTTAATGAAGGTTTGAGAATATTCATAAATTTAAATTAATATCATTATCTTGTAATTTGAAACTAAATAATATTTTTAATAAAATTTCATATATATATATATATATATATATATATATATATATATATATATATATATATATATATATATATATATATATATATATATATATATATATATATATATGAGCAAATGATGCTTCAGTGGAAAGGTGAATGTGGGCAGCAAACAATGGTGGTGGAATGGAAATAATTAAGTAATTTTTTTTTAAGGAAAACATCTTATTCCATGAAGACAAAAGGATTACAACAAGGGCCAAAACAGCAGAATGATCGGAAGAAGAAATCGGATACAATAGAATATTATAAAATGGAGGATCAAACGAGAAGATAATTAGGCACAAATGCCACCAGGCACAACATTGGCAAAGACTATCAATCACTTTGAATCCATGCACGGACCATCGAGAGGAGCGAATGTGCAAAAATCCACCAAAAGCCAACCAACCGCCAGCACCGCTAAGAAGAACCACCACCAACGGTTGCCAACTAGCCACGCATCCAGAGTGATGAGCCCGAGCCACATCATCGCCCAAATAAAGCTTGCAATATCCGCATGGCCAACAAAAGACAACCAGAAAAGGTAACAAGAAGGCAAATAGGAGGAGACACAAAACCACCAACACGGCAGCCACCAAGCACACCAGAAAAGAGCTATTTTTTGGATTTTCGCTTTGGACATTTACCCACCCAAAAATGATCTTCTCGCAAAAAAAAAAAAAACTTTATGAGCTAAAACTTCCACTTCTTCAGCCTCAGAAGAAGATGAAGAGGAGCTTTCAAGCCAATCAGTTTGCAATCTAATACTATTCCTCGGTCTGCCACCCACATGGGCAACCAAAGCATTAGAAGAGATTAAATTAACTGGGACCTCAACAAGATGTCCAACTAACTGCACAGTAGGAGAAGAAACATTAGGGACAACATCACAAACAACCAAAGATGTACCCTCAGGCACAGCGGTCAAAGCCAAATCCTCAGAAGAATCATTTTTCAAAATCTCCTAATCCTTCCCACTAGAATGGCTAACCATCAAGTTCAAGCTATAGTTAACATCATTCAATGACTCAGAAACGAGCACAGTGGGGACGACGTCACCACCAGCCGAATTGAGAACAATCAAGTTATTACAGACCACAGGAGTAGTACCCCTATCCAAAACAGGAGACTGAAAATCCCTGACAGCCAGAGCATCAGCACTAGAGACATAAGCATCAGGAAAACTACTTAAGGCCAAATCAGGCTTAGAAGCCTCAATAACAACAAAGTTCAAAACCAAATCCTTAGACATATTAGAAATAAAATTAATCACTTCATCAACAGCATTAATAATAGTATTGTCAAGGACCACAACATTCTCAATCTCAGGACACAAAATTGGAGCTTCGTCCTTAGCATCAAAAGAAACTGAATTTTCCACCTTATCACCCTCACCGCAAACATTCATATTTAACGGGAAAGGATTAACAGGAATAGTGTTTGGTGGGGGCAGACTGAAGAGGATGGAAATCATCACTCAAATGCCTTATACATTTATACGAAACATAAAAGGCAGGAAAAGTTTCCATAGACACATGCGGAATATAACCTAGGTTCTCATGACCCAACCAAACTTTATCTAGATAAGATTTCGTGATATCAGGCTCAACAAGCACATGAGCTACAAGCAATCTGGAACCCACGAAAGTAGCCGAATCAACCTTAAGCGGCCTTCTAAAAATCAAACCCAAGCCAAAAAGGATATGGGGGGAGAATAAGTGAGGACGGAGATTGGGAAAGGAGACTCAGATAGGGATCACAAGCGACTCAACACCAACATCAACCAGAGGAGACCATTTGGTCAACTTCATATAAATATTATGAACTAAGTAAGAATGATGGAAAACAAATTCTATAGTAATCAAGGTCGTTGCTCAATTTGATTAAGACATGAATATAATCAAGCAAAGTTATATATACCTCACCCGAAAGCTTCAGGAAGAAGAAAAACCTACGGATAAAGTCAAGAGAAGGCCTCTTATAAAGAAAAAAATCAGTTAAGGAAAATTTAAAAGGTAATGCAAGGGCCTTGATTTCATCCTCTGAAAGCCACAACAAAAGTAAACCATGAAAAGACAAAGGTTGAGGTCAGGAAAACTACCATCAGAGGAGGAACCAGTAAAAGCCTTAAGAAAAGGCTTAGATTTGAAAGATCCCTCCAAAAAATCAGGATCGCACAATCGCTTCCCCCTCATTCCGGAGAGGAAGAATGGAGGCGCCGAAGCAAAATCAAAACGAACAAAATAAAACACCACATGAAAAGAGAACATGAGAAGAAAAAACTTACAAGGAGCACCAAGAAGTGAACGCCCCAACCGGCAGGCCGCCGGGAACCCCAAGGCAAGAGCCCTAGCAGAGAAAGACGAGAGCCCGAAGCGGTAGCCCTAGTGCTTTTAACTCAATAATCATGTTTTTATAATTAGGTAAATCTGTTTTGTGGTGAGCGGGTAACTTTTTTGGTTAGAAGCTTTACTAAGTAAAGTTCACTATTAGGGGATTTTTGGTTTAAAATAAATTAAGTGTAAAATTTTTTAAATGTATGTGTTTTAAAAATATTGGTATTTGTTTAAAAGAAATATTTAATAAAATTTTAAAATATTTGAAATTCACCCTTTAATTCAACATTTAAAAATCATTAGACTTAGCTGAGTTTCAAATACACTATATTTTGTTTGTCATTGCTACGCAAGTGATCACTGTCAAGCTTCATTAACTGTCCCCCACCACAACTGCCGGCGGAAGCCCACTGCCTCCACCGCCACCAATCGTTGCTACCAATTGCTATATTTGCTGCCACCACTAACGCTTAGCTTTATACTATATTTATTTTCTTCAAGTCAAATTTTTAGAAAAAATATATATTTATATTATTTCGTACATATTCAAAAAATTTTAAACTATCTCAAAAACTTTGCACTGCATTTCTTTTACATAGCATTTTTTTTACTCTGCATTCCATTTTTTGCAAACCTAACAACCCCTAAAAAAATGGGAATTATAAGAAGGGCATTTAAATTATTATAAATTGTTTATTTTTAAATACTTTACCTAAGAATTCCTTGAGCATAGATAGTAGGAAAGATTTACACTTATATTAACTTCAAGCATTCTAACAACACAAACATTATAGCTGATAAAGATTTATCATGTTATAAAGTTTTTCTCATATTTCTATAGTGAAAATTTGATTTTTGTAACGATATTAAAGTTGAATTTCCGCAACAACTTTATAATCAATTATATAAAATATTGTAGTCATTCCATACGGACCCTTATTTATATTATCAAATTAAAAATCCAATGAATAGACATTCATTGTTTTCCCTTGGAATAAAACCTAACATGGAGGCCCTTTTAATACGGACAAACTCTGAAGATAACACAACTCCATAATCTCTAAAAAATACGATCAGTCCCATTATGATCAACATGACCCTATAAGAAAGTTAGCGCAAACTCACTCCATAGATTGTCAAAATATCAATCAACTCGGGAGATAGTGGAAACTATAGCCCAGCTCGCAAACTAAATTCATACATTGTTACATATCCCGGGGGAGGAGAACGAGCATGATCGGACCTTGTCGGCACCTGCATCACAAGATCATTAGAAAAATTAAATTATTTCCTAAAAGCAATGAAAGATTTACCAGTTATAATGGAGATAACATCATCGGTCTTGGTCGCCTTATGAGTCTTTTTTAAACCCTCAGATCGGGCAATAGGACGATCTTCTTTAGCTGGGGGATTTTTTGTGGATGTGTGATCACCCATTTCAACTTCTACACTAAAGAGTAGCGCTGAAATAAAGTAGGGAAAATAACCTACAAAAAATAGTGGAAAGCCTCTTAGACAGGAATAAAAATGGGGGAGAAAGAACGAGAAAGACTAGAAAAATTCCAACTTCTGTCTGATCCTAGGGGGTATTTATAGTGTTTTTTAAGGAAAAGATAAGCTTACATAATAATTTTAAATTTTTAGAATTTTTTTTGGAATTTTTTGTATTTTTTTTGGAATTTTTTATGATTAAGAAAAAAACTAGAGGTTAAGGAACGGCCAACAGTGGGCCCGAACCAGCGCCCGGTCGCAAACGGTAGCGCAGAACCACACGGGCCAAGTCACGCAGGTTCGGGCCAGGCCGTGCAGGTTCTAGAATTTTTTACAAATAAAAAAGTTAACAGACGAGCCGGTTGCCCAAGCCATAGGTGGGCCGACAATGCGGACCAGGCAGGCTGGTCACGAGCATGCCGCGGTCAGGCCAGGCGGTGCCCCAAATGGGCTGCGGGCGGGCTACAAGCTAGCCGATGTGTGGTTCGGTGGGCCCGCGGGCCTTGTTCGGTTAGTTCCACTTCCTATCCAAATTTGGGTCCAATTTTTGGCTCGGACGTGTCAAATCAGACATTTTCGGGGTCCCCGGGACCATTTTTTGACGTTCCAGACTCAATTTTGACACTTTTAAAACCATTTGGGACTCTTACATGCAAGATCGGATTTCAATCACAAGAAAAAATCTCCAAAGTTTGTGACACGTATTTTTGGACTCCTAGAACTTTAACGTTCGAAAGTAGGGGCAACTGATATATCATCAAAAAATTATCTAAATCGGGCATGAATCTCGATGTAAAATCAAGCTGAAAACTTCAAAAATTAAATCTAGGATCATCTGAACTCCGATTTCAGTAAACTAATAGTCGAACTGAGCGTTTCAAAAATACAAACCCAACGACACCAAATTCAACTCAATCTAATCCCAATTGTGTATGAATCAAAGACCTGAAGCACTGTTGGAAGGTTCAAACCACAATTTGGATTACCTAATGGTTTAGAAACATGATATGCTTATAGTCAAATCAAGCGGCTCGACGAGAAAAATCCAACGAGCCCAAGATCGCTAAGTTTCAATATCACTAAGACATTCAAATGTCTGACAAACGATCCACGATAAAGGGTTTCAATATCGGCCGTACATCCAAACCACTCTATAATTGCCCTTGATCCTCCTATTTATGGATCATGCCATCCTCAAAAAACTATAAATAGCCCCTCATTTCTCTTAAGAGGAGACTCAAGCAAGAAGAAGAAGAGAAGAAGGAGAATATAAGAGAAGAAAGAAAGGAGGGAAGAAACTCCTCCTCGACCACCACTGGAGTTCTGCCCGACGTTCAAGCGACGCCGAAATTTCACCCGACGTTCAAAAATACAAACCCAAAGACATTAAATTCAACTCAATCTGAGCCCAATTGAGTCTGAATCGAAGACCCGAAGCACTATTGGAAGGTTCAAATCACAATTTGGATTACCAAACAATTTCGAAACATGACATGCTTATAGTCGAATCGAGTGGCTCGACGAGAAAAATCCAATGAGCCCAAGATCGTAGAATTCCGATATCACTAAGACCTTCAAATGTCTGACAAATGGTCCATGATAAAGGGATTAAATATCGGCCGTCCATCCAAACCACTCTATATTTTCTCTTGATCCTCCTCCTATTTATGCATCATATCATCCTCAAAAAATTATAAATAACCCCTCTTTTCTCTTAAGAGGGTACCCAAGAAAGAAGAAGAACAGAAGAAGGAGAATAGAAGAGAAGAAAGAAAGGAGGGAAGAAACTCCTCCTCGACCACCGCTGGAGTTTTGCCCGAAGTTCAAGCGACGCCAGAATTCTTCAAGACTTCTAAGAGAAGTCGGAATTTTGCCCGACTCTCAAGTGACGTCTGTATTATGTCCGACTTCTAAGTGAGGCCGAAATTCTGCCTGACTTCCAAGTGACGCCAAAATTCTGCCTGACTTCCAGCTGACGCCGGAATTTCACCCAACTTTCCAGTGACGCCGTAACTCTGCCCGATCTTTAAGTAACGCTAGAATTCTAAGCGACTCTGAATTCATCTCAAATACACAACTTGTTTGTAACTGGATTTCAATCCGGAAGTGAATCATTGTAATATCGTCATCCTAAATTTTAAGGACGAGTCAACTTCTTGTATCTCAAGCAAACACTAGTGGAATTTTTTCAACTGAGCGTGGCCTCGTGATTTTTTCCCTTTCCAGGGTTTCCATGTAAAAATTTTGGTGTATTTATTTTTCTTCTGTTTGTCTATTGGATATCCATACAACGCTGAGACCAAAGCTTTCTAATTCTATCGCCGCGTATATTCTAGCCTGCAATATATATGTATATATATATATATATATATATATATATATATATATATATATATATATATATATATATATATATATATATATATATATATATATATATATATATATATATATATATATATATATATATATATATATATATATATATATATATATCAATGAGATTTGTAGAGAAATAAACAGGCAGCGCAAAATGATAATTTTTATTAAAACTATTATTTACTTTCAAAAGATTTAATGTGATACATAATATTATGTATCGTACTATGATACTCAACATAGCGAATTAGAGGTTTAAATGAGCTTTAAGATCCAAGGCTCTTAAGGTTTAAATAGAATTGAGAAGAGACACGACAAGACAATGCTTTTAAAAAAACTGGTTCTTCTTTTCTAATTAATTCTCTGTATCTACATAATTACCTAATTTTGTTTGGACAAATTCTCTGTGACGTCCTAGAATCTACTAGAAGATTGAACAATCTAAACTTATAATTATATCTCAACCATAAATAATGACAACTAAAGCTAGTATAAAATCTTAATAATAAAAAAAATTCAACATATTTTATTTCATCAAAATGCATTATATATATATATATATATATATATATATATATATATATATATATATATATATATATATATATATATATATATATATATATATATATATATATATATACTAATCTAGTTTTGACCTTAGGGTTAATTGTGCCTAAACATGACTATTCCCACTTATCATTACATTCCATGCCCATCCATCTCAACATTTTGCATTTCCTCTGTAATAGTTTTTATTAGGAATTAAAAGAATGTAGTAGATAAATGAAGAAGAAGTACGACAAGAAGAAGAGGAAGAAGGGGAAGAGACTCACACCGAAGAAGGTCTAGCCAGAATGGGTCTTCGCATGAGGAGAAGTGCAAGCAAGACGCGAGCAGGATGTGTGAGTGAACGGGCCTAATGGCATGTGTGCTCCTACGACAGTAGTTGCACTGGTTTGCTCCGCTAGGGCTTGAGTCATGGATCGCATGTACGAAAGAAGAGGGGAGGAGGAAAAGCCGAGCTCTTGCATAAAATACTGTGATTTCGGAATTAGGGATTTGGTTTATAATTGCACCAGTTAAAACCGGTGTTAATTGCACCGATTTAAACTGCTTCTAATTGCACTGGCTAAAAATGGTGCAAATTTTAGCAGTTGACATCCATGCTAAAACAGGGTTTTGGCAACAGCTTTAAAACCGATCTTAACAACTGTTACGTGAAATCCTATTTTTTTGCAGTGAGACAAAAAAACTTTTTAAAGCTCTTGTAAAAATTGCTTCCTAGTATATTTTTTTTTGTAAAGCAACCAAAGAATAGTGTGCAAATAGAAATTGTGGTTGCCGTTTGATAAAACAAAATAATGATAAAACTATCTCAATCAAAGTATTAACTATTATGGTCTTACATTAGAAAATTTAAGAATTTATGTAATAATTCAATGTGAAAAGTTTAACAACAGGCCCTGCGCGAGAGCTCCTGATGATGCAGGTAGAATTTGAAAAAAATAAAATAAAAAGAATTTACCACAAATTTTATAACGACATGGAATTAAAACTTCCAAAATATACATATACCTATAAAAGAAATAAAAATAGATTTATCATATTATGCATAAATACATAAAAATATTTTTAAATAAAAAAAAAAAATCATTATCAACTTCTCCCAGATTCCACCATTGTTGCCTATGAGCACTTAGTTAATGCATCTTGGACTTGCTTGTCCTGAGAACAATATGCATTGTTCTTTTCTTTCTTATATTGGGCTTACTTTGGACCACGATAACCACCTTCGCCACCAATTTTTACTGCCGACTTAAAATGTTCCACTAAATATTATTTTGATTTCTTGCCAAACAAAAAAGATGGAACTCTCTGTCAATAGATTTGAAAAGAAGTAAACAAACAACACTAAATATAGAGAGATTATTACATGCTGAGTCTAGATAAAGAAACCCATTCGATTTTGTGACTATGCTTTTACTATTCACAGCCACAAAATTGAATGGTTCTCTCTATCCGAACTCCGCACGTAATATTCTCTAAGACCCAGGAAAAAAAGTTATTTTTAAGAGAAATGTATACTTAGTGCTGAATATGCGGCTTAATTTTATGAATTTAATTTTTTTGTATGAATTTTAAAAAGAAAATGTCCTTCACACAGTCATCAAAAAACTGTGCAAAATGTCTTTTTCGGATGGGTCGTTTTATTAGTGATATGTAGGGTTGTATATATTTTAGATCCAACTAGCTGGATATTCTTACTCGAGATCCGTCAAAAGGCTAGATTAGTGACTTCTTTTTTGTGTAAAATAACTGAAATCTTTAAGAAAACTGGAAAAGTTGAAGGAGTTACCAAATCCCCTATATATTAGAGTAGAAGATTTATTGAAGATACTCAAACTCTCTGATATCGACTCTCTTCATTATGAGGTACGCTACTTGAGCAGATCTATAGACGAAGATTATTTGTTCAAGGTGATACTATCTACTCAAGCAAGGAGATCACATGCATAAATGCTAAAGAAATCAATGAAAGTTCCAGAGGCAGTTACCCATCCTTCAAAAGTTCTTTCTAAATGACCTGGGAGTGAGGGTGATCTACAAGCATCCAAAAGAAGAAGGCAGAGAAAATTTTGGTCGTCACTAGCAAAGGTCCTCGTATTTCTCCATATAAGTCACATATTCCAGAAGATGTTTAAAAACATCATTGTGTTGGCTGTCGACGGGCTGATGAGTTGGTGAGTTCACCTTTTCTTCTTTCCTTTTGTATTTTTTCAAAGGATATGTCTCTTATAAAATTTTATTTTTATTGTTTCAGTTAGAGTAGCACACAGATTTTAAGCTTGAAATGATCATGAACTTGAATGACTAAAATAATGAATTTAATGATCACCCCAAAGGTTAGAGTAGCTCACAGATTTTAAGCTTGAAATGATCATGACCTTGAATGACTAAAATAATGAATTAAATGATCACCCCAATTAGAGAAGCACACAGATTTTAAGCTTGAAATGATCATGACCTTGAATGACTAAAATAATGAATTTAAAAAGGGCAAATATCTTCAGGGAGAATACAAGAAAAAATATGATGTCAAATCTAAGGAGATGAAGGCAGTGGAGGAATAGCTAGCGGAGTGTAAAGCAAAGCTGGCTAATATGATAACTTCAGCCTCCTCACATAATCAACAGATGGATCATCTATATATAGAGTTAGTGGATGCGTAGACAACGATCAATCAGCAGATCCTTGAAAATGACAACAAGAGGCTCTAGAGTATATTATTAGAGAAGGAAGCCCAACAATTATTGTCTACAGTCATAGAATATTCAAGAAATCTTTTTCCTTTAAGATAATTATTGAGATTCACATTCAAGAAGCTCATAACCATATCTATGACGTGGAGGTGAAGGCTTTAGAAGAAGAGTGTATGGAGGAGGGCTTCATAAGAGATTTTATGAAGGGCGTGCGTGTAGTGCAGCACAAGACTAGAGTGGAGATCGAGGGGTTGCCACCTAGCTAAGCCGCTGTTGACTCATCATCAGACTCTAGCGGTAAAGAGATAGTGAGTGAGTTGCAAATTGTCTTTTCCCTTGAGGAGTATGATGATGATATTGAGATCCTATAGGATTGCTTTGATGTTGGTTGTACCACTTTTTTTTTTTTTTTTTTAGTGATGAGTATATATGTTTGGTGTTGATGTTTTCATATGATGTACGTGATATTCAGTGATATATTAAGAAATTATTAGTATTCCTCTTTTTTCTTCTTCTCATATATATATGAAAGTGACTTAGTTTTATTTAAATGAAAAATATTTTGGTGATTTTTTTTTTTACTTGAGTGAATGTGAGAGACACCCTCCTTGGATATCTTAACCTATCCGAGGTTGTTAATCAAAGCATTTGCTTGATAATTTTTGAACCTATATGGAAGAGGTTAGATCAAATCTCCTTGGGATTGATCATCTGGTGATTGAGATATAATGTCGGTTGTGTATTTCTCGAATTATAGATTAAGAGTTTAAGGGATTTTTTGAAAGTTCATTAGGGATGTTAAGCCCTTAATAACTAGCCCAAGGGTAACCAAGAGGGGCGGGGGGGGGGGGGGGGGGGGTGAATTGGTATTTTAAAAAATCTTCTTACATATTCAAAGCATAAAACTTTAAACTAAAATCACCACAGAAATCAAAGTGCAGAAAAATAAATGAGAAAATCAAAACAAAGAAAGATTACATCATATTTATAGTAGTTCGGTCAACTCGACTTACGTCCACTCCCCGGAAGCACCCTCAGAGTATTGCACTACAAAAGTGACTCTCCTTTCGCTCCCACAGCAAGGTGGAGAAGCCCTCACAAAAACTTCTTTCAGCCAACCCCGGTGAGGTAGAGTGTTGAAACTTGTTCACTATGAATTAGGTTCTTAAACCTAAGCTTATGTCCCAACAGCTAACCAAGATGGGGGGTGAATTGGTAATTAAAAATTTTACCCCTCTTTTTAAAATTTAAAACCGAGAAAATTAACTTTAATGAATTTTATACAAAACATTTTTGAACCACAAGTTAAAAATAGAAAAACAAAAATAAAAGCACCAAAAAAATAAAAGACATGAGATTTATAGTTATTCGGTCAAACTTGACCTACATCCACTCCCTGGAGGCACCCTCCAAGTATTGCACCAATACCACTAGAGACTCTCCTTTTGCACCCACAGCAAGGCGGAGAAGCCTTTACAAAATTCTCTTTCACCACTACCCAGTGCGGCAGAGAATCGTCATCCTTTAGCACTCATCCTAGTGTTGGCAGAGAATCGTCCATCCTTTCACACTCTCCTAATGTGGGTAAAGAACCCTTCACCCTTTCACACTCTCCTAGTGTGGGAAGAGAACCCTTCGTCCTTTCATACTCTCCTAGTGTGGGTAGAGAACCCTTCATCCTTGTAAACTCTCCTAGTGTAAGCAGAGAACCGGATATCCTTGACAGATCTTCTCATAAAAAATCTAGAAGGAAGAGAGAAAAGAGTGAAGTAATCAAAAACAACAAGTAGAGATTCTTACCTTTGAGTTCCAAGTAAATCTTCATGCTTCAGTAGTAAGAAATCTCTTACAAACACTCTCTCACACTCTCTCCTTGACTCTCCTTTCAATAGGCATGAAGATCAGAGGCAAAAAGATTAAGAGGCAGTCTAAATTGGACTATTTATATAAAAGGCAAGAAAAACTGTCCAAAAATTGCAAATTGTCAAGTCAACACAAAGTTGATCGTCCCGTATGATCGTGGATCGTCTTGGACGATTTTACTTAAATGTGTGGAAACGAACCAAATGTATATTTGTATGAACTGAAATTGTACCCAAGCGTCGTCCCGTACGAACTAGGTTCATCCGGTACGAACAGTTATACCATAGGTCAGTTCCCAAAAATTGTTGGACGTCGCCAAAATTTGAATAGTCAGTTCACTTCATCCTGGGACGAATATGAGTTCGTTCGGATGAAATTTTTACAGAGAACAATTCTTCCTCGAACGAATTTGCATTCGTCTGGACGAAAATTTTCTAGAGAGCATTTCGTCTTAGCATGAATATGAATTTCGTCTAAACAAAAATTTTCTAGAGGACATTTCATCCTAGGACGAATTTGAGTTTGTCTGGACGAAAATTTTCCAGAGAGCATTTCGTCCTAGCACGAATATGATTTTCGTCTGAACAAAAATTTTCCAGAGAACATTTCATCCTGGACGATCAGGACTTAGAAAAAATTTTTTTGACTCTTGTTCGTTCCATTACTCTTTAGAGGAGATAACTGACTTGATCGTCCCATACGAATTATGTTCGTCCCGTACGATCAGTACAAAATTTTTAAAAATCTCCTTAAGTGTGTGTGTGTTTATTCATTCAATTACAATAACTCCCTCTCAAACTTAATTCAAATAAAAGTACAAGCTTCAATTCACAAAAATCTCTCATGCTAAATTTGATTTGATGTCTTGAGTAGTCTGAAGTTAGATTTTTTTGAAATGTTAGTTCACTCAAGAGAAAAAACAAATATTCTTAGAAGTGTTAGGAGATATTAATACATAAAATAATAATATTTGGAGTCATAAAAAAATATACAAGTTTCAAAAATGTAAAACATGCAAATAGCAACTCTCTTAACAATCGCCCCATTTTTTATGATGGCAAAATAATTATTTTTTGTATAATTTCAAATTCTAAGAATCTCCTAAATTCCCTCTGAATTGATGAACACGTAAAAATAAGAAGGCAATTTAATCATAATTTTTTTTTTTCAAAATTTTTAGAAATACAAAACAAAAATAAAAACACATCAAAAACAAAATAAAAACACATAAAATAAAAACACATACGAAGAGATACAAAACAAAACAAAAATACATCAAAACAAAACAAAAATACATAAAACAAAAACACATACGAACAAATAATTTCTCCCCCTTTTTGACAATAGCAAAAAGTGATGAAGAAAAAAGACTTGAAAAGTAAGTAGTCATATGAAAATCATTTGATAATTGAGCCTTGAAAGTGATTGAAATAAATTTTGCAAACAAAATCAAAACTTTAGGCAAATTATAGTAATTCATAGAATTTAAGAAGAGATATAACATTGATAATAAAAGGTATTTATCAAAAATATAAGTCAATTTAGACACTAAGATAGAGACAATCATTGCAAAAAGAATGAATAAAAAATTTGTATATTTCAAATTTTAATACAGAATTTAAATGTACAGAAGATTAATTTGAATTAAGATATTAAAAGATAATGGAAAGAAATAACTATCACATGTGACGTTTTGCGCATCTTTTTCAAATTTGTGGCACATTTTTGTGTATCTTTTTACTTGTGGGCTTATTTTATTGCCTCTTTTTCAACTTGCGAACCATTGTGCATTCCTTTTTATTTTTGTACATTTGTAAATTTTTTCAAGAGTAATTTTAATCTTTCCAAAATCAATAATAAAAAATTTTAAATTTTTCTAAGTACATAAATATTTATTGATAAGTGAAATACAAAATAAGAAAAAATCATAGTTGCAATAATAATATTAAAATTAATGTAGTCTAAATAAGAGACATGAAATTGACAATCTTAATTACATCAAGTTATAAGCAATACTTAAATTTAGAAAAATTAGATTTTCTAATAAATTTAATTTTAACTTGCAATTCAAAGTATAACACTCTTAAGATAAAAAATTATAACGATTGTCATATAGACTAACACACATTTCAAAAACAAGATTAAAGCCAAAACAGGATAACTTATATTGATATTAATATGAAGGATATTACAATCTAAGCATGTGATATCAATACATCATAAGATTTAAAAACAAAAACATCTACGGAAAAGAAAGTATAACACATTTTACTAACCTACAAAAATAATAAAATAACAACTAAAGAAACTTAGAAAATCTAGTACGAGTGTCACTTAGAAGGACCCTGATTTGGAGGAGGAGGAGGAGGAGGAGCAGCACCAAAGATGTTAAAATAAGTTCTCATCATAAGCACGTTGGTACTAATATCATTCATTTGTGCTCTCATAAACTCCATGTCTTGAGTGTATTGTATATCCTACTACTGCATATGAGCATCAATTTAATCAAACCTTTGATCAAAGTGAGTCTTTAAACGATCAAATCTTTGAACTAAATCCTGATAATTTGGTTCATTAGCAGGTGCAGGTGCAGGTTCAGCTTCATGTTCTTCCTCATTATCACTAATGACATGTGTTTTACTTGGTTCTTTTTTGAAGATTGCTCTAAATGATTCGTCATTGTAGTAGAGCGGTTCTTCAAACTCTTGATCAGGATGAACCAAATTGTATTTCTTATCCAGAATGTAGGAAACCAGATATCCTAAGGAGATGTTCTTCTTTCTTTTATGCTCGACATGACCAATTTCAAAAAGTCCATAAAGATAGTCAAGGATTAGTTGGGCTTCATCTATGGGTTCTTTAGTCATGATCAAAAAGGTTACCATAGAAAGAAGATGAGTAATGTTGATTATATCACCAGCTTTAGGAATTATAGAAGTTCTAAGAACATGCTGGATGATACGAGCATCACGAATGAGACCAGATACTTTAGGCATATGCTCGTTAAAATTGATTCCTCTAATCACTTTATTAATTTCATACCATTGATATTCAGTTGAGGTGATCAAGGTATGTTCTCTAGCTCCCTCAGTCCTTAAGTTCAGAAAGGCTCCTAAATCAGCTTTGGTGATTTCAACTTTTTTCTTAAAGACAAAGGAATGGATAACAGTATGGTTGGAGTTGAAAGACATGTTTGCCAGGAAGTAGTGAAAGGTTTCTTTGTTGTAGAGATAAATTAGGGTGAGGATAAAACCAAACTGAATTGAGGCAAACAAGTTCATTACCAAAAAAGTTAGTTGTTCTTGGATAAGAATTCTAAAGGGTGTGATCTTGGCGGAGACAAACCTTGGAAAGGATTCTTTATTAGTTTTAGAAAGAAAGTTCTCAGAAGAATTCTTTGGTGGACCCTTGGCTAGAGTCTTTTGACACTTGCTTGAACTTGCCATTGATAGGATCTAAGGAACGAAAAGATTTGAAAGTGAAGTGAGAGTGTGACTGTTGAGTTCAAAAGCCCGTCTATTTATTGAAAAAATGACTATTTGTACAGACAAAATTTTATGTTCGTCCCGTACGAAAAAATTTCGTATGGACGAATGGATGTGTCCAAAATAAAATGCCTTTTCGTAATCATAAAACTTACGAAGCATTCTTTCGTACAAACTTTTAACCAAATTGATCGTACAGACGAACACATGTTCGTCCTGAGACGATCAATACTTAGAATCATTTTAATGGCAGTTGAAACTATCCCCTCCATCGAATTATATGTGTTCGTCCGGACGAACTAAAGGTTCGTACGTACGAAATATAGCATTAAAAAACTACCTTATCTATTTAAGTGTCATTCAATCGTCCCGTAGTTTGAACAAGTTCATCCTGGACGATCGTGATGATTGTACAGACGAAGTGAAAATTAAAACTAAAAAACTACACGCAAACGATTCAAAATCCGACAGCTTGACACACGACACAATTCGTCCCGTACAAAAAACTTTCGTCCCGAATGATTGTCACTCAAAATTTTCAAATTATGCATTCAATCAAAACTAAAATACAAACACAACCAAAACTGCATAAAATCTCAAAAACTCAAATATAAAAAAATCACAAACAAAAGATCAAAAACTCATAATCAACACACAAAAATATTAACTAGAAAACACATATCAATGTTACAGAAATTTTTTTTAATAAAGCATTCAAATCAATCACACCAAGTCTTGTTCTTAATGCACTAAAAGTATCAAAGGCTAAAAGTTTTGTAAAAATGTCTGCAAGTTGATTTTCAATAGAAATATGAGTGAGTTCAATTTCTCCTTTGGATACATGATCACTTATGAAATGATGTCTTATGTCAATATGTTTGGTTCTTGAATGTTGAATAGGATTTTTAAAAATACAAATAGCACTAGTGTTATCACAATAAATTCGAATAGTGCCTATAGTTAATCCTAAATCAATCAATTGTTATTTCAACCAAAGTAATCGTGCCACACAACTTCCTAATGTAATGTATTCAGCTTCTGCAGTAGATAGGGCTACTGAATTTTGGTTTCTACTGGACCAAAAGACTAAAGAATTTCCAATAAATTTACATGTTCCAAAAGTGCTCTTTCTATTAACCATACAACCTGCAAAGTCAGAATATAAATAACCAATTATTTTAAATGAAGAGCTAAACTTAGGATACCAAATTTTTAAGTTCTGAGTTTCTAACAGATATCTTAAAATCATTTTTACTGCTATCAAATATGATTCTTTTGGATCTGATTGAAATATAGCACACAAACAAACACTAAACATGATATCAAGTCGGCTAGCAGCCAAGTAAAGCAAAGATTCAATAATCCCTCTAAATTTATTTTGATCAACAGATTTTCCCTTAGGGTCCTTATCCAACTAAACTGAGAAACTCATTGGTGTACTAACAGGTTTAGCATTATCCATTTCATACTTTTTGAGGATGTCCTTAACATATTTTGACTGACTAAGAAATGTATCTCTCTCAATTTTCTTAATGCTAAATCTTAAAAAGTAACTTGAATCTCCCATTAGACTCATCTCAAATTTACTACTCATTATTTTAGAAAAATTACCACAAAGGTTTTTATTTGAAGTTCCAAAGATGATGTCATCCACATAAATTTGTACAATGAGTATATCCTTTTCAAATCTTTTTAAAAGTGTGTTGTATCCACATTTCTTTTTACAAATGATCTTTCAAATAGGAAGGTGCTCAATCTCTCATACCAAGCCCTAGGTGTCTGTTTCAATCCATAGAATACCTTTTTCAACTTGAAAATATGATTATGTTATTTAGAATTTTCAAAATCTGGTGGTTGTTCTACAAAAACATCTTCTTAAATTATCTCATTTAAAAAAGCACTTTTTACATCCATTTGATACAGTTTAAATCTTCTAAAACAGGCAAAGGCTAGCAAAACCCTAATTGCTTCAAGTCTAGCTACAGGGGTAAAGGTCTCCTCAAAATCAATTCCTTCAATCTGATTATACCCCTTAGCAACTAATCTAGCCTTATTTCTAATGACTACTCCTGATTCATTCATTTTATTTTTGAATACCCACTTAGTTCCAACTACACTTTGATCCTTTGCCCTTGTAGTTAATTCTTAAATTTTATTTCTTACAAATTAATTTAACTTTTCTCGCATGGCCAAAACTCAAAATTCATCCAAAAGTACTTGATCAATATTAGTGGGTTCTAAAGTTGGAATGAAGGCTAAATGTTTAATATTTTTGTTTAATCCACCGCTAGTCCTTACAGGTTCACCAATTATCAATTCCTTTTGGTGGTTTTTAGAAAATCTCAAATCTCTAGGCAAAGGGTTTTCTATTTCTAATTTTTTTTATATTTTCTTCCAAATTAACTTTATCAATCTTTTGGGAGTTAACCTCAATCTCATCTTCTATAACATTTGGCTCTTCCAAATTTTCAGGCTCATCAAATATAACATGTGTGGTCTCCTCAATTACCAAAGTTCTTCTATTGAATACTCTATAAGATTTTTCAACGCTTGAGTATCCAACAAAAATTGCTTCATCTGATTTTGGATCAAAATTTTCTAAGACAGATTTTCCATTGTTATGAATGAACACCTTGCAACCAAAAACATGCAAATGAGATAAATTAGGTGTTCTGCCTTTTAGCAACTCATAGGATGATTTATTTAATTAGATCTCACATTCACCCTATTCAAAACATAACATGTAGTACTAACTGCCTCAACCTAAAAATATTTTGGAAGTGTGTATTTTGCCAACAATGCTCGGGTGGATTCTATTAATATTATATTTTTCCTTTCGACTACCCCATTCAGCTGAGGGGTTCTAATTGCAGAAAAGTTGTGATTAATTTCTTTCTCCTTATAAAATTTCTCAAATCTCTCATTTTCAAATTTTCCTCCATAATCACTTTGTATAGAAATAATTTCACACCCAAGTTTTCTTTGAATTCAAGTCAAAAAATTTCTAAATTTTTCAAATGATTCACTCTTATGAAATAGAAATCTAACCCATGTGAATCCTGAGTAATCGTCCATAATCACAAATCCGTATACCTTCCCTCATAGACTTATAGTTCCAACTGGTCCAAAAAGATCCATATACAAAATCTCCAATGGTTTACTGGTTCTAAGATCCTTATTGGACTGAAAAGATGACTTCACTTATTTTCGTAATTGACATGCATCACAAAGGTGGTCCTTAATAAAGTCTAATTTTAGTATACCTCTCACTAAGTTCTTTTAGGTAATCCTTCTAAGGTTTTTCATGGTAGAATGATAAAGTCTCCTATGCCAAAGCCATGACTCATCAGATACAGTTTTCAAATAAAAAGCAGTAAGAGTTTGAATGCAATTCAAGTCTAGCATATAAACATTATTAACCCTTTTACCATTCAAAACATCTTTATCATTTAGGCTTAATATACAGCTCGTAGGAAAAATTTTTACACAATATCTTTTATCACATAGCTAGCTTATACTTAACAGGTTATGCTTTCAGCCTTCTACCAATAACACATTTTTAATATAAAATTTCTTTAGATTACCAATCATACATGTCCCAATCACTTTCCTTGTGGTGTTATCTCCAAGTGTAACATTGCCTCCACTCCTGGCTTCCAACGATATGAAATGTGTAGTATCTCCAATAATATGCTTTGAGCATCCCTGTCCAGGTACCATATTCTCTCACGAGATCTTTTGTGAGAGCAACCCTCTTCTTGATCTAACTGATCAAGAATATCGGCCATTAAGCACAAATTAATTACTTCCTCTTCCTTTTCAGTCTCTGATGAATCTGAAGCTGAGTCTGCCTAGAAAGCTCTTTGAAACTTCTTCTTATCCTTCTTTACAGTTGGTTTCTCCTCTACCTTCTCCTTGCTAGGAGTGGCTTTGAGTTTTGGGCATTCAATTTTGATATGTCCAGGTTTCCTGCACTCATAGCAAATTACATCATTTGAAACCTTGGCATTTCTATTAAATTTACCTCTATTCCATTGCTGGCATCGCTTCTGCTTCCTCTTCAGAAAGCTTCTGAATTGTCTAGTCATTAGAGCGATGTCATCTTCATCTTCAGGTTGTGAGTGTTTACTTTCAAATTCCTCTACTTTCAATGCTATGTTCTTCTCGCTCCGTGGTTCACCTGCATCAATCTTTCTTTGACTAACTCCTCACTGGTAAGAAATTAGCAAACCAAGAAGATTATCAATAGAGTAATTTTTTAGATCTATAGATTCTGTTATTGCAGTAATTTTAGCATCATAAATAGTAGGCAAATAACGAAGAATTTTATTAACCATTTTAGCATTTGTTAGTTCCCTACACAATGCATGTAAAGAGGTGACAATTTGTGTGAATCTTGTGTACATATCATAAATAGATTCATTTGGTTTCATGCGAAACAATTCATAATCATGCAATAAGATATTAAGTCTAGATTGCTTAATCTCATTAGTCCCCTCATAAGTAATACAAAGTCTATCCCATATGTCTTTTCCACTTTTGCAAGTAGAAACCCGCATGTAATCTTCTGATTTAAGAGCATAAAAGAAACTATTCAAGCATTTGGCATTTAGTTGTGCTAAGTCACGTTCTTCTACTGTCCAGTCTGTAAAAGGTGTTTCAACTCTAACTCCATCAACTAGTCTAGTTGATTTTGTATACCCTTCCTGAACTAAGATCCACATACGATAATCAAGTGACTGTAAAAATGTAGACATGCGTGTTTTTCAAAAATCAAAAGGTATATTATCGAACAGTGGAGGTCTAGTTATAGAGTAACCCTCAGGTGCATTTCGGTTTCCAAATATAGCCATCTACGTTAAACAAAAAGTAGTCTAAACTTATGATTTTGACACTAAGATCTAATACCACTTGTTGAAACTTGTTCACTTTGAATTAGGTTGTTAAACCTAAGCTTATGTCCCAGCGGCTAACCAAGAGGGTGGGTGAATTGGTAATTAAAATTTTATCCCTCTTTTTAAAATTTAAAATTGAGAAAATTAACTTTAGTGAATTTTATAGAAAATATTTTTCAACCACAAGTTAAAAATAGAAAAGCAAAAATAAAAGCAGCGGGAAAATAAAAGACACGAGATTTATAATGGTTCAGTCAAACTTGACCTACATCCACTCCTCGAAGGCACCCTCCGAGTATTGCACTAATACCACTAGTGACTCTCCTTTTGCACCCACAGCAAGGCGGAGAATCCTTTACAAAACTCTCTTTCACCACTACCAGGTGCGGCAGAGAACCGTCATCCTTTTACACTCGTCCTAGTGTTGGCAGAGAACCGTCCATCCTTTCACACTCTCCTAATATGGGCAGAGAACCCTTCGTCATTTCACACTCTCGTTGATAGATCTTCTCACAAGAAATCTAGAAGGAAGAGAAAAAATAGTGAAGTAATCAAAAACCATAAGTAGAGATTCTTACCTTTGAGTTTCAAGTGAATCCTTCACGCTCTAGTAGTAAGAAATCTCCTACAAACACTCTCTCACACTCTCTCCTTTCAATAGGCATGAAGATCAGTAGGCAATAAGATTAAGTGCAAGTCTAAAATGGACTATTTAGATAAAAGCAATAAAAATCATCCAAAAACTGCAAATTTTTAAGTCAACACAAAGTTGATCGTCCCGTACGATCATGGATCATCCTAGACGATTTTACTTAAATGTGTGGAAACGAGCCAAATGTATATTGGTGCGAACTGAAATCGTACCTGAGCATCATCCCATACAAACTAGGTTCGTCTAGTACGAACAATTATACCATAGGTCGGTTCCCAAAAATTGCAAAACGTCGCCAAAATTTGAAGAGTCGGTTCACTTCGTCCTAGGACGTATATGAGTTCGTTCAGACAAAATTTTTACAGAGCACAATTTGTCCTGGGATGAATTTGCGTTCGTCTGGACAAAAATTTTCCAGAGAGCATTTTGTCCTGGCATGAATATGAATTTCGTCAGAACAAAAATTTTCCAGAAATCATTTCATCCTGGGACGAATTTGAGTTCGTCTAGATGAAAATTTTTTAGAGAGCATTTCGTCCTGGCACAAATATGAATTTCGTATGAATGAAAATTTTCTAGAGAATATTTTGTCCTGGGATGATTAACATTCATCCTGGACGATCAGGACTTAGAAAAAATTTTTAAACTCCTGTTTGTTCCATTGCTCTTTAGAGGAGATAATTGACTTGATCATCCCGTACGAACAATTTTAGTCCCGTACGATCATTATAAATTTTTTAAAAATCTCTTTAAGTGTGTGTGTGTTTATTCACTCAATTACAATCACTCCTCTCAAACTTAATTCAAATAAAAGTACAAGCTTTAATTCACAAAAATCTATCAAGCTAAATTTGATTTGAAGTCTTCAGTAGTCTGGAGTTTGATTTTCCTGAAATGCTAGTTCACATAAGAAAAAAAATAAATCTTCAAAAAAGTCTTATGAGATATTAATACATAAAACAATAATATTTGGAATCATCAAAAATATATAAGTTGTAAAAATGTAAAACATGCAAATAGCAACTCTCTTAACACAGAGAACCCAACTCCTTTTGCTTCCTCGTGAAGCAGGCAGAGAACCCAACTCCTTTTGCTTCCTCCTAAAGCAAGCAGAGAATCTCGACTTCTTTTGCTTCCTCCTGAAGCAGGAAGAGAACCTCGACCAATTGTTGAAGCTTACCTCCCTTAAACCCCCAAGGACAAAAAACGAAGATTGGAGAAGACGCCTTGGAATCTTACTTTGGTGCAACCTTTGTGAATCCCTCTCACAAACTTCCCCTCATAAGTTCTTCCCTCTCTCTCCCTCTCCTCTTAGCTCTCTCAGGTCAACACAGCAGCTAAAGGTCTCTTTGCATGAGAAAATTTGGGTCCTTTAAATAGAATTTCAAAAACCGATATTAACATCCAGGACGATAGAAATATCAACCTGGCCGATCAGTACAAAATAAGCTCAATCAGCCGAGATAATTTGGGACGATCAAAAGAAAATTGTGTTGAGTCTGGTAAATAGGTTGTTAGACCTAAGTTAATGTCCCAAGGCTACCAAGAGGGGGGGTGAATTGGTATTTTAAAATTTTAAACCCTCTTTGAAAAAGTGTTGAACGAAAATGAAAATTTTTATTAATTTTTTATAGAAATCGTTTTTCAACCTTAGAGTTTTTAAACAAAAAATAAATGTGGAAAAGTAAAAACAGTAAAGTAAATGACACAAGATTTATAGCGGTTCGGTCTAAACCAGACCTACATCCACTCCTCAGAGGCACCCTCTGAGTATTGCACTAATACCAATAGTGACTCTCCTTTTGCACCCACAGTAAGGCGGAGAAGCCTTTACAAAACACTCTTTTCACCACTACCCGGTGCGGCAGATAACCGTCGTCCTTTTACACAATCCCTAGTGTTAGAAGAGAACCGTCCGTCCTTTTACACTCTCCTAGTATGGGCAGAGAACCCTTCGTCCTTTCACACTCTCCTAGTGTGGGCAGAGAACCCTTCCTCCTTTCACAATCTCCTAGTGTGGGCAGAGAACCCTTCGGCTGTTCACACTCTCCAAGTGTCGGCAACGAACCTGATCTCCTTGACAGATCTTCTCACAAGAATCTAGAAGGAAGAAGGAAAAGAGTGAAGTAATCCAAATTCACAAGTAGAGATTCTTACCTTTAAACTCCAAGTGAAGCCTCATGCTCCAGTGGTAGGAATACTCCTTTGAATGTAGTCTTACACTCTCTCATTGACTATTCTCTCAAGAGGCACGAAGATCAAATGACAAAAAGATTGGGTGGCAGTCTAATTTGAACTATATATACAAAAGACAAGAAAAACTGCCCAAAAATTGCAAGTTTTCAATTATGTACGCAGATGATCGTCTCGTACGATCGTGGATCGTCCTAGACGATATTACTTAAAAGCCTTGAAACGAACCTGTTTGTATATGTGTACGAAATGTTTTTGTACAAGCTAAGCGTCCCGTACGAACAAAGTTTGTCCGGTACGAATGGTTATTACAAGGTCGGTTCCAAAAAAAACTGCAGAAAAAATCGTTCTAAGTTAGTTGTATCGTCTGGACGAAAATTGATTCGTCCGGACAAAATTTTTACAGAGACCAGATCATCCTGGACAATATTTAATTTCGTCTGGACAAAATTCTTACAGAGAGCAGATTGTCCTGGACAATATTTAATTTCGTCTGGACGAAAATTTTACAGAGAGCAGATCGTCCTAGACGATATTTAATTTTGTCATGGACAAAAATTTTATAGAGAGCAGATCGTCCTGGACGATATTTAATTTTGTCCTGGACGAATAGGACTTTAAAAATTTTTCTGCACAGTTCCTATTCGTTCCATGTGATCTTAAAAGGAGATAACTGTCTGATCGTCCCGTACGAACTGATATCGTCCCGTACGATCAGTATAAATTTTATATGATCTCCTTATGTGTGTGTGTGCATGTTTTTATTCACTCAATTACAATCACTCCCTTTCAAGTTTATTTCAAAAAAAAATACAAGCTTCAAATTCACAAAGTATCTCATGATAAATTTTGATTTGAAGTTTTCGTAGTCTGTAGTTAGATTTTCCTGAAATGTTAGTACACACAAGAGCAAATACAAATCTTCTAAAATTGTTAGGAGATAACTACACATTTGAAC
The DNA here is from genome assembly GCA_016618105.1 of Dendrobium huoshanense. NCBI lineage: Eukaryota > Viridiplantae > Streptophyta > Magnoliopsida > Asparagales > Orchidaceae > Dendrobium > Dendrobium huoshanense. The sequence goes on along the minus strand of CM028352.1, from coordinate 35,391,714 downwards.
AATAATGTTTGGAATCATCAAAATTATACAAGTTGCAAAAATGTAAAGCATGCAAATAGCATCTATCTTAACAATCTCCTCCTTTTTTATGATGACAAAATAATTATTGTTTGTATGATCTCAAATTAAAAAAAATCTCCTAAGCTCCCCCTGAATTGATGAATACATGAAAATAATGAGGCATTTTGAATTAAAGTATAATTTTTTGTTTTTCAAAAAAAATTTAACAAAAACAAAAATAAAAATAAAAAATGATAAAAAAATACAAGCTAAATGACACAAAATCAAAATACAAACAAACACAATAATTTCTCCCCCTTTTTGACAACAGCAAAAAGTAAAGAAGAAATAAACAAGAAATGTAAGTAATTATATGAAATCTATTTGAAAATTTAATCTAAAGAGTGATTGACATAAGGTATGCAATCTAAAACTAATAACATTAGTGAAATCATAAAAATTCATAGAATTTAAGAAGTGATATAACAGTGTAAGTAAGAAGAGTTTATCAAAGACATGATTCAATTTAGACATTTGAGATATAAAAAATCATTACAAGAGAGATGAATAAAAATTCTATATTTCAAAATTCAATAGAAATATAAATGAACATAAGATTAATTTGAATTAAGAGATTGAAAGAATCTGGAAAGAAGAGAATTACCACATGTGACGCTTTGGGAATCTTTTTCAAAATTTTGGCACATTTTTGTGCATCTTTTTACATTGGGCTTATTTTGTGCCTCTTTTTCACATTTACGAACCTTTGCGCATTCCTTTTGATTTTTGTACTCTTTGTACAATTTTTTAAGAGTAATTGAAACCAATTCTTTCCAAGATCAAAAATCTAAAATTTCAAAATTTTCTAAGTGCATAAATATCACTTGAGCAAAGAAATACAAAATAAGAACACATTTAAATTGCAATAATAATATTAGTTTTAATGTAGTCTAAATGAATAGACATGAAATTAAAAATTTTAATTATAACAAGTTATAAACAAATTTTAAATTTAGAAAGACTAGATTTTCTAATGAAATTAATCTTAAATTACAATTTAATTTAAACACAATTAAGATTAAAAGACTAATAAAATTCATAAAAACTAAACACATTTCAAAAACAAACCAAATTTAAATCGACTACAATAAATATTGATATTGATGAAAAAGATTACAAGATCATTTCATAATATCAATAAAAAAAAATACACTGAACTTTTAAAAATTTAACACAAACAAACACTAGAACAAACACTAATACAAACACAAATACAAACACAAATACAACAAACATAAAGAAAATCATCACTCATATCTCTATTCTAGAGGTGGAGGAGGAGGAATGCCACCAAATAGGTTGAAGTAGAAAGTCATCAACATAACATTGGTATTGATTTCATGAACTTCATTTCTGATACTACCAATGTCCTGTTGCTGCTGCAGAAGTTGAGCATCAATTTGATCAAATCTTTGATCAAAATGAGTCTCAAGTCTATCAAATTTCTCAATCAAATTCTGATGATTTGATTGAGGTGCAGATGTCTGCTCTCCTTCTTCTTCTTCTTCTTCAGAAGCACTGGCAGGTGCTTTCCCTTTTTTCTCTTTAAAAATTGCTCTGAAAGAAGCATCATTGTAGTAGACCGGCTTTTCATATTCATCATCAGGATGTACTAAATTGTATTTCTTTTCCAAAATATAGGTAACTAAGTGTCCTAATGAAATATTCCTTTTTCTTTTCTGTTCTACATGCCCAATTTCTGAAAGTCCATAAAAATGGTCTAAGATAAGTTGGGCTTCATCGATAGGCTTACCACTCATAATAAAAAAAGTCACAACAGAAAGGAGTGGGGTAATATTGATCCTATCACCAATTTTTGGAATAATAGAAGATCTAAGAATGTGCTGGATTATTCGAGCATTTTTGGTCATTACAGAAACTCTAGCAATATGATAAGTAAAGCCATTTCCTCTAATCACCCTATTGATTTCATACCACTTGAAGGTGTTATCGTTCATAAGGGTGTGGGCTCTAAGTCCTTCAGTTCTTAAGTTAAGAAATGCATCTAAGTCATGCTTAGTAATTTCAACTTTTTGTTTGAAAATAAAAGAACTTATAGAGGAGTGGTCGGAATTGAAACTCATATTGGCTAGAAAATAGAGAAAGGTTTGTTTGTTGTAGAGGTGGACAAGAGAAAGAATGAATCCAAATTGAGTAGAAGCAAAAAGGTGCATTACCTTGAAGTTAATCTCGCTTTGAATCAGAATGCGAAAAGGTGTGATTTTAGCAGAGGCAAAACGAGGAAAGGATTCCTCATTTGCTTTTGAAAGGAAGTTTTCAGAGGAATTCCTGTAGGGTTTCTTCGCTAACACCTTTTTCTCTTGCTTGAGGAGGCCATTGTCTATTTGAAGTTGAAAGGGATTGAAAGTGAAGTTTGGATATGTGATTGTTGAGTTAGAAAGCCTTCTTTTTTAAAGAAAACGATACGTTCGTCCTGGACAAAAACAATTCATCCTGGACGAAGATTATCGTTCGTCTGGACGAATAAATTTCGTACAGACGATTAAATTTGTCCAAAATGTAACGGCTTTTCGTAATCAACTAAATTTATGATACGTCCTTTCGTACAGACTTTTTGACTTGACCGATCGTACAGACGAAAATATTTCATACAAACGATCAAAAGTAATTCATTTTAATGTTAGTTAAAAATCATCCCCCACTATGAATCGATGTCTGTTCGTCTGGACGAACCAAAAGTTTGTACGGACGAACTTCACAATTAAAACTGCCTTATCCACTCAACTGCTGCATTCAATCATCCCGACGTTTGAGAAAAAAAAAATTCATCTTGGACGATCATCAGATCGTACAGACGAACTACATTAAAAACTGTTCTCAAGACATTTCATATTATGCAAATTGAATTTTACAGACATCGTCCCGTATAAAAAATTTCGTCCTGGATGATTTCCATATTTTTTAATTTTTTAATTTTTATTAAAACAAAACACAATTCACACTACACTATGACAAAAGCACAGACTCTAAAAATAAAATCACGCAAAACAAACAAAAACAAAATCACAAAAACAAAAATCATAAAAACATAAACTACTAAAACATAAATATCAATGTTGCAAAAACATTTTTATTTAAGTATTTAAATCAATCACACCAAGCCTTGTTCTTAATGTACTGAAAGTATCAAAGGCTAAAGGTTTTGTAAAAATGTCTGGAAGTTGACTTTTAGTTGAAACATGAGTAAGTTCAATTTCTCCCTTGAATACATGATCCCTTATGAAATGATGCCTTATGTCAATGTGTTTGGTTCTAGAATGTTGAATATAATTTTTTGAAATACAAATAGCACTAGTATTGTCACAATAAATTGGAATAGTGCCTATAGTTAATCCTAAATCAATCAACTGTTGTTTTAACCAAAGTACTTGTGCCACACAACTTCCTAATGCAATGTATTCTGCTTCTGCAGTAGATAGGGCCACTGAATTTTGTTTTTTACTAGACCATGAAACTAATGAATTTCAAATGAATTGACATGTTCCAGAAGTGCTTTTCCTATCCACTCTACAGCTTACAAAGTCAGAATCTGAGTAACCAATAATTTCAAATGAAGAGCTAAACTTAGGATACCAAATTCCTAAGTTCTGAGTTCCTAGTAAGTATCTTAAAATCTTTTTCAATGCTATCAAATGTGATTCTTTTAGATCTGATTGAAATCTAGCACATAAACAAACACTGAACATAATATCTTATCCGCTAGCATTCAAATAAAGTAAAGATCCAATTATCCCTCTAAATTTTGTTTGATCAAAAGATTTTCCCTTAAGGTCCTTATCCAACTGAACTGAGGAACTCATTGGTGTACTAACAGGTTTAGCATTGTCCAGTTCATATTTTTTGAGGATGTTCTTAACATATTTAGTTTGACTAAGAAATATTCCTTCCTCAAGTTGCTTAATGCTAAATCCTAGAAAGTAATTTAAATCTCTCATTAGACTCATTTCAAATTCACTACTCATTGTTTTAGAAAAATCATCACAAAGATTTTTATTTGAAGATCCAAAAATGATATCATCCACATAAATTTGAACAATGAGTATATCCTTTCCAAATTTCTTTAAAAAGAGAGTTGTATTCACACTTTCTTTTTCAAAAGATCTTTCAAGTAGGAAGGTGTTCAACCTCTCATACAAAGCCCTAGGTGCCTGTTTCAATCCATATAATTTCTTTTTTAACTTGAAAATATGATTTGGGTATTTAGAATTTTCAAAACCTGGAGGTTGTTCTACAAAAACATCTTCCTCAATTACCCCATTTAAAAAGGCACTCTTGACATCCATTTAAAACAATTTAAAACCTTTAAAACAGGCAAAGGCAAGTAAAACTCTAATTGCTTCAAGTCTAACTACAGGGGAAAAAGTCTCCTCAAAATCAATTCCTTCAATTTGATTATACTCCTTAGCAACTAATCTAGCCTTATTTCTAATAACTACTCCTGAGTCATTCATTTTATTTTTGAACACCCACTTGGTTCCAACAACACTTTGATCTTTTGGCCTTGAAGTTAATTCCCAAACTTCATTTCTTACAAATTGATTCAACTCTTCTTGCATGGCCAATATCCAAAATTCATCAGAAAGTGCTTGATCAATGTTAGTGGGTTTAATAGTTGAAATAAAGGCTGAATGATTGACTTCCTTGTTTAATCCACGCCTAGTTCTAACACCCTCACTCAGTTCACCTATAATCAATTCCCTTGGGTGGTTTTTAGAAAATCTCAAATCTCTAGGCAAAGGGTTTTCTCTTTCCATATTCTCTTCCACATTTTCTTCCAAATTTATTCTATCAATCTTTTTGGAGTTTTCCTCAATCTCATCTTCAACAACATTTGGCTCTTCCAAATATCCAGATTCATCAAATACAACATGTGTGGTTTCTTCAATGACCAAAGTTCTTTTGTTGAATATCCTATAAGATTTTCCAACACTTGAATATCCAACAAAAATTCCTTCTTCTGATTTTGGATCAAATTTTCCTAAGACAGATTTTCCATTATTATGAATGAACACCCAGCAACCAAAAACATGCAAATGAGACAAATTAGGTGTTCTACTTTTTAGCAACTCATAGGATGTTTTATTCAAATTTGATCTCACATTCACCCTATTCAGAACATAGCATGCAGTGCTAACCACCTCAGCCCAAAAATATCTTGGAAGTGAGTATTCTGCCAACATTGCTCGGATGGCTTCTATTAATGTTCTGTTTTTCCTCTCAACTACCCCATTTTGTTGAGGGGTTCTAGGTGCAGAAAAATTATGATCAATCCCTTTTTCTTTACAAAAATTTTCAAATATTTCATTTTCAAATTCTCCTCCATGATCATTTTATATAGAAACTATTTCACTCCATAGTTTCCTTTGAATCCAAGTCAAAAAATTTTTGAATTCCTCAAACGATTCACTCTTATGAAAAAGAAATCTAACCCAAGTGAATATTGAGAAATCATCCACTATAACAAATCCGTATACCTTCCCTCCTAGACTTACAGTTCCTACAGGTCCAAAAAAATCTATGTGAAGAATTTCCAATGGTTTACTAGTTCTAAGATCCTTATTAGACTTAAAAGAGGACTTCACTTATTTTCCTAATTGACATGCATCACAAAGGTGGTCCTTAGTAAAGTCTAGTTTTGGTATACCTCTCACTAACTTATTTTGGGTAATTCTCCTAAGGTTTTTCATACTAGAATGATAAAGTCTTCTATGCCAAAGCCATAATTCATCAGAAGCAGTTTTCAAACAAAAAGCAGTAAGAGATTGGATACAATTTAAATCTAGCATGTAAACATTATTTACCCTTTTTCCATTTAAAACATTTTTCCCATTTAGGCTTATTTTGTAGCTAGTAGGTAAAAATTTTACATTATAGCCCTTATCACATAGCTGACTTATGCTTAACAAATTATGTTTTAAGCCTTCAACTAATAACACATTGTCTATGAAAAAGTTTTTTCAAATTTCCAATCATACCTGATCCAATCACTTTCTTTGTAGTATTATCTCCAAGTGTAACCTTGCCTCCACTCCTGGCTTCAAGCGTTATGAATTGAGAAGTATCTCCAGTCATATGCTTTGAACATCCGCTGTCCAGGTACCATATGCTCTCACGAGGTCTTGTGTGAGAGCAACCCTGCAAAAATATCAAATGTTATACCTGGGAACCCAAACAAGTTTGGGTTCACCTTTTTGAAATTTATATTCAGATGCATTTATGGTATGTCTAGGTTTATGCATCTTAGTTCTCCACACCAAATTAATATTCATCTTCAAAGTGCAGGTGTGAGATATATGTCTCAAAAATCCACAATTATTGCATTTAACATTAGGAAAAGTATTCCTAAGTTTTCTTCCATTTGATTGTCTTCTAAGGGATTTCATGTATTTATGATAATATTTAGGATTTATAAAATCTTCAAGTTTTGGGAGGTTTCCTATTATCCTCAAGAGCTCTTATTGTTAGTTTATAAAATGAATTCATATCTTTCAAGATTTGATTTGTATAAATGATTCGATATGTTTTGCTCTCAGATCCATCCTTAAAATTTTTAAATTCTTTTTCAAGATCAGCATAGGATGAATTTAAATTCTCAAAATTCTTATTCAAGTCATCATATTCGTCAAGAAGTTTCATGTAGTTGTTATCTATTAATGCATGATCTTTCCTAAAGATTTCATGTTCCTTCTTAAGCTCTTCCAATTCAAAACTTACACTAGCATGCATCTTTTTCATTTTCCTATATGCATCATGCATGTGTTCAGAAACTTTAAATAATTCATCATAGGTTAAGTCACATACCTCTTCTTGATCTGATTGATCAACATTATCTGCCATCAAGCAAAGGTTGGTGACTTCTTCTTTTTTAGTCTCAGATGAGTCTGAAGCTGAGTCCGCCCATAAAGCTCTTTGAAACTTCTTTTTGCCCTTCTTTACAATTAGTTTCTCCTTAACCTTCTCCTTGCTAGGAGTGGCTTTGAGTTTTGGGCATTCAGTCTTGATATGACCTGGTTTCCTGCATTCATAACAAATCACTTCATTAGAAACCTTGTCATTTCTGTTATACTTACCTCTATTCCATTGCTGGCGTCTCTTCTGCTTCCTCTTTAAAAAGCTTCTGAATTGTCTAGTCATCAATGTAATATCGTCTTCATCCTCAGATTGTGAGTGTTCACTCTCTGACTCTTCCACTTTCAGTGCAATATTCTTCTCCTTTCATGGTTCACCTGCATCAATCTTTCTTTGACTTACTCCTTGCTCATAAGCAATGAGTGAATCAAGAAGATTATCAATAGAATAAATGTTTAGATCTTTAGACTCTGTAATTGCAGTAATGTTAGCATCATAAACATTAGGTAAACAATAAAGAATTTTATTAACCATTTTAGCATTAGTTAATTTCCTACCAAGTGCATGCAAAGAAGTGACGATTTGTGTGAATCTCATGTACATGTTAGAAATAGATTCATTTGGTTTAATGTAAAATAATTCATAGTCATGTAACAAGATATTGAGTCTTGATTGCTTAACCTCATTAGTCCCTTCATAAGTTATACAAAGTCTATCTCATATGTCCTTTCCACTTTTACAAGTGGAACCCGCATGTAGTCTTCAGATTTTAAAGCACAAAAGAAGTTATTTAAACATTTGGCATTTAGTTGTGCTAAGTCACGTTCTTCTATAGTCCAATCTGCAAAAGGTATTTCTACCCTAACTCCATCAACTAATCTAGTTGGTTTTGTGTAACCTTCCTGGACTAGGATCCACATACGATAATCAAGTGACTGTAAGAAAGTAGACATGCGTGTTTTCCAAAAATCAAAAGGTATATTGTCAAACAGTGGAGGTCTAGTTATAGAGTAACCTTCAGGTGTGTTTCGGTTTCCGAATGTAGCCATCTACGTTAATCAAAAAGTAGTTTAAACTTATAATTTTGAAACAAAGCTCTGAAACCACTTGTTGAGTCTAGTAAATAGGTTGTTAGACCTAAGTTAATGTCCCAAGGCTACCAAGAGGGGGGGGGGGGGTGAATTGGTATTTTAAAAATTTAAACCCTCTTTGAAAAAGTGTTGAACCGAAATGAAAACTTTTATTAATTTTTTATAGAAATCGTTTTTCAACCACAGAGTTTTTAAACCAAAAATAAATACAGAAAAGTAAAAACAGTAAAGTAAATGACACTAGATTTATAGTGGATTGGTCTAAACCAGACCTACATCCACTCCCTAGAGGCACCCTCTGAGTATTGCACTAATATCAATAGTGACTCTCCTTCTACACCCACAGCAAGGCGGAGAAGTCTTTACAAAACACTCTTTTCACCACTACTCGGTGCGGCAGAGAACCGTCGTCCTTTTACACAATCCCTAGTGTTGGCAGAGAACCGTCCGTCCTTTCACATTCTCCTAGTATGGGCAGAGAACCCTTCGTCCTTTCACACTCTCCTAGTGTGGGCAGAGAACCCTTCGTCCTTTCACACTCTACTAGTGTGGGCAGAGAACCCTTCAGCTGTTCACACTCTCCAAGTGTCGGCAGCGAACTGGATCTCCTTGACAGATCTTCTCACAAGAATCTAGAAGGAAGAAGGAAAAGAGTGAAGTAATCCCAATTCACAAGTAGAGATTCTTACCTTTAAACTTCAAGTGAAGCCTCATGCTCCAGTGGTAGGAATCCTCCTTTAAATGCACTCTTACACTCTCTCCTTGGCTATTCTCTCAAGAGGCACGAAGATCAAATGATAAAAAGATTGGGTGACAGTCTAATTTGGACTATATATACAAAAGACAAGAAAAACCGCCCAAAAACTGCAAGTTTTTATTTCTGTACGCAGTTGATCATCCCGTACGATCGTGGATCGTCCTGGACGATATTACTTAAAAGCCTTGAAACGAACCTGTTTGTATATGTGTATGAAATATTTTTATACAAGCTAATCATCTCGTACGAACAAAGTTTGTCCGGTACGAATGGTTATTACAAGGTTCGTTCCAAAAAAAACTGTAGAAAAAACCGTTCTAAGTCAGTTGTATCATCTGGACAAAAATTTTCGTTCCGGATGAAATTTTTACAGAGACCAGATCATCCTGGATAATATTTAATTTCGTCTGGACGAAATTCTTACAGAGAGCAGATCGTCCTGGATTATATTTAATTTTGTCTGGACGAAAATTTTACAGAGAGCAGATCGTCCTGGACGATATTTAATTTCATCCTGAACGAAAATTTTACAGAGAGCAGATCGTCCTGGACGATATTTAATTTTGTCCTGGACGAATAGGACTTAGAAAATTTTTCTGCCCAGTTCCTATTCTTTCCATGTGATCTTAATAGGAGATAACTGTCTGATCGTCCCGTACGAACTGATATCGTCACGTACGATCAGTATAAATTTTATATGATCTCCTTATGTGTGTGTGCATATTTTTATTTACTCAATTACAATCACTCCCTTTCAATTTTATTTCAAAGAAAAATACAAGCTTCAAATTCACAAAGTATCTCATGATGAATTTTGATTTGAAGTTTTCGTAGTTTGGAGTTAGATTTTCCTGAAATGTTAGTACACACAAGAGAAAATACAAAAATTTTAAAATTGTTAGGAGATAACTACACATTTGAACAATAATGTTTGGAATCATCAAAACTATACAAGTTGCAAAAATGTAAAACATGCAAATAGCAACTATCTTAACAAATTGGTTACACCATCCAGGCCGATACAATATCGTCCTGGCCAAATAATTTAAATTTGAGTACAATCATCCTAAACATCACCCAGAATAGAGTCTAGCAGATGTCAATCAACCAGGACATCGTCATGGACGATCCTGCAATCGGCCAGGCTGATGTGATCGTATCAATCAGCCTTAATTACTTTCCATAATTTCCAGATTAATTTAGGCATAATTGTGCTGCATCATCTAGGCCGATGTATAGATCATCTTGGCTGATGTTCTGAAATAAATATTACCTAAATTGATCATGGCAGCTGATTCTTTTTGATTTGAGCCTATCGTCCTAGCCGATACAAGGATCGTCCAGGATAATGTGCTTAATTATGGCTGCTTAACCAGGATGCCCTAATTAGAGTTTCTACTTTTAGTCGGATCGTCCTAACTGATATGAACATCGTCCAGGCTGATGTACTCAAAATAGAAAAACACAAAAAATCCCTCAAGTGTGTGTTTGGAAGATTACTTAGCACCAGGAACCACTTTTACAATTGACTCAAGAAAGAAAAAATTATAGACTTGACTCAACCTAAATCTACCCAATCTTGAGCTGCCTTGAGTTGCATTCGATCATGTGGACCTGAAAAGTTAGTACACAAGGTAGTCATAGAAAAACATGAATGTTTACTATCATCAAAAGTCTAATTCATAATCTCAGATTCACAATAATCTCCCCCTTTTTTATGATGGAAAACACAATCAAAAAAATTCAAGTAGTTTTTTTTAAATAGTGTGACGAAAAAAAAAGTTTACTAAGTTCCAGAATTAAATTATAAGATACATCATACTACTCCCCCTTTTGACATCTCAAAAAGGAGGAGGAAAACAAAAATAAAACAAAAACAAAAAATAGAATAGAAACTAAAATAACAAGCTTCAGAAAAACTAGCAAAGAAACAAAGTTTTTTTTTTTTAAATCAAGGCATAAACATGATATAGTCTTCCATGTGATTGATTTTAAAAATTTCTAAGTTAATGAATTAACAACATCAAAAATAAAAAAATGGTAAAATATCCGATCATGTTAATCCTAAGCTTGGACTTCTTTTAGGATAAAAACGTCTTTTGAAATCAAAAGGCCTAACTCAGAAAAATCAATTGGATAAGAAAAAGAGATCCGATCAAGACTTGGTTTTAGAAAAATATCTTATAGAATAGTATATCAAAGTAGTTTGTTACAATTGCAAAATTTGAAATCAGGTCCTTAAAAATCTCAAGTGATATAAGAAATCTTCTATGTTTTAAGAGTTGGAAGAAAGGAAGATAGCTTGCTTTTTGATGGGCTCATTTTATGCCTCTTGTCCATTGAATGACACACTTTACGCTTCTTTTGATTTTTGATGCACTTTGTTTATTTTTTTTAACTTTAGCGTCATTACGCATCTTTTGCTTTTGACATCATTAGCCACTTTTTTTATTATTTTTGCAAGATAGATTCTTTTCCAAAAACTCTTAAGTATTCTTAGTTGTGAGTATATCTTCTACATATTAGAGAAGAAAAACTCACTCTCTAATATAAGGAAGAACAAACCACAAATCAGAATCGAAGATCATATGAGAGATGCATTGATATGATAACAAGAAATCTTGAAGTAATATAAAGACTTTGACTATTATAATATAAGATAGATTACTATAGCAAGGTAGAAAAAATCTCAATTGCAAAATCGAGTTATTAATTTGAGATAGACTTTTGTTTAGAGAAGAAAATTATACCACTAAAAGAGATTAGAGGGAGGGAAATCATCAACGGTGTTTCTCCCTTAAACTGATTTATAGATGTTAAAACATTGACTATAAATCTCCAAAAAATAAAAATAAAGAGAAAATATCATAAAGAAAAAAGAAACCAAAGTAAAAGCAACTATAACAGCAAATATGAAAAGCTAACACAAAAATTAAGGTAGAAAGTAATAACACTCAATAGAGTAGTAAAAATGTAATTCAAAATTTTATTTAGCAGCAAGTTCAAGTAATTTATGAGCCTCGAGCCTCTGTCCAAGTATCATATGCTCACACGAGGTATTTGGTGAGAGCACACCTGTAAAATAATCAAATGTCAGATTTAAGAACCCAAACAAGTTTGGGTTCCTTTTTATGAAAAGAAGAATGTGATGCATGAGTGTTATGCAGTGAATTATGCAATTTGGGTCTCCATATCCAATGTGTTCTACGGTGAATGGTGCAAGTACGTGCTATGTGTCCTAACATGCCACATGAAAAATATCTAACTCCAGGAAAAGGATTTCTTAATCAGTTTGGGTTATAATGCCTCTTCCTAGTTATTGACTTTGGATCAAATGTGGATGTAATCCAATTTTTCTTACGTGCATCCAATTCAGTTTTAAACCTCAAGTGAGCATTTTCTAAATCAATCTCCAAATAGTGCTTTTTATGCTCATATTCTTTAGTAGAAGCTTTAAAATCAGATTCAAGCAAGATATAGGAAGCTTTCAAAGAATCATGCTCAATTATTAATTCATAATGCTTTTTATTTAAATCATCAAATTCATCAAGTAGAGACATGTGATTACTATCAATTTGAAAGTAATCTTTACTCAAAATTTCATGATCTTTTTGTAAGTTCAAAAACTCTAATTTCAAACTAGCATAAGTTTTCTATATGATGCATGAATTTTCTCATATATTTCAAGTAATTAGTCATAGGTTGGTTGGCATACCTCTTCTTGGTCAGATTGTTCAAAATTATCAGCCATTAAGAATAAGTTTGTTCTCTTCTCTTCAAGTTCAGTCTCAGATGAGTCAGATGCAGACTCCACTCAAAAAGCTTTTGGGCTCGATTCTTATCCTTTCCGAACTTAGGTTTCTCCTCATTCTTTTCTTTGCTTGAGTGATCCTGAAGTGTAGGACAATCAGCTCTGACATGTCAAGGCTTCCTGCATTCAAAACAAACAACATCAGAAGAACCTTTAAAATTTTTGTTATTCTTACCTTTTCTCCAATTCTAATGATGCTTGTTACTCTTCCTTAGAAATTTTTTGAATTGCCTAGTGATGAAGGCAACATTATCGCTTTCAGACCCGGGTGAGTCTATTTCCGAGTCCTTTGCCTTAAGTTCCACCATTTTCTCCTTCTTTCTCTCACCTGCATCAAGATTTCTTTGGTTCACCCCTTGCTCGTAAGCACTGAGTGAACCAAGTAAGTTATCGATCGAAATGATATTTAAATCTTTAGACTTTAAAATTGCAGTGATTTTAGTATCAAAAGAGGAAGGCAAACATCTTAAAATTTTGTTCACTTTTTCATAGTTAGTAAGTTCTCTTCCTAACGCATGCAATGAAGAAACAATCTACATAAACCTGGTATACATTTCAGAAATCATTTCATTAGGTTTCATACGAAAAAGTTCATAATCATGCAATAAAATATTCAAACGAGATTGTTGAACTTCATTAGTGCCTTCGTAGGTGATACACAATTTATCCCAAATTTCTTTACCAGTTGTGCAAGTTGAAACACATATGTAATCTTCAAATTTTATAGCACAGAAAAAGCAGTTCAAACACTTTGCATTATTGTGCTAAATCTTTTTCATCAAAAGTCCATTCAATAAAAGGTACTTCAATTTTAATTCCAATAAGTTCACGAGAAGGTGGAGAATATCCTTCTTTAATAAGCATCCACATACGATAGTTAATCGATTGTAAAAAAGTAGATATGCAAGTTTTCCAAAAATCAAAAGGAAGATTATTAAACAAAGGTGATCCTGTTATAAAATATCCTTCTGTTGCATTACGATTACCATTGTTAGCCATGGATCAAAATTCAAAAAGTTTTCAAACTTAATTTTTATGAATCCCTCTCTGATACCACTTGAAAGTTCATTAGAGATGTTAAGCCCTTAAGAACTAGCCTGAGGCTAACCAAGAGGGGGGTGAATTGGTATTTTAAAAAATCTTCTCACACAATCAAACCATAAAACTTAAAACTAAAATCACCACAGAAATCAAAGTGCAGAAAAATAAATACGAAAATCAAAATAAAGAAAGATCACACCAAATTTATAGTGGTTTGGTCAACTCGACCTACGTCCACTCTCCGAAGGTGCCCTCCGAGTATTGCACTACAAAAGTGAATCTCCTTTTGCTCCCACAGCAAGGCGGAGAAGCCCTCACAAAAATTCCTTTACGCCAACCTCGACGAGGCAGAGAACCCAACTACTTTTGCTTCCTCGTAAAGCAGGCAGAGAACCCAACTCCTTTTGTTTCCTCCTGAAGCAGGCAGAGAACCCAACTCCTTTTATTTCCTCATGAAGCAGGCATAGAACCCCACTCCATTTGCTTCCTCCTGAAGCAGGCAGAGAATCTCGACTCCTTTTGCTTCCTCTTGAAGAAGGCAGATAATATTGACCAATTGCTGAAGCTTACCTCCCCTGAACCCCCAAGGATGAAGGACGAAGACTAGAGAAGATGCCTTGGAACCTTGCTTTGGAGCAATCTTTGTGAATCCCTCTCACAAACTCCCGCTCATAAGTTCCTCCCTCTCTCTCCCTCTCTCTCCCTCTCCTCTTAGCTCTCTCAGGTCAACACAATAGCTAAAGGTCTCTTTGCTTGAGAAAATTTGGGTACTTTAAATAGAATTTCAAGAACCAACATTATCGTCCAGGGCGATAGGAATATCATCCAGACATATTTGTACAAAATAAGCTCAATCAGTCGGGACGATTTGGGAAGATTAGAAGAAAATTGGTTACATCGTCCAGGTTGATATAATATCATCATGGCCGATTAGTTCAAATTCGAGTATAATCATCCTAAACATCTGCCGGAATAGAGTCTGGGCGATGTCAATCGCCCAGGACATCGTCCCGGACGATCCTGCGATTGTCTTGGCCGATGTGATCGTATCAATCAGCCTTAATTTCTTTCCATATTTATGAGATTAAATTAGGTATAATTGTGCTGCATCATCCAAGCTGATGTATAGATCATCTTGGCCGATGTCCTAAAATAAAGAATACCTAATTTGATCATTGCGGCTGATTCTTTCTGATTTGATCCTATCGTCTTGGCCGATATAAGCATCATCCAGGATGATGTTCTTAATTATGGTTGCTTAATCAGGATGCCCTAATTAAGATTTCTGTTCTTAGTCGAATCATCATAGTTGATATGAACATCATCCAGGCCGATGTACTCAAAACAGAAAAACACAGAAAATCTCTCAAGTGTGTGTGTTTGCAAGGTTACTTAGCATCAGGAACCACTTTTATAATTGACTCAAGAAAGGAAAAATTATAGACTTGACTCAACCTAAATCTACCCAATCTTGAGCTGGCTTGAGTTGCATTCGATCATGTGGACTTAAAAAGTTAGTACGCAAGACAGTCGTAGAAAAACATGAATATTTGTTATCATCAAAAATCTAATCCATAATCTCATATTCGTAATATTTTTATCCTTTATAAGAGAAAAAAATATCACAATAAAGTGAACATTACATTATTGTATTATATAAGATAATACAATAATTTTCTTGTATAACTTAGGGATACTGGAGCTAAAAGAGTTCTATCCCAATCAATACATAAGGGATGTATGAAAGATGAAAAAAAAATACTTAAAGAATACAATGCATAACCACTTGGGGGAACGTAACACACAACAAACATTACCAACAACATAATGCAAGATAAGTAGTATTATCAACACCTACTGATAATACTTGTGAAGGTTGATAACATTCCAAGTTTGGGGGAGCATTTTTTCATTAGCATCCTTCAATTTTAAGGTACTAGGCTTGACCATAACTGCCACCAAATAAGGACCCTCCCAGAGGAGAGAGAGCTTGTTATGCTGAGGGCCTTTTTCCAGTGGCTTTGATGCTACACAAAACTAAGTCCCCAATAGAGATAGAACGAGGTTTCTCCTTCTGATTATATTAATGAGCAATCCTTTGGTAATATACATTTTTCATGAGTGAGGCTTCATCTCTTATTTCTAAAAGGAGATCCAAATTTGTTCTTAATTTCTCTTTATTATTACTAAAGTCAAAAGTCTAAACTCTATTACGCGGGACTCCAATATCAACTGGTATGACTGCTTCTGTACCAAAGCAGAGATTATATGGGGTTTCTCTTGTAGGAGTTATGGTAGTGGTTTGATAAGCCCAGAGGATATTTGGAAGTTCTTCAGCCCATTACCCCCCAACCTTCCCTAGGTGTGTCTTCAGTCCTTTTAGAATTGGTTGGTTTGTAACCTCTGTTTTCCCATTTACTTGAGGATGGGCGACAACTGTGTGGATGATTTGAATATAAAAATTCTTACAAAAAGAGGTAAAGATTTTCCTAATAAACTATGTCCCGTTATCAGTAATTACCCTTGCAAGAATGTCAAAATGATAGATATTATTTTTTCACAAGAATTGTTTGACATTTGCTTCAGTAATCTTTGCTAGAGTTTCTTCCTCCACTCATTTAGTGAAGTAAACTAGATCAAGGATGATGAACTTTTATTATTCAATGGCTATAGGTATGGGTCCCATTATATCAATTCTCCATTGGGCGAAAGGCCAAGGGATCTAAAGTGATGCAAGCTCCAGAGCGGGTGAATGGGCTAGATTGGAATGCAATTGGCAGTTTTCACACTTTTGAGTATACTCAGGTGCGTCCTGTTTCATTGTAGGCCAATAAAATATTTTTCTTATAATCTTATAGGCTAACGCTCTTCCTCTTAAGTGTTCCCCATATATTCCTGAATGAACTTCTTGAAGTGTATAATCAGCTTCTGAAGGTTCGAGATACTTGAGATACTATCTGATGAAGGCGCATTTATATAACTTGTCACCAATAATAGTGAAATTTACTGTTTGTTTTCGAAGTTGTGTTGTAGCCATAGGCTCTTCAGGTAGCACCCCATCCTGTAAAAATGATACGATGGGATCGATCCAAGATGCCTCTCTTCATTTATCGATTGATTGTATGACCCACGGACCTTGGATACTTAGAAAGTATATCTCCTCGATACAATTTTTTTTATAAATATCTCCTATCATTGATGTAGTAAGTTTAGAAAGAGTATCTGCTCGTGCATTTTGCTCTCGGAGAACATGGATGATCTTATTCTCTCTTATACTGGATAAGAGTAATTTCACAATGCTGCAATACTGAGTCAGTGGAGGATTGTGGATATCAAACTCTCCCTCCACCTGAGAGGCAACTAATTATCAATCGGTGTGGACTACTAAGTTCTGAACCTCACAATCAATTGCTAGTCTCAATCAAGTAATAAGAGCCTCGTACTCTTCTGTATTGTTTGTTGCTAGGAACTTAAGTTATAGCCCATACCCAAGGGTAACTTTCTATAGAGAGATCAACAAAATTTTAGCCCCAGTGCTGGAACTTCCAAAAGCTCCATCGATATATAATATCCAGCATGGAGGAGAAGGTGAAGCACCTGATTGAATATTAGATACTGGGACGGTGCATTCAACTACAAAAATTGTAAGTGCTTGAGACTTAATATCGGGCCTAGGCAAGTAGTGGATGTTAAATTCTCCCAGCTCTACAGACCACTTAACGAGCCTACCAGATGCTTCTGACTTTTGTAGGATACTTTTCAGCGATAGATTTGTGTAAACTCCGATTATATGAGCTTAAAAGTAAGGGCGTAACTTTCTAACGGAATAAACTAACACCAATATTGTCTTATCTTCTAGAGGATAATGTCCCTCTATTTCATATAAGATTTTACTAATATAATAGATGGGATGTTATACATCATTTTCTTTTCAAACCAAGATCAAACTAATGGCTTGGGCAGAAATAGCCATATATAAATACAACTTTTCTCCTGGTGTTAGTTTTGAAAGTAGTGATGGGTATACCAAATACTTTCGTAGCTGTTTAAAGGCTTCTTGGCATTCATCGGTCCATTGGAATCTAGAGCTACGTGTACGTCTAAGTATCTTGAAGAAGGGTAGATATTTGTCTCCTAAATGTGCCAGAAAATGAGATAGTACTATAATTCTTCCATTTAGTCATTGGCCCTCCTCTATATTCTTCAATAGCATAATGTCCCTTAGTGCCTTGATTTTCTTGGGATTAGCTTCAATCCATCAGTGGATTACCATAAACCCCAAAAACTTTCCAGAAGCAACTCCAAAAGTGCATTTAGCAGGGTTGAGTCGTATATTATAACATCCTAATAAGTGGAAGCACTATTCCAAGTCTGAGATATGTTGTGATTTTTCAAGACTTTTCACTAACATATCATCAATGTATACATCCATAGTACGCCCAAAAAATTCTTTGAAAACATTATTCATGAGGCACTAATATGTGGCTCCAGCATTTTTGAGTTCGAATGGCATCACTAGATAGCAGTATAATCCCTTGTATGTTTGAAAAGCTGTGGCCTCTTCATTAGCAGTATCCATTTTTATTTAATTATATCAAGAGTAGGCATCTATAAACCTCAACATATGATGTTTAGAGGTGGTATTGACCAACTGGTCAATATGAGAAAGTAAAAAAGCTATCTTTTGGGCATGCTTTATTGAGATCTGTATAATCTACACACATTTTCCAAGCTACACTTGCCTTTCGTACCATGACGACATTTGCTAATAAAGTGGGGTAGTGCAATTCCCATATAAATCTAGCTTCCAAAAGCTTGTCCACTTCCTGCTCGATTACTTCAAGATGATTTGGTATAAAATTTCATTTCTTCTGGATTATTGGCTTAGATATATGGTTAACTTAGAGGGAGTGCACAATCACTTCAGAGTCAATTTTGGGCATATATATCGGATTCCATGCAAAAATATCATGATTCTTTCATAGAAAATCTATATATTTTTTCTTCTCTTCATCAGAGAGAAGGGATCCAATTTGCACGGTCTTTGAAGGGTGTTCCTTTGATATGAATACAGTAGTGAGGTCTTCTATAGAGGAAACTCTTTAAGGGATATCCTCGCTCCGAAGATCAAAGTCTTTGATGCTCAGGGTAACTGTTGGACGTGATTTAACAGGTTTGTGCTATTTGTTAATCTCTGCATACTAAACTAACTCCTACAAGGGTAAGGAACTTAATCTTAAGGTGAGGGATAGAGGCGATGATCCTAAAGATCGACTGAAGTGGCCTTCCAAAGATAGCATTGTAAGTTGATTCTGACTTTACTATAATGAATTGGATGGAGTGTGTAGTCTATCGAGAAAATTCTCTAAGTACAACTGGGAGATTTATTATCCCTTTTGCTCGAATACATCGATAGTCAAACCCATACAATGAACCTGTAGCAGGCTGAAGCTTTTCTCTAGTGAGACCTATATTGAGAAACATTTAGTAGAACAAGACATCCACGGAGCTTTCATTATCCACAAGAATTCTTTTGACATTGTAACACGAATCACCAATCTCCGCATTAATCACGAGCGAATCTTGATGATGGGTTTTTACTCCCTCCAAATTAAAATCATCAAAAGTGATAAAATGGTCGATATGAGATTTTTTGGGCATCAAGTTTTCATCTACATCCAAAAAGACTTGATCATATAGTAAGGGGCCTCCTATGATTGTCTTAATTTCATCAACTATTATTCGATTATTCACTGGTTATCTCTGTTGTTAATTTTTCTCCCCAGTGGGATGAGCTTCATCCTGAGCTGGTGGATATCGAATAAACTATCACAGATATCCTTGGCGGATAAGTCTCTAAATTTCATCCTTTAGTTGCTTACAGGCTTCGATAATATGGCCACGACTACGATGAAAGTGACAGTATTGATCTTGATTTACTGTGTCCAGCTTCAAAGGATTCGGCCATTTCACTATATATTGATCTCGAATGGCCATCTATATTTGCTCGAGTTGTGTTGAGTGGGGTATACTCCTCCTATCAAGGTTCTCATCACGACAATGGAGGGCTAGGAGGTAGATTATTCTTCTCTTGCTTCTTTCGTTGTAAGGATAAATACTCCATCACAGGTGCACCTTTGTGCTTCCCATTTATTTGTTCAAACTACTTTCTATGAGCACTTATGGCTTCATTTATAGATATTTTTGCTTCCACATGATGGATCAGGTCGGCATATGAATAAACCGTGTCCCACATGAGTGCCGAATATAAGGGGTTAGGACGGAGGCCGCCAAAAAAGACCCCTCACAATAATTCAGGATCTATTCCTGGAATTTTTCAAGCCTTGATGGAGAATCACTGAAAATACTCTTTCAATTACTCTCCTTCATTTTGGCGGATCCCGGAGAGATGAGAAGAATCCTTAGCAATTATTCGATTAGCTACAAACTATTTGACAAACACTTTGGCCAATTTGATGAATGAGGGGATCATTCCAGATGGAAGTGAATAAAACTATGTTCAAACCTGTCCTTTAAGGGTAGCAGGAAAAATCTAACAAAGGAGTGCATCCGAGGCTCGTTAGATATGCATGAATGTTCTATAATGATCAATATTATTATATGGGTCGGATGTCCCGTTGTAGGACTCAATGCTCGGTAGTTTGAATCCAACCGAAATGGGGTGCTGAATAATGGATTCAGTTAGAGGTGATGACTCCTAGAAGTTCCTCTATCAAAGTGTTTGCCTCACATCTCCTCCGGGGAATTCTTCCCGTACTAATCTTCACAGTTCATGATATAGAGCATTGCGAGGGAGCTCAACAACATGTAGTTGAGCTATATCTTATGGGAAATCTAGAAGAATGCAAGGTTGTTGAGTTGTGGGCGAAGCAAGTATCAGTAAGTTTGTTATCTTGGTGTGATTGTGGATGTCTTCTTGGAGGAGGAAGATGACTCTCTTCTTGAATATGTTCGAGTTGAACATCTTCAGCCAGTGGTGGAACTCGAGGGAGAAAAATCTCCTCTCGTTGTACTAATGCTGGCTGTCGAGTCTCTCGCAGGAGTTGAAAGACCTCGTTATGAGATTCTTCCATCTTTCGGATTCTCTCTTCTAAGGAAGGTCCTGGATTCCTTCTCCTGCAACATTTTTCCCTTGGGTAAAAGGAGGCAGATATTGGGACGGCGCCAAACTATTACGGGCTATAACATATGAGATGATATAATTAGAAAGTTTCATCTCACCATTGTACATATATCAAACACACAAACAAAAAAAAAGTAAATACACCAGGATTTTTATGTGAAAACCTTGGAAAGGGAAAAAATCATGGGGCCACACCCATTTAGAAGAATTCCACTAGTGCTTGCTTGAGATATAAGAGGTTGACTTGTCCTTAAAATTTAGGACGATCATATTACAATGATTCACTTTTGGGTTAAAATCTAGTTACAAACAAGTTGTGTATTTGAGCTGAATTCAGAGTCACTTAGAATTTCGGTGTCACTTTAAGATCGGTTAGAGTTTCGATGTCACTAGAAAGTCGGGTGGAATTATGGAATCACTTGGAAGTTGGGCAGAATGCTGGCGTCACTTGGAAATCGGGAAGAATTCTGGCGTCACTTGGAAGTTGGGTAGAATTTCGGCATCACTTAGAAGTCGGGAAGAATTCTGGCGTTGCTTGAACGTCGGGCATAATTCCGACGTTGCTTGAGCGTCAGGCAGAACTCTGGTGGTGATCGAGGAGTTTCTTCTCTCCTTTCCTTCTTCTCTTCTCTTCTCCTTCTTCTCTTCTTCTTCTTACTTGGATCACCTCTTAAGAGAAACGAGGGGCTATTTATAGTTTTTTTTAGGATGGCATGACCCGTAAATAAGAGGAGGATCAAGGCAAATGTGGAGTGGTTTGGATGGACGGCCGATATTGAATCCCTTGATCGTGGACCGTTTGTCAAACATTTGAAGGCCTTAGTAATATTGGAATTAGACGATCTTGGGCTCGTTGGATTGGTCGTTGATCTGCTCGATTCAACTATAAGCATGTCATATTTCAAAACCGTTTGAAAATCCAAATTGTGCTTTCAACCTTCCAACAACGCTTCGGGTCTTCGAATCAGACTCATTTGGGCTCGGATTTAGTTGAATTTGGTGTCGTTGGGTTTGTATTTTCAAGACGTTCAGTTCGACTGTAAGTTTAGTAAAATCAGAGTTCAGATGATCCCGGATTTAATTTTTTAAGTTATATATATATATATATATATATATATATATATATATATATATATATATATATATATATATATATATATATATATATATATATATATATATATATATATATATATATATATGCCACTGTTTGGCTTCATCAACTGTCGCCCACCACAATTATGATCGGATGCCCATTGCCTCCACCACCACTAACCATTATCATTGATTGCTATCTTTGCTAACCACCAACATCTACTATCGTTGGCTTCATACTAATCAAGATATTATAGGAATATTGGATCTAGGTAAAATGAAGGGTCAATAGAAGGTGATGAAAGAGAACTCAAAGACGACATTTGTGGTAGACCAAATGAGGATGATGTTTGCCAGAATGTGATAGGTTTGGAAAACTTAAAGGTGGTTTCTATGAGAGATTTGACGCTGGTGATAGCAACCAACGAATAGGGCTCAATCAGTAGATCAATTTTGAATCTTTAATACTTAAACAAGAAGAAAGATCAAAGGGAAATGAGGCCTCTAAAATCTTTACTATAATTTTGAGGATTGGACGTTAAATATGAGTTATGTGTTGTTCAATTTAAGTTTAAATAAACCAATAGTACTAGTTAGGTCTTATACTCCTATGACTAATAGTTGCAATTTAAATATTATAGTCTAACTTAGGCTTCATTTGGGATAGCTATCTAGCCGCTTTGCTTTTTAGATAGCCATCACAATTTCTTTTAGCTACTGCTTTTCAGAAATTTCTATACTGAAAAACTGATTTTTGTAATGATATCAAAGTAGATTTGATGCAACTTTAGCTTACAATAAGCCGCCAGGATGGCATATGCACCTGGATAGTATTGGCACCATAGCTAGCCACATGACCACTACCTCAATTTCCGTTTTTGTTATTAGTTGCTTTTACAGCTTTTCTTTTATTTCTCCAAATATAGATACATAGAAATTACATATAGGAGGAAGATAGAAAGAGAACACAGATGTTATTTTTGAAACTTTTACACCAAAAACAGAGATACAGAGAATACCGAGGTATTCATCTTCCCCATTCCTGCTTTGTTCTTGCAAACTCTTGTCTTCTGTCTTTTCCAGGTTACCGATCCTGCACACGGAAGCATCAGTCTGGTATCAAAGCCACTAACCTGGAGGCGGAATGGCTGATAGAGGGAAGGAACCTGCAGTCGAGGGAACCCGAACACTTGAGATGCTGTCGGCAAATCAAGACAATGTCAATCACCGCCTTGACGAGGTCGTGGCCGAGGTGCAGAAACTGGCCACGGATTTTGGCCGGGAGTTCAATCTTCTCCGCGCAAGACCAATGCACCAGGAGCAGTATTGGGATGAGGCTAGAGCACATCGAACCTTTCCCAGAAGAAGAAGAGAGACCGAACAGCACGGAAGACTGCTACACGTCAATCCGCACGGTGTATCGGATTCAGAGGAGGATATCATCCCTGTCCGAGGCGAGCATCACTCATATTCCAGTGAAGAAGAAGTTGATAACCGGTATGGCATGAATCCTATCAGGAACCGGCGAAACCCACAATACAGACGTCATTCCGGTGAATTCAAGGTAAAGATGGACATTCCGTTCTTCGATGGACACCTCCACATTGAAGACTTCCTTGATTGGGAGAAGGCGGTAGAAATTTTTTTTGATTACTTGGACATTGATCCGGATAAGAAAGTGAAATATGTGGCATGCCGTTTGAAGGGGGGAGCTAGAGCCTGGTGGGAGCAAACCGTGCAATCGCGGTGGCGAGACGGCAGAGGCCAGGTCCGATCGTGGGCTCGTATGAAGCAACTATTACGTTCACAATTCCTTCCCATCGATTATGAACATATATTGTACATGAGGTACCAGCATTGCAGCCAAGGTGCAAGATTAGTGAGTGAATACACCGAGGAGTTTAACAGATTGAGTGCCAGAAATGATCTCAACGAGTCTACCAATCAATTGGTAGCTCGTTACATCGGGGGCCTCAAGGACAACATTCAGGATCAACTCGAGCTCAATTCTATATGGTCTATGCCACAAGCTGTCAACCTTGCCTTGAAGATTGAGATGCAACAGAGCCAGAAAACAAGACCGCCTTATTCGCGGCAACATTGGCAAGAACCAGTTACTACAGCTAACAAAGGTCCTTCTCCATCAACACCGAAAACGTCGCCTAATACCCCACCACCGAACCCTGCAATTGGGTCATCGAACGCGGCAGTGGACGGAAAACTTGTGCCCAAGCAGAAGATTGGCCCCAATGCAAACCCGTATGCAAGACCGTCCACTTTAAAATGTTTCCGGTGTTTTCAGTCCAGGCACAAATCAAACGAGTGTCCTCAAAGACAGCAAATCCATGTAGCGGAGCCAGAAGAAAATGCCGGTTTAAATGACTCTGATGAGGACAGAGAGGCTGTTGAAGAAGAAGTTCCTGCCAACGAGGGGGAACTCTTCATTGGGGTGATGGAGAAGCTGTTATTGGCACCAAGTCAACCGAATGTGTCGCAGCGACACGCCATTTTTAAGACCAGATGCACCATAAGCGGCAATGTATGTGACCTGCTCATAGATAGCGGTTGCACTGAAAATATAATCTCTAAGGCGGTGGTTCAAGGGATGCAATTGAAAACCACTAAACTGACCCATCCTTACAAGATTAGTTGGGTCAAGAAAGGGTTGGAGATCCTCGTCACAGACTCGTGCCGCGTACTTTTTACAATTGGAAAACATTATTCATGTGAAGTCTTATGTGATGTATTGGAGATGGATGTATGCCATTTGATCTTGGGCAGACCATGGCAATTCGATGTAGGAGTGCATTATGATGGTCGCACAAATGTCTATTCTCTAGACTGGAAGGGACGAAAGCTACGTCTATTACCTGGTATGCCCAATGCCACGCCCCGGGAGAAAGACTCGTCCAAACAGGCTGCTATCCAGTTAGTTTCGGGAGCCAACCTAGTACGAGAATGGCAGGATAGAGCCCCTATGTTTGCACTACTTATTACCGAGCCGAACTCTAATTCTTCACTGCAGAAAATTCCAGCTGAAGTCTCTGAACTCCTGAACGAGTATCGTGACCTTATACCCGAAGAACTACCTGCTGAGTTGTTACCGTTACGAGACATCCAACACGTAATCAACTTCACGCCTGGTACGGTGCTGCCCAACCTTCCCCACTATCGGCTCAGTCCCAAGGAGCAGGGTATTTTACAGGGATTGATCTACAATTTACTTAAAAAGCAGCTCATACAAGTCAGTCTTAGCCCTTGCGCAGTGCCGGCCCTGTTGGTGCCTAAGAAGGATGGTAACTGGTGAATGTGTATTGACAGTCGTGCAGTTAATAAGATCACAACTAAATATCAGTTTCCCATGCCTCGCATTGACGAACTCCTCGATCAGCTCACAGGGTCTACAGTTTTTTCCAAACTGGATTTGCGCAGCGGGTACCATCAAATTTGTATTCGGCCAGGAGATGAATGGAAGACGGCATTCAAAACACCGCAGGGATTATTCGAGTGGAAGGTCATGCCGTTCAGGCTGTGCAATGCGCCGTCGACATTCATGAGGATGATGAACAAAATACTTAAACCATTCTTGGGGCGTTTCTGCATCGTATATTTCGATGATATATTAGTCTATAGTTTGGACAAACTTAATTATTTACAACATCTCAAAGCCCTGTTTGCAGTGCTGAGAGAGCATAAGTTATATATTAACCTGTCAAAATGTGAGCTCTTAGCGACACAAGTTAAATTCCTTGGCTTCCTCATTTCGGGTGCTGGCGTTCAGATGGATCCTATGAAGATTTCAGCTATCCGTGACTGGCCTGTACCCAAGTCGTTCTTCGACGTGCGGAGCTTCCATGGCCTAGCCAATTTTTACAGGCGAATCATTCGACATTTCAGCATTATCATGGCACCTATTACCGAGTGCCTTAAGCTTAAGTCATTTCAATGGGGAAGTGAACAACAACAGAGCTTTGACGCCATTAAGGAAGCACTTACCACCGCCCCAGTCCTAATACTTCCCAACTTTGATCATCCCTTTTCTGTCAACACAGACGCCTCTTCGATTGGCATTGGCACCGTGCTATCACAATTGGGCAAGCCTGTCGCTTTCTTAGCGAAAAATTATCCCGGTGCGCCGTAAATGGGTCGCGTATGAGCAGGAGTTATATGCTATTGTGCGGGCACTCAAACAATGGGAAACCTACTTATTACATCAAGAATTCATACTCTGCAGCGATAATCAGGCCTTACAATACATCAACTGTCACGACCCGACCCGACGGGGACGGATCCCGCCCGAGCCGGATCGCGACGAGCGCCCTTACTAAACTTGCTTATCCAGGATCTGGCTTTGGATTAGGTCACTGAACTGATCTTCCAAATTCTTAACTCAACAGAAACACACAGAACAACAGAGCTACTAAAAATATCAAATGCAGCAGAACAAAATATCTATCTTTTCATTTCCTCAAAATAATCATCTACAAAACAGTACATGGCTTTCAACAGAAAGAAAGACAGAACAGGAAAGCCATGACTGTACAAAAAATCAAAAGTACAACAGTACCTAATCGGATCAGACTTTGAAACTAATCCTGGACCTCCTTGCCCTTCCCAGAACCTGAAAACCACCAGAAAGCAAGGGTGAGCTCAACAGCTCAGCAAAGCAACAAACCACCAATCTGAATTCTCAGAAACCAAAACCAAACTCATCAGACAGAAATCAGATCAGAAATCGGAACAGAATCGGAAATCAGAACTTATACGGACAGATATCAAATCAGAATCAGAATCGTACAGATCAGATCACAGAACAGAATAAACTCAGCAGAGTCAGAATTATACAGATCATATCGAAACAGAACAAAATCATATCAGAATCACATTTCAGATCAGATACCAGATATTTAATTAATAGTTAAGTGTGCCCCCGGCACCAGAATAATAGCTGAGTAATTAATAGCTAAACTAACTGAACAGAATCACTACGGATTCTAACCCTTATGTCTCCCTTGTGCTCACGGCACCAAAAATTCGCTGAATAATTAATAGCTAAGCTAAATGTGCTCACGGCACCTGAATAATAGAATTCACGGATCCGGAATATAACTGATATTTCTCCAACTTGAGCTCATCTAAAATTTCCCGTTTCACTAACTGAATCTCATAGGATCCAGGCCCCTTATAGCTCCCTTTTTATAGCTTATACACATAGCATTTCAATTCAGAAGAAATCCGGACAATTCAGAAATTACCCAAAAATCGGGCAGCACAACGGCAGTATACAGAATTTACACAAAATTCTTGCAAAGAAAATTTACCGAATTCGCACAGAACATAGATAACCACATTCTAGAACATTTATTCTACTGCACAGATAATTTCCAATTTCACAGAAAAATCCGGTCGACTAAAAACACAGTCGAATCAAAAATACCCGGACGAAAATCTTCAAAATATAATCAAAACGTGCACACCCGGCACGGCAACGATATACAGAAACTTACGCGGTAAAAACTGAACCAATCAAAAGATACGGACGAAAAATCGTAACGAAAACGAAATCCGGACAGAAAAATACCGCCAACCGTGACGGAACTGAAAATTGAGAAAGACGGAATGTGCCTTACCTCGAGCACAACAAATTCTTCAACAGTCACTTCGCTCGAAAACGGCTCCGCGTCTTCCCGAAATCAACTTTTCCAAAACCTTCTTTTTCTCTCTCCTCAGAGCTGAAATCAGATATTTATTTTTTTTATTTTCTCTCTCTTCAAATCGACTGAAATCAGCTTTATAATACACAGATCGGCCCGGCCGATCGTCCAGATCGTCCTGGACGATCAGACCAAATTCCCATCGTCCTGGGACGATTTATCAGGACGATGTTTACTATTCATAGGCGATAAAAACCTCTACTCACTGACTTGTGCCATCCACTGATCGTCCCGGGATGATACCTCGATCGGCCTGGACGATCCCTACAGGAAAACACTTAGAGTAAATTCTGGGCAAAACTGGAGCTGATTTTCTACTGATCGTCCCAGGACGATCCAAAATCGGCCTGGACGATCCTGGAGCAGATTGTGATATTACAATCTCCCCAACTCAGAAAAATGTCGTCCTCGACATTATCCAATCCAAACGCAGTCAAAACAAGTACGGGTACGACCGTCTCATATCAGACTCCTTTTCCCACGTTGCTTCCCGTGCAGTCTGGTGCTTCCACTGGACTTTATCCATCGGAATCTCTTTATTTCTTAACTTGCGGACGTCGTACGCCAAAATCAACTCTGGCTCTTCCTTGTACGCCAGATTCTCCTGAATCTCAACCTCCTCAGCTGATATCTTCTTCCCAGAGTCGGATACCCACTTCCTCAGAGTGGATACATGAAACACATTATGCACATCAGGCATAGAATCAGAAAGTAATAACTTGTAAGCAGCTTTTCCAATTCTTTCCAAAATCTCAAATGGTCCAACATACCTTGGACTAAGCTTGCTCACCTGACCAAATCTGCTCACACCTTTCATCGGGCTGACTTTGACATACACAAAGTCACCGACCTGAAACTCAACAAATCTGTGCTTCTGATTGTAATATTTCTGCTGACGATCTTGAGCGGCTTTCAATCTTTCTCTTATCAAACTGATCTTCTGAGCAGTTTCATCAGCAAAAGTGGCACCCAAAGCCTGTCTATCTCCGACCTCCGTCAGAGTCAAAGGAGTACGACACTTCCTGCCATACAGAGCCTCGTACGGTGCCATACCGATACTGGACTGAAAACTGTTGTTATAGGCAAACTCAATCAGCGGAATATGATCTTCCCAGCTTCCGCTAAAGTCCAGAACACAAAGTCTCAACAGATCTTCCAGTACCTGAATAGTCCTCTCAGACTGTCCGTCGGTCTGAGGATGAAAGGCTGTACTGAAATGCAGTTTCGTACCCAAACCTTGCTGAATGCCTTTCCAAAGTCTGGAAGTAAAGCGTCCATCTCGATCAGAAACAATCACACGAGGTACACCATGCAATCTGACTATCTCTTTCACATATATCTGTGCCAAGCGTTCAACTGAATCCGTCTGTCTGATCGGAAGAAAATGGGCTGACTTCGTCAATCGATCCACAACTACCCAAATAGCATCGTGTCCTTGTCGTGATCGAGGAAAACCCATCGCAAAATCCATCGTTACCTCCTCCCATTTCCACTCAGGGATAGGCAACGACTGCAACAGTCCACCTGGTCGCTGATGCTCTGCCTTCACCAACTGACAGGCTTCGCATCTCGACACAAACTCCGCCACATCCTTCTTCATTCCAGGCCACCAGAACAAAAGCTTCATATCAGCGTACATCTTACCACTGCCTGGATGAACAGTGTAGCCTGAATGATGAGATTCATACAGAATCTCCCGCCTCAAATCTCCAAACACAGGTACCCACAACCTGTTCTTACAGAAAATAGCACCAGAATCAGAAATTCGAAGTTCAGGAGTCTTACCAGATCCAATATGTGCTATCAACTTCGAATAATCAGAATCTGACTTCTGGGCTTCTTGAATCCTTGCTTCCAAAGAAGACTGAATACTCATCTGAGCCAACTCCAAATCACTGGAGGAAATCACCTCCAACTGCAATCTTTCCAAATCACGGATCAGAAAGTCATCACAAGTAAGCTGCAAACCTGATAATCCAGAAGACTTCCTGCTCAAAGCATCTGCTACCACATTCGCCTTCCCAGGCTGATACTGAATAGTCAGGTCATAGTCCTTGATCAACTCGAGCCACCGCCTCTGTCTCAGATTCAGATCCTTCTGAGTAAAAATGTACTTCAGGCTCTTATGATCAGTAAACATCTCACATGTGACGCCATACAGGTAATGACGCCAAATCTTCAAAGCAAAAACAACTGCAGCTAACTCCAAATCATGCGTCGGGTAATTCTTCTCATGTGGTTTCAACTGTCTCGAAGCATAAGCAATTACCTGACCATGCTGCATCAGAACACATCCCAGTCCTTTCAGTGAAGCATCACTGAACACCTGGAAACCTTCCGTACCTGACGGAAGAGCTAACACTGGAGCTGAAGTCAAACAATCCTTCAATCGCTGAAAACTAGCTTCACACTCCGGTGTCCAAACAAAAGGAACTGACTTCTGAGTCAGTCTCGTCAGAGGAGTCGAAATCTGTGAAAATCCTTTCACAAACTTCCTGTAATACCCGGCCATGCCCAAGAAACTACGTACCTCAAATACCGTAGTCGGCCTTGGCCAATCAGCAACCGCCTGAATCTTCTGGGGATCTACAGAAATACCTTCTCCGCTAATCACATGCCCCAGAAATGAAATGCTCTTCAGCCAGAATTCACACTTGGAGAACTTGGCATACAGCTGATGCCTCCTCAGAGTCTCCAACACAATCCTCAAATGTCTGGCATGATCATCCTCAGAAGCAGAATATACCAGAATATCGTCGATGAAGACGATCACAAACTGATCCAAGAACTCCCTGAATACTCGGCTCATCAGATCCATGAAAATAGCGGGCGCATTGGTTACCCCAAAAGGCATAACCAAAAACTCGTAGTGCCCGTACCGAGTACTGAAAGCAGTCTTCACCACATCAGATTCCTTCACCTTCACCTGATAATATCCGGATCTCAAATCAATCTTCGAAAACACCGAAGATCCGGAAAGCTGGTCAAACAAGTCGTCTATCCGAGGCAAAGGATACTTGTTCTTGATCGTGGCCTTGTTAAAATCTCTGTAATCAATACACATACGAAGTGTACCGTCCTTCTTCTTCACAAACAAAACAGGTGCTCCCCAAGGAGAAACACTAGGACGTACAAACCCTCTGTCAACCAACTCCTGAAGCTGAACTTTCAACTCAGAAAGTTCTTTCGGTGCCATCCTGTACGGAGCTTTCAATATCGGAGCGGTACCCGGAAAAACATCGATAGAGAACTCCACATCTCTATCCGGAGGTAACCCAACCAACTCCTCAGGAAAAACATCCACAAACTCCCGTACCACTGGGATCTCAGAAACAGAACCAACCTCCAGGTTCAGATCCCGCACCGAAGCCAAAAATACTGGATATCCTTTCTTCCACATTCTGCTCACTTCTAACGTAGAAATCAGACTGGAGAGAACACCTCGTAATCCCTGAAATACAACTCTCTCTCCAGCCACAAGCAAACTCACTTGCTTCTTCAGACAGTCAATCTGAGCCTCATACTGACTCAGCCAATCCATTCCCAGAATCACATCATACGAAGAAATCGGCAATCGAATCAAACTCGATTTCCACTTCTTGCCAGAAATCTCGATCTCACACAAACAAAACTGTCGAGCAATCAATGGATTCCCAGCCGGTAAAATCACAGACAAAGAAACCGGTAAAACCATTGAATCCAAATGTAAAAGCTCAAAACAATGCTCGGACAGAAAAGAATGACTCGCTCCAGAGTCAAACAAAACACGACAGGGCTGATCAGAAATGTAAACCGTACCTGTCACCACATCGGGAGCATCTCGAGCCTCCTGCTGACTCAAGCTGTAAACTCGTGGCTGAACTGGAACAGGAGCTGAAGCAACAGAACTACTCTGCTCCCTCTGAATCGTAGGTGGTCTCCGTGGTGCAGAACTAGAACCACCACCTCTACCAGTAAATCCCTCAGGACGTGGAGGAACAGTCCTCGGTCTTCCTGCTGCTGAACCAACAGGTCTGACTAAGCCCTCAGATCGCTGATCATATCCCATCTGTGGACATTCTGCAATCCTATGTCCCGGCTGACCACATCTGAAACAAAGACCAGCTATCCTGTAGCACTGGCCATGGTGTCGCCGTCCACAACTCTGGCACACAGGTGCCGTACTGACAGATCCAGAACTAGTCGTACTGGTAACAGTACCAGACGATCCTCCGCTCCTTCTGGAATCTCCAGATCCAGAACCAGGAACAAATCTCCTCTTCCCAGAGGAACCACTGCCAGAAGTCTCTCCTCCGAACCTCTTCCTACTCACAGACCACCGCTGCTGAGTAGCCGTCATGTCGTTCTCAATCAGACGAGCTCGCTCCACAAGCTCAGAGAAATCAGTAATCCGGAACGGTATCAAAGGCTGCCTCAAAGTATCTCGTAAGCCTCTCAGAAACCTGTAGCACCTCTCAGCAGACGTGCTAACCAGCTGCGGAGCGTACCTGGCTAATGCAGTAAACTCAGCCTCGTACTGCATCACCGTCTTGCTCCCCTGAACCAGCCTCAGAAAACTCTCCTGCATCTGCTGTCGTGCAGAAGGGGGAACAAACCAATCTCTGAACACTTCAGTGAACTCTTCCCAAGTGATCAAAGAGTTCAATCTACCCTGAAATCTGGCTGCCTGCTGGCCATCCCACCAGTGCTCAGCCTCTCCGTCCAACAGAAAAACTGCTAACGGAACCTTCCTGTCTGCAGGACACTGCATCCCGTCAAAAGTCTTCTCTAATCTCCTCAGCCACTCCTCAGCAGCTCTGGGCTCAACAGCGCCCTCAAACCTCGGAGGCTTCAACCTCAAAAATAACTGCAGGTGTCGATCAATATCCTCAGATCTAACAGTAGAAGCTCTGCTCTGGGTCTCGCTCATCATCTGAGCAACAAGTGATGCAAACTGTGAAAGCGTATCAGCACCGACCACTGGGGCTGTACTCCCCACTGGTGCTGCCTGATCTGCACTCTGACCGTCTGTCATGTCTGGGTCTGGCTGATCCATACAGAAAAATCCAGAAAATCCGGAAAACTATCACAAAAACAACACAAAAACAACACAATAAAAAGCCAAACGACCCAAAACTACCTCCCAGACAGACTTACTGATCACATCCTAGAGCTCTGTTTTACAATCCAACCTGTTTCCAAAACCAGTGCTCTGATACCACAAAAGCTTGTCACGACCCGACCCGACGGGGACGGATCCCGCCCGAGCCGGATCGCGACGAGCGCGCTTACTAAACTTGCTTATCCAGGATCTGGCTTTGGATTAGGTCACTGAACTGATCTTCCAAATTTTTAACTCAACAGAAACACACAGAACAACAGAGCTACTAAAAACATCAAATACAGCGGAACAAAACATCTATCTTTTCATTTCCTCAAAATAATCATCTACAAAACAGTACATGGCTTTCAACAGAAAGAAAGACAGAACAGGAAAGCCATGACTGTACAAAAAATCAAAAGTACAACAGTACCTAATCGGATCAGACTCTGAAACTAATCCTGGACCTCCTTGCCCTTCCCAGAACCTGAAAACCACCAGAAAGCAAGGGTGAGCTCAACAGCTCAGCAAAGCAACAAACCACCAATCTGAATTCTCAGAAACCAAAACCAAACTCATCAGACAGAAATCAGATCAGAAATCGGAACAGAATCGGAAATCAGAACTTATACGGACAGATATCAAATCAGAATCAGAATCGTACAGATCAGATCACAGAACAGAATAAACTCAGCAGAGTCAGAATTTTACAGATCATATCGAAACAGAACAAAATCATATCAGAATCACATTTCAGATCAGATACCAGATATTTAATTAATAGTTAAGTGTGCCCCCGGCACCAGAATAATAGCTGAGTAATTAATAGCTAAACTAACTGAAAAGAATCACTACGGATTCTAACCCTTATGTCTCCCTTGTGCTCACGGCACCAAAAATTCGCTGAATAATTAATAGCTAAGCTAAATGTGCTCACGGCACCTGAATAATAGAATTCACGGATCCGGAATATAACTGATATTTCTCCAACTTGAGCTCATCTAAAATTTCCCGTTTCACTAACTGGATCTCATAGGATCCAGGCCCCTTATAGCTCCCTTTTTATAGCTTATACACATAGCATTTCAATTCAGAAGAAATCCGGACAATTCAGAAATTACCCAAAAATCGGGCAGCACAACGGCAGTATACAGAATTTACACAAAATTCCTGCAAAGAAAATTTACCGAATTCGCACAGAACATAGATAACCACATTCTAGAACATTTATTCTACTGCACATATAATTTCCAATTTCACAGAAAAATCCGGTCGACTAAAAACACAGTCGAATCAAAAATACCCGGACGAAAATCTTCAAAATATAATCAAAACGTGCACACCCGGCACGGCAACGATATACAGAAACTTACGCGGTAAAAACTGAACCAATCAAAAGATACGGACGAAAAATCGTAACGAAAACGAAATCCGGACAGAAAAATACTGCCAACCGCGACGGAACTGAAAATTGAGAAAGACGGAATGTGCCTTACCTCGAGCACAGCAAATTCTTCAACAGTCACTTCGCTCGAAAACGGCTCCGCGTCTTCCCGAAATCAACTTTTCCAAAACCTTCTTTTTCTCTCTCCTCAGAGCTGAAATCAGATATTTATTTTTTTTATTTTCTCTCTCTTCAAATCGACTGAAATCAGCTTTATAATACACAGATCGGCCCGGCCGATCGTCCAGATCGTCCTGGACGATCAGACCAAATTCCCATCGTCCTGGGACGATTTATCAGGACGATGTTTACTATTCATAGGCGATAAAAACCTCTACTCACTGACTTGTGCCATCCACTGATCATCCCGGGACGATACCTCGATCGGCCTGGACGATCCCTACAGGAAAACACTTAGAGTAAATTCTGGGCAAAACTGGAGCTGATTTTCTACTGATCGTCCCAGGACGATCCAAAATCGGCCTGGACGATCCTGGAGCAGATTGTGATATTACATCAACTCCCAGAAGAGCATCAACAGGATGCATGCCCGGTGGCTCGTCTTCTTACAGCGATTCACATTCACCATCCGGCACAAACCAGGGGTAGAGAACAAGGTGGCTGATGCCCTCAGCCGAAGGATGACACTACTCACACAGATGAAGGCGGAAGTTATAGGACTCGAACATATCAAGGACTTATATGATGAGGATGCAGATTTTGGCTCAATTTGGAAGATGTGCCAAGGAGAGCAAGTGCCTCAAGGCTATTCAGTTGTCCAGGGATTTCTATTCAAACAAAATTTGCTGTGCATTCCGGTCTCTTCATGGCGGCAGCACCTGATTCGCAAGATACACGGGAGGGGGGGGGGGGGGGGGGGGGGGGGGGACTGGCTGCCCACCTAGGCAGAGACAATACACTTCATCAAATCCAAGCTCGCTTCTTCTGGCCGAGGATCCGTCGAGACACCATTCGGTTTGTGGACAGCTGCATTGTATGTCAGACATATAAAGGCGGAGCTCAAAATACCGGCCTATATATGCCACTTCCTGTGCCCAATTCCATATGGGAGAAGTTAAGCATGGACTTCATCCTCGGCTTACCGCGAACCAGACGCGGCAACGACTCCATTTTTGTAGTCGTTGACAGATTCTCAAAAATGAGCCACTTCATCCCGTGCAAGAAAACCTCCAATGCCATGAACATTGCGACACTCTTCTTTAACGAAATCGTTCGTTTACACGGAGTGCCGAGAAGTATTACTTCGGACAGGGATGTGAAGTTTGTGAGCCATTTTTTGCGCGAGGTTTGGAAGAGACTAGGAACCGAATTACGATTCAGTTCAGCCTATCATCCCCAATTCGATGGGCAAACAGAGGTAGTGAACCGAACGCTTGGTAACATGCTTAGATGCTTAGTTCAAGAGCAGCCCAAGCAATGGGAAGACATCTTGGCCAGGACTGAATTTGCCTATAATGCAATGCCCAACCGTTCCACCGGAAGGGCTCTATTCGAGATAGTATATACAAAAGCTCCAAACACCGCTGTCGATATTTCTGCACTACCCAGAAGTGCGTCCAAGGTTGTTACCCACTTCACAGAGGATTATTCTCATATGTTGGATGAAATACGGCAACAACTTGTGAACTCGAATCAGCGGTATAAGGCTGCTGCAGACACACACCGTCGGGAAAAGGTATTCCAGGTGGGCGATTTGGTCATGGTGCGCCTCCGACGTGAACGGTTTCCGCCCGGAACCTACTCTAAGTTAGCCAAACGCAAGCTTGGGCTAGTACCCATTGTGGCTAAAATCAATGATAACGCCTACCGTGTTGATCTTCCCCCAGACAGCCACACGTCCCCCACGTTCAACGTGTCCGATATTTCACAGTACAAACCAGCAGACGGAGCCATTGTTTCGATCAGCTCGTCGGAGTCGAGCTCTGACAAAGCCGGGGAGGACTGATGCAACTTTAGCTTACAATAAGCCGCCAGGATGACATATGCACCTGGATAGTATTGGCACCATAGCTAGCCACATGACCACTACCTCAATTTCCATTTTTGTTATTAGTTGCTTTTACAACTTTTCTTTTATTTCTCCAAATATAGATACATAGAAATTACATATAGGAGGAAGATAGAAAGAGAACACAGATGTTATTTTTGAAACTTTTACACCAAAAACAGAGATACAGAGAATACCGAGGTATTCATCTTCCCCATTCCTGCTTTGTTCTTGCAAACTCTTGTCTTCTGTCTTTTCCAGGTTACCGATCCTGCACAAGGAAGCATCAAGATTTCTCCACAGCAACTTCACAACCAATTATATAAAATATTGTAATCATTCCAAATGTACTCATATTATATGTCATTGAACTAGACATTCGTTGTTTTCCCTTTTGAGTAAAATCTAGCATGGAGGCCCTTTTGGTATGGTCAAACTCAAATTCACAGTTATTCGATGACTCTGTGAAGCTCATTTTCCTTTTAAAATTCATACAAAAAATTAAATTCATAAAATTAAGCCGCATATTCCGCATTTAGTATACATTTCTCTTAAAAAATAAAAAAAAATTCTTTCGGTGTCATATTTAGTGCTGATTGTTTACTTCTTTTCAAATCTTATTGACAGAGAGGTCCATCTTTTTTGTTTGGCAAGAAATCATAATAATATTTAGTGGAACATTGTAAGTCGGCAGTAAAAATTGGTGGGCGAAGGTGGTTATCGTGGTCCAAAGTAAGCCCAATATAAGAAAGAAAATAAGTAAGCATATTGTTCTCGGGATAAGCAAGTCCAAGATGCATTAACCATCTGCTCCGCAACAATGGTGGAATATGGGAGA
Source organism: Dendrobium huoshanense (assembly GCA_016618105.1). Taxonomy (NCBI): domain Eukaryota; kingdom Viridiplantae; phylum Streptophyta; class Magnoliopsida; order Asparagales; family Orchidaceae; genus Dendrobium; species Dendrobium huoshanense. Next base: position 35,354,761 of record CM028352.1, on the reverse strand, counting down.
AGTTGAAAATGACTTTTTTTTTTTTATTATTTAAAAATATTTTTATGAACATGTGCTTCTATTTTAATTTATTTTATAATTATCTGTATATTATAAAAATTTTAACTCCCTTTCGTTATAAAAATTGTGGTAAATTCTTTTTTTTTTTTTTATCAAATTCTGCCAATGTGCTGCTGCATCAGGAGGTCTTGCTCTCACAATATCTATGTTGTGGGCTTCTTGCCAAACTTCTTAACATTATTTATGGTTCAAATATTTAAAAAAAAACTCCTTGCTTTAGTAGAAGGGCATATAAGTAATTAGGGGGATTTTATCATTGAATTCTTAAATAAATTCATAAATTTACTTATATAAGATCATAAGCATTAAGATTTTGTTTGGGATAGTTTTCTTATTGTTTTAATTTATCAAACAGCAATAAGTACTTCTATTTAGACAACTATATCGTTGCTTTCAAAAAACATTTGTACCAGGAAGATGTTCTTACAAGAGCTTTAAAAAGTTAATTTTTTTCTAAAGCAATAAGAAACCATCCCAATAGAAGCTTAAATAAAATAAAAAATTTCATTACTATTAAATTATCTAAAGTTATATATATATATGCCTAAGTAGATTCATGTTCACAATCGTAGTTTGAGCAACTTTTCAAAAATGTCTACGTAGACTACTTATGGCTTAGAGGGGTTCGAACATATTTGACAAACCCAACTTTAAGTGGCTTGGTTGAGTTCATGACTCTCTGATCAAGCCAAAATTTGATACATCTGACCCAGTCAAATATATATAAATGTGGAGGTTAATTTTCTTCAACTTAACAACAATTTAGCTTCTTTCTAAAGGACATTTAATTTGTTTACTTTATTTTTGTAATCAAACATATGGCATTTGGAGACGGGCAAAGGTCACAGCTTCAAACTCAATAAAGATAATAAATGTATTTGGTAACATGAATGAGTACTAGTAATTTAAACAGGATGGCCCAATCATTTTTCTTCAATTCATCAAGTTAATCAAATCACATTGTCTTCATGAATTGAACTCGACAAATTGCAAAATTTTTTAACAAATTCATGAAAAATGTCAAATTTTCTAAAAGGACTTTTTTTCAAGTCACCTAAACATATTCACATCGAACCCTAAAATCATCATGGGAGAGGATCAACTCTCTGAAGTTGGTAGATAAAATCTAATTGGCTCTTCTGCTAGGGTTCCCACGCCCTGCTCGGTGGCACTGGTGCTCCTCGGCGGTGGTTCATCCAGGGAATTCTTCTATTCTCCTTTTGCAGTTTTCTCTGGTTTACCGTTTGATTTCGTTTCGTCCATCTCCGGCGTTCCTAGCCGGAATGGTGGCGAATCGCTGGTGCGACCTTGGTTTTTAAGAGGGTCCGTTAAAATCTCACTCGTTATTTTGAAGCCCTTTATGGTTGTTTCTCTTATGTGAGTTCTATTGATATTAAAACTACCTCCTTTCATGGTTTGCATTCTCTTTGAATTCGGAGCAAGAAATCTTGACTTTCGCTGTCCTTTTTCAGTCTTCTTTAGATGGTTTCTTCCCCTCTAAGCATCCCTCTCTGGAATCTATACGGATGTTCTTTTTCAATCTTAAGCTTAATGGTGAAGTCTCGGTTACCATGCTTGATCCGTTGCATATTTTGATCAAACTGACTAATGATCTTGATTATTGTAGGGTCTTTTACCATAGGTCTTACCTAATGTATAATTGTTACATGAAACTAACCAAGTGGTTTCCTTTATTTGATGTTAGTTTAGAATCTTCGGTGATTCATATTTGGGTTTCTTTTTCGCATCTCTGCCCTCATCTCTACTCCCCCCATATACTTCATGATATGGGTTCAATTTGTGGCAGACCTTTAAAGGTTGACACTACTACATATATTGGTTCTCAGCCTTTTGTGGCTCGTGTATTGGTTGAGATTGACATCACTAAATCTTACCATGACAAAGTTTAGTTAGATCCTAAGAAATTTGGTTATGTTTAGCAAGTTGTCATGGAAGAACTCCCCCCCCCCCCCCCTATGCTTCTTGTAATTGTATTAGGCATGTGAAAGGTGATTGTTATCCTCACCTCTCTTTTGTCCCTCCTAATGTTGCTCCTGATATTTCTAAACATGTTAATGTTATTATTAGCTGTGAAGGGAATAATAGTAGTGTTGATATCCCTTTCTTGCTTCATTCTATGCCTACTATCAATAGGGTGGTTAATGCTAATGATGCTATTGATAGAACTTTGGAGTTGAGTCCCGATGGTGTTGTAGTTGGGAGTGTTGCTGATTGTTCGGGGGATAATGTTGTTCAATTGAATTCAGCTTTAGCCTTTGGTGATTCTTTTCTTGTTGAGAAGGAACATGCTCCTTCAGTTCCACCTAGAATGATATTAGTGATGGTGTGGATGGAAATTTGATCAAAAATAATTGTTGTATTAATTTATAGCTAGCCATTCTTGTGTGGATGATGTGGTAGATTCGGGTGATATGTTTGTTGATGTGGGTTCCGGGGATGGTCTACCTACTGGTGAGGATATGTTAGCTTCTAGTTTGTTAGGTTCGCCAATCCATGCATTGGTTGTTTGTGATGGTTCTATTCCTTTGGGGCCTGTGGTCGATGATGAATATCTATCTGTTAATTTGGCTTCGAGCTTACCTATTAATGTTGAGTTAGACTTGTCTCCTATTATGAATGTCTTGAAGGGAAATACATAATATGTTGATATTCCTATTTCAGTTATGTCTAATGTAGATTTAAAAGCCCGTCTGGCCTGGTCTTTGAATAACTCTATTTTGGATCAATCTGATTGGCTGGATATGGATGAGTTTCTATCCACATCTTATGAGGAGAGGGTGATGATTTTGATGACCATGTAAATAATAATATGTTTAGTTTCATGGTGGGGTATTTGTTGACCAAGCAGTGGTCAGTGGAGGTGGCAAAAGATGTAAAAGTAAATTTAAGAAGAAATAATCTTTGGATTATCCTCTCACTTTTGATGTCGAAGGCTTTATTGAAGATTTGGATGATGATGAGGTGACTCCCTGCTTATGACCTTGTTGGCCCGGGCTTGTTGGCAACCTTGGTGGTAAGTCCTTCAGCTTGGTGGTTGCCTGTATGAGTTGTAGGCTGATGATTTGTTTATGAGTGGTTGTCACCAATGATGGTCCATACCAGGCTGTGAGGTGGTTGCAGGGAGCTTCTTGCCATTTACTCAGTCTGTTGTTGGCTCATTTTCTTGTATCTTTGATTGTCTGTTTTGTTGAGTTTTCTTATATTTTGCGTTATTTAATGTATTTTGGCTTCTGCTATTTTTGGGTCTTCGTTGTATTTCCCTTATATTGTTTAGAAAAAAATTTGGTTTTAAAAAAAAAAACTCCCTGAAGAATTATGTAATTTAATCCATTGACTTGGCTAAAGCTACTCACTTACTACAAATGATTTCTCTAAAAAGAACTCGCTCTTGAAGCCAATATTGATTTTTTTCAAGAGAACTCACTACAGAACTTGCCAAGAAGTTCACCAAAGAAAGCCTTTTTATTCAAATGATCTAATCTTTAACTTAGACTCATCATGAAGCACACAAATATCTCAATGGCTATTACTGAAAAGACTTAAGATATTTATAAAGAAAGCATTGTTAAGTCAAGATATATAATTTTATTTATATTACCCAAATAATGCTTAAAGATTACATTTGAAGAGTTTATATCATAAAAAAGAGACGTTCCTTTGAACTTTTCTAAATTTCAAATTAAATAAAAAGATATTTTGAATATACTAGATTCTTATTTATTTTATCATTTTTTGAGAAAATATATCTAGACATTTATATTCATAAAAATAAAAATAACTCCGGAAAGTTGTCCCTTAAATCACTAGCGAAACTCATCTAACTAGAACTCTATAAGCTTTTGAAAAAAAGTTTTCTGCTTTAAGTTGGCCCAACCTTAAAGTTGAAAATTGACACATTTGTGACTTTTATCAAATTTTTAAAAAATCCTTATTTCCTAAAATACTTCTCAACTAGTTAAACATGTAGTCAAACCTAAGAGATTAGGATGGTCTTTTCTTATGATCAAGTTGAAATGTTATAAGACTACTTCCTATATGAGTGTTAAGGCCCCCAAGTAAATATGGATAAAGAGAAATTTATTCTGGTGTAAAGATGTATGCCAACAGAGTTGATAGTCTTAGTCAATGTAGTTGAATACTTCTTACATATGTCATTAAAATCATTATATGTTGATGTTTGACAAATTGGATTTCTTAGGAGACAATGTTTAGTGTGTGTTCATTTTCTACATGCACAGTTAATAAAGAATGAGCCTAACCAAAAAATTTCTCTCCAAGGAAGAAACTCATATGCCTAAGTCAATGTATGAACTTGAAGACAATAAAATAGAGCTTTAAAAAATAAAATGAGATTAGGAGAAGAGAAAGTTCCCCTTACCTTACCACTTAGAGGGTATTGAGAATGCTTAGAAGAACGGAATTTTTGTTATATTAGTGAAGCATAAAATAGATTATCAAACTGTCTTGTCTTCACAATCCATGTCAGCTTAAAATGTTCATTAGTGAAGAAAGTAGTTTGGTTTGCAGGGAGATATACTCAATGAAAAATATCATATCATTGTGATAATTGTTATATTATCATTCCCTTTAGGATGTTCATATATCAATTAAGAAATTAAACTATGAGTAGTGCAACTAGAGATTTAGATCAAACATGGGTTATGTATTGCTTTAAGATAAGTGTTTTATGCTTGATATGTCACCAAAAATTGCTTTGATCAAACACAAATCTCAAGTTGGAGACTTCCAAGATTAAATTCAAGACCATCTATCCTATGTTTTTAGCAACTTAAAGTCAAATTGGACGTCTAAATAAGACAAAAACGCAACGACACTAAAAATGGTCCAATATGAGCATAGTTGGAAGTTTCATAACACTAAATGGATGATCAAATGATCTCCAAATATGGCATGATTATAATTGAATTGAGTGGCTCGACGAAACAAATCCAACGAGCTCAGGGTTATTGAATTCTGACATAATTTAGCAAAAAAAAAATGCTATAAAGAAATTATTTATTATTAAGCGAATCAATATGGGTCATTTGATTGAATGCTTCAAATTTGATGTAGATTTTCTTAATATTCAAAATGCTTGTTGTTGACCTCATTATTCGAGGTCAATTTTTCCCAGAATCGACTCTAGTACCTAGGTTTTCGTAGCCTAGTGTAGATGTCGCACCCGCAGGATTTCCCTTAGGTGGACACCTAATGACGTAGCACGGACTCAAACCTATCACTCAACTCGAATCGAAATCCATTCAATCCAATTTTTATTCAACTCCAAACGAACTCAAATCAAGCTCGATTTATGATTCGTCGATGTCGATCGACTCAATCTAATTCGGTTTTGATCAAATTGATATATAATTAGACTTAAAACAACTCACCAATCAAATCAAAATCAAATCAGATTAACTCAAATTGAATTCGATTTCAATGGCTCCGATTAACCCGTTTTGACTCGTCACAAGTATATATATAATAATAATTGATACGTCGTCAAAAATTATCTTAATCGGCACGAAACTCGATGAAAATCAAGTTTGGAAACTTCAAAAATTAATTCGGAGACCATCCAAGCTCCGATTTCAGCAAACTTACAGTCGAACTGAGCGTCTCAGGAATACAAACCCAACGACACCAAGATCAACCCAATCCGAGCCCAAATGAGTCCAAATCAAGGGCTCAAATTGCTGTTGGAAGGTTCAAACCGCAATTTGAGTGACCAAACGGTCTCCGATTTTGACGAGCTTATACTCGAATCGAACGGCTCAACGAGATGAATCCAATGAGCCCAAGATCACCGAATTCCAAAATCATCAAGGCTTTCAAATGTCAACCGAACGGTCCACGGTCAAAGGGTTCAGCAACAACCCATAACCACCCACTCTCCCTCTCCCTCAACCCATAACCACCCACTCTCAATCTCCCTCAACCCAAAAAACGTCCAAGCCTCCCTCCTCTCATACATGACACATCCAAGCCCCTCCTCTCATCTAATCTCCAGCCCTAGGAACCCCAAATGAATGCCACGACTTGTTCAACCAGAGGCAACAAAAAGTGGTTGGGGAGTTTAATGGCTGCAGTTCACGATCTAAGCATGAGAAATCCACACGAAGCCTCTCCATCGCCCCCTCCAGAGATCCAAGACAAAGGAAAGTGGTGAACTTCCTTTTCTTATTGATTCTTCTTCCACTCTTCTCCCTCTCATCATTTTTCAAATTTTTTTTTTTTTATGGATAATTTTTGTTGGATAGTTAGCCTATCAAATGAGGTTATTTAGTAAACGTTCATTCATTTTATGCTTAAATTCCAGCACTTGTTTGGGTTGAGTATTATCCTATTTGTAAATGCTTATTCTTCAAGACTTAACTAGATAACCTCATGAATCATGAAGGTGTTTATGGAAAAATCCATGTTGTTTGAAACTAAGTTCTTTGTGTGTAAAATCTGCATAATACTATGGTTATTGTAGTTCATATCATGAGATGTATGCATAGATTGGAGGAAATTATAGCGTGATCTATTAAATGCATAAAATATGTTTGTGTTATTGTCTATCCAAGAATCCGATGAGTTTTGGTTAAATAAAAGTTAGTGGGAAAGCATATCTATGTTTTATTCCATTCATACTCCCAAGAGATGCATGAGTTTAAAGAATTTTTATAAATTTTATGCAAGGTTGTGTTGTGTTTGAAAGGTGAAATCTATGTATTTTAGAGAAGTTAAGTTAATGTGTAAAAGTATAGTATGATATTTTGGGAGGGTGAAGTGGATGAATCTTGTAGTATTTATTTGTGTTGGGAAGTATACAAAGTGTATATTGAAGAGAAAGTGCATAGAGTATGGAAGATGAAAAGTATTTGTTTTGAAATATAAAGTAGGTGAAACGTGTGCATTTTTGGATAAGTTAAATAAATGTGGTAAAGTCTAATATGATATTTTTGGAAGATGAAGTGGATAAATCTTGTAGTGTATATATATATTGGGAAGTATATGAAGTGTATATTGAAGAGAAAGTGTATAGAATTTGGAAGGCAAAAGGTATTTGTTTTAAAAGTGAAATTTGTGTATGTTTTGAAGAAGTAGAATTTTTGTATAAGAAAAGTAAGGTGTGTGTGTATCTTTTAGAAGATGAAAAGATGTGTGTTTGTGGGAAGTAGCTTGTGTGTGTTTTTAATGGATTACATATGTGAATTTGGAAGAGTAAAATGCTTATTTTTGTGAAAAATGTGTGTTGAAAGGTGGAATTTGAGATGTATTGGAAAAGGGAGAAATGTATGTTTGAAAATTTAAGATGTATGGTTTTGTAAAGTGAGTTTTGTGTGATTTGGAAAGGTGAAAAGTGTAGATTTTGAAGGGTGATGCTTATGGAAGACGAAAAGTAAACTGTTTTGTGTGTAAGTATTAAAGGTGAAAATATATGTTGAAAAATCACAAAGTGTACTTCCAAAAGTAAAGGTTCCAAAAAGACACTCAACAAACTGGTGTTCAAGCCCGAAGAAAGGTACGTCTTTATTTTCAGTAAATTTCTATTATTTCATTTTTAATTATTAAATGTGCTTTCTACTCTCTCTCTTTTCTTTGTTTTTCCTATTTTATTTGCATAAACTGCGAGGAATGGTACCGGTCGAGGGAACAAAAGGACAAGGAGCTAATGACGTCAGTCTCCTCTATCCAGCCGGGTAGAGGTGCTACGGGCGGAACCACCGGGTCGTAGCCCCCGGTGACTGTAAGTATTTCTAAACTTAGAAAACCTTTAGGGGCCCCTTGATGTGGTGTGTGTGAACCCTTCCTTTAGGTCCCTATAGTAATTTCAATTTTATTAGGTTTACTTTTATTTGCTCTTAGATCCCTAAACCCCTTTTACATATACGCAAAGTTCTAAGGGTTAGTAATAACAAATATTTTTATCCCATATAACAGTAGTGACACTTAAGGACAAAAATTAAGGACTGGGTCTTAGAAAATCTAGACTTAGGAAGCATGCACACTTTAGGATAGAAACTTATAACATAGAAAATTTAGTGACATCTCACTTTAGAATTAGTAAATATCTTTAAATTAGAATTCAATCAATTAGAAAACTTTAGCCAATAATTGACTTAGGACATTTCAAAACCTCACAGCCTACTGCACACACTTAGATTTGTTTGTTAGGACAACCGACTCTAGTTTTAGGTTAGGCCGGTGTTTATTTCTTTATTGCACTGTGACGGGCTTTTTCTCGAGTTTTATTGCATGCTGGTTGTAAAATGTTAGTGTGTTTGTTTATTTATTTTTACTGCACTCTGTGTTGGTTTGATTGAAGATTAGATTACCCATAGGCTAGGAGCGATCTGGATTGTTAATATGATTTTCTGCAGGTGGCCACACTCATGCAGGGCAAAAAAAAGAGGGGCTAATTAATTAATAATAAATAAATGCTACAGGTGCTTCAGCTGCTTAGCCCCCAAATGAAGAAGAGTGTGGCCAAGTGTGGCTTAATAATTTAAATTCAATTGCATATATATATAACTGCGTGGGATGATTTTTGTTATAAATTGCTTAGGATAACCTTGCAGGTGGATTAGATTTTCCTTTCCTTTCTGTGAAATGAAATGTAATGTAAATATAATATATCAAGAGTCAATAAATGTGAAAGTGATTTTTTGAAAGTGGGATATTACATCCAATTTGGAATCCAAAGAAAGGAGAATATACCTTAAATGATTATTCTCTTTTATTTGGAAAGCCAAATTAGGATGATTCAATATCCGAATAGAAAAGAAAATACCCCTCTTAGGGATGAGTTTCTTTTCATTTGGATATCCAGAACCCGACGGACCCGAGAAGTTCGTAGAAGAAGAAAAAGACAGAACAAGAAGATTGAAGAAAGAAGATGAAGAAATGAAGATTTAAGGAACAGTATATCCCATTTCAAAAATCACTTGCGTCATTCTTAGGATTAGAATCCGGGTTTGTTGTCAGTGGTGCCCGGCCACTTTACTTTTCTGCAAATTCTGGGTGTAATATGGACATTGGACATTGGACATTATATTTGGATTATTAAAATTGATTGTTTACATTGTTTGTGCATTAGATTTTTTTAGGACCTTGCATGCCGTGTTTTGTTTTAGCCTGGATTCGAAACGGAGAGATTTTTTTCGTAAGGGTACGCTTAAAATTCTTCTACTTGTAATTTTAAATAAAAGAACTTTTTAGGCTCACATAGTAACTCTAACGATCTAAGAAGTAAGCTCGGGACCGCCGAGAGTCAGCATAAGCATATTAATACTTTCTCTTCCTTGTTAGACACCTCCCCGCCTGCGGGTTCTGGCAGACCACTTGACCTATGAGGGTGCAGTTCTGTCAAGGGGAAGTTGTGCAATCTCTAGGGAAAAATCTATTTTCTAAGCCCAAATTTTTAAACTGCTTCATTATCATTTTATGCATTCGAGTCAATTAGCATGCATTGCATTAGATACAAACTAAAAAGAGTCTAAAATATTAATTGCATTTCTAGACATTTATCACCCTACATAAGTTGAGGGGCTAATTAGGAATTGTCTTAGATGTCAGCCCCAATTCCTTAAAACTTAAATAACATCCCTACCCATCTTTCATAAGAGACTGGACACATGGTTTTAAAGCGCCTAGGTGGTTAGCTGGCTCCCCAATCCAGGCCGGGGTAAGTCCAGATTTGCACTTCATTAGTTAGGTTCGGGTCACTACGTTGTAGTACCCAAATTAGATTTAGGTTCTGAGGCAGATTCTTTTTAGATCTTAAGTCCTCGCCCTCTGGAATATAAATTCCAAATTTCTAATAAAATGTCAACTTAAATATAAAATTTTCTCCTAAAATGTAAAGCCCAACATAGGATAGATTGAGGTTGTCTCTAGGCTTCTCAGAATCCGACACCTCCTACTTTTCATCCTTTGACTCGCTAATAAATGTTCAACATTGAGCTTTCTCCTTGAAAAATCTTTACTTCTGTTCCTTGTCTTCTACTTTGTAGTCAAAAGGGTATGAAATCACTGCTTTAATCGAGAGTTTTCTTAGGAGCATTCCTTCTAGGATGTAATTAACTATAGGAGCTTGCTCCTATAGGGATTTGAGAACTTCAGACTAAAATAAACCTTATTTTATTCATATAAAACAAGGGAAGAATCTTTGGGAATGCAGATATCTTTAAAAAAAAAACTTCATTTCTAATCTTAAATATGCTCGTAGTATGTTATTATTGTCTTTTCAGGCAATATAATTTATTGCTTGTTATATTTAATTTTAGAAATGATGAATTTTATAAAATTCATTCTTGATTTTGGATGTCTTGAAGAATGTTATGTTCGTCTTTCAAGATGATATAATATTCTCTTTGTTATATCTAAATAAAAGAATGAATAAATTTTTCAAAAAGCTTATTTCTACTTTTAAACACATTCTTAAGAATTTCATGTTTATTTTTCGAAATAATATGCTATTCTTTAAATTGTGTTTGATTATAGAAATATCAATTTTTAAAACCCTATTTTGATATTGAATCCATTATAGAACATTGTGTCAGTCTCTCGAGATTGTACTTTATTCTTAATGCAGTATTCGATTACAAAATAGGAGAAATCAAAATCTGCGTGGTGACACAATTTTTTTCCCACAAGGGTTTTTCTGGCGACTCCGCTGGGGATCAATCCTCTCTCCATCTTTAGCAGTGTTTTATACCCTTTAATCGGTAGTATACTTGTGCTCGTCATAGGTTGTAACAACCTTTCTTCTGCCGGTTCTTTTATTCATTTTATTCTTGAATAATTTGGCCGGTATCTAAAAAATTTTAGAGGTCTTATTTTGGACCCCGTTAGAAAATTAATGGGAAGCTCCTTTATACGACCTTTTTGTAAAGTAAATCCCCGTGCTAATTTGAATGTTGTAGTTACATTTTTTTTTGTAGCTTGATGTTTGAGTTAGCACTGGGTCCAAAATCAATTTACCCAATCTTTAGTAATATGTATAGTTACTTCTTTTAGTAACTTAATGTATTATTTGGATTGGGTCCAAATAACTTTAAGACTTCAAAAATTTTAAACTTCTGTGTCCTAGCTAATATGTTACAGTTATATATTTTTATAACTCGATATGTGGCTGGACAAATCTCAAGAAAATTTGAGCTTTTAAATCAAATCAAAGTTTTCTCCTTATCTAAACTAACATATTATAGTTATATATTTTTATAGCTTAATATGTGTGGTAGGACAAGGTCCAAAAGCTCAAACCTTCAAATCAAAACTTTTTTTACTTGTCCTATTAACATATTGTAGTTACATGTCTTTTATAGCTTGATATGTTTGCTAGGATAGGGTCCATTACCTGATCTATGCAAGATTTTCAAGATTAAATTCGATTTACATTGAGAAAAGTTTGAAGGTTCGAATACAAGTTAAGCTTATAAAAATAATTTTGCTAGAGAAAATAGTAGGTTGATTTCTTTTAAAAAGAAATTTACCTCTATCTTCCGTAATTTGTAATTAAAACTTCATTTTGGTTGACTCCTCTAAATATTTAAAGAATAAGACCAATGATTATCAATGCTAAAATGAAAAGTGTGCTCCCTCCCTCCCTCCACTTGAGTGGATTAACACTTTAGATAAAGATATATTTAATCTCATTTCCTTTTGGAACCTCAAAGTATAAAAGTTTAGCTAATTTTGCTAGGTTCCTAGCAATTGCTGAATTAAATTCAAATATATTTTCAAATCTTCTATTCAACCATATTATGATTTTTCTAATTTTAGGAATGTATGAATATTGGTTGATATATTAAAAGTTTGAAAATCATTCTAAATTCCCTCACCTTTAAACCTTCTTGTAGGTTAAAGTTTAATATGCCTATAAATCTTATTTCCTAAGAGTACTATATGGATACGACGATTTGTCCTCTGCCATGTGATTTAACTCTGATAGAAAATGGATCTTAAGGCATACAATGAAGATAAATAGACAAGTTATATAAAAGATTTTGTTCATCATATGTAGTTTTCTCTTATGGTAATATTATTAAATCAAATATTAGCTAAGTTTACTCTTGGCTTTATTACTCCATTTGAGAAAACTCATGAGCAATTCTTGTTAAGATTGATCATCTTAAATTCCTCTTTCAATCAAAGACTTGGGATAATTCAAGGTTCCTTATTAAGGCTAACCCATGATATGATAAACATTTCTTTGTCATGTGGCTTTTCCTTAAAATTAATTCACACGCCTTGAATTAATACCGAGTCAAGTGATTTAATAACTTCTTTAATAGTTTTTCCTCTTCAATAGTGATAAAAATTATCATATTTGGGTTCACCCATTATGATATTCATGCATATCTTCTTTTGAATAAAGATTTATGTCAAATTAAAATTGGAGGAAAGGAAAGTTTTGTTCACTTCGTTGTTATACATTTCATAGGCATCTTGCAAATTGATGAACTTATTTCATAATTATCTCATTCAAGTTATTTATTCATACTATAGGATTGGGTCTGATTTGTAGATCCATATTCCTTATATAAGAGGGTTAATTTTCTACTCTTATACTTGGAAGATGGTTTTACAACTAAAATAATCATTTCAAGATTTAAGTAGATGAAGCCTCCTAAAAAAAAATGTGAAGAAAGAAAAGAAAAAAAAAAAGAGACACATTCATTAAATGTGTAGCAAAAAAAAAAAAAAGTGGCTTCCCTTTCTAAATCTTGAATATCAAAGGACCTATTCATCCTTTAGTATTTTTAACACTTGACTTTGAGAATTTACAATTCTGGTTCATCATCAAGCATTGATGTTCTATTAGATGTAAAATACATATATCATCTGAAATATTTGAAAAGATTAAATTTCTACCTCCAAATTAATTTCTTTATATCTTAGTTTAAAAAGAAGAAAAAGATGAAGAAGGAAACCCCAGTTTTGCTTGTAGGGAGCTTTGATCTGGGTTAACAAAATCTAAATCTTGAGACCTCTCTAGTTGGAAATTTGAGTAGGTTTGTTCATATCTTCAAATTATAAAAGAAAATTACATAGATGATCAATCTAACTAGAATTATAATGGTGCTGGTTGTGCATTATTGGGTTTCACATATCTAACCTAATTGAGATGCATAAACAAACCATTATCCAAAAATCTTTAACTCTCTTTTGGACATCTTTCAATTTGAATGAGATTCTAGATAAGATCCTGATACTGGATGATCTAAAGTGTTATTTATAGATATAAAAATCACTTTCTTTAGATTCAAATTTTTGAAACTAAACTAAGGGACATCCCTTAGGTTGTTCTGAGATGATTATCTAATGTTCCCATTCACTATTGAATAACTATAACTTCCAAATTTAAATCTATTATTGAATGAACTAGGATGTTAGAACATGAGGGGTTCTATCCTTAGTGATGTCGATGATACCTTTATTTGAATCTTTGTCATCAAACTTCAAATCAAAATCAAACTATAATTTGACCTAATCCATTATTGACTAATCTTGGATGTTAGAATTGGAGGGATTCTATTCCCGATAAAGTCTATGATGGCTTTGTCAAATATATATATAATTTAATTCAAGGTATATCTTCACTTTTTCATAAACTTGAATCGGATGTTAGAGTCTAAACAACTCTATCCCCATTAAAGGATCTTTCTATAGCATTGAAATTCAAAATCTTTGAAACTACATTTTTCGTTAAAGAAAATTGTTAAGTTTTGGATATTTGATTAAACTCATGTTGGTCATATTCAAATTATTTAATTTAGAGGGAGTCAACCTATTCTTATTTGAGTTTTTGAATCTTTTCCCATGTCTTTTTCATTGGGTTAAGATGATTAAAACTTAAACGATCACTTTCAAATATTATAAGAGAATTATCAAATGAAAAATAAAGCTTTCACTCTCTGATGAAAATCAAACTTTTCTCAACCATTATTAGTATTTGATATTCCTTAGTGCTTTCACTATAAAGGATGCTCAAATATACTCATTGTTATTCAACAACTCATGCAAAAGTTAAAATTTTCAAAGGAAAATTTTATCATGTTGTATTTAGTTCTCTTAGAACATGCAAACGAGGACTTTAGAAAATTCATATGATTTTCTTTGAGTTAATCGAAACAAATTCAATCATAGAATCAATCTTTAAACAAAATCTTGCATTTCTCCTTTGGTGGTCGAGATGCTTTGTTAAGTCTTTACTTATCAAAGATGATCAAACTACTCCCCTTTTGTTTTCCTCACATGTGATGATCTGATATAAAAACATATTCTCTAGTGTATTATTTGTAAGTTATAAAGATCATTCATAATGAAGGATAAAACAAAATTTTAATCAAAAGATTTTCAAGTCTGTCAATCGTCAAAATATTTTTTCTTTCCCTTCTAGAAAATGACATATATAAAAGCTTATGATCTCTAGTAGAACATTTGCAAGTTGTCAATGTCATTTGTGGTTGAGGGAAAAGATTCAAAGCTTTAAAGAAATCAACTTTACTTTAAAAACTCACCACCCTGAAATCAGTCTTTAGGTCTAAGTCCGCTTTTACGGCATCCTATTGGCATTCTGGCTTAAGTCCGCTTTTACGGTATCCAATCCAGTTTAAATCAGTATTTAGGTCTAAGTCCGCTTTTACGACATCCTATTGGCTTTCTGGCTTAAGTCCGCTCTTACGGCAGCCAAACCTGTTTAAATCAGTCTTTAGGTCTAAGTACGCTTTTACGGCATCCTATTGGCTTTCTGGTTTAAGTCCGCTCTTACGGCAGCCAATCCAGTTTAAATCAGTCTTTAGGTCTAAGTCCGCTTTTACGGCATCCTATTGGCTTTCTGGCTTAAATCCGCTCTTACGGCAGTCAATCCTGTTTAAATCAGTCTTTAGGTCTAAGTCTGCTTTTTACGGCATCCTATTGGCTTTCTGGCTTAAGTCCGCTCTTACGGCAGCCAAACCTGTTTAAATCAGTCTTTAGGTCTAAGTCCGCTTTTACGGCATCCTATTGGCTTTCTGGCTTAAGTCCGCTCTTACGGCTGCCAATCCAGTTTAAATCAGTCTTTAGGTCTAAGTCCGCTTTTACGGCATCCTATTGGCTTTCTGGCTTAAGTCCGCTCTTATGGCAGCCAATCCTGCTTAAATCAGTCTTTAGGTCTAAGTCCGCTTTTACGGCATCCTATTGGCTTTCTGGATTAAGTACAATCTTACGGCAGCCAATCCTGTTTAAATCAGTCTTTAGGTCTAAGTCCGCTTTTACGGCATCCTATTGGCTTTCTGGCTTAAGTCTGCTCTTAAGGCAGCCAATCCTGTTTAAATCAGTCTTTAGGTCTAAGTCCGCTTTTACGGCATCCTATTGGCTTTCTGGCTTAAGTCCGCTCTTACGGCAGCCAATCCGGTTTAAATCAGTCTTTAGGTCTAAGTCCGCTTTTACGGCATCCTATTGGCTTTCTGGCTTAAGTCCGCTCTTACGGCAACCAATCCAGTTTAAATCAGTCTTTAGGTCTAAGTCTGCTTTTACGGCATCCTATTGGCTTTCTGGCTTAAGTCCGCTCTTACGGCAACCAATCCTGTTTAAATCAGTCTTTAGGTCTAAGTCTGCTTTTACGGCATCCTATTGGCTTTCTGGCTTAAGTCCGCTCTTACGGCAGCCAATCCTGTTTAAATCAGTCTTTAGGTCTAAGTCCTCTTTTACGGCATCCTATTGGCTTTTTGGCTTAAGTCCGCTCTTACGGCAGCCAATCCTGTTTAAATCAGTCTTTAGGTCTAAGTCCGCTTTTACGGCATCCTATTGGCTTTCTGGCTTAAGTCCGCTCTTACGGCAGCCAATCCTGTTTAAATCCGTCTTTAGGTCTAAGTCCGCTTTTACGACATCCTATCGACATTCTGGCTTAAGTCCGCTCTTACGGCAGCCAATCCTGATTAAATATGTCTCTAGATATAAGTCCTCTTACGGCATCCTATTGACATTTTTGAAGTTAGGTATTAGCATCCTTAGTGGCATCCTAATCTTCGTCTCGAGGAGAAGTATAAGCATCCCTAGCGACATCTTCTTTTCGTTAAATGTTAAATCTTAAATCCATCTTTAGGTCTAAGCCCGCTCTTA
Organism: Dendrobium huoshanense; assembly: GCA_016618105.1. Lineage (NCBI taxonomy): Eukaryota > Viridiplantae > Streptophyta > Magnoliopsida > Asparagales > Orchidaceae > Dendrobium > Dendrobium huoshanense. The sequence continues at coordinate 35,338,585 of CM028352.1, read as the reverse complement.
CGACATCCTTTTGATTTCTGACTTTTATCAAAATCAAAATCAAACTCTCAATTCCGTCCAAACTATATTCTAATCAATGCATTCAACTTTTCTATATCTTGGCTTTATTTAATAATGCTAATTTCATTAGTAATTATTTGCTAAAGTTATTATTTTCAATATCGAATTTTAAATCAAATAATCGATCCAAATCCTTCAAACAATCAACTCAAAACTCCATCAACTTTTCATTTTGATTTTCTAACAAACTTCAAAATCTTTTCAATTCATAAACTCAAATCTTCAACTTTAATTTTGGATCTAGTTGATTGTTTCGGTCAACACCAATACGCACGATAAACTTTGGCAAGTTTATCATGCCTATGTGGGGTCCATTTGTTGACCTCATTATTCGAGGTCAATTTTTCCTAGAATCGACTCTAGTACCTAGGTTTTCGTAGCCTAGTGTAGATGTCGCACCCGCAGGATTTCCCTTAGGTGGACACCTAATGACGTAGCACGGACTCAAACCTATCACTCAACTCGAATCGAAATCCATTCAATCCAATTTTTATTCAACTCCAAACGAACTCAAATCAAGCTCGATTTATGATTCGTCGATGTCGATCGACTCAATCTAATTCGATTTCGATCAAATTGATATATAATTGGACTTAAAACAACTGACCAATCAAATCAAAATCAAATCAAATTAACTCAAATTGAATTCGATTTCAATGGCTCCGATTAACCCGTTTTGACTCGTCACAAGTATATATATAATAATAATTGATACGTCGTCAAAAATTATCTTAATCGGCACGAATCTCGATGAAAATCAAGTTTGGAAACTTCAAAAATTAATTCGGAGACCATCCAAGCTCCGATTTCAGCAAACTTACAGTCGAACTGAGCGTCTCAGAAATACAAACCCAACGACACCAAGATCAACCCAATCCGAGCCCAAATGAGTCCAAATCAAGGGCTCAAATTGCTGTTGGAAGGTTCAAACCGCAATTTGAGTGACCAAACGGTCTCCGATTTTGACGAGCTTATACTCGAATCGAACGGCTCGACGAGATGAATCCAATGAGCCCAAGATCACCGAATTCCAAAATCATCAAGGCTTTCAAATGTCAACCGAACGGTCCACGGTCAAAGGGTTCAGCAACAACCCATAACCACCCACTCTCCCTCTCCCTCAACCCATAACCACCCACTCTCAATCTCCCTCAACCCAAAAAACGTCCAAGCCTCCCTTCTCTCATACATGACACATCCAAGCCCCTCCTCTCATCTAATCTCCAGCCCTAGGAACCCCAAATGAATGCCACGACTTGTTCAACCAGAGGCAACAAAAAGTGGTTGGGGAGTTTAATGGCTGCAGTTCACGATCTAAGCATGAGAAATCCACACGAAGCCTCTCCATCGCCCCCTCCAGAGATCCAAGACAAAGGAAAGTGGTGAACTTCCTTTTCTTATTGATTCTTCTTCCACTCTTCTCCCTCTCATCATTTTTCAATTTTTTTTTTTTATGGATAATTTTTGTTGGATAGTTAGCCTATCAAATGAGGTTATTTAGTAAACGTTCATTCATTTTATGCTTAAATTCTAGCACTTGTTTGGGTTGAGTATTATCCTATTTGTAAATGCTTATTCTTCAAGACTTAACTAGATAACCTCATGAATCATGAATGTGTTTATGGAAAAATCCATGTTGTTTGAAACTAAGTTCTTTGTGTGTAAAATCTGCATAATACTATGGTTATTGTAGTTCATATCATGAGATGTATGCATAGATTGGAGGAAATTATAGCGTGATCTATTAAATGCATAAAATATGTTTGTGTTATTGTCTATCCAAGAATCCGATGAGTTTTGGTTAAATAAAAGTTAGTGGGAAAGCATATCTATGTTTTATTCCATTCATACTCCCAAGAGATGCATGAGTTTAAAGAATTTTTATAAATTTTATGCAAGGTTGTGTTGTGTTTGAAAGGTGAAATCTATGTATTTTAGAGAAGTTAAGTTAATGTGTAAAAGTATAGTATGATATTTTTGGGAGGGTGAAGTGGATGAATCTTGTAGTATTTATTTGTGTTGGGAAGTATACAAAGTGTATATTGAAGAGAAAGTGCATAGAGTATGGAAGATGAAAAGTATTTGTTTTGAAATATAAAGTAGGTGAAACGTGTGCATTTTTGGATAAGTTAAATAAATGTGGTAAAGTCTAATATGATATTTTTGGAGGATGAAGTGGATAAATCTTGTAGTGTATATATATATTGGGAAGTATATGAAGTGTATATTGAAGAGAAAGTGTATAGAATTTGGAAGGCAAAAGGTATTTGTTTTAAAAGTGAAATTTGTGTATGTTTTGAAAAAGTAGAATTTTTGTATAAGAAAAGTAAGGTGTGTGTGTATCTTTTAGAAGATGAAAAGATGTGTGTTTGTGGGAAGTAACTTGTGTGTGTTTTTAATGGATGACATATGTGAATTTGGAAGAGTAAAATGCTTCTTTTTGTGAAAAATGTGTGTTGAAAGGTGGAATTTGAGATGTATTGGAAAAGGGAGAAATGTATGTTTGAAAATTGAAGATGTATGGTTTTGTAAAGTGAGTTTTGTGTGATTTGGAAAGGTGAAAAGTGTAGATTTTGAAGGGTGATGCTTATGGAAGACGAAAAGTAAACTGTTTTGTGTGTAAGTATTAAAGGTGAAAATATATGTTGAAAAATTACAAAGTGTACTTCCAAAAGTAAAGGTTCCAAAAAGACATTCAACAAACTGGTGTTCAAGCCCGAAGAAAGGTATGTCTTTATTTTCAGTAAATTTCTATTATTTCATTTTTAATTATTAAATGTGCTTTCTACTCTCTCTCTTTTCCTTGTTTTTCCTATTTTATTTGCATAAACTGCGAGGAATGGTACCGGTCGAGGGAACAAAAGGACAAGGAGCTAATGACGTCAGTCTCCTCTATCCAGCCGGGTAGAGGTGCTACGGGCGGAACCACCGGGTCATAGCCCCCGGTGACTGTAAGTATTTCTAAACTTAGAAAACCTTTAGGGGCCCCTTGATGTGGTGTGCGTGAACCCTTCCTTTAGGTCCCTATAGTAACTTCAATTTTATTAGGTTTACTTTTATTTGCTCTTAGATCCCTAAACCCCTTTTACATATACGCAAAGTTCTAAGGGTTAGTAATAACAAATATTTTTATCCCATATAACAGTAGTGACACTTAAGGACAAAAATTAAGGACTGGATCTTAGAAAATCTAGACTTAGGAAGCATGCACACTTTAGGATAGAAACTTATAACATAGAAAATTTAGTGACATCTCACTTTAGAATTAGTAAATATCTTTAAATTAGAATTCAATCAATTAGAAAACTTTAGCCAATAATTGACTTAGGACATTTCAAAACCTCACAGCCTACTGCACATACTTAGATTTGTTTGTTAGGACAACCGACTCTAGTTTTAGGTTAGGCCGGTGTTTATTTCTTTATTGCACTGTGACGGGCTTTTTCTCGAGTTTTATTGCATGCTGGTTGTAAAATGTTTGTGTGTTTGTTTATTTATTTTTACTGCACTCTGTGTTGGTTTGATTGACGATTAGATTACCCATAGGCTAGGAGCGATCTGGATTGTTAATATGATTTTATGCAGGTGGCCACACTCATGCAGGGCAGAAAAAGAGGGGCTAATTAATTAATAATAAATAAATGCTACAGGTGCTTCAGCTGCTTAGCCCCCAAATAAAGAAGAGTGTGGCCAAGTGTGGCTTAATAATTTAAATTCAATTGCATATATATATAACTGCGTGGGATGATTTTTGTTATAAATTGCTTAGGATAACCTTGCAGGTGGATTAGATTTTCCTTTCCTTTCTGTGAAATGAAATGTAATGTAAATATAATATATCAAGAGTCAATAAATGTGAAAGTGATTTTTTGAAAGTGAGATATTACATCCAATTTGGAATCCAAAGAAAAGAGAATATACCTTAAAGGATTATTCTCTTTTATTTGGAAAGCCAAATTAGGATGATTCAATATCCGAATAGAAAAGAAAATACCCCTCTTAGAGATGAGTTTCTTTTCATTTGGATATCCAGAACCCGACGGACCCGAGAAGTTCGTAGAAGAAGAAAAAGACAGAACAAGCAGATTGAAGAAAGAAGATGAAGAAATGAAGATTTAAGGAACAGTATATCCCATTTCAAAAATCACTTGCGTCATTCTTAGGATTAGAATCCGGATTTGTTGTCAGTGGTGCCCGGCCACTTTACTTTTCTGCAAATTCTGGGTGTAATATGGACATTGGACATTGGACATTATATTTGGATTATTAAAATTGATTGTTTGCATTGTTTGTGCAGTAGATTTTTTTAGGACCTTGCATGCCGTGTTTTGTTTTAGCCTGGATTCGAAACGGAGAGATTTTTTTCGTAAGGGTACGCTTAAAATTCTTCTACATGTAATTTTAAATAAAAAAATTTTTAGGCTCACATAGTAACTCTAACGATCTAAGAAGTAAGCTCGGGACCGCCAAGAGTCAGCATAAGCATATTAATACTTTCTCTTCCTTGTTAGGCACCTCCCCGCCTGCGGGTTCTGGCAGACCACTTGACCTATGAGGGTGCAGTTCTGTCAAGGGGAAGTTGTGCAATCTCTAGGGAAAAATCTATTTTTTAAGCCCAAATTTTTAAACTGCTTCATTATCATTTTATGCATTCGAGTCAATTAGCATGCATTGCATTAGATACAAACTAAAAAGAGTCTAAAATATTAATTGCATTTCTAGACATTTATCACCCTACATAAGTTGAGGGGCTAATTAGGAATTGTCTTAGATGTCAGCCCCAATTCCTTAAAACTTAAGTAACATCCCTACCCATCTTTCATAAGAGACTGGACACATGGTTTTAAAGCGCCTAGGTGGTTAGCTGGCTCCCCAATCCAAGCCGGGGTAAGTCCAGATTTGCACTTCATTAGTTAGATTCGGGTCACTATGTTGTAGTACCCAAATTAGATTTAGGTTCTGAGGCAGATTCTTTTTAGATCTTAAGTCCTCGCCCTCTGGGAATATAAATCCCAAATTTCTAATAAAATGTCAACTTAAATATAAAATTTTCTCCTAAAATGTAAAGCCCACCATAGGATAGATTGAGGTTGTCTCTGGGCTTCTCAGAATCCGACACCTCCTACTTTTCATCCTTTGACTCGCTAATAAATATTCAACATTGAGCTTTCTCCTTGGAAAATCTTTACTTCTGTTCCTTGTCTTCTACTTTGTAGTTAAAAGGGTATGAAATCACTGCTTTAATCGAGAGTTTTCTTAGGAGCATTCCTTCTAGGATGTAATTAACTATAGGAGCTTGCTCCTATAGGGATTTGAGAACTTCAGACTAAAATAAACCTTGTTTTATTCATATAAAACAAGGGAAGAATCTTTGGGAATGCAGATATCTTTAAAAAAAAAAACTTCATTTCTAATCTTAAATATGCTCGTAGTATGTTATTATTGTCTTTTCAGGCAATATAATTTATTGCTTGTTATATTTAATTTTAGAAATGATGAATTTTATAAAATTCATTCTTGATTTTGGATGTCTTGAAGAATGTTATGTTCGTCTTTCAAGATGATATAATATTCTCTTTGTTATATCTAAATAAAAGAATGAATAAATTTTTCAAAAAACTTATTTCTATTTTTAAACACATTCTTAAGAATTTCATGTTTATTTTTCGAAATAATATACTATTCTTTAAATTGTGTTTGATTATAGAAATATCAATTTTTAAAACCCTATTTTGATATTGAATCCATTATAGAATATTGTGTCAGTCTCTCGAGATTGTACTTTATTCTTAATGCAGTATTCGATTACAAAATAGGAGAAATTAAAATCTGCGTGGTGACACAATTTTTTTCCCACCACTTGTCACTCTCAAAATTTATAAATAGGCCCCCACTCCATACTAGGAAAGGGAGGCTTCAACTGAGGGGGCTTGGACCCTTGGTTAGAGATGAAAGAGAGATCTATGGCTTGAAGAATATTGGAGCTTCACGTGAGCATCACTACCAAAGAACCCTTGTTACACAAATGTCATCGTCTCTACTCAATCGCCATTGAACCTTGTCTTGGCCGCCAATGTCAGACTTTTGTTCAACCGCCATTGTCGAAATTGTCATTATCCAACCACCTCCATTGGAGCTCCTCCACCCAATTATTGTAATTGGACCTCTTCCCAGCCACTACCAAACCTCCATCCAGTTGCCACTATCAAAATTTTGCCTCTAATCACCATCGCCAACTATGATACATCTGACCACAGTCGCCCGACTATGATCCCTTCGGCCTTAGTCGCCCGACATGTGTGGTGCCCCAAGATCTAAATGTGAATGAATTATATATTTTTCTCGTAATTAATCTACTATAGCTACTAATAATCTGCTACTATAAATAAGTCTTATGAAAGTAATTATAATCATAAATATCCAGTTATATACATCAACTTTTAATTCTATATATATTTTTCAAACTTCATGTACAATAATCAATAATTCATTTCATAACATCAATCTATCATTTATCATCGTTGATTACAAAATAATAAAATCAAAACCTAAAAATATTGATCAGTCTAACTATATTGGATCCTGACACCCTTCTTAAAAAACAAGTAAAAATCACAGAATGAGCTAATAGTTCAATAAGTTACTAGAACTTATGACTGCAATCAATACAAATAAATAGAAACAACATACATGTAATCATTCAATCTAAATCATTATAAATATATAGTTGTAGGAATAAGTAGCAGTCATTATGGATAGTATTATTTCATATGAACAATTAAAATCAATAAAAATAATATAACTTATAATTAATCAATAGCCATATACATGATCATTATGTTCTTTCATTATTATACTCATATTAAGTATAATGTAGCAAGCCCGTTATAAATATATGCATATTTTAGTTCATATGTATCAATATACATGTTTTATGCATATTGTACAGTATAAGTATATGTATGTCGTGTCTTATATTAACTATATTGTATCATGTATCAATTTTATCAATCTTGTCATATGCATATATTGATCATATATTGTTAAAATATTCAGGATGATGATATCTACCACATATCAAAAATTACACATTAGAAATTTACTAAAATGGGAGATATTATATTTTTATCAAATTAAAAAATAGAAAAAAAAAACTCAAAATCATCAAAAATAGAAGTAAAATTAAGGTTAATTACCACGATCATAAGAAATCTCATAATATATATCATGGATTAATTTTTCCAAAATAGCACTCACTCTCTCTCTCTTTCTCTCTTCCCTAGCAATGCATGCAACAAATTGGGCTTTTGGGTATGGGGTGAGTGTAGAGTCATAAGATATTTTTAAAAAACATTTTAAAGCACCACCACCATAATGCTTGGGAACTCAGCGATGCAACTGTTGATCCAAAAAATGTAAACCCAATAGCTTCAAACCACAACGCCAGCTCTAAGCATATATAGTTTCACCCGACCTATAAAATATTTCAAATAAAGAGGGAAGCGGTGGTGCGCTCGTAAGCACAGTGACACAACACTCCCAACCAAAATTTCAGATTTACAAGAATTTTAGAAAATTCATTTTAGGGTTCTTGCACTATATATGGTCCCTACAATAAGAATTTTAAACTTTTTATTCATAAATAAATTTAATTTATAAAATAATTCATTACAAAAAATTTTAATAAAAATAATTAGATTTTTTGTAATAATTATTTTTATTTGATTATTTAATATAAATAATTATTACATTTTATTAAAAATTTACATATAATGAATTATTTTAAATTACCTATATATATATATATATATATATATATATATATATATATATATATATATATATATATATATATATATATATATATATATACTAATAATTCAAAAAACAATTATATATTTTATTAAATGATATCTTTTAAATTATATTTAAAATAAGTAAAAAATAATAATTGTTTGTTTGATTTTGCTTAAAAGCAAGGGTGAAGTGAAATTCAAGTCATCAAAATAATTTTATGGCATCGTGACACTTGGCTGAGTGGCACCATGGCATTGAGCTCTTGGGTGAGGGAATGAATTTGAACGTGCATCACAATGCTACGTAGCGCCACCACCCAGCAAGCTTAGGAAAATTTTGAAGATTCTCTTAGAGTGTTGCGACGCTGAAGAGGCTAGGCCAAAATAAAGATTTTTAAATATTAAAAATATATAAAACCAATTGTAAAAACCCTCACCTCACCCAACCATTGTTGGACAAGTGAGGAGGAGAAGGAGAGACAAGAGAGCAAAGGGAAAGAGAGGAGGAGATTTTAAAGGCCAAAGCTCGCGATTCATCCATCAGGCCGTATAAGATATTGTGGAGCATGAGGTAGAATATTTATTTTAGTTCTAAAGATTGTATGAAAAGTTTTGGACAAAAAATGTGCTTTTCTTAGATTTGATAATGTTTTCACCACAAAACTTTAATATGTTGTCATGCATTTTATTTTGAACATTTTGATTATAAGAAATTAGATTTTTACCGACACTACCAAAAAATCGGACCTATCCCATCGCTTCGTTGTAGCGGTTTTAAAAACCGCTGCGAAAAACATTTTTTGCAGCAGAAATTTGATTCTATTTGCAGCAGTTAAAACCGCTGGTAAAGCCCAATCGTGACTTTAAGTGAACCGAAGCCATAATTCTTTTCTTCGTTCTTGCTCGCGCGACGGGAGCGAATCTGTTGTGACGAAAGTCTTCTCCTCCTGCGAATTCCGGCAGACCGTGCGTCCGATCCTCTTCACTGTGAGTCTCTTCCCATTCATCCTCTTCTTCACTTTTTCTTCTCATTGTTTTTCTTCATTTTCTTCATTTGCATTCCTTAGGGTTTAGGTTTCGTTGGTTTTTTAAAATGAGATGGGAAGCCTCCTTTACATTTCGCCCATTTTTTTAGAGTGAAATATAGTATTGAATGTTAGTTAGATTTCCACATTCATGACAGACTAAGGAGTGTAAATTAGATTTGCAATCAAAACTTACATTTTCCTTTAGAATTGATCAAATTCAAAACCTTATTATAAACGTAGCAAAATATGGACAAGAAAACATTAAAAAAAATAATGTTTTGAATTGTTCTAATTCAAAACTTTAAGTTATGTGTGTTACACATATTTTATTGTGCTAGTTAGTGAGTAATCAATTTAATTTATAAATGAAAGATCATTGAACCTAGAGTTGGACAAGGCTATTTCCCTATATTTTGGGTTTAAGCAACACATTTGCAATTTATAGCTTACCTTGCCCTAAGAAATTTGTAATTATAATAAAAATGATCTCACTCAAATAAATTAGTATATATATTTTTTCATACTTAATTAATAGATCAACGCAGTAATATAAGAATATATAGTCACATAATTATATAGTTAAAATAAATAAATTTAACCATAGAGTAATGGAAAAATTGATATTCATAGGAATTACCCATACTCAACTTATATCCATAACCAAACACGATCACTTAGGATTCCACTGTTGATCCTAAATATATGTTTCATAGTCTTCTACTTATTAGCATAATAGCAAGCTCCACAATTCTTGATTAATGTCGCAAAAGTATGTCAATCATGTTGATGTGATGATTTCTACTCACCATCCTTTTCTTCTTTACTTTATCTTTTTGATTGCGTAGCATTATATTTTTATTTGTTTCTTTATAATTCTTTTCATATAACCCTCATAATCCTATAAATAAGACGTGATGAGGAACAATTTAGATTTTTTTTTAATAACTAATATAGTAGATATTCTGTCAGTTTTAGGCCAACAACTTTTTGAACATTCTATAATATGTTTTCTATATTCTCTCCACTCTCCACTCTCCACTCCATTCTCTCATATTCTAGATCATTAAGTCAGCTTTCCAATAAAATCTAATGTCATCCACAAGTAAATTACGATCTAACAAGAATAACACTTAGAGTTGCTTTGTCATGGATAATACCATGGAATGAAATTTCTACCATGAGTAAAATTTCTGCAAAAAATTCTGCCAATGCCAAGAAACAAACTTGTCCTCACACAATGGGTCGTGTGAGTTCAGTTCGAAGACAAAAGGAAACGGTATAAAATTAAATATTTATTTATAACTACTAAATGCTTTATTTTCAAACTTACATTATTATTATAATTTTTTGTAGTCTATTAAGGACAGATTACAATTATGGAAAATCAATAGGATGCACAAAGATGGGACATGGTCATCTAAGGACGCTATGCAACGATGGGTACATATATATAGTTATTACAATTTTTTTATTATAAATCATTCTTCAATATATTTAACTATATGTATTTGTACTGTAGACGCAGACATGCAATCTTCTTGCCGAAGAAGGGCTTACACCTGAAGAAGGAAATATTGAAGCTAATGAGAGAGTTTTTGCTATAGTTATGGGACCAGAAGATTCAGGTCGAGTTCGTACTCAGGGATTTGGTGTGACCCCGACTAGATACTTTCCTCAAAGCAAAAATGAAGAAGGTAGTGGTAGCGGCAGCTGTTTTGGACAGATAACTAGTATTAAAGAGGAGTTCATATCATTTTGTGATAATCAGGCGAGAGAATTTGGCTCATTTCGCGATGAGATGAGACAGTTTGTGCAAGAAATTCGAATGAATCATCCACCCCATGGAGGATCTGAAATGGTATAATTTTTTTTTTTAAGTTAAATGTAAATTGCTTGATTATTATTAGCTCATTCTCTTTAAATTATTTTCAGGGTGGAAATGACAATTCATCTGATGCCTGAAATTCTGCTGATGAGCACTAGTATTAGATGTGATGCTACTGGTTATATGTATATCTTATGTAATTTTGAACTTGCTTTGTTTTGATTTTGAAATGTAAGATTGTTATTTTGTGCTCATTTTCTTTCTTGTTATATATAAGAAATAGTGTTCCCTAGTAATTTTTCTTGAGTTTAACTTGGCATTTAGTGATTTCTTTTTGTTGAAATACTCATAATACTCAACGTTCTCAATTTGAATTTTAATTCAGTTCAATACTCAGAGTTATAGAAAATGATTAGCTGGTTTCATTTTCAAATGAGGAAGTGACTCAAATATATTGTTCTAGCTAGTCATGTGTTACAAATATATTTTTATTCTCTTGTTGTTGTGAATCTCTATGATTTTCAACATTCTCTTGTTGTTGTGAATCTCTATGATTTGTTATATTTCTCTAGTGGCATGCAGTTATATTTATGTACGTGGCAGATTCAACTATCTAGATCTAGAGTGAACGGTCAGGTTTCGGGATTAAAAAAAAAAATCTGACCTATAGTGGCAGTTATAACCGCCACTAGAGCCCAGATAACCGCCGCAACAGTCAGGTTTCGAGATTTTTTTAAAAAAAATTATGGCCTATAGTGGCGGTTATAACCGCCACTAGAGCCCAGATAACCGCCGCAAAATTTGAAAAGGATGATTTCGCTTACACTAGCCGCGGTTATAACCGCCACAATACTGTACAAATGCAGCGGATATAACCGCTGCAAAAATGTGCATGACGTAAATATCTTCCCCGCCGGTCTTTGAACTGCTGCGGAATGGCGTTGCAGCGCATGACAAAAACAGCGGTTATGTGGCGGTTCTAGAACCGCTGCAAAATTTTTTGTGGCGGCTATGACCGCTGGGAAAGGTATAAAAATGTGCTGCGAAATCCCAATTTTTTGGTAGAGCGATTCGTTTTTCTTACACAAATTTTTGAGTATATAACTTGATTGAAGCTTTTCTAGTAGTTGCAATAGTTATATAAAAGCCTTAAAATATTCATTTGAATATCCCTCTGAAGTTAGAATTTTAATAAAAAAATTTCAATGATTATAATGTTATATAAGTAATGTAATTTATTTTTTACAATTCACGCATTATTTGAATGTTGCATTAAAAGTATAGTTTAACTACAGTTGCATTTATACATATATTATTCATAACATGGCATTGGAGATATTTTAATATGTGAAAAAAGCAAGGGCAAAGGGAAGGGGGGCAAGGGGGGCACGTGCCCACCCTAAATTTATTTTTTTTCTTGGCAAAAGTGATATAAGAGATTAAAGATATTTTTTAAAAGAAAAGTAAGAGCTTGAGGTGCAATTAAACTATAGTTATTTGGTCACGGTTTTTACGGCATTCATTAAAAAAAATAGTTACATAATTTATTGATTTTTTTTTTTTTTTTGTCAAAATGGATCTTAAAAGTATTGTATTTATTTTGAAAATTTTGTAATATAAATTTTAATTGAATTTTTCTACATGTTGCACTCATTTGAAAGCAAATTTAAGTGTGGAATATCAGTTTACATAAGAAAATTAGCATTATTTTCATAAAAAAAAATAAGACCTAATAATTCTATGATTTAACATGCAAGAATATGCTTTACACTTTATTCATAATAATATTTTTATAAAAAGTCTTATTATGGCTACAATATCATATCACATGCCCAAACGGAGACCGCTCCCAAATGGCTTGCTCTCCCTCGACCCAAACAACCTGCTTCATTTTCCCCTTTGTTCCTCTCTCGCGACCTCGAGCACGGCTTTCGGTTTCCTTTTCGCTCCTCTCTCCCATGTTATTTGTATTATTAATTTTGATGTTGCAACTCCTCTTGGCTCCAATAATAAGACGGCAAATGAAACTATTTTAATGTATTATAACATTCCATATGAGATGACAAACCACCGAAAAATTGACCGTCAAAAAACTGCTAGAAAATTGTGTCGATAATGAACGATTTTCCTGTAGTGTTTAATTTAGTCCCCCCTGAATAAAATTTTTGTCTTCTCCCCTGGAAAAAAGTGCACTCTCTGATATATTTTCAGGGCCCTACATATTTTGTTCTGGCCCTATCTACCAAGTGTTGATATGGGAGAGATTCTGACCTCACTAACTAATGCAGGTGTAGGAGGTTATGTCCCACTATTTTGCTCTAATTATGACCCCACGTATTAGATGCAGGTGTGGGAGGTTAAAGAGAGGCATAATTAAAAGTTGAGTTATATAAATAGGCATCAGGATGTGCATTATAATCATTACATTCCATAAGTTAATATTTTGATGAATCAATTATAAGTGATATGTTGCACTGAATGTTAAAAGTATTTTATTCTTTACATGAACCCTAATGAAATATAAAAGTTAAGCGTAAGTGAACCTCTGATAACAAGTGTTATGTGGTGATACCAAGTGTTATGTGATGCATTTGAACTCTCTATGCAAGTGGTTTCAATGGTATAAGTAAGATTTTTGAAATCAAGTAAACACTGAAAGTTTAGAAAATGATCTTCTTTTAATATTATATTCATTATTTATAGTTCATTGTCTTTATTTAAATAAATCAACTACTATATAATATTTTCATTTGGATATTGATATCTATGAAGAGTTTTGAAAAGAAGTCTACTAAGTTGGTTATACTTATTCTATGATATTTTTTGATATTTTATGAAAAAGTAAATGCCCAATGGAGTAAAAAGGGGTAGGAGTAGGATTTTCTGAATCTAAGTAATTGACGTGTTAGTTTATGATCATTTTTTTACTTTATTTTAATGTCTAGATGATTGGAAGTTAATTGGATTAGTATATAAATACAATTTGATGAAATAAAACTAGTTAAGTTTCTTTATTATACAGATTTATAGTAGCTTTGGTTCTTATTATTTATGGTTGAGCTATAATTATAAGTTTAGGTGGTTCAATCCTTCTAGTCGATACTAGGGCATCACATAAAATTTGTTCAATCATCAATTAAGTGATGTTATAGGAACAGAGAACAAATTAGAAAAGAATATAAAGTTTTGTTAAAGCATTGTCTAGTCATGTCTTTTCTCAATTCTATTTAAACCTTAGGATCCTTAGATCTTAAAGCTCATTTAAACATATGATGCATTATGTTAAGTATTGCAGTACCATGCATAATATTATATATCATTATAACTCCTCATATATTTGTACAACTTTTAGTTTTGTCTGGAATCTAATTATATCAATCAATAAAGCTGTATTGTTGAATGAAACTTCAATTTCATTGATCAAGCTAGATGTGGAGTGCCATGGTGGAACCCTTCTATGAAAGAGAGTACAGCGGCACAACATTGCAATTCACATCGCCATTATGCTTGAGGTATATAACTCAGCATTGAGACATTGAAGGAATAGATAGATTGAGAAGAGGGGTGCATGCTTCCTCCCCCTCAAAAAAATATTAAAACCTTACATATAGGCAAATCTTCTCTTCAATTTCTTACTTTTCTTTGTCATTTTTTCCTATATATAAATTAAGTTCCCTAGCCCAAACTGCGTCTCTTTGGCTGCCTCAACCTTACCATCTAGTTAAAATTTTTTAAAAAAAAAAAAAAAAACCTTATCATCTATTCTTGTTTCCATTCGCCGCCTCAACTTCGTCAGCTCATCCCTTGATCATGACTCTTCTATAACAACCTATACATTTTGAAAATTATTTTAAAATGAGAAATATGAATTTTTGTTTAAAATGGTGCATTGTGGGGTTATGCCTGTGGGAGCTGTGGCACTATGTCTAAGAGCATAGCTACATAAAAAATCTCCACCACGACGATAAAGGCTACATTCTATAGTAATATTGGATTTAGCATGCAACGCAATGACACTGGATCATGGCCCCAAGGCGCTGAGCACTGAAATGAGTTTTTATATATATTTTTGTCTCCACTCGCCCTCACTTCCTCTCTTTTTTGGCTTGTCAAGTAAGGAAGGAAAGACACGAGAGGGGAAGGAGGATAAAGGAAAGAGGAAACCAAATTTTTGACAGCCTATTATCTTCGTCGCTTTTATAAAATTCTTTCGATTGTAATAGAAGAATTCTTTCCTATTTATATTTTCAAAGATTTTAATTTTGACTATTTGATTCCTCCCAAAATAATTTTAATTACATTTTCTCTGGATTTAGTTATCTTTTACTATGTAACTTTTTATATGTTATAGTATAGATTATGCAATAATATACAAGCAAAGGGAAAGAATATTGGTATGTGATTGGGTGATAACTTGTCACTATTGCTTATATAATATTGCATAATAATGTGTGTGAAAATAACTAAAGGAAGATTACTCATTGACGTTACCTGGAGACTGATTGACTTATACTAGATGGTGGGCTAACGGACTTTCTTTTAAAAATTGTGATTTGGAGTTATGCTCTACTGATTCGTGTGATTCTCTGATTGGGAGTTATAAGGAGTTAATTAGTTTCAAGATTCCTCAGGCTTTATTGTTGTTATTTTTTTCTTTCAAATATTCTTTTATAGTTATGAGTGAATGGATTGTATGTTGTAATTATAGAACTCCTAGCTATTGTACATGATTTTTTGATAGGAATTATAGATGTATATTGATATTTTGATCTACAAATTTTGCTTACACTAATATTTTCTTGTTGAAAAAAGTTAAATAGCTTTGGTTGTTAATTAAAAGATAAAAGAAATAAATCTTAAAATTAAATTCTTGGGCGTGGCATCTTCCCCTTTCAAGTCCATCCAACGGCTACTGTATTATTTTTTTATTGTGAAACCATAAAAACTTCTCTTGCAAGTTTTTGGTGAGGAAAACTCTCTTCTTCATCTTTGTCTTCACTTATGCTTCTTTCTCTTAAATATCCTCCTTTCTTTCCATTATTCTTAGATTTGAATGTTTTGCCGTATAAAATTTATGCTTTTATTATTTTTTCCTGCTTTTTATAACAAGTGCATCTCTTTCCCTGCTGAATTCTAAATGTACTAAATTCTCAATTCTGCATGTATTAGTGGCATGTTCTTTTCATCCTCCACTTCTTCTGGCTTTTTTATTTTTTCCTACTTATTGTATTAGCATGTTCTTAATGCACTTAGTTTTCTCTTTGTTGTTTGAAACTAACAAGAGTTTTCAAGATTGCCTTCTCACTTATCAGTTGCTTTACAAAATTCATAATGAATGCTAGTCATTGTTCGGGATGATAATCTTGTTTTGAAAATGCCGAAAGTTTTAAATAATTTTGGATTAAGAACATGAGTGTTGATGGTTTGTTGAATATCTTAGATGAATTAGTTAGATTAGTTTTAACTGTATATATAGTTAAAACTAATCCAAAGAATATAGTTTTTTTATTATATTAAAGTTTTTTCTGCGATAAATTATTAGATTAACATAAAAATTGATGAAATTTTAATATCATATGATTTTTATGTAAGGATAAAAATAATAGAATTTTTAGTATTTTTCTTCCATTTTTTCTAACTCATAGGTTTAATCCTCTATGAAGAGATATTTTAAGAGGACATCAAAAACAAACTTATAAACACCTTGAGATGAGACATGCAAAAATGACGAAGAACAAAATTGAAAATGGAGTCAAATTGAGATAAATTCGTCAAAAATCTAGAAATAGATGTAGAAAATCTTCCATCTGACCCATGATTATAAATTTCTTTTAGTGAATTAGTCCTAGTATTTGAGATCAATTTTGTAGTTCATACTTACAAAGAGAGACATATCAGTCTCACAAGCATGACTTTCCCAAAAGTAAATTTAAGACTAAAGATAAATGCTTCAATCCTAGTTGATTTGAGAAGAATTCTAACTGGTTATAGTGCAGTATAAATAAAGATAAATCATGTTGTTTATATTGCTATCTTTTTAGAGCTGCAACTAGAGGAGATGAGGATGCCGAGGCTTTAAAAAAATGAATTTTTAAAATGAAAAAAAAAAGTATCAAACAGATTTGAACTTCATATTAGAGGCAATAATAATGTGTGACTAAATTGTGAAGACTTAATGAAATAAAATCAACATATTAGTTTTATTTTTAGAAGTAATATTATCATTCTACAATTATAAATTGTACTCGTCTAAATATTTATGTCGATTATGTAAGGTTTCTTTTAAGATAAGAACTTTTTTTTCGTGAACTTAATGAGTCTTATAAATCAAATCAAGTTAATTTTCTTGAACAGCTTTTTAAGGTTTTCCTTTCCCTCTCGTGAAACCTCCGTGCAGCTAGGGCGATGCCCTACCTGCCCATCTTTCTCGCTGGAGATCTCAATCATGCTCGTGAACGTCAATCCTTTTCTCACGGTTCCTCCGTGCCACTAGGGAGCTAGAGCCCCCGATCTTGTGTTCCTTTCGTTGGCTTGGGCGTAGCCCTAGCTACCCGTCTTCCTTGCTAGAGATCCTGATCATGCTCGCGAACGTCAATCCTTCTCTCGTGGTTCCTCCATGCTGCTAGGGAGATGGAGGCCCCGATCTTGTATTCCCTTCATCGGGTAATCGCTCTTCCTCTTCCCTAATCATCATGTTTCTCTCTATTTTTGCATTTTAAGCTGGCATGGCCACTCATCGCTTGAGTGACCCCAATTTTTTGGTTGTGAAACATAAATCGCGGTCTTTTCTTGATGTTTTATCCGGTGAGTCAGCTTCACCGGTGTTTCCTCCACTCAAACCTTCCTCCCGCCATGGCTTGCCTACCTTATTGATTTCCAATGAAGAAATGAACTCACTTGTTTCTCCGTTTGAATTTGCTTAAGATGGGAATTTTCCCGCTCACCGTCCACCGCTGGATTCCATTTGGAATTTTTTTCTTAATCTTAAACTGATAGGTGAATTTTATGTTACTTTGTTGAATCCTAAAAATATTTTCATTATATTAAAGAATGATTTGGATTATTGTCGGGTGTTCTCCCATCATTCTTATTTCATCTCCAACTATTACATGAAGCTCTTTAAGTGGTCTCCTCACTTTGATGTTAATGTTGAATCTCATGTTATTCCCATTTGGGTGTCATTTCCCTACCTCCGTCCTCATCTCTTTTCTCCCCAAATTCTACATGGTTTAGGGTATTTGTTTTGTAGACCCCTGCGCACTAATAATGCTACTATTAATGGTTCTAGACCTTCGGTGGCTCGGATACTTGTTGAGTTAGATATTACTAAATGGTATCCTAATCAAGTGTGGCTTGGCTCTAATTCTGTGGGGTACTCTCTGTTTGTGGAGATGGGAGTATTTCCTCTGTATTGTTCCCATCATAAATCTTTGGTTCATTTGAGAGATGTGTGCTCAGTTTTATTTCCTAATTTGGGTGGTTGCCCTCCTGTGGGGAAGAGACTTTATGTTGGTGCTCATTCTTCTCATGAGGTTGGTGTTAATTCACCATTGATTGTCGTGGATCATTATGGTAATAGTGTTCCTTTGGATTCCATTGATGTTAACGGGTGTGATCTCATTAGAATTAATGCTAGGGGAGCAAGAGAATTTGGCTACATAGGTTGAGGGTGATGATGTTTGCCTAAATACAGTTAATTTGGTATCTCATAATGTTGCTCTCCTTGAGAATGCTGGTGCTAATTTGATTAGTAAGAGTGTGGTGGAGGATTGTATTGTTGCTTTAGCTCATAGCGAGGAGGGTATCGTTGGTGGAGTAGAGAATGTGATTTGTCAAGATATTGAGTTGGTGGCTAAGGTTACGTCTGGTGATTTAGAAAGCTTACCTATCCACTTGAATCATAATGCACCGATTTTCTACCCCTTGTTGTGGGGAGTATTGGTGGTTAAGCTCAGGTTGATGTTCCTGTTGATCTTGTTTCACCTAATGTTCTTCTGTCTCAAGTTATGGTGACGTTGGGGAAGACCTGTTTAGGTGCTGGTGCATTTATTAAGGCGCAAATGGATTGGCTTGAGTGTTCTTCATCTTCTCCTTTTGAAGGTGATGAAGAGGATGTGTTTGAAAAGGTTGGTGGTTTGTGTGATACTTTCATTCGGGTGGCTAATCGAAGGAAGAGGAAATTCAAGAAATAGTGTTTTGTGTTTGACTTGGTGGTTGTTGCTTTGAGTCTTGGGGTGTTGGGTTGTGTGGAAGTGCAGGTTGCTGCTGTCGTGCCATTCGGATTTGGATGGCATTTTGACTGCTGGGCTTATGGTGGGTTTCCTTCTTGATGTGGATCTCCTTTGATTTGTTGGATGTAGGTAGCTACCCTTTTGGTCTATTTAGTCCTTGGGTTGGCTTTGATTTTTTTTTTTAATTCTCTTTTTTAATTGTAATTAGTAGATCCAATAGCTCTTAGATTTATTTTAAAGGCTGTATTTTTAAATGAGCTTATGGATCTTTAAGGACTTATTATTCCCCTTTTATTCAACTTGAAGGCCCACTGCATGTATTATCCAAAAAAAAAAGTTAATTTTAATGAATTAGTATAGCTCATAGAAAATTAATGAGAGAAGACTAAGTAAATTACTGAATGATAAATTAATTATAGGACTAGGTTTAAATTAAGATATATCTTTGAGAAGCAGTGGCAAAACATGATGGTGTTCTCCTTAGAATCACTTGTTATATTGATTGTAATATTCTCCTCAGTAATTAATGCACTAAAAACTTTTTTGGTGGATGGCATGAGCTCTGAACAAATAGGTGAGGTGTTTGCATTGTTGTAATCTTTTGAATTTTCTTTTTCTTGCATATGATGAAAGTGATACTAAGAATTAACATTCAACTGTCATAAGCATTGTAGAGAAAAGAACCAGATATTTTAAATGCTATGTATTTGATTCAGATATCTAAAATGAGATTATAAAATTTGTGAGATAATAAGTGGGAAGACTTCTTTAATAAAGAACCTTCATTTTCAACGGAGATGGCCATTGGAAAATGATGTTTTTCATGTAGTGGAGTAAATATTGAATTATTTTTGTGTGCTACTTGTTTGATTCCTTTTAATTCATTTTATGCATTCAACAAAGACAGGCTAATTAGAATGGTACATAGATATAAATTTTAGTTTAATTCGCTAGATTTGATAATTCTTGATAATCAATTGAGAACTTGTCAAATGGACATGCATGCTGATGCACAGTTTTTATTACTAAAAGATATTAGAAGCATTACTGAGAAAATAATTTGTTGTAAGGATACTTTATATCAACTTATTTTCAAGCTATTCAAACTAGCATTAGTGTTACTCGTTGCAACAACAAGAGTTGAAAGAGCATTTTGTGCAATAATTATTATAACAAATACTTTAAGAAATAGAATTGGAGATCAATGGATGAATAATATTTTAATCGCTTTTATTGAGAAAGAAAAATTGGATTGTATTGATCATGAAATTATTATTTAACACTTCTAGAATATAAAAAGCATATGCTATAAATTGTAAGCAATTCATATCTTATATTTAATATTTTATCTTTTAAAATAACAAATTCAAAATAAAAATTTAAAACAACAAATGCTAGTCTCAAGCCAGAATGAAAAATGGTAAGAAAATTTTTTAAGAAAATAATTAGGTTCCCACTATGAAAAATTTCTAGTTCCATTATTAGATGCAAGTGCAGTGCCACAACACTACAAGTCAGATTGAGCAATTTATCTTTCTTTTTTTATTCACATGAAGGGGTTACATCCTTTGGTGTAAAAGAAGTGCATCTCTTTATTTGTTGTGAGTTGGGGAGTTATCAAATCGAGCTGAGTTAATTATCGGCACTATCAAACTATGCTCATCGATTAAAAAGTCGACTCAAACCCAAGCTCGGGCTTGAGTCAAGCTCGAACTCGAGCTTTTCACATTGTATATGAGCTCGAGCTTGCTCTCGAGCCACGCCCAAGTCCAAGTCACACAGTCATCTTCCTGACTGCCTCCACGTCCGAGTCCTGCAGTGTGCACGAGCACGTTAAGCTGATCAATTCGAAGTTCTGACCCTGCATTGTTTTCCTTCCCATACGAGTTTCAAATTTATGATTATGCAATGTTTTCCCATGTGCGAGTTTTGATCCCACATCATCTTTCGCATGTGATCTCTCGTTCCCCATCGTAATTCACTTGATGAGCTCATAAGTCGAGCAGTGTGTTGTTTGAGCTCGAGCTTGATAAGTCATCAAGCTCAAAATTTTATTTGAGCTAGACTCGCTAGCTTGATAAGCTCGACTCGTCGAGCCTGTTAACGAATCAAGCTCAAGCTAGCTCGTGAGTCGACCTGACTCGGTTACACCCCTAGTTCTGAGTATAGAATGGTGAGATAATTGAAGAGAGAGACAAGAAGAAAATTTGAGAGATTTGTATAATTTATCCCCTTTTCATAGTTGATTTTTTTGTGTGGTGTGGTTTTAGAGTTTTCTCCTAATATCAAAATTTTCACTTTAAATCTAGGTGTTCTTTTTTTTGTTATTATTTTACTTCCCAACAATATCTAATATCTAATTTTTTATATTTACTTATATATCATTTTATTATTTAAATCAAATTAAAATATTTATAAGAAAATATATATTCATTTTAAATAGTTTAATATTAATTATATTTTAATGTAATTTTAAATTGAATATTATATTAAAATATAAAAAGACTTAGATATTAAATGGATTTATAAGCATATAAGAATTTTATGATATGTATGTAATTCCTTGTTTTAAACTAAGAGGATAGGATCTCTTTTATTGTTTAATTTTATTTATATATTGAATTGAAACAAAACATGTATGAATATTTTTTTTATTGAATATTAAATAAATTGATTTAAAATTGATACATCATCAAAAATTACCTTGATCATGTACAGATCTCGATACATATCCAAATTAAAAAATTTTAAGATTAAATTTGGGACCATCTGAACTTCAATTTCAACAAATTTATAGTCAAATCTAACATCTCAAGGAGACGAACCCAACGACACTGAAATAGGTTTGATCTGAATCCAAATGGGTTTAAATCATGAGTTTGTAGTGTATTTGGAAAGTTCAAAGCATTAATTTGAAGTCCAAATGATATTTAAATATGGTATGCTTATACTTGAATCAAGCAGCTCGACTTGTAGAATCCAATGAGGCTAAGATCGCTTAATTTTGATATCATTAAGGCATTTAAATTTTTGAAAAATACTCTATAATTGAGAGAATCAATAAGGGGTTTTTTATGGAGCATTCCAAACCTTCCATGAATCTTCTCAATATTTACATGGAGTGCCATTCATGAAAATCAATAAGTAGATTCTCACTCTCTACATGAAGGGGACCTTTGGCTAAAGATTGGAGAGAGATCTAAGGCTTCAATTGTTGCAGCACCACTACAAGAAAACTCCATCGACCATCATCGGACCATCACTTGGCTGTTGATAATTGTCGCACTTTCTCTATCATCATCG
The DNA here is from genome assembly GCA_016618105.1 of Dendrobium huoshanense. Classification (NCBI taxonomy): domain Eukaryota; kingdom Viridiplantae; phylum Streptophyta; class Magnoliopsida; order Asparagales; family Orchidaceae; genus Dendrobium; species Dendrobium huoshanense. The sequence goes on along the minus strand of CM028352.1, from coordinate 35,316,342 downwards.
GGCCACATGCTACTAACCACCGCTAGACTTCCACCAAACTGCCAATCACCGTCGGACTTCTACACGACCATCGTCGGACCACTGCATAGCTACCAACTGCTACCAAACTTTCTCCAAACGGACGACTGCTAGTGAACTTTTGCCCGACCAAGGTCGATTCATTTCTTGGCAGTCAACTGCCACCGAACTTCCACCCAACCACTAACCACCATCGGAATTTAGCCCGATCATTTTCATACCACATCCCGATCACTGATGGCAACCAAACTTTCTATTGACTATCATTGGACCACATTCAGTTGCTAATTTTCATCAAATTACCACCTGTTCATTGCACCTCTACCCGAACACTATCAAACTTCTACTCAACAGTCATCAGAGTTCTGCCCAACTCGCCAAACTATTGTAATTCCACTGCCTCTAACTCAAGGGATAGGTCAACCTCTATGATTCACTCAAACTTACTGGAATCTTTTCACTTGAGAAAGGCCATGTGATTTTTCCCTCTTTAGGTTTTCCAAATAAAAAACTTTTGGTATTTTATTGCTCTCATTCTCTTAAATTATTTGTTTATGTGTTGGATGTCCATGCATCGCTCATATGAAAATTTTACTCACTCTACCGCCATGAAAATATCAGCCCACAACAATTTGGTGTCATCTTTAGGAACACATCCCACTCTTATAAGCTCAATTAAAGCCCTTATTTAGTGGCCAATAGGCATAATAATCATGGATAAATGCTGAATGTGGATTTAGACAAGGTTTCCCATTATCTCCATGTCTTTTCATTCTTTGTTAGGAACTGCTATCTAAAGTTTTGAATGACAAACACGATGATCTTATGGTAAGAATTGCTCTAAATATTGAAAAGGTTTCTCATATGTTGTATGTGGATGATGCTCCAAATATGCCCCGAGGAGATTAAAAGCTACTGATTATCAATTTTTATTGAATAAGGCTATGAAGAATCTCAACACATGGGGATCTCGATCATTACCATTGGCTAGAAAGAACTTGTTGATTAAATATGTTTACTCTTCTATTCCTTTATATAGTTTGTCACACTCTTTGGTTCCAAAGGTATTCTTTATGATTTTTACAAATTATGTAGGAATTTCTTATGGCATAAGGAACATCGAAGGAGATAATTATAACATCATCAAATTTTTTTCTAGATTTGGTAAATAAGGGTAGCAATTGGATGGAGAACCTTGCATTTTTAAAGGATTATAATTATGCTATTTTCAATTGGGTAAATAGAAATTATAATAAGTTAGCAAAATTGTGTGCTAACTTTGCTCTTTTTAGCAACTTTTATTGTGATGATATTTCTTCTAATAAGGTTCCTCCTTCATTTGTTAGTTTGTTAAAGGTGGAATCTAGGTATGAAGGGTTCGAAGCTGTAATAATTATCCTTTTTAGTTATTGCAAATGCTTTGCTTCTTAAAAAAAAAAGGAACAAGGAAGGTTTGGGTTGAATTATATTTCATGGAATATACTTTGTACTTCGATTAATCAAGGTAGTCTTGGTATTCAAGGAGAAGGTGAGAGGCAAGGCTCTTTAAGAGCTCGTTTAGCTTAGAATTTCTTTTAAAATAAAAATTGTACTTTAGGCAAAATCATTATAGCAAGATACAGCTATGATATTTGGAAGGATTATATTAGAAGAAGCTCATCTCTAACCTGGTGTATTTTAAAAGATGGTACTAGTTTTTTAAAACCAATTATCAAATGGAAAGTTACAAATGGTAGAAGAATTAATATTTTAATTGATATATGGAATCTTAATAGATGCTTAAATAAATGACCAACATTGTGTAACAGCTATGACCTTCAAAGTAAATCTATGTCATTTGTGTTAGATTCAAATGGAAGATGGGATGCAAATGTACTGAAGAAGAATTTTTCTAAAGATTTAATGCAATTAATCTCAAAAATTTAATTGATTCATGATTCTACTGAAGACTTACCAGAACTGTTATCTGGCAACTCATGGAAAAATGTTGTTGCATTAGCTTTTGAAGCTGTTACATTCTGCAATACAACTGGGAAGAATATCAAATGGATTAAAAAGCTAAATTTTTCTCCTAACGAAGACTTACTTTTGTGGAGTCTAGTAAATGATGTGTTACCTACTAATCTTTGGTTGAATCATAGAAAGAGGCGTGATTTTGTTTTTTGCCCCAAAAATTGTTTAGAATTTGAGGATTCTAGACATATTTCAGTTAATTGTTTGAAAGTTAAAAGAAATTTTTAACACCCTTAAGAAATGGGGTGTTCATCTACCAAATTACTATAATATAAATGATTATTTGAAGAATTTAGAGATGATGGCATCTTCATTTCCATTAATAACTTCAGTTTATCTATCTTTAGTTTATTATAATTTGAAAGTAAGGAATAATTTTAAGCATGGAGTTAAGGTTCCTTCTTCAACAATTATAGCAACTCATATCCTCTCTTATTCTATTCAACCTCGAATGATTCCAATATGTCAGAAATGGGATGCTAACCGACAATTTATGCTATCTAAAATTTTGTATCCTCCTACAATTTGGATTAAATTGAATGTTGAAGCTTCACTAATGCGTTCCAATGAGGTGAGTATTGTAGAAGTTTTGTGAGATCAAAGAGGTCGTTTCTTATTAGCTTATGGAAAAAAGTTGAAGCATTGGGACATTTCTTTAATGGAGTTCTTAGCTATTTTTTACTTTAAAATTGTTATTCAAAGTTGGATGACAGATAAGCTTTGTATTATTATAGAAGGTGATAACAAAAATATTATCAATCTTTGCAAGATTCTATTATGAGAAGCAATAATCAGATGAAGAAGATTTTAAAACTTGATTTCTCTTTTTTAGATGTTTTTCATAATGTAAAGTTTCATTTCATTTCTAGAGAGAGTAATGGAATGGCTAATAAACACAACAACGAATTGTGATAGGATTTTTATCAATCTTTGCATTCTAAATATGCCCTCCAAGGAGTTTGTTTTGGGATACTTTTGTTTTTAGTGAACTTCCTTCAAGTTTTGTTGACTTAATTAGGAAGGATTGTGATATGATTTTTATCACATAGGTTGCTTTGTTATTTTCTTTTCTAGTTTTAATACAATTTGCATAACTTCAAAAAAAAAAAATAGTCGTAAGAATCGCAACAACGGAGTCTCTAACTCCAACTCACTTTAGTCCATGAATGAATTTATGAATATGGGATTCTATGATTCTACTTCTTTCTTTTAGTAGAAGAAATGCTATTGTGGAAGGAACATTTGAGTAATTCGTGGAACATCACATCAAAAAAAATATAAAAGTCTTAGAATGTTATGCACTTGCCAAACATTGCTAGGCAGTAAGATGAGACTCATCTCCTTTGATATCTACTATTAGTTAAGAATGTTTATCCAAAACATGTTCAGTTAGATGTCCCTCTTTCTCAATTAAGGGTTCATCCCACATCACAGCAAGATATCAACCTCATTAACACAGCTAGCTCTACACATCCCTCTTAGATGGGTTGGCCAATGTACATTCCTCTGGTCCTCATTAAGGACTTGGCTCAACCTTACATTGCTGAAATATCATATAGTACCCTACGTGATGAACTATGATGATTGGTCCAAAAAGAGCTCCTTTAAAAGATTTAGATTTTCAAGAGTCGTCACCACTAACTGAAGCCATCTTTTAACATTCCATTCCTATGAGCTTCAAATTGTTGAGTATAGACTCTTACAATGGGTTACCTAACCTTTATGAGCATATCGATCACTATAGAATTATTATGCATATTTAATGAACCTCAAATGTGCTCCTTAGCTAAGTATTTCTTACTACCCTCAAAGGGTGAGCTTGCACAGGGTTCTACTCTCTTATGGTAAAAACTATTCCCACATTTATCATGTTAATCAAATTATTTGTTCAACAGTTCATTGCTAATTAAAGAATTATTAAGGACTCTTCCCATCTCTCAGAAAATTTTCAAAATAAAGGAGAATCACTCAAGGAATACTTCTAAATGTTCTCCACTGAGGCTCAATAAATTCTAGGGGTGGATCCTTAGTTACTAAGAAGAGTTTTTTCTCAGAGGGCTCTGTCCTGACCCTTTTTACTCGACACTTATACCAGACTCAGTATATTAATATGCTGATCTAATTCATCATGTGGAGGTGTATATCTTAATAGATGAAGCCATCAATTTTCATAGGAAGTAATTCTAACAAACCATGGGAAGCATAAAAATGCACCTAAATTTGACAATTTACCATCGCAATAGAAGAAGCATGAGAATAATAACCTACCCCTATGACCTTCACCGTCGTGACATGAGCCTTGATAATAGAAGGAGTATATGCTACTCAACACGCATCACACAAATATCCTCATGGCAATCCTAGATGAAGTAAATATTAAGTGGTCAAATCCCTTATGCCAAACTCAAGAAATCAGGAGCAATACCATAACTTTCACCATAGTCATGGACATAAAACTGAAGCATGCAAACACCTTTATAAAGAAATTAAGAGGCTAATCATATAAGGCTACCTTAGTTATTTTATACAAAACTCACATGGTTATAAGGACACTCATCCTACTGGGGGAATAATTAACATAAAGACAATCATAGAATAAAATGTAAATGTTAGGTGAAATCAAAATCATGGGTGGGGGCCCATTATTGTCTAACAAATTATTACTCGTGGTGAACAAAGAGCCAGCATAAAAAAGAAGTCCATGTTAACCCCTCTGTCACTTTAGATGACTCAGACTTTAAGGGGATGCAAATCTCTCATCAGGATCCACTCATAATTAATATGGGGATTAATAACCTATGTTACAACAATAGAAGAATTTTAGTGGATAATGAGTGCTTGGTAGACGTTATATTATACTCTACATTTCTTAGTATGGGCCTTATTTGAGAAAAGCTCCAGCCCATCTCAGGACCACTGTATGGGTTTGATTAATGGCCTATATGGGTAGAAAGAATGATTAGCCTCAAAGTCACACTAAGGGAGTTTCCTCGATTGGCTAATCACATAATCTAATTCATTATGGTAAAGTCATAATCATCTTATAATACTATCTTTGGGAGGCCTCTTCAATTAATTTTTGGAGCTATCATATCCATTTCATATCTTAAACTAAATTTTTTAACCCCATATGGGATCAGCATAGTGCGTGAAAATCAACAAGTGACACAATTATATTTTTCTTAAGCAGGTGAAACCACACCCATCAATTATCTTGAGTATTAAGAACTCTGACCTTCAAAATGAGGACATTCCTCGAGGGGCATCCCCAATGGAATACCTTAACTATTTCTCCATACGAGCACCCCTTAAGAAAGGTACAAATTGGATCTTTTCTCTTATAAGAGGAGAAGAGAGAATACATAGATTTTCTATGCAGTAATAAAGACTTTTTTTATAGAGTCTAACAGATATGCCTGAAGTTTACTCTGAGATAATCATGCATTCCCTCAAAATGAACCCAACGTGTAAGTTGATTATTTAGAAAAAGCAAAATATTACACAAGTTTACCAACAAACAATCGAATAAAAAGTTGATAAACTCCTAGAAACTAAGTTTAAATGGAAGGGGCACTATCTAACATGGCTAAAAAATGAGATCATAGTTAAGAAAGGTAGCGAAGATTGGAGAATGTGTGTGTACTATATGAACTTTAATAAAAACTACTAAAAGGATAATTTTTTTTCCCTCATATTGGCCAACTGGTTGATGCCACATTTGAGCACCAACTACTGAGCTTCATGGGCACCAACTCCATCAATAATTAGATAAAGATGTATATTATAAATAAGGAAACAACAACTTTCCAAATTTATAAAGGAATATACTGATATCGGGTCATGTCATTCAGACTAAAAAATGCTAGAGCCATATATCAGTGCCTCATGAATAAGATTTTTCAATGATATATTTGTATAACATCTTAAAATTCACAGCATATTATTGACTTGGAATAATATTTTTTCCTCCTTTGATCCTACAACATGTGCCTAAACCCCACCAAGTGTGCTTTCAGAGTCACATCCAAAACATTCTTGGGACTCATGGTTACCTACTACGGGATGTAGGCCAATCATAAAAAGATTAAGGCACTGAGAGATAAAATACACCTAATAAATATCAAGGAAGTCTAACATTTGAATGGAAGAATTAGAGACGTATCTCATTTTATGGCCAGTTTGAGGGATAAATACCTTCCTTTCTTCAAGGTACTGAGAGGTGTGTGTAACTCGGGCTTCTAATAGATGGATGAATGGCAAGAAGCTTTCAAATAACTCTTAACATATTTGGATTCATATATGCTACTTTTAAATATAGTACCAGGAGAATTGTTATTCATATATCTGATATCTCTTTGCATGATATAAACTCAGTATTAATCCATAAATAAAATACAATGCAACATTCCATCTATTATGTCTACCAGACCCTCTCTAAGATGGAGGGTTGTTACCCATTTTCTGATAAAACAACATTGATGTGAGTATTTTCAGCTAGAAAACTATGCCAGTGTTTTCAAGCTCATGAAATTGGGGTCTATAAAAATCTTCCATTGAGAAATATTCTCTAAAAACTTGAGGCATTCAGAAGATTAGTTAAGTTGTTTGTGGAACTCAAAGAATTCAACATCAGTTTCTTTCTAAGGCCTAATATTAAGTCATAAGTACTTGTAGATTTTATGGTCGAGTGCACCATCCCTGCCTCTAACGAACACCTGGTAATTCCTCCACTTTTCCATATTGGACACTATATGTCAATGGAGATTTTAGGAGTTTTTATGTCGAGGCTGGAATCTTATTGATCTCTTCACAACTTATTTCCCTTTAATGAAATTCCCTACTATAAATAATGTTCCAATTAATTATTGAGTTAAGGCTGGCCATTGATTGTTATGTGCAAAATTTGGTGATCCATATTGATTCACATTTTATCATCTCTCAGGTGGAGGAAGAATTGGATGACCACAACCCATATTTCATATAGTATTACAACATGATAAAGTTTCTCCTTACACATGTAGATAAATATCAAAACATAGGTGTAGTCCGAGAGAAGAATGCACAAGCAAATTGTTTGAATAGTTGCTATATGAATGATCTATATTTGTGCAACTTATGTAGTTTTGATGATTCCAAATATTATTGTTCAAATGTATAGTTATCTCCTAACAATTTTAGAAGATTTGCATTTGCTCTTGTGTGTACTAACATTTCAGGAAAATCAGACACCAGACTACGAAAACTTCAAATCAAATTCAACATGAGATATTTTGTTTATTTGAAGTTTGTCTTTTCTTTGAATTAATTTTGAAAGGGAGTGATTGTAATTGAGTTAATAAAATCTCACACACACAAATAAGGAGATCTTGAAATTCTATACTGATCGTACAGGACGATATTTATCGTACTGGACGATCTGTCAGTTATCTCCTATAGAGCACTAGGAACGAATAGGAACTTGCTTAAAAAATTTTTTCTAAGTCCTATTCATCCAGGACGAATTTTATTATCGTCCAGGACGATGGGTTCTCTGTAAAATTTTTGCCCAGATGAATTTTACCGTCGTACGAGGCGACCAGTCCTCTGGAAAATTTTTGTCCCGATGAAAATAAATATCGTACCGGACGATCAGCTCTCTGGAAAATTTTCGTCCAGACGAAAACAAATTATCGTCCGCGGCGATTGGTTCTCTGGAAAATTTTTGTCCAGACGAAATCAATAATCGTCCAGGACAATCGGCTCTCTGGAAAATTTTCGTCCAGACGAACATATTTTCGTCCAAACGATTAACCGACTTAGAACAGTTTTCAGCAGTTTCTAGAACCGACCTTGTAATAACCGTTCGTACTGGACGAACCAAGTTCGTACAGGACGATCAGCTGTACAAAGTCATTTCGTACACATATACAAATTGGGTCGTTTCAGATCGTTTAAGTAAAATCGTCCAGGACGATCCAGGATCGTACAGGACGATCCACTGCGTACAGAATTGGAAATCTGCAGTTTTTGGGCAGTTTCTCTTGTCTTTTATATAAATAGTCCAAATTAGACTGCCACCCAATCTTTTTGTCATTTGATCTTCGTGCCTCTTGAGAGAATAGCAAAGGAGAGAGTGGAAGAGAGCATTCAAAGGAGGATTCCTACCATTGGAGCGAGAAGGCTTCACTTTGATTGCTAAGGTAAGAATCTCTACTTGTGAAATTGGATTTCTTCACTCTTTTCTTTCTTCCTTCTAGATTCTTGTGAGAAGATCAGTCAAGGAGATCCGGTTCTCTGCCGACACTTGGAGAGTGTGAACAGCCAAAGGGTTCTCTGCCCACACTAGGAGAGTGTAAAAGGACGAAGGTTCTCTGCCTACACTTGGAGAGTGTGAACAGCCGTAGGGTTCTCTGCCCACACTAGGAGAGTATAAAAGGACGACGGTTCTCTGCCAACACTGTGGATTGTGTAAAAGGACGAAGGTTCTCTGCCGCACCGGGTAGTGGTGAAAAGAGTGTTTTGTACAGGCTTCTCCGCCTTGCTGTGGGTGCTAAAGGAGAGTCACTTTGTGGTATTAGTGCAATACTCAGAGGGTGCCTCTGGGGAGTGGATGTAGGTCTGGTTATAGACCAAACCACTATAAATCTGGTGTCATTTACTTTATTGCTTTTACGTTTCCGCACTTTAAATTTCAGTTTTTAACAACTCTGTGGTTGAAAAACATTTTTCTACAAACTTTAAAAAGAAAATTTTATTTCGGTTCAACTTTATAGTTAAGAGGGTTTAAAATTTTTAAAACTACCAATTCACCCCCCTCTTGGTAGCCGTGGGACATTTACTTAGGCTTAACAACCTAATTACTAGACTCAACAAATGGTATCAGAGCATAGTTTCAAAATCATAAGTTTGAACTACTTTTTGATTAACGTAGATTGCTACATTTGGAAACCGAAACACACCTGAGGGTTACTCTATCACTAGACCTCCACTGTTTGACAATATTCCCTTTGATTTTTGGAAAACACGCATGTCTACTTTCTTACAGTCACTTGATTATCGCATGTGGATGCTAGTCCTGGAAGGTTACACAAAACCAACTAGTTTAGTTGATGGAATTAGGGAAGAAACACCTTATGCAGATTGGACTATAGAAGAACGTGACTTAGCACAATTAAATGCAAAATATTTAAATAGTTTCTTTTGTGCTTTAAAATCTGAAGACTACATGCGAGTTTCCACTTGTAAAAGCAGAAAAGACATATGGGATAGACTTTGTATTACTTATGAAGGGACAAATGAGGTTAAGCAATCAAGACTCAATATCTTGTTACATGACTACGAATTATTTTGCATGAAACCTAATGAATCTATATCTGACATATACACAAGATTCACTCAAATTGTCACCTCTTTGCATGCACTTGGTAGGGAATTAACTAATGCTGAAATGGTCAATAAGATTCTTTGTTGTTTACCTACTGCATACGATGCTAAAATTACTACAATTACAGAGTCAAAAGATCTGAACATTTATTCTATTGAATATCTTCTTGGTTCACTCATTGCTTACGAGCAAGGAGTAAGTCAAAGAAAGATTGATGCAGGTGAACCAAGAAAGGACAAGAATATTACACTAAATGTGGAAGAGTCAGAAAGTGAACACTCACAACCTGAGGATGAAGACGATATAGCACTGATGACTAGACAATTCAGAAGCTTTTTAAAGAGGAAGTAGAAGAGACGCCAGCAATGGAATAGAGGTAAGTATAACAGAAATGGCAAGGTTTCTAATGAATTGATTTGTTATGAATGCAGGAAATCAGGTCATATAAAGACTGATTGTCCAAAACTCAAAGCCACTCCTAATAAGGAGAAGGTAGAGGAGAAACCAATGGTAAAGAAGGGCAAGAAGAAGTTTCAAAAGGCTTTTTGGGCTGACTCAGCTTCAGACTCATCTGAGACTGAAAAAGAAGAAGAAGTCACCAACCTTTGCTTGATGGCAGATAAAGCTGAACAATCAGATCAAGAAGAGGTATGTGATTTAACCTATAATGAATTGTTTGAAGTTTCTGAACACATGCATGACGCATATAGGAAAATGAAAAGGATGCATGCTAGTGTAGTTTTAGAGTTAGAAGAGCTTAATAAGGAACACAAAATCCTTAGGAAAGATCATGCTTTAATTGATAGCAACCACATGAAACTACTTGATGAATATGATGACTTGAATAAAAATTTTGAGAATTTAAAATCATCCTATACTGAACTTGAAAAAGAATTTAAGAAATTTAAGGATGAATCTGAGAGCAAGACATATAGAATCAATTATACCAATCGAATCTTGGAGGATATGAATTCATTTTACAAACTCACTATAAGAGCTCTCGAGGATAATAGGAACCCCCCTAAACTTGAAGATTTTACAAATCCTAAATATTATCCTAAATTCATGAAATCCCTTAGAAGATAATCATATGAAAGAAAACATAGGAATATTTTTCCTAATGTTAAATGTAACAATTGTGGATTCTTGGGACATATATCTCACACCTGCACTTTAAAGATGAAACCTAATTTGGTGTGGAGAACTAAGATGCATAAACCTAGACATATCATACATGCATCTGATTATAAATTTCATAAAGGTGAACCCAAACTAGTTTGGGTTCCCAGGTCTAACATTTGAGAATTTTGCATGAATACTCTCACACAAGACCTCGTGAGAGTATATGGTACCTGGACAGCGGATGTTCTAAGCACATGACTGGAGATACTGCTCAATTCATAACGCTGGAAGCCAGGAGTGGAGGCAAGGTTACACTAGGAGATAATACCACAAAGAAAGTGGTTGGATCAGGTATGATTGGAAATTTGAAAAACTTTTTCATAGACAATGTTTTATTAGTTGAAGGCTTAAAATATAATTTGCTTAGCATAAGTCAGCTATGTGTTAAGGGCTATAATGTAAAATTTTTACCTACTAGCTGCATAATTAGCCTAAATGGGAAAATTGTTTTAAATGGAAAAAGGGTGAACAATGTCTACATGCTAGATTTAAATTGTATTCAATCTCCTACTGCTTTTTGTTTGAAAACTGTTTCTGATGAATCATGGTTTTGGTATAGGAGACTTTGTCATTCTAGTATGAAAAATCTTAGAAGAATTACCCAAAAGAATTTGGTTAGAGGAATACCTAAACTAGACTTTACTAAGGACCACTTATGTGATGCATGTCAATTAGGAAAACAAGTGAAGTCCTCTTTTAGGTCCAATAAAGATCTTAGGACCAGTAAACCATTAGAAATTCTTCACATGGATCTTTTTGGACCTGTAAGCACTGTTAGTCTAGGAGGAAAGGTATATGGATTTGTTATAGTAGATGATTTTTCAAGATTCACCTGGGTTAAATTTCTTTTTCATAAAAGTGAATCATTTGAGGAATTCAGAAATTTTTTAACTTGGATACAAAGAAAACTAGGATGTGAAATAATTTCTATACAAAGTGATCATGGAGGAGAATTTGAAAATGAAAGATTTGAAGATTTCTGTAAAGAAAAGGGGATTGATCACAATTTTTCTGCACCTAGAACTCCTCAACAAAATGGAGTAGTTGAAAGAAAGAATAGAACATTAATAGAAGCCGCCCGAGCAATGTTAGCAGAATACTCGCTTCGTAGATATTTTTGGGCTGAGGCGGTTAGCACTGCATGCTATGTTCTGAATAGGGTGAATGTGAGATCAAATTTGAATAAAACACCCTATGAGTTGCTAAAAGGTAGAACACCAAATTTCTCTCATTTGCATGTATTTGGTTGCAAGGTGTTCATACATAATAATGGAAAATCTGCCTTAGGAAAATTTGATCCAAAATCAGATGAAGAAATTTTTGTTGGATATTCAAGTGTTGGAAAATCTTATAGAGTATTCAACAAAAGAACTTTAGTCATTGAAGAAATCACACATGTTGTTTTTGATGAAAATGGAAACATGGAAGAGCCAAAAGTTATTGAAGAAGAAATTGAAGAAAACTCCCAAAAGATTGATAGATTAAATTTGGAAGAAAATGTGGAAAAAAATTTAGAAAGAGAAGACCCTTTGCCTAGAGATTTGAGATTTTCTAAAAACCACCCAAAGGAATTAATCATAGGTGAACCAAGTGAGGGTGTTAGAACTAGGCATGGATTAAACAAGGAAGTCAATCATTCAGCCTTTATTTCAACTATTGAACCCACTAACATTGATCAAGCACTTTCAGATGAATTTTGGATATTGGCCATGCAAGAAGAGTTGAATCAATTTGTAAGAAATAAAGTTTGGGAACTAACTACAAGGCCAAAAGATCAAAGTGTTGTTGGAACCAAGTGGGTGTTCAAAAATAAAATGAATGACTCAGGAGTAGTCATTAGAAATAAGGCTAGATTAGTAGCTAAGGGGTATAATCAAATTGAAGGAATTGATTTTGAGGAAACTTTTGCCCCTGTAGCTAGACTTGAAGCAATTAGGGTTTTACTAGCCTTTGCCTGTTTTAAAGGTTTTAAATTGTTTCAAATGGATGTCAAAAGTGCCTTTTTAAATGGGGTAATTGAAGAAGATGTTTTTGTAGAACAACCTCCAGGTTTTGAAAATTCTAAGTTTCCAAATCATGTTTTCAAATTAAAAAAGGCATTATATGGATTGAAACAGACACCTAGGGCTTGGTATGAGAGGTTAAGCACCTTCCTACTTGAAAGATCTTTTGAAAAAGGAAGTGTGGATACAACTCTCTTTTTGAGGAAAATTGGAAAGGATATACTTATTGTTCAAATTTATGTGGATGACATCATCTTTGGATCTTCAAATAAACATCTTTGTGATGATTTTTCTAAAACAATGAGTAGTGAATTTGAAATGAGTCTAATGGGAGATTTAAATTACTTTCTAGGATTTAGCATTAAGCAACTTGAGGAAGGTACTTTTCTTAGTCAAACCAAATATATTAAGGACATTCTCAAAAAATATGAAATGGACAATGTTAAACCTGTTAGTACACCAATGAGTTCTTCAGTTCAGTTGGATAAAGACCTTAAGGGAAAATCTGTTGATCAAAAGAAATTTAGAGGGATAATTAGATCTTTACTTTACTTGACTGCTAGCCGACTGGATATTATGTTTAGTGTTTTCTTATGTGCTAGATTTCAATCAGATCCAAAAGAATCACATTTGACAGCAGTGAAAAGGATTTTAAGATATCTACTAGTAACTCAAAACTTAGGAATTTGGTACCCTAAGTTTAGCTCTTCATTTGAAATTATTGGTTACTCAGATTCTGACTTTGCAGGCTGTAGAGTGGATAGGAAAAGCACTTCTGGAACATGTCAATTCATTGGAAATTCATTAGTTTCATGGTCTAGTAGAAAACAAAATTCAGTGGCACTATCTACTGCAGAAGCAGAATACATTGCATTAGGAAGTTGTGTGGCACAAGTGCTTTGGTTAAAATAACAGTTGATTGATTTAGGATTAACTATAGGCACTATTCTAATTTATTGTGACAATACTAGTGCTATTTGCATTTCCAAAAATCCTATTCAACATTCTAGAACCAAACACATTGATATAAGGCATCATTTCATAAGGGATCATGTATCCAAAAAAGAAATTGAACTCATACATGTTTCAACTGAAAATCAACTTGCAGATATTTTTACAAAACATTTAGCCTTTGATACCTTCAGTACTTTAAGAACAAGGCTTGGTGTTATTAATTTGAATGCTTAACCAAAATGTCTTTGCAATATTGATTCTTGTTGTGTTTTGTTTTTGTAATTTTGTGAATTTTGTGTGTTTTGAATGAATTTTTTTTGGATTTATGATTTTGTTTTATGTTTTCTGTGTTTTTTGAATGTTTTATTTGTTGATTTTCTTAAATTAAAAAATCAAAATTAAATTTTTTTTGGAGGAAATCGTCCAGGACGAAATTGGTTTCGTACAGGACGATGTGTGAAGGAACAGTTTGCGCGAATTTAAACCGTTTTGAGAGCAGTTTTTATTTAGATTGTCTGTACGATCTGTGATCGTCCAGGACAAATTTTTTTTCTCTCAAATGTTGGGACGATTGAATGCAGCGGTTGAGTGGATAAGATAGTTTTTAATACGAACTTCGTCTGTACGAAATTTTCGTTCGTCCAGACGAACATGTGTCGGTTCATTGTAGGGGACGGTTTTCAAGAGTCATTAAAACGATTCACTTTTTGATCGTCTGTACGAAATTTTTTCGTCTGTACGATCTCTTTGGCGGCATTCCTCCTCCTCCTCCAGAACAGTAGAAATTGTTTTTATGTCTGTGTCTGTTGTATTTTTTTGTTGTTTTTGTTTGTTTTGTTTTTATCTAATATGTTTTATTGTTATGTGTTTGTCTTTATGTTTTTAAGTTCAATTTTTTTTTGTAATCTATTTGTTTAATATCAATGAAAGTTTGTTTCTATTAGATTTGTTTTAAAATGTGGTTAATGTTGGTGAATTTCATTAGTATTATTTAATCAACATAGCGTTTAAATTCGATTGTAATTTGAGACTATCTATATTAGAAAATCTAGACTTTCTAAATTTATAATTTGTTTATAACTTGTTGTAATTAGAACTTTTAAATTCATGTCTATTCATTTGGACTACATAAAAGTTAATATTATTATTGCAATTTTGATGTTTTCTTATTTTGTATTTTTATGCTCAAATGATATTTATGCACCTAGAAATATTTGAAATTTTAGATTATAGATTTTGGAAAGAATTGGTCAAATTACTCTTGAACAATGTACAAATGTACAAAAATCAAAAGGAATTCGCAAAAATTTGCAAAGTAAAAAAGAGGCACAAAATAAGCTCAATCAAAGAAAAATGCACAAAAATGTGCTCCAAAACTTTGAAAAGATGTGCAAAGCACCACATGAGGTAATTCTCTTCTTTCCAAATTTGTTCAATCTCTTAATTCAAATTGATCTAATGTTCATTTATATTCTATTGAACTTTGAAATATAGAATTTTTTTTACATCTCACTTGTAATGATTTTCAATAATAAAAATGTCTAAATTGAATCATGTCTTTGATAAATTCTTCTTACTTACAATGTTATATCATTTCTTAAATTTTATGAATTTCTATGATTGACCTAATATCTTTAGTTTAAAATTGCATACACTATGTCAATCACCATTTAGATTAAATTTTAAAAATGAATTTCATAAAATTACTTACATTTCTTGTCTATTTCTTCTTCACTTTTTGTTGCTATCAAAAAGGGGGAGAAATTATTATGTTTGTGTTTTCTATTTTTGTTTTCTTTTTTTTTTTATTTCTGTTTGCAATTTTTTTGTTTGTGTTAAAATTTTTGAAAAACAAAAATATTATTCTTTAATGCCTCCTTATTTTAATGTCTCATCAATTCAGGGGGAGTTTAGGAGATAGGAAAATTGTTTAACTTGAAACCTTACAAATAATAATTGTTTTGCCATCATCAAAAAGGGGGAGAATATTTGAATAGTTGCTATATGAATGATCTATATTTGTGCAACTTATGTAGTTTTGATGATTCCAAACATTATTGTTCAAATGTATAGTTATCTCCTAACAATTTTAGAAGATTTGCATTTGCTCTTGTGTGTACTAACATTTTAAGAAAATCAGACTCCAGACTACGAAAACTTCAAATCAAATTCAACATGAGATATTTTGTTTATTTGAAGTTTGTCTTTTCTTTGAATTAATTTTGAAAGGGAGTGATTGTAATTGAGTGAATAAAATCTCACACACACAAATAAGGAGATCTTGAAATTCTATACTGATCGTACAGGACGATATTTATCATACTGGACGATCTGTCAGTTATCTCCTATAGAGCACTAGGAACGAATAGGAACTTGCTTAAAAATTTGTTTCTAAGTCCTATTCGTCCAGGACAAATTTTATTATCGTCCCGGACGATGGGTTCTCTGTAAAATTTTCGTCCAGACGAATTTTACCGTCGTACGAGGCGACCAGTCCTCTGGAAAATTTTCGTCCCGACGAAAATAAATATCGTACCGGACGATCAGCTCTCTGGAAAATTTTCGTCCAGACGAAAACAAATTATCGTCCGCGGCGATTGGTTATCTGGAAAATTTTCGTCCAGACAAAATCAATAATCGTCTAGGACAATCGGCTCTCTGGAAAATTTTCGTCCAGACGAACATATTTTCGTCCAAACGATTAACCGACTTAGAACAGTTTTCAGCAGTTTCTAGAACCGACCTTGTAATAACCGTTCGTACTGGAAGAACCAAGTTCGTACAGGACGATCAGCTGTACGAAGTCATTTCGTACACATATACAAATTGGGTCGTTTCAGATCGTTTAAGTAAAATCGTCCAGGACGATCTAGGATCGTACAGGACGATCCACTGCGTACAGAATTGGAAATCTGCAGTTTTTGGGCGGTTTCTCTTGTCTTTTATATAAATAGTCCAAATTAGACTGCCACCCAATCTTTTTGTCATTTGATCTTCGTGCCTCTTGAGAGAATAGCAAAGGAGAGAGTGGAAGAGAGCATTCAAAGGAGGATTCCTACCATTGGAGCGAGAAGGCTTCACTTTGATTGCTAAGGTAAGAATCTCTACTTGTGAAATTGGATTTCTTCACTCTTTTCTTTCTTCCTTCTAGATTCTTGTGAGAAGATCAGTCAAGGAGATCCGGTTCTCTGCCGACACTTGGAGAGTGTGAACAGCCGAAGGGTTCTCTGCCCACACTAGGAGAGTGTAAAAGGACGAAGGTTCTCTGCCTACACTTGGAGAGTGTGAACAGCCGTAGGGTTCTCTGCCCACACTAGGAGAGTATAAAAGGACGACGGTTCTCTGCCAGCACTGTGGATTGTGTAAAAGGATGAAGGTTCTCTGCCGCACCGGGTAGTGGTGAAAAGAGTGTTTTGTACAGGCTTCTCCGCCTTGCTGTGGGTGCTAAAGAAGAGTCACTTTGTGGTATTAGTGCAATACTCAGAGGGTGCCTCTGGGGAGTGGATGTAGGTCTGGTTATAGACCGAACCACTATAAATCTGGTGTCATTTACTTTATTGCTTTTACGTTTCCGCACTTTAAATTTCAATTTTTAACAACTCTGTGGTTGAAAAACATTTTTCTACAAACTTTAAAAAGAAAATTTTATTTCGGTTCAACTTTATAGTTAAGAGGGTTTAAAATTTTTAAAACTACCAATTCACCCCCCTCTTGGTAGCCGTGGGACATTTACTTAGGCTTAACAACCTAATTACTAGACTCAACACAAATGACATCTCTACTTTTTCTACAATAGTATTTGAGGGTCTCTTCAATAGAAAGTATATCAAGGAAATACACTTTCCAAGAATTTAAGGTCTGTGAGTTATACAATTGATTAATGAATAAAGAGAGGACTCTTGGAATGATCATGTCTTATCCTTTTTTCGTGGTGTGTTTCCCAAGGACTAGATAGTTGTGATGTGACTCTAAAGATAAGCATTAGACTTCAGAATCATTAGTGGAGGATTATATAAATGGGCCTTTACTGGTCCATACCTTAAGTGTTTCCCAGTATTATAAACCAAGCATGTGTTATGAGAGTTGTGTTCAGGTATATGTGGAGAATTCTTAGGGGAAAGCACTTGCTCTTAAGCTTATGAGGCTGTTGCAACCCATTACCCCGAGTTTGAGATTTTGATGATGCCAAATAATGAGTGTTTTGGAACAACTTTTCATTGAATATTATTTTATTTGCTATTGTCCTTGAGTACTAACATTTCAGGAAGATCACAAGTGACTCAAGACGAAAGGAAGACTCAAGACCGGGTAGATTAGGAGTATGAGTCAGACATTGTACTTTTCTATTTATTTTATTTTTACTTTATTGAGTCTGGCCACAAAATGCATAGGAGCAAGAGCAACCATGCACACACACAAGGGGAGAGTTTGTTTTTTAATTGCAAAATGTAATTAAATTTCTTCTCTGTAGATCGTACTGTACGATTTTAATTCGTACTGTACGATTTTAATTCGTACTGTACGATCCAAGCTATGTGGATGATTCTGTGAATAGATCGTACTGTACGAATATCTTCGTACTGTACGATATGTTCAGATCCAAAACCCTAGCCGTAGTTTAGTTTAAGTAAGTGATTTTGCGTCGTTCGTACTTTACGAACCCGTTCGTACTATACGATCTATTTTAAATACTTACTTAAATTAACCCGTGATTAGTGCATAGGCCTAATTAATTTTTTAACATCATACGGTATGAACCAAATTGTACCATACGATGAACAGAGACGACATCTGATCGTCCAGACCATCGTCCTGTATGAATAGTATTTTGTGGATCGTACCGTACGATATTATATCGTACAGTACGAATTGTTTTTGAACTGTTCGTACATCTTCGTACCAGGACGACGTCTGTTTATAAAGATCGTACTGTACGATGTTGAATCGTACTGTACGAACAGTAACAGCTACTTTTGAATTCAGAGGGTTTTTGGAGCCTTTTTTAGATGTCAATCATATCCTTTTTCAAAAAGAATCATAGAGGGGGTCAACGTGGTTAGAGAGGGATTCCAAGGGAGAAAGATCTAGAGAAGTTCTTGAGGGTTGAGAGAGGAAGGAGGAGGTGAGCGTTATGAGGGAGAAGAAGTGTGAGGGAGATCACACGGTTGCTCCGAGCTTGCTGCATCTTGCTCCTCCTGTGGCCCTAGAAGGATTTGAGGGAGGATCTCCAAGGGAAAGGCTCGTCTACATCCGTTACCTCGAGGTTCTCTGCCTTCTCCAGGAGGGAGAAAAACGAGAAGGTTCTCTGGCGTCGCCAGGAGGGCGAAAACAGATTTTGGCACTCCGCCTCGCCGGGTTGGTGAAAGGGAGGTTTGTAAAGGCTTCTCCACCTTGCCGAGGGCGGCAAAAGGAGAACTATTTTGATAGTGAAAATCCCGGAACGGAGGACTCTGGGGAGTGGATGTAGGTCATATTTTGACCGAACCACAATAAAAATTCTTGGTGTGTTTTTTCCTTATCGTCATTTACGTTTTACTTGCTTTTAATTTTTCATAACTATTGCATGGTGGAATTTGTGAAAGAAAACTTGCTTAAAATTTTGTTGTAAAATTTCAAAAATAACAAAAAGATTAGAACTCTTGTTTAAGGTTATTTTTATTAAGAAAAAGATTTTCACAATTCACCCCCCCCCCTCTTGTCACTTAGTAATTTCAATTGGTATCAGAGCTTGTTTTTCAAAAATAGTGTTTTAGAAAACCTTGAAAAAACGATCATGTCAAATTTTGGTAATCGTAACACTGCGGAGGGTTATTCAATAACTCGTTCACCACTTTTTGATAACATTCCTTTTGATTTCTGGAAAATTAGAATGTCTACATTTTTGCAATCTATAGATTACCGCATGTGGATGTTAGTAAATGATGGGTATGTTGCACCGTTTAAGATTGTTAATGGTTTAAAAACTCCTGTACCTTTTATTGAATAGAGCAATGAGGATAGGGAGTTAGCCCAACTGAATGCTAAGTGCTTAAACTGCTTTTTTTGTGCATTGAAATCTGAGGACTATATGAGAGTATCGACTTGTGTTTCTGGTAAAGAGATTTGGGATAGACTGTGCATTACATATGAAGGAACAAACAAAGTAAAACAGTCTAGGCTTAACATTCTACTGCATGATTATGAATTATTCTGTATGAAACCTAGCGAAATAATTTCTGACATGTACACTAGGTTCACCCAAATCATGATATCCTTGCATGCATTAGGTAGACAAATTTCAAATTCTGAGAAAGTCAATAAGATTCTTAGATGCCTACCTAGTTCCTATGATGCTAAGATAACTGCTATCTCTGAGTCCAAAGATCTTAATGTTTATTCTATTGATAACCTCCTTGGGTCACTCATTGCATACGAGCAAGGAGTGAGCCAAAGGCAAAGTGATGCAGGTGAAAAGAAAAAGGAGCGGACGGTGGCATTAAAAGCTAGCAACTTAGAAAGTGAAAGCTCTGCAGGGGAGGAAGATGATGAAATAGCATTGATGACCCGACAGTTCAAAAATTTCCTGAAGAGAAAACAAAAGCGTCATCAGAACAGCTGGAATAAAGGTAAGAGCTCAAGGTCCAATAAGGCTTCATCTGATACAATTTGTTTTGAGTGCGGGAAGCCAGGTCATCTTCGAGCTGATTGCCCCAATCTGAAGAGTCAACCAGCAAAGGAGAAAGGAGATGACAAAGCTAAATACAAGAAAGGAAAGACAAAGACACAGAAAGCTTTTTGGGTCGACTCTGCCTCAGAATCATCAGAAGAAGAAGCAGAGGAGGAGGTAACTAACTTGTGTCTTATGGCTAACAATAACCTTGATCAATCTGATCAAGACGAGGTATGTCAACTTTCATATGAAGAATTGTTGCTTATTCCTGAGAATATCCATGACTCGTATAGGAAGTTGAAAAAGATGCATGCTAAGCTTAATGTTGAATTTAATTCTTTACAAACTGAGCATGCTAACTTAGATAAGGAAAGTTCTGATTTAGATAGAGATCATATGCTACTTCTTGATGAGTTTGATGCATTAAATAAGAAGCATATTGAACTAATTGAAGTGCATGAATCCTTGAAAACATCACATATTGAACTAGATGTAGAGTTTGAAAAACTAACAGCAGTAGCAAAGGAGGTAGATCATAATGAGCATTTGTTATTCTGGCAAGTTGATGGATTGACATATCAAAATAATAAATTTAAACAAAGAATCAAAGAACTATAAGAAGAAATTGCATCACTCATAGGCCAACCTAGAAAACTACCAACACAGCATGCATCACAAAACTTTAGGAAGAGACACCACCACCCACATAGATTAGTAAACCCATTTCATGGTGTTAGGTGTTTCTCTTGTGGCATGTTAGGTCATATAGCCTTCACATGCACAATTCACCGTAAGACACACTTAGTATGGAGACCTAAACTGCATCTATCACAGCATTGCATGCATACATCTCATTCATACAAGCATAAGGAGGAACCCAAACTCACTTGGGTTCCCAAATCTAATCTTTGAATGAAATTGTAGGGATGCTCTCACAAAAGACCTAGTGAGAGCATGTGGTACCTGGATAGTGGCTGCTCGCGACACATGACTGGAGATATGAAGAAGTTCATCCTATTAGAGACCAAAACTGGAGGCAAAGTAATGTTGGGAGACAACACTACCAGGAAGGTGATAGGCTCAGGTATCGTTGGTAATGCTAAGAATTTTTTAATTGAAAATGTTTTACTAGTTGATGGTTTGAAACATAATTTACTTAGCATTAGTCAACTGTGTGACAAAGATTTTGATGTTAAATTTTTTACTAATAGATGCCTGATTAGTTTATTTGGTGAAATAATTTTAGAAGGAAAATGAATGAACAATGTTTACATGTTAGACCTTGATTGCGTTGATAGCTCAAAATCATTTTGCTTGAAAATAATAGTTGATGACTCGTGGCTATGGCATAGGAGACTATGCCATGCTAGTATGAAAACTCTTAGAAACATCACTCAGAAAAACCTAGTTAGAGGTGTACCTAAGTTAGACTTTACCAAGGATCACATATGTGATGCTTGCCAACTAGGAAAACAAGTCAAATCATCCTTTCACTCAATTAGAGATGTGATCACCTCTAGGCCACTAGAAATTCTACACATTGACTTATTTGGACCCGTTAGTACAGCCAGTCTAGGTGGAAAGAATTATGGATTTGTGATTGTAGATAACTTCACTAGATTTACTTGAGTAAGATTCTTATTACACAAAAATGAGTCTTTTGAGGAATTTAAAGTATTCTCCACATGGATTCAACGAAAATTAGGTTGTGAAATATCAATAATCCATAGCGATCATGGTGGAGAGTTCCAAAATGATAGGTTTGAGTAATTCTGTCAAGAGATAGGAATAGAACACAATTTCTCAGCCCCTAGAACACCCCAAAAAAATGGCATAGCAGAAAGGAAGAATAGAACTTTGGTAGAAGCTGCTAGGGCAATGTTAGCGGAGTATACACTTCCTAGATACTTTTAGGCAGAAGCAGTCAACACAGTCTGTTATGTTTTGAATAGAGTAAACATTAGATCGAAGCTGAATAAAACTCCATATGAACTCCTTAAGGGTAGGACACCAAACCTTTCACATTTACATGTCTTTGGGTGTAAGTGCTTCATCTTAAATAATGGTAAACATCCCTTAGGAAAATTTGATCTCAAGTCTGATGAGGGTGTCTTCTTAGGTTAATCTTCTGTAGGGAAGGCCTATAAAATTTTTAATAAGAGAACCCTTGTAGTAGAAGAATCTACCCATGTGGTATTTGATGAATCAGATATGCCCTCAGAAACTAAAATTGAAGATGATGAAATAGAGGCAATTCAAGGAGTAGAGACTATGACCTTAGGAGAAAGGGTCGAAACTCAGGAAGCTTTGCCTAGAGAATGGAGATATTCTTCTAGTCATCCTAAAGAGTTAATTTTAGGAGACCCTTTAGTAGGTGTAAGAACTAGGCATGGACTTAGGAAGGAGGTTAGTCACTCAGCATTCATCTCTATGATAGAACCTACAAGTATAGATCAAGCCTTAGGAGATGAATTTTGGATTCTAGCAATGCAAGAAGAGTTGAACCAATTCACCAGGAATGATGTTTGGGAGTTAGTTAAGAGACCTAAAGAGCAAAGTGTTGTTGGAACAAAATGGGTCTTCAAGAATAAGGTGAATGATTCAGGAACAATAATAAGGAATAAAGCAAGACTAGTAGCTAAGGGGTACAACCAAATGATGGGATAGACTTTGAAGAAACCTTTACCCCGGTTGCTAGACTAGAAGCCATAAGAGTGCTCTTAGCCTTTGCTTGCTTCAAGAACTTTAAGTTATATCAAATGGATGTAAAGAGTGCATTTCTGAACGGGGTAATTAAGGAAGATGTCTACGTTGAGCAACCCCCCAGATTTGAAAGTTCACAATTTCCAAATCATGTATTTAAATTAAAGAATGCACTGTATGGATTAAAGCAAGCACCTAGAGCATGGTATGAAAGACTTAACTCATTTCTTTTCGATAGAGGATTTAAAAAGGGTAGTGTATATACTACACTCTTTCTACAAAAGGTAAAAGAAGAAATTCTCATTGTTCAAATATATGTGGACAACATCTTGTTTGGATCTTCGGATAAAAACTTATGCGATGAATTTTCAAAAACAATGAGTAATGAGTTTGAAATGAGCATGATGGGAGAACTTAATTACTTTCTTGGCTTTAGCGTAAAACAAATGGATAATGGAACTTTTCTTATCCAATCAAAGTATATTAAGGATATTTTAAAGAAATATGAAATGGATAGTGCAAAACCCATGAACACCCCAATGAGTTCGACAATCCAATTAGGTAAAGATCCTAGTGGAAAATCAGTAGATCAGAAAAAATATAGAGGAATGATTGGATCCCTTCTTTACCTGACTGCCAGTTGACCGGACATAATGTTTAGTGTGTGCCTTTGTGCCCGATTCCAAGTCGATCCTAAAGAGTCTCACCTAACTGCTGTCAAAAGAATTCTTAGATATCTGCTAGGCACCCCAAACTTAGGAATTTGGTATCCCAGACACAGCACTTCCTTTGAAATCCTAGGGTACTCAGATTCTGACTTTGCAAGATGTAGGATAGATAGAAAAAGCACCTCTGTTACCTGCCAATTCATCGGACAATCATTAGTTTCTTGGTCCAGTATGAAGCAAAACTCAGTAGCACTTTCCACAACCGAGGCAGAATATATTGTAGTAGGAAGTTGTGTTGCACAAGTACTATGGTTAAAACAATAAATTCTTGATCTTGGACTACCTGTTGGAACCATCTCGATCATTTGTGACAACACAAGTATAATTTGTATCTCTAAGAATCCAATTCAACACTCTCGAACAAAACACATAGATATTAGACATCATTTCATTAGAGATCACATCGCTAAGGGAGATATAGAATTACATCACATCGCTACAGGAGATCAATTGGCAGACATATTCACAAAACCTTTAGCTTTTGACACCTTTAGAACCCTGAGGACCAGATTAGGTGTCATAGATATAACAGCATAAAAAAAAACAAAATTTTTTTTTGGCTGCTCCTGATCATCACACACTCACCACACCAAAACTTTGCATGGACTATTAATCGTACTGTACAACCTACATCGTACTGTACGACCCACATCGTACTGTACGATACATCTCAATCTACATGTCGTCCCCAAACAAGCAGATTTCGGCTCTGTTGATCGTACTGTACGATATTCATCTCACATAATTGTCTGTCGTATTGTACGATATCTCTTCTTCGTATGATCCACGTCAGTAACGGATTAGTATGAATTAAATCTGGTTGGTAAGACATTATTGAGTATCGTACTGTACGATACATCCCTTTCGTACGGTACGATCCACATCAGCACAAAAGACAAATATGAGTTAAAGTTGTTTGGTACGATAATTATTATGTATCGTACTGTACGATACACCTATTCGTACAGTACAAAACTTTTGGTCAAAAGTCGTACTGAGGGCCTCGGGACAATCGAAATTCGCCAGATCAAACTATACGATACTTATCGTACTATACGAATTGACTGCCTTTTCCCGAAACGATCGGTCAGAATATTAATTGTCTATCGTACTATACGATCCCATATCGTACTGTACAATTTCCGAAATGCCCTATAAGTACTCTTGCCTAGGCCGTTCTTTTCACTCAAACCTCTCCTCACTCAGCCCTTCACTCAATTTTCGTGCCCTCTTGCAATGTCTAAACGAGGTCGGATGACTGCTGGAAGCTCGTCCTCGTTGAGTCGCCAACCTGCTCATTTTCTGAACACTGAAAATGAGGAAGCATACCACCGATATAAAGCCTGCAAAATTTCTCCTTCAAAAATGCTTAATCAGGCTGCTCTCAATTTCGAGGTAATGGGCCTCTTTGCTTCCACCACCTTCCAATTCCTACTCACCCTGGCATTTCCCTATAATTCTGAACTTCTCTTTGAATTTCTCGCCAACCTCACCTACACCGTCGACAACACCACTTTTCACTCTTTTGTTTGTGGCCGCACCATTGAGATCACTAGAGCCGACATCGCCCAATATATTGGGCTGTCCATTGAAGGACCTATGGTTCGCTCTTTTCTTACCGACAAATTTGATTGGAGCGATGTTAATAGAGTCCTTAGGAATACTGTTTTTCATCAACACCAACCACTTGTTCAATCCTTAACTCGAAATGCCCGTATAATTCAACATGTTCTTCGAACCTCCATCATACCCAAAGGTGGCGATCGTATCAATCTGACCCCGACCTTATCCGTCGCTACCTATCTTATTATGTCCAACATTAAGTTTGATGAGGTTGATTTAATTAGCAACTATATCCGCCACATGACTTTTGTTCGTCTACCTACCACTCGACGGAAACAGAATCTGGCTCTTGGTCACCTAATAGGATATGTCCTCCACAATAAATATCAATTATCCTACCCTGGTGAACCCGACATTCTTCCTATTTTTTATATGGATGCTTCCTTCTGTATTCTCTTTCATCGGGGACACGAGCCTGAAGAACCAGTCTTTGATGAAGAAGAAGGAGAAGATGCCCCAGCCGTAGCTCCTGCTCGACCACGACGCCATGCCGCACCCCGAGCACCTACACCAACGCTAGAACACCCTAATGATGATTTAGTTGCACACTTTGACCAGCTGCAGACTCGTCTCGATATGCATATTCAAGAACAACATCAGCAGCATGAGACTGATATGCAATGGTTTGGAGAATGTTTTACTGCAATTGATCACTGCTTTGATGCTCTATTTCAATATTTTCAACCAAATTCATCTCCACGACCAACTGATCAGGACCCGTTTGCTTAGATTGTTTGTGTTTGCATTGTAGTTTTTTCTTCTTTTGCTTTTTGCATTTAGTTGCTCCTCCTTTTTCTGCTGTCAAAAGGGGGAGAAGTTTGTTGTACCTATTGTTATGCCTGTTATCTAAATGCATTCCTTTTATTTTGTACTTGCTTTTGGTATCCTATTTTTTTTTCTCTTGTCTTTTAATTTTAAAAAAAAAATTAAAAAAATAAATATAAAAAAAACAAAAAACAAAAGAAATGTTCTTCGTTCTTACTTGCAACAAATTATTTGACATCATCAAAAAGGGGGAGATGGTTGCAACCCATGACCCAGAGTTTGAGATTTTGATGATGCCAAATAATGAGTGTTTTGGAACAACATTTCATTGAATATTATTTTATTTGCTATTGTCCTTGAGTACTAACATTTCAAGAAGATCACAAGTGACTCAGGATGAAAGGAAGACTCAAGACCGGGTAGATTAGGAGTATGAGTCAGACATTGTACTTTTCTATTTATTTTACTTTTACTTTATTGAGTCTGGCCACAAAATGCATAAGAGCAAGAGCAACCATGCACACACACAGTGGGAGAGTTTGTTTTTTAACTGCAAAATGTATTTAAATTTATTCTCTGTAGATCATACTGTATGATTTTAATTCGTACTGTACGATCCAAGTTATGTGGATGATTCTGTGAATAGATCGTACTGTACGAATATCTTCGTACTGTACGATATGTTCAGATCCAAAACCCTAGCCGTAGTTTAGTTTAAGTAAGTGATTTTGCGCCGTTTGTACTGTATAAACCCATTCGTACTGTACGATCTATTTTAAATACTTACTTAAATTAACCCGTGATTAGTGCATGAAATCCAGGCCTAATTAATTTTTTAACATCGTACAGTACGAACCAGATCGTACCATACGATAAATAGAGACGACATCTGATCGTCCAGACCATCGTCCTGTACAAATAGTATTTTGTGGATCGTACCGTACGATATTATATCGTACAATATGAATTGTTTTTGAACTGTTCGTACATCTTCATACCAGGACGACGTCAATTTATAAAGATTGTATTGTACAATGTTGAATCGTACTGTACGAACAGTAACGGCTACTTTTGAATTCAAAGGGTTTTTTGAGCCTTTTTTAGATGTCAATCATGTCCTTTTTCAAAAAGAATCACAGAGGGGGTGAACGTGGTTAGAGAGGGATTCCAAGGGAGAGAGCTCTAGACAAGTTCTTGAGGGTTGAGAGAGGAAGGAGGAGGTGAGCGTTGTGAGGGAGAAGAAGTGTGAGGGAGATCACACGGTTGCTCCGAGCTTGCTGCATCTTGCTCCTCCTGTGGCCCTAGAAGGATTTGAAGGAGGATCTCCAAGGGAATGGCTCGTCTACATCTGTTACCTCGAGGTTCTCTGCCTTCTCCAGGAGGGAGAAAAATGAGAAGGTTCTCTGCCGTCGCCAGGAGGGCGAAAACAGAGTTTGGCACTCCGCTACGCCGGGTTGGTGAAAAGGAGGTTTGTAAAGGCTTCTCCGCCTTGCCGAGGGGGGCAAAAGGAGAACTATTTTGATAGTGAAAATCTAGGAGCAGAGGACTCCGGGGAGTGGACGTAGGTCATATTTTGACCGAACCACTATAAAAATTCTTGGTGTGTTTTTTTCCTTATCGTCATTTACATTTTACTTGCTTTTAATTTTTCATAACTATTACATGGTAGAATTTGTGGAAGAAAACTTGCTTAAATTTTTTTGTAAAATTTCAAAAATAACAAAAAGATTAGAACTCTTGTTTAGGGTTATTTTTATTAAGAAAAAGATTTTCACAATTCACCCCCCCCCCTCTTGTCACTTAGTAATTTCAGAGGCAAGAGTTCTACTAGCCTATGATAAAGTAGGATGCACTAAAGTTCATAGAAAAATGTAATAATTCTCAGCTGCACTCCAACCTCACCCATTCACCTACTATAAATATCTTGTCACTCCAAATCCCATATCCTTTTACATAATGGGGGATTGATATAATGGTGTATTATCCTTGAGCCATCAGATAATAGAAATTTATCATCTTGGTCATGGACTACTTCACTAAATGTATAGAGGTTGAACCCCTGGAAAAAAATCAATGAAGATAATGCCAAATAATTTGTTTGAAAAATATAACATATCATTTTGGCCTTCCAACAAAGGTTATTATTGATAATGAAATTGAGTTTATTGGAAAAACCTTTATGACATTCTACAAAGATCACCATATCCAACTGGTGCACACATTTGTGGCCTACCCTAAAATAAATGGGCAAATTAAGGTTACAAACTACTGAAGGGGAAAAGGATGCTCCTCAGGAAGGTTTGGGGGAAATAAGCTGATAAACTCCTAAATGTCATTTTGGCCTATCGCACCACATTGAGGACTCTAATAGGAAAACCCTCATAAAACCTTTACTTCAGCACTGAGGAAGCCATCCCAATGTATATTGGAGTCCCAAGCCCAAGAGTACATATTTTACTGTCAACAATAATAATAATAAACTTTGAAATGACCTTATTCTTCTTCCAAAATCCTGAGATGTAAGAATACTCAAAATTATTTTTTACCACCGGAGAAGAGGCCACCACTATAACCAAAAGGTTAAACCACGATGCATCTCTATCGAAGACTTGGTTCTATGCTGCTTGGAGGTAGTTAGGAAAGGACCCTAGCGCAACAAACTTTCTCCCCTATGGGAATGCTCTTATATAGTAGCAGCTACAATTAAGCCCGGAACCTTAAAGATAAAAGATGTTGATGCAAAACTACTACCTCATACTTGGAATACTGAGAATATTCACAAATATTATTAATAAATATTAATAAAGCTACCTAGTATCTAGTTTATATATTTATAATTAAGTATTATGTAACTCTTATGTCTTTTATGCTATGTCATAGTATTATTATATCACCTTTTCAAAGATAATAAATTTTTTTGGCCTATTATAATTAATTTCTCCTCTTCAAAGTCAGGTCACAGTGGTGATCCCAAATAAATTATAATCTAGCAAAATCTAATCTTTAATTTTAGAAATACATAATGCTCATTATATATAAATCATTTGATGATCAATTCAAGGGGGATTCAATATGACCTCTTCTATACAAGTTAATGTCACAAGTAATAATTTGACAAACAGCCTCGGATAGTACAAACATCCTAGGTGGGTATCTCTTAACCTCTTCTTAACTGGCTAACTTCATCAAGTGGCTTCCCAACATATAACTTGTGATAGGTTGAAAAATATTTAATAAGCTCTATATTCAGACTTCAAAGATGCAAGACTACCTATATGAGAAGCTTGATTAAAATATAAATAGTACAATCACAATCTTAAGACAACTCATTATTATGCTCCAAAAATATATCATTCATTTTAAAAATCAAATTGTTGATATCTCAAGTAACTAAACATACACATTGAGATAGATAAGAATAGATAATCATAGAGTCCAACTACTCCATATTATATGATATCAACATCCTCATCATCATCATCATTGTAGACTGTCTTTCTTAGCACCCTTTCAACACCATCATTATCTAAATCTTAACGTGAGTTCTCGAAGACCTGGCTGTGATAATAACCCTTCAATTAAAACCTATTTCATGCATTATAACAGTCAATCACCTTTTAAAAATCCATATACAAATCCTTCCTTAAGGCACTGATGCTCCATATCCCTAGCTTCAGCATCAAATAGCTTATTGTAAACCTCTTGGATGAAATTTTTTATCTCTAAATAATAAATTGGGGAATTATTGAATTTTTTTATGGCCTTCAGTGACTTATCCTCTACGCGAGCATTAGCACATAATAAGGTTGCCTCTTTCTCTAGAAGACCATCCTTTAATTCCTTATTAACTACCTCCATATATCTCTTCTCCTCTGCAAGTTCCTTTGAAGCTCCATTTTTTTTTATTAGTCTCTTTTTGAGCCTCAATCAACTCGGTGCAAGAGTAGTTTATTTCTCAATTTTGAAGGGAAAGAGTGATGGACATCATCACCAACTTGGCTGGGCACTCTTCTACTAGCTTTCCAATGTTGGCATCTCTTTTATTTTTGCTTCCATATTTTGTTTGTACTCCCCCTATAGATATTTAACCTTCACAAACTCAATGTTCCACTCATCTAGCACTATATCAAACTGGAACTCCACATCCATCTTTTGGATCATCTGTAATTGAAATGCAATTATGAACATCTGAAAAGAAAATGAAAAAGGAGAGGGATCAAGATAACTACCACTTCTTTTGCATGTTATCATTTGACACAGACATATCTTAGTACCTCTTCAGAGATAAGTATCTTGAGAGGCTAAATCTCACTATCTGAATCATGGACAACACTATCGTTTATTAAAGGACAAATGACCTCCCTACATAATTCGCCATCACTTAGCAATTTCACTGCATCATTCACTTTTCTCTTCTTTACGGAGAAAGGTGCATCCTCTCTTTATCCTCCTGAAGAATTTTTATACGATGACTTTAAAGTGTTGGGACTTTCTTCGTGAACTTTCTTTTATTTCTTCAATGGAAATGCATGAGATATTCATGCCTGGATGGAAAGCCTGACCTTAAAAAGTTTCTCTTCCAGTACATATCGACTAATATGGTATATCCCCTCCTTAAGGCTTTCTATGTCAAAAAAGTTAAAATTTTTAAATCTCATCTTCTCCTAGGTGAGGGGAGTTTAGCAGCTTATTAGAATGTTCAAGGGTCAAAATATATAACCCCTACTCATTGCTCTAACATGAAATACAGCCTTGTGAATCGCTCGTAAATTTTCACATCTTGGATAAGTACTCAACAGTCAATTTTGTGACATGTTCTTTTGGAAAAAAATATCAAACCAATTATAATTGTCATGTCCCTACATAAGAATTAAGGTAAAGTAATGTCGCATGCCATAAATATCTCAAGTAACTTAGGAGCTGGAGGAAATCTCAACTCTATACACAATGGGCTATTGACGATCTTTAAACACCTCCCGGATAGCCTTTAACCCTTTTAAAGAGGTAGGTCAGAGCTTGCGTAGAGGACCAGACCTTTACCACTATTGATGATCTTTTAACTCCTATAGGATAGCCTTTGCCCTAAGTATAGAGAAAGATTGGAGCTTGCGCAGAGGATTGGGCCTTCATTATTATTGATGGTCTTTAAACTTCACAAAGATAGTCTTCGCCCCTTTTATAAAGGAAACCCTTACCACTATTGATAGTCTTTAAACACCTCAATGATAGTCTTCATCCCTTTCACAAAAGAAGATTGGAGGCTACTCAATGGACCGGGCCTTTTCTAGTGTCAAAAGCTACCAAAAATTTTTGTGCGACTATTTTTCCCTCAATTTTTAGGAAAAGCTTTGGATCGACTTAAAAAGGTGGTGCCACTTTCCCACACCCCTAAGGGGATATTTAAAGATTTTTAAAGTTGGAATTTGAAAGATTTTAAAGTTTTTAAAATTAATTTTTAGAATTTTAATTCCCAAAGATCAATTATTTCTATTTTTTTTAAATAAGAATAGGAAATAAATTAAAATAAATGATTATTAAAAAATAGGTTTTTTTTTTTTTTTTTTTGAGAAACTCTCTAAAATTTTTTTATTTTTTTTAGATTTAAAAAAAAAAGTCCTATTTTTAAAATTTTTAAAAGGAAATTATTAGAAAAAAAAATCATTAGCTTCCCCATTGCTACCAAAAAAAGAAAAAAGGGCTGAAGGAGAACACTTACAACTCACCAAATATAAGAGCGCCAAAAGGAAGCTCGTGTCGTCGATCCTGAGCTGTAGCTGGCTAGTTCTGCCGCCTATGTGTTTACAGGCCTGATTTTAGGCTGAAACGGTCCAAATTGAATGTTTTGGGATCCCTGATACCATATCTCAATGTTCTGAACTCAATTTTGACACTTTGGAGGCCCAACAGTGCCTCAACAATCAACTTTGTGCCATTCCAAAAGTTTTGAACAAGATTTTGCAGCATTTTTTGCTCCAACTGTTATGCCAACTTCATGGACCGCCAAAGTTATAATTAAGGATATTTTACTTGATTTACAGTCTCAAGGGAAGGTCCACATTAGTGTCCAAGGAGTAGTTATGTTTATCTAAAAATTATAATTTTATATTTTAAAAAAGTTGGAAGACCTAAGCATATATTTTAGAAATCTGTAAACTATAACATCTAAATAGGGCATAACTTATATAACATCAAAAAATTCCTTAATCTCAAGACAAACCTCTCAAGTAGATGAGCCATACAACACTGAAATCAGTATGATCCGAACCCAAATGGGTCCAAATCAATAGTATGAAGTGTATTTGGAAATTTTAAAGTATTAAATGGATGGCCAAATTATATCTAAATTTGGCATGCTTATACTTGAATAAAGCAACTTGATGAGGCAAATCAAATCAGTCTAAGATTGTATAATTCTGACATTATTAAGGCACTTAACAATTTAAAAAATGCACTATGATTGGGGGAATCAATATGGGCCATCTGATGGAGCATTCCAAACTTCACCTGAATCTTCTCCATATTTATAGGGTGTGGTACTCATGAAAATTTATAAATATATCCCCACTCTCTATATGAAGGGGACATTTGGCTAGAGATTTGAGAGAACTCTGAGTCATTAAGAGCTTCAGCACCACTCCGCGGGCAACCTCTATTGACTGTTGTCAGGCCACCGCCCGATAGCCGACAGTCATCAAACTTTTGATCAACCATCATCAGAACATTGTTTGGTCCCGACCGCCGCCAGACTTTCACTTGGCCTCGAGGGCCACCGAACTTCCACCCACTCATCATTAGACTACTGCCAGTCACTGACTACTGTCAGACTTCCACCCAGCCACCGACAATTGCTGGAATTTTTCCTGAACATTATCGAACCATCATCCAATCACTGACTGTCATTGAATCATCACCTGCTGATCGAACCTCCACTCAAATTTCATCGGACTTCCACTCACCCGGCGTCGGATTATTGTCCGACTTTCCAATATATTGTAATTCCATCACCTCTATCTCAAGGGATGGGTCAACCTTTTTAATTCACTCAAATTTAGTAGAATCTTTTCACTTGGGCGAGGCCCGTGGTATTTTCCTCTTTGGATTTTTCTTGTAAAAATTTCCTAATGTTTTACTGCTCTCTCTCTCATAAATTACTTGTTTGGGTGCTAGATATCTATTCATCGCAAAGATGAAAAACTTGCTAACGCTATCACTATGAACATACCAGCCCACAATAGCAAGAAAAAAGTGATAGTCGCTGACAAAGTAATAATAGTGGTAGTGATTAGCGGTTGTTGGAGATGACAACATGATGCTGATAATTATTTTACAGTACAATCAAAAGACTTAAAATTTTATTTAAAATGTTTTGAAAAATATTTAATTAATTTAGATTCATGCTAGGTATGTCAACTATGAAAGCAATACATTTGTTGAGAAGTTTGATGGAGAAGTTTAGAGAGAATAAGGATGATCTACATATGATATTTGTTGATTTAGAGAAAACATATGATAAATTTCCAAGAAAAGTTCTCTTGAGAGTTATACAACAACATGAAGTTAATAATGCTTATATTCAATTCATTAATGATATGTATTCAAGAGCTATTACTTGTAAGGTTTTGAAAATCAGACCAGACAACGAATCAGAAGAAGGAGAGGTTCATGGTTCGACCGGTCGAACCGAATGACGTACTAGATAATAATATTATTAAAATAAATGATAAATTTTCTTCTTATGCATTCTATTTTCATATAACACTAATCTAATAACATAAATATGACATAAATTAAGTTTATAAAATGAAAATAAATAACACATAATATAAATGTGGTATAAAATAAGTCAATAAAACATAAATGTTGTAAATTCAAGTCCATGAATTATGTTTTGATGATTGGAAAACACTCTTACTTGTCTTGGACTGCCTTTTACTACTGACTTTTCAAGAATCAAAGATCGAACAAAAAAACGGAGCCAGCTCAAAAATGGGTTAGATTAGGGTTGAGTCAGTATGTAATTTTATTTTTCCCTTCTTGAGCCAATTGTAATCTTTGGTGTGACTGATGCAAAGTAACCCTATACACACACACTTGAGAGACTTAGAATTTTTGTTATTTACTCATATCGGCCAGGATAATATTTACATCATCCTAGACGATCGGACTTAAAACAAAAAATCTAATAAGGGCTTCTTAATTAAGGCAGTCGTCATTAGCCAATCGGCCTGAACGATACTTGTATCGGCCGGGACGATAGGCTCAAAATAGAAAGAATTTGTCGCCATAAACAATTAAGGTATTATATGTTTTTGGTAATCGGCCATGACGATCTTGGATCGGCTTGGACGATATTCACAATTATGCATTAATTGATCAGACAATCAAAGAGGTAATTAAGGATTATTGATACGATCATATCATCCTAGACGATCACGAGATAGTCCCGGACAATCTATTCTAAAATCCTTAGTCTCTCCTGGACAATAAATATCGGCCAGCACAAATTCAGGATGATGTGCTGGATGATCTGGATCGGACAGCCTGAATTCAGGGCGATACTCTGGATGATTTTCCTCTGATTTGAACTGATCGGCTGGGACGATTGTGAGATCGTCCTGGATGATCAAGCCAATTTTTAATTATCTAGTTTGCATTCAGGGCGATGCTCTGGCCAATCTTCTGAGATTTGTACTGATCGTCCAGGATGATTTCCATATCGTCTTGGACGATATAATCGGAAACTTGTAATTAATGAGCTATTTTGAGCTCTTCTTTATGAGAGCTCTTGTTCAACATTTTTGAACATCTTTTGCTGTTGTCTTGACCTGAGAAACCTAAAAGAGAGAGAGAGAGAGAGAGAGAGAGAGAGAGAGAGAGAGAGAGAGAGAGAGAGAGAGAGAGAGAGAGGGTGATAGAGAGAGAGGATCTTGTGAGGGGGAGCTTGTGAGGGGATTCACAAGGGGTTGCTCCAAGTATTGTTCCACTTTTTCTTCCCTAGAGTCTCTTATCCTTGGAAGGGTTGGGAGAGGTAAGTTTCAGCAAGTGATCGAAGTTCTCTTCCTGCTTCAGGAGGAAGCAAAAGGAAGAAGGTTCTCTGCCTTGCCGGGTGTGACAAAAAGAGGTGTTTGTAAAGGCTTCTTCGCGTAGCTGTGGGGGCTAAAGGAGAGTCACGATTGTACTTCAACACTCGAAGGGCGCCTCCGGGGAGTGGACGTAGGTCGAGTTGATCGAACCACTATAACCTTTGTGTTCTTATTTTTACTGCTTCCGCACTTAAATTTCCACATTGTTTGTTTTGTGGTGATTTGGTTTGTGAAATTTGTTGAGCGTTACTTAAAGTTTTTAAAATACCAATTCACCCCCCCCCCCCCTCTTTGTTAGTCTTGGGCCAGTTCTATAGGGCTTAACATCCCTAACGAACTTTCAAGTGGTATCAGAGCGGGGTTCATAAAAATTGAGTTTGAAAACTTTTTGAATTTGATCCATGGCTAACTTTGAGAATCGTAACACTACTGAAGAATATTCGATTACACGACCTCCCTTGTTTGATAATCTACCTTTTGATTTTTGGAAAACCCGTATGGCAACATTTTTACAATCTACTGATTATCGCATGTGGATGCTTATTAAAGAAGGGTATTCTCCACATTCTCGTGAAATTAACAGAATTAAAACGAAAGTTACTTTTACTGGATGGACTTTCGATGAAAGAGATTTAGCTCAATTGAATGCAAAATGTTTGAACTATTTTTTCTGTGCTTTGAAATCTGAGGATTACTTGCGTGTTTCCACTTGCTCAACTGGTAAGAAAATTTGGGATAGGTTATGCATTATTTATTAAGGAACCAATGAAGTTAAATAATCCCGTTTGAATATTTTTTTGCATGACTACGAACTTTTTTGTATGAAATCTTCTGAATCTATTTCTGACATGTATACACGGTTTACTCATATTGTTACTTCATTGCATGCTTTAGGAAGAGAACTTTCAAACTTTGAAAAAGTAAACAAAATTTTGAGATGCTTGCCTTCATCGTTTGATTCTAAAATCACTGCTATAACTAAATCTAAGGATTTAAACACCTATTCAATTGACAACTTACTTGGCTCACTCATTGCTTATGAGCAAGGAGTAAACAAAGAAATCTTGATGCAGGTGAGAAGAAGAAGGAGAAAACGGTGGCACCGAAGGCACAGAAATCAGATTCTAAATCTTTCGGGTCTGAATGTGATGACTTTGTCTTAATCACAAGGCAATTCAAAAGCTTTCTAAGTAAGAAGCAAAAGCATCATTGGAGAAAAGGTAAGGATAATAAATATTCAAAGAGATCTTCTGATGTTGTCGGTTATGAATGCAAAAAACTCGGACATGTGAGAGCTGTTTATCCTATACTTCAAGATCACTCAAGCAAAGGAAAGGGTGAGGAGAAACCCAAGTTCAAGAAGGACAAGAAGAGACTTCAAAAAGGATTTTGGGCGGATTCTGCATCGGATTCATCAGAGACGGAACCAGAAGATGAGACAACAAAATTGTGCTTGATGGCAGACGATAATCTTGATCAAGAAGAGGTATGTGAACTTTTTTACGATCAACTTCTTGAAGTTTTTGAAAAATTCATGCATCATATAGGAAACTCAAGAAAACTCATGCAAGCTTAAAATTGGAATTTTTGGAGTTACAAAAAGAGCATGCAATTATGACTAAAGATCGTTCTACAATTGATTCAAATCATATGGCTCTACTTGATGAATTTGATGAGTTAAACAAAAATATTGTGAATTAATTGAAGAGCATGAGTCACTAAAAGTCACACACACCTCATTTGATTCTGATTTTAAGAAGTCTAAAGAGATGGAGAAAAATTTGAGGATTGAGAATGAAGTCTTAAAAAGCACAAATTTGAAGATTCAAAATGAATTAGATACATGTAAGAAAACTAGGATGACACTTACTTTTGATCAAAAGCCAAAACCTATGAAGAGGCATTATATAACGCAAACCATTTAAGAAACCCTTTTCTTGGAGTTAGATGTTTTTCATGTGGCTTGCTAGGACACATCTCACACACTTGCATAATTCACCATAGTATATATTGGGTGTGGAGACCTAAGTTGCATAATCCACAGCATACCACACATGCATTTCATTCTATTTTTCATAAGAAGGGACCCAAACCTGTTTGGGTTCCTATATCTAACATTTGATAATCTTACAGGTGGGCTCTCACAAAAGGCCTCGTGAGAGTATGTGGTATCTGGACAGCGGATGCTCTCGACATATGACTGGTGATGCCAATCAGTTTGTTTTGCTGGAGTCCAGGACTGGAGGCAAGGTTACTCTTGGAGACAACACCACCAGGAAGGTGGTAGGCTCAGGTATAATTGGTAATTCCAAGAACGTTATGATTGAAAATGTTTTGCTTGTAGATGGATTGAAGCACAACCTGCTGAGCATAAGTCAACTTTGTGACAAGGGCTTCATCGTGCAATTCTTTGCAAATTCATGTATTGTAAGTTTAAGTAACAACACTATTTTGCAGGGAAAGAGGATCAACAACGTCTACATGCTTGATTTAAATAATATTAAATGTGTTGCTTCATTTTGCTTAAAAATAATGGTTGATGATTCATGGTTGTGGCACCGAAGACTATGTCATGCAAGTATGAAAACCCATAGAAAAGTGACCCAAAAAGACCTAGTTAGAGGTGTCCCCAAACTCAAATTTTTTAAAAGATCACCTTTGTGATGCCTGCCAACTAGGAAAGCAAGTTCACTCCACCTTTCACCCCATTAAGGACATTAGCACCTCTAAACCTTTAGAAGTCCTTCACATGGATTTGTTTGGACCCATTAGCACTGCCAGTTTGGGAGGAAAAGTCTAAGATTTTGTGATTGTTGATGACTACTCGAGATTCACTTGAACTAGATTTCTTACACATTAAAATGAGTCTTTTGAGGGGTTTAAAACATTTTCCACTTGGATTCAGAAAAAAGCTAGGTTGTGAGATCTTGACCATCCATAGTGATCATGGGGGAGAGTTTGAGAATGAAAGATTTGGAGATTTTTGTGAGGACAAGGGGATTAGCCACAACTTCTCAGCTCCTAGGACACCTCAGCAGAACAGGGTAGCTAAAAGAAAGAATCGGACCTTGGTGGAAGCTGCTAGAGCCATGCTTGCTGAGTATTCACTTCCAAAATACTTTTAGGCTGAAGCGGTTAACACAGCTTGTTATGTGTTGAATAGGATAAATGTTAGAGCAAAATTAGAAAAGATACCCTATGAGATCCTTAAGGGTAGAACACCCAATCTCTCCTACCTTCATGTCTTTGGTTTTAAGATTTTCATTCACAACAATGGAAAGTCTCACTTGAGAAAATTTGATCCTAAATCTGATGAAGGAGTGTTCTTGGGATATTCTAATATTGGGAAGTATTTTAGGGTGTTTAACAAGAGAACTTTAGTGGTGGAAGAAACTATCCATGTAGTATTTGATGAGTCTTATCCTAAGAAGTATGGAGTTGAGGATGATGATTATATTGGAGAGATTACTAGTGGAGTAGAAAACTTGGAGAAGGAAGTAGGTCACCAAAACATAGGAGTAGGAGATTTCACCCAAGTAGTAGAAAATTTAGATCTGGAGAAAAGGGTTGGACCTTCTCATACCGTACCTAGAGATTGGAGATACTCTACAAGTCACCCTAAGGAATTGATCTTAGGAGACCCTTCTAATGGAGTTAAGACTAGACATGGACTTAGGAAGGAGGTAAACCACTCTGCCTTTATCTCAATGACTGAACCCACCAACATAAACCAAGCCCTTATTGATGAGTTTTAGATTTTAGCCATGCAGGAGGAGTTGAAGCAATTTATTAGGAATGAAGTTTGGGAGCTTGTAGAAAGACCTAAGGGATAAAGTGTAGTTGGGACAAAGTGGGTCTTTAAGAATAAGGTGAATGATTTAGGAGTGGTGGTTAGGAATAAAGCAAGATTGGTGGCTAAGGGGTATAACCAAATAGAATGGATAGATTTTGAGGAGACATTTATCCCTATAGCTAGATTGGAAGTCATTAGAGTGCTATTAGCTTTTGCCTGTTATAAAGGATTTAAGCTTTATCAAATGAATGTCAAGAGTGCCTTTTTGAATGGGAAAATAAAAGAGGATGTGTTTGTAGAACAACCCCAAGGTTTTTGAGAGTTCTCAATTTCCAAAACATGTTTTGAAATTAAAAAATACTTTGTATGGTTTAAATCAAGCACCAAGAGCATGGTATGAGAGGCTTAGCACATTTTTACTAGGAAGGGAGTTTGTTAAGGAGAGCATAGACACCACCCTTTTTCTTAAAAAAATTAGAGATGATTTGCTCATTGTTCAGATTTATGTGGATGATATATTCTTTGGATCTTCTAATAAAAACCTTTGTGATGAGTTCTCTAAGACAATGAGTAGAGTGTTTGAGATGAGTATGATGGGAGAGTTATCCTACTTTTTGGGGTTTAGCATAAAACAATTGGATGATGGAATCTTTCTTAATCAAACAAAATACATAAAGAACATTTTGAAGAAGTATGAGATGGATAAATATAAGCCAATTAATACTCCCATGACTTCTAGTGTTCCATTGGATAAGGACCCAAGTGGTAAGTCTGTTGATCAGAAGAGGTACAGAGGCATGATTGGATCTTTACTCTACTTGACTGCGAGCTGACCCGACATAATGTTTAGTGTTTGCCTTTGTGCTAGATTTCAAGACGATCCTAAGGAATCCCACCTGACTGTTATTAAGAGAATTTTTAGATATCTTTTGGGGACCCAAAGCTTAGGGATTTGGTATCCTATACACAACACTTCTTTTGAGATTATTAAATTTTCTGACTCTGATTTTGCAGGATGCAAGGTTGATAGAAAAAGTACTTCAAGAACTTGTCAATTTATAGGATAATCTTTGGTCTCATGGTCTAGTAGAAAGCAAAATTCTGTTGCACTTGCCACTGTTGAAGCTGAATACATTGCTCTTAGAAGTTGTGTGGCCCAAGTCCTTTGGTTGAAATAATAGGTATTGGATTTAGGATTACCTGTTGGCACCATCTCAATCTTTTATAACAACACTAGTGCCATATTCATCTCTAAAAATCCTATCCAACATTCAAGGACTAAGCACATTGACATTAGGCATCACTTCATTAGAGACCATGTGACTAAAGGAGACATTGAGTTACACCATGTGACAATTAAAAATCAACTGGCTGACATCTTTACTAAACCACTGGCCTTCGACACTTTCAACTTTTTAAGGACCAGATTGGGTGTGATTGACATAACTGCATAAACTTGATCTTCTATTTGCTTTATTTTGTTTTTTGTTCTTCTTCTTTTAGTTTCTTTTCTTTTTGCTCTTTGTTTTCTTTACTTTTTTTTCTTCTCTTAGTTTTTGTTTGATTTGGTTTACTTTCTTTTTGGTTACCTTTCTTTATTAAATTTAGCTTTCAAAAAATCATCGCTAAAATGATATCGTATGCCTTATTCTTATTTTTTGAGAATTTTATAGTCAATGTTTTACATCTCTTAATCCATTAGATTGTGTCTCTGTCTCTAACCTATTTTAGTGGCATAGTTTTCTTTTCTAATCAAAAATCTATTTCAAATTAAAGATTGTGTATGAAATAAAGATCTTTTCTAAACTTGCTTAAGCAAATCTATCTTGTATTTATAATGCTTAAAGTTTTTTGTCACATCAAGATTCCTCGTTACTCTTGTCATTGGTTATTGATTATGTTTTGTGAATGGTTCTTCCCTATGTTAGAGAGAGAGCTCCTATTCTCTAATATGTAGAAGATATACTCACAACTAAGAATTCTTTTTTAAGAGATTAAAAAAGAGAATTTAGCTTGTAAAAATTAAAAAAATAGGGCCAATGACGCCAAATTGAAAAGAAAAGTATATACACGAAAGTGTATCAAAAATCAAGATGCTCAAAGATCCAATCAAAGTGACAAGAGGCATAAAATGAGCCCACTAAAAGGCAAGCTTTTCTCTCTTTTCAAATCTTTTAAAACTTAGAAGTATTCATGTATCGAAGACTTGATTTCGATTGTTTTGCGATTGTGGCAAATTTACTTTGATTCATTATTCTATAAGATATTTTTTTCTTAAACCAAGTGATGAATGGATTCTTTTTTCTCATATCCAATTAATTTTTTGAGTTAGGTCATTGATTTCAAAAGACGATTCTACCCTAAGAGAAAGTCTGAGCTAAGGGTAACCATGATCGGATA
Source organism: Dendrobium huoshanense (assembly GCA_016618105.1). Lineage (NCBI taxonomy): Eukaryota > Viridiplantae > Streptophyta > Magnoliopsida > Asparagales > Orchidaceae > Dendrobium > Dendrobium huoshanense. The sequence goes on along the minus strand of CM028352.1, from coordinate 35,275,065 downwards.
TTCTACCGTTCTTTAGATTATTAATGTTGTTAACTCATTAACTCACAAGTTTTTAAAATCAATCACATGGAATACTACATCATCTTCATGCCTTGGTAAAAAAAAGGGTGTCTTGTTGTTTTCTTTTGTTATTAATTCCCTCCTTTTTGAGATGTCAAACTTATAATGGATATTGCTCCACATATTGGGATTAGTTATTAAATTGGTTAAATGACCTAATCTTATGAATAAGAATTAAGTGATAGAGGAGCACACCCCTTCAAGCTTTCCATGATGATTTGGTACTTAATGATAAGGTCGCTTGATGGATTACCACAAGCCTTCATTGTAGCATATTTTGTAAATTTTGTATCATCTTTTGCATGCTCATTGTTATGTAACTCATTGTGTGTTGGGGAAACCCAATTAGCCTCTTATGTAACCTTTTGTATCTCCACAATAGCCAAAATATTGATATAAATGACCTAATTGATGTGTTATGGATCATTGGAGTTTGAGTTGGACCCAATACACTAATGAATAAACATCTATTAACCCAAAAAACATAAATAAGTTAGGTCGCAATTAGCATATAGGAATTACAATCATTATGTTTCAACATATGTGGGATTATTTAATCCACTTAGTCTACTGATGTAGATGTTATAGTCTACACTATTATTTTAAACACTAGTTTGTTGCATTGCATTAGCCTTTTGTGCGTTAATTTGCAAATTTTTTTAAGGAGTTTTTTATAATTTTCCTAGAGTGTAGTAAAAAAATACTTTACTAAGTTGACCTTAACTACATGATATGTTTCTTTAAGGTATGTTTTGGTCATATATTAACATTAATGAATATCATATACTATTATTGAAATCACCCATCATTGTTTGGATTTTGGAATTGTTCGTAATATATGATACTTAAATCATACCTTATCTTAAGTTTATTTGATTCATATTTCTTGCACTTTTGATTCCGTATGTTACACTACTGGTTTTAAAATATTTATCATAATGTTTTTCCATCATCAAAAAGGGGGAGATTATTGCAAATTCAGGTCCATGAACTATGTTTTGATGATTGGCAAACAGTCTTACTTGTCTTGGACTGCCTTTTACTACTGACTTTTCAGGAATCAAAGATCGGATAGAAAAATGGAGCCAGCTCAAGAATGGGTAGATTAGGATTTAGTCAGACTGAGTCAATTGTAATATTTGGTGTGACTAATGCAAAGTAACCCTACACACACACACACTTGAGAGACTTAGAATTTCTATTTTTTACTCATATCGGCCAGGACAATATTTACATCGTCCTAGATGATCGGGTTTAAAATAGAAAATCTAATCAGGGGTTCTTAATTAAGGCAGTCGTCATTAGCCAATCGGCCTGGATGATACTTGTATCGATCGAGACGATAGGCTCAAAACAAAAAGAAATTGCCACCATAAACAATTAAGGTATTCTGTGTTTTTGGTAATCGGTCAGGACGATCCTGGATAAGCCTGGACTATATTCACAATTATGCCTTAATTGATCAGATAATCAAGGATGTAATTAAGGATGATTGATACGATCATATCATTCTGGATGATCACGAGATCGGCCAGGATGATCTATTTTAAAATCCTTAGTCGCTCCTGGACGATAAATATCGGCCAGCACAAATTCAGGGCGATGTGCTGGACGATCTGGATCGGACAGCCTGAATTCAAGGCGATGCTCTGGACGATTTTCCTCTAATTTGAACTGATCGGTCGGGACATTTTTGAGATCATCCTGGATAATCAAAATGATTTTCAATCGTCCAGTTTGCATTAAGGGCGATGCTCTGGCCGATCTTCTGAGATTTGTACTGATCGTCCAGGACGATTTCCATATCATCCTAGACGATATAGTCGGCAACTTGTACTTAATGAGCTATTTTGAGCTCTTCTTTATAATAGCTCTTGTTCAACATTTTTGAACATCCTTGGCTGCTGTCTTGACCTGAGAAAACCTAAAAGAGAGAGAGAGAGAGAGAGAGAGAGAGAGAGAGAGAGAGAGAGAGAGAGAGAGAGAGAGAGAGAGAGAGAGAGAGAGAGAGAGAGAGAGAGAGAGAGAGAGAGAGAGAGAGAGAGAGAGGATCTTGTGAGGGGGAGCTTGTGAGGGGATTCATAAGGGGTTGCTCCAAGCATTGTTCTACTTCTTCTTCCCTAGAGTCTCTTGTCCTTGGAAGGGTTGGGAGAGATAAGTTTCAGCAAGTGATTGAGGTTCTCTGCCTACTTCAGGAGAAAGGTTCTCTACCTTGCCGGGTGTGGCAAAAGAGGTGTTTGTAAAGGCTTCTCTGCCTAGCTGTGGGGGCTAAAGGAGAGTCACGATTGTAGTGCAATACTCAGAGGGCGCCTCCGGGAGTGGACGTAGGTCGAGTTGACCGAACCACTATAAACCTTTGTGTTCTTATTTTTACTGCTTCCGCACTTAAATTTCTGCATTGTTTGTTTTGTGGTGATTTGGTTTGTGAAATTTGTTGAGCTTTGCTTAAAATTTTTAAATTATCAATTCACCCCCCCCCCCCCCCCTCTTGGTTAGTCTTGGGCCAGTTCTATAGGGCTTAGCATTCCTAACGAACTTTCAATAGACTTCTTTCATAACTTTTGGCATCAAACAAAATTAGAAATAATTGTTCAAACAAAAATATGCAAATAAATCTAGAAGTCATCTTTTAGATTTGAAGCATCAAAAGTTATATCCCTAATTATCCTTGTTCATCAAAACATTCCCCTCCAAATGCATCAATATCATCATTGTCAATTATTTCAGGGTCATTTCCAACCTTATCCGGGACATCATCATCTGCATATTAGAAATACAAAATATTATATATATATAACATCTCTTTCAAATGTTCTAATTTAAATCAATTAAGAACTTACTTTGAGGTTCTTCAGAAAGAGGAATAACATCTTCTGCATAAAGTTCAGTCTCTAAATTCTCCAAAATGAGCTCTGAAACTAGTTCTTCATCAAGCACCAAAAAATCTATTATATTTACGCGTACATAATCCAAAGGATCATAGTTTCTTCTTCTTCTTCTTTTTTTTTTTTTTTGAAATCTAAACATAATTAAAAAATCATTAAGTCATACAATCATACATAAATTACATCTCTATACTTGTATACACCCAAAAATAGTCATAACTATGCCTCAAATTGAGGTTGTATCGAATAAATATAAGATCATTAAATCTTTGATCCTCTAAATGATTTCTTCTCTTTGTATGAATTTGTTCAAATACAATCCAATTTCATTCACATTCAGAAGATGAAGATGTTTGGCTAAGAATTCTAATAGCTAATTTCTGCAAATTTGGTGCACTTAATCCGAACATATTCCACCATTTGTCTACAAACAGATAAATATTAGTTACAAAATACACCAATATCATCATATGCATGAACAAAGAAATGCATACTAAAATATTTGTTTCACTTACCAGGCTGCATTTCTGTGGCCATCGTTAGTGCAATTTGTTTGCCAATGATTTCCAAATTGTTACGAAAAAGCCTAACTTCATTCATTATTGCTAATGGTTTAGGACATACATCTTTATTTCCAATCAGATCAATTAAACCTTACATCACTTCAGGTTTGTGGCAAAAATTTTCTTTATCATATTGAAAATGTGGATTAAGAAAGTAGGCTTCACAATGTATGCCTCATCTTAACTGACCATCACATCTCCTATTTATAATGCTTGTGTACGATTTGTACATCCTTTTGACATCACTGAACATTAACTTAATTGCTCTCCTTGTTTTGTACATACCATCATAAAGAAATTCTAGAGATGGTTTTTCATTATAATCAACAATTCTCAATAGCTGAATTAAAGGCCCAGATAATTTAGATGTCACCAAGCAGTCATTCCAAAATTTATTATCTAATATGATAGATGATACTTCTTGTCATTTTACTATTTTGCATATCTTTGGATCAAAGAAAGCTTTGCTTGTTATAAAATTTTGTAAATCAAGCTTGTGATCATATATGTTTTTCAAGGTAATGAAAGTTGTAGCAAATCTTGTAGCTCCATGCCTAATAATTTCCTTCCAACCAGCTCTTTTTCTTAGCCACACTAAAATAAAGACATGGTTGTACACAAAAACTATAACTTTTTAAGCTCTTTTCGCAAGATCTTGAATATGAGGGATGTTTCCAAAATCTCTAAGAATAAGATTTAAGCAGTGAGCAGAACATGGAAACCAATATATGTTGTTAAATCTTTCATGTAGTAATTCCCCTGCCTTCTTGTACTTTGGAGCATTATCTGTTATAAGATGTACAACATTCTCTTGCCCTACCCATTTAATAATTTCACAAAATAACCAACATAATGTCTTGGCATCCTTTGTAGTATCAGAAGAATCAACAGATTTAATGAAAGTTACACCCCTTAGACAATAAACTAGAAAATTAATCAAGGTTCTATTTTTGTTATATGTCCAACCATCTGTCATGAGTGTGTAACATATTTCTTTCCATGATCTTCTATATGAATATATCAACAACTTGCATTCCTCTTTACAATCTCATAGAAGATTAACTCTCAATTTGTGGTAGGATGGAAACTTATACCAAGCCCAAATGCAACTATAGCATCAACTGCCTTTTGTGAAAAGCAGAGTTTATGACAATAAATGGGATGCAACTATCGTAGAACTACCTCCCAAATACTAAATCAACATGGTGTATGGCTTTTTTGGATGCCATCACACTTTTCAATGATGGTTGAGAATCTACTTTAGTTCTTGTTTCAAAAAAGTTATATATATCTTCTTTCTTTCTCTACCCTTTATCAAATCCTTCTTGGTGTGCATCAGAGGTTTGTGACTTGGGAAGCGATCAAGAGCCCCTCTTCATCCATATATTCATCAACAAAAATAATTGTGTTCTACTCTAACTCCTCCTGGGTCTGTTGTTTTTTCTTGCCTATATCTTTCAGATTTTCTTGCATTTGGTGGCGAACGTCATGTGGGATTTTTTTGCACGAAAATATGTTACCTCTAATTCTTGCTAGATGTTTTTTACCCTATTAATTCCTCCACCTTTATAAATTACCCCACAATGTAAGCATCTAAACTTTTTTTTTTCATCTGAACCTTTAGTTTCACTACAATGATTCCAAGCAATATCGAGTTTTTTACGTACACTATGAGATGAAACTGTTGGTGGATCCATTACGGAGTAAACACAATGCTCGAGATTCGAAACATAAATGAAGATATTAATCTTTTTCTATGAAAGTAAAAAAGATATAGAAAAGAACTTATTCTATTATACAGTAATTTAACAGTCGAAATTCGCAAATACTTCCAAGTTTTTACAGTAATTTATTACACACAAAATAATTCCTACACAAGGTAGAAAAAATGATTAGGATTATTGGAGATGATCTTTTTAATCTTTATTAAAAAGTGTGTTAAAGTGTGAATAGCTTCTTTCGCAAAATCTTTAAATCCTCCTTATGTTTGGTAAGAGATTTCAAATTTCACCTTATTGGAAGAAGGATCATAGTCCTTTATGTGGAGAACATCATGAAGTCTTACTCTTATCTATTACATTGTTAACAAATTAAGCAAACCAACATCAACTTAACAAATCATTTATTTTCATCATAAGAGTACTTATGGAATAACAAACATAGAATTTGAAGATATAATACATATAATGATGATTTAAACGCACATGCCTTCTTCTTTAACTTCTTGAATTTTCATCTTCCAAGATTCATGAAATGAAAATGATGTTTCATATTCTCTATTTATTAAATGGCCAAAATTTAAGAGTTTCCATATATAAACTATTTAAAGAATAAAGATGACTCCAAACCTGTAACAATACTCTTCATTTTCCCAATCATGGTTCCACGGTTCCACCATCTCATAGATGACAAACAAAATAGCAAATATACTAATTCTTTAAGCAAAAAACAACTACAAAATTTCTCTATCAGCAATACATCAATTGAATTATTATGAAAATATATTTTCTCCAAATATCAAATAGCTCATGAAAATGTATTAAAATAACATGATCCAAATTTTGGAATAAAAAAAAACCTGTAACATGTGAGTTGAAACTTGAAACTGAAAACAATTCTGGAGTAAAAAAAAGCCATTTTCAAAGATAAAAAATCAATCTTCCAAATCTGTATGTGGACTACCGAATGCAAAGAGGATAAATTGAAAAACTTACTGTGGGTAGGAGAGGAAATCTTGACCAAGAGAAGGAAGCCTTCAGTCGCTTCGGCACTTCGCAAATCGCATACAGCAGGCAGCAGCAGCTACCGATGGCAAGATGAGAGGACGAGTCGCAACTCGCGAAGGGTTGGAGGTGAACCACGAAATGAAATGAATGAATAGTAGGGTTTCTCTGTTTCTACTTTCTATTAGCTTCCCTTAATCTCTTCCATTGAATTAAATTGGACGGCTCAAAAGCGTTACTACTCAAACCGGCCGGTTATTCTGAACGGGTCACGGTTCGCCGGTCGAACCTATGGTTTGAATAGTTCGAAGACGGTTCGCTGCAGAGGCAGTTTTTAGCCAGCCCATAACCGATCGGCCAGCCGGTTCATAGTTCAACCGGCTGAACCTGTCAGTCCGGTCCGGCTTTAAAAACCTTGTTACTTGTGTTGAAACAAAAGTTAATTTGACCAAATATTTTTCTATTTTAGTTGAATTATATTAAGGATTAGATTTAAGCCCATGTTTTGTTGTTTTAGTCATGAATGTTCTTACTAGAGATTTGTAAAAGGATTTACCTCGTCTTTTTTTTATGATATTCTTCTTATTGACAATATTAGAGAAGGATTTGATGAATAACCTCAATTATGGAGGTCAACCTAAAGTCTTAAAATTTTGATTTGACTAAATCCATGTAATTTTAATCGTAATAGATGTAGTGGTGGGAATGTGATATTGTGTGATCAAGTTATTAAAAAGTTGCACATTTTAAGATATCTCAACTCTATTATTATAAGCTATAGTGAAAAAGAATGGGATATTATCAGTAGAATTCAAGTTATATCGTTGAAGTGGAGGAATGCATCGAGTGTATTTATGATAGAAAAATATCCCTTAGATTTAAGGGAAAATTTTATAAAATTATGGTTAGATCTTCAATGCTTTATTATGAAAAATGTTGACCTGCAAAAGAAAAAGCACAATTAAGTTTAATGTTACAGAGATGAGGATTCTAGTTTGAGTTAGTGGTCTTTACACTTAAAGACAGAGCACATAATGAATATATATGTGAAAAGGATGGAATAGCTTTAGTGGCAGATAAGATTAGAGAGAATCATCTTATTTTATTATGAGTATTCAAAAATTAATTAATCACTCATTATTCTCACATCAAAATAAATCTAATGACTAAAATATTCATTAAAACTATATTTTGATCATAATATCATAATTTAATTTTTTTTCAACCATGCAAATATTTCCCGTGAATATTTTCGTTGCAAGGTCCCAAATCCTGAATGAGAAAAGTGAAAAGCTGTGTTATGTAGTCGACAGTCAGCATAAAACTTATCGAATAATCATTACAACTTTTTTAATCGAATAATCATTACATGAAGCCTTTGATACATTGTGTTAGGGCTAAGACGTTCCCTGTAAGCGACACGCTGTATAGCCTGAAAATAGTTAAAAGTGTGTCATGGCCACTGCACCAGTGCTCAGGTACAACGTTAAATAAGCAAGGATTCCTATATCACATATAAATGTGGGCAAAGAAGCTAGTCCATAAAAATAGAATTATGAAAGGAACTTAGAATATAAGTTCTCTTAGAGGCAAATTAATGGAATAAATAGACATTATAATTCATAGGAAGATAAATATTCTATGCATTTAGAAAATTAGATGGGTTGGAGAGAGCTAAGAAGATTAATAGATTGCAAATATTATAAAGTTATTCATAGTGAAATTTTATATACCTAGCATCACTATTAGTTTTGGACATTAAAATGAAGGGGATGAATATGAAAAATAAAGTAAAATATTTTCCTAGGATTAAATGAGGGCAATTATATAACACTACTAAAAATATTTTTTAGAGTTAAATTTAATATTTTAAGATTCTAACTTTCCATAAGGAAGCTAATATTATGTGAGGAAAAGTAGCAAATGATATTAAAAATGTTGCAAATGATGTGCTTGGAATATCGAAAAAAAAAATCTCATAATAGTAAAAATAGTTAGTGATATAATCAAAATGTGCAAAAAAAGATTAAAAATAAGAAGATTTGTTATAAAAATTTGTTTATATGTAAAAGCTCAAAATTTTGAGAAAGATATAAAGATGTATCTAAGAAGTAATAAAGCAATATGTTATGCAAAAATTTTAATTTTTAATGATTATATAATATATTAAATACTAAGGAGGGAGAAAGATGTATGCATAAGTTAGTCTAACAAATGGATAAGAGAAGAAAGGATTTTGTTCAAGTAAAGTGTATTAAGGATGAAGATCAAAAAGTGATCAAAGGTGGATGAGATATTTTGATAAATTTTTCGATAAAGATTTTGAGAATATGATTGACTTTAGTGACATTAACATCCTAAATAAAAATAAATTTTTTTTTATTTTTTTGGCGTATTAGTAAAATAGAAGTTAGCGAAGTTTTAAAGAAAATGAAGTGTAAAAAAGTTGTTGGACCTAATGATATCCAATAGGGTTTGGAAATGCTTAGGAGATGGAGGAATTTTCTAACTTACGATACTTTTTAATATTATTTTGAAGACAAGATGTCAGATGAGTTGAGAATGAGTATGTTGATTCCTATTTTAAGAATAAATGTGATGCACAAGAGTGCGTGAATTGTAAAAGAGTTAAGTTAATGTGTCATACTTTAAAACTTTGGTAGAAAGTTACTAAGCATAGGTTACGACGTGATACTAATGCTTCTCATAATCAATTTGGATTCATGCAGGGTAGGTCTACTATAGAAGCTATACATTTATTAAGAGATTGGATGGAGAAGTATCAGGAGAATTATGAGAATCTACATATGATATTTATTGATTTAGAGAAACGTTATGATAAAGTTCCAAGTTAAAAAAGAAAGGGATTAATAATGCTTATACTCAAGTCATTAAGGACATGTATACAAGAGTTGTTACTACATGCATACAAGAGTTGTTATTTGTGTTTAAACACAAGGAGGTTAGATCAAGTATTTTCCTACTTCAGTTGGATTACATCAAGGATCAACTTTAAGCCCATATCTTTTTTTACTTTAGTCATGTATGTTTTTACTAGACATCTGCAAGAGGATGTATTCTAGTGTATGCTTTTTGCTAATGATATTTCATATTGATAAGACTAGAAAGGTAGTTGAAGATAAACTTGAATTATGGAGGTCAACCTTAGAGTCTAAGGGATTTCCTTTGAGTAGATTTAAAACGGAATACATTGAATGTAATTCTAGTAGTAATAGATCTAATTGGGGGATTATAACTTTGGATGATCAAGTCATTAATACATCTTTTAGATACCTTAGGTCTATTATCCATAGTGATGGTGAAATATATAGGGATCGATATTATTAGTAGAATTCCAATTAGATGGTTGAAGTGGAGGAATGCATCGAGTCTATTGTGTGATAGAAAAGTACCCTTCCAACTTAAAGGGAAAATTTTATAAGATAATGTGAGACATGCAATGTTTTATGGCACAAAATGTTGACCATTAAATGATAAGCATACAATTAAGTTAAGTACTGCAGAGATGAGGATGCATAGTTGAGTGGCTTTACTCTTAGATATAAAATGTGAAACAATAATATACGTGAAAATGTTGGAGTAGCTCCAGCGGCGGATAAAGATTAGAGAGTGGTCTTAGATGGTTTGATCACATAAAACGTCACTTCTGATGACCCAGTTAAGAGAATAAATGTATTAAATTTGACCTATGTTAAAAAATGTAGAGGCATACCTAAAAAGATTTAGTTAGAAAATATTAAAAATTAATTTTTTTTTCTACTAGATTTAATTAAGAATTTAACTCTTAACATGACACAATGAAAAAAAATGATCATATAATCAACCCAATATAATGGAATAAAAGCTTGATGATGCTTGTTGTTGTTGTGCATATATTTTTCATGATAATCACCACAAAAAAGTTCCAGAGGGTTTCAAATGCTCTTGCATCCCACCAAAAAATGCTATGATACATACCTTATCAAGCTCATGCAACATATATTGAGCTCCCTAACCCATAGAAAGCAAGAATCCTAAAAGAATGAGAATACCCTTAATAAAATTTGATTAAAATAAGTATAAAAAACATTAAATTTAATTTAAAATAAATTTTAATCATATATTCATCTCATCTCAAAATATTACTTAAAAGACCCATCTTGAACAAATTTTAATCAAAATATTCTTATCCATTTTTAGTACTACTGTAAATACATAACAATACACTATCTATGCACTTCAAAAAATAAAAAACACAGTGAGTGCACAGCTGTATACTTTGATATTCTACACAGAAGCAAGTACATAGTCCATATCTAATGATTTTTTCTTACATGGAGTCCATAAAAAGATTAAATGATATCCCAAATCAAATTTCTGAGCAACATTCTCATAAATATATATATATATATATATATATATATATATATATATATATATATATATATATATATATATATATATATATATATATATATATATATATATATATATATATATCATAATACAGTGCATAAATCCATCTCAAGTAGCCCATTGCTACATAAAATTAAGTTGTTCTCCATGCACAGAATGCAAGCACATTGTTCATAAGACATAAACCATGCCAACCTCAAGTAATGAAGCCGGCGGCACCCGAAGAACCACATCTGGGCCACGACAGTTCCTTCTCATGAAATTATAGCCGAAATCAATAACCAGCTTCCTCAAGAACGATGAGCCAGGTTTCGCCCTTACGTGCGAATGCCCCAGTATAAATGCCATCCCAGCGCCTTGAGCTTCGCACAGCTCCTCAAGTTCCTCCCTGACTTTATCCTCCAGCTCCAAATCAGAGACTTGATAATCATCCATAAAGAACCTCACTCTCTTTTCATTTCCTACATGCTCCAATTCTGCTGAATTAACATCCCCAGGGAACTCCACTGAAGCACTTGAAGGTGCCATGCTTGCATCAATCTCAAAGTTTGGATGACCCATTAGTGAACTGCTGCTGCCAATGACAGTAAGCCCACGCTCACCTCTCTCCACTGAGCAACTAGATTCGCAGGTATCATAGGATGAATCAAGCTTTATGAAGTCAGCCAACCTGGCTATGAGCTCTGACTCGAAGGAGTCTATGTCCTGATGCACGTCTCGGTAGCCATAACGGGCAATGCATCGATATGAACGGTGGCTCGGTGGCCCGACTCGACCAACAAGATACCTCTCGGCAGGAGGAACGTATGGCACGGGGACGGATTTGATGCAGACAAAGACTAGTATGCGGTGGAATGCAGGAAGGTTGGTGACAAAGCGTGAGAAGTTAGCTGGTATGCCGGAAATGAGGCCGGTATACACAAGGCCAATCCCGGGAACCCGCACAATGCCAAGCTTGTCACCCAAGGCAAGAAGCCAGTCTAAGGAGACCTTGTTGTGGAGGTCATACTCATACTTCTTTATTGTGGCATAATGCCAAACATACATGATAGTCATGAGGAAGAAAGCTAGCAGGACTGGAAGCCAAGCACCCTCAAGGAATTTGATGAGGGAGGCAGAAAAGTAGAGGGCCTCAATGGAGCCAAAGAAGAGGAAGAAGGCAAGGGCAAGGAGTGGTGGCTTGTGCCAGCATAAGATTATAACCAAAGAAGTGAGGGATGTGGTGACCAGCATCACTGTAATCACTGCTAATCCTGCAGTAAGTAAAAATCACAGAGTTACGAAGCAGAAATAATATAAAACATTCAAGGATACTTCTTTTATATTGTACAGTAATGAGACCAAAGATGGGAGCAATCTACAGTATTTTTCCTCTAATTATGTTTCAAGTAGTATTTTAGTGAATCTATAATGTTTTGCAGAAACTACAAATGAAAACTTTTAACTTTACGATTGCTACGTGCAGGAAGTTGAAACCGTAGAGTGTGAATTGAACGCGATGATCTAAACCCTTTTTGATATCTCATAAACACAACCAATAAAAGTGCAGAGTAGGAACAGAACTTTGGCGTGAAAAAATTTGGAGATGATTTTTCTCGGGCATCTACCTGGTTGAATTAGGCTTCCACTTGTAAAAAAATGAGTTATAAAGCACCACTCTTCCTTGTAATTGGAGAAACTATCAATGCAATGTAAGATGTCCATGTTGTTTAAAGTGGCAATGTAGGATGGTGGTTGGCTTGATCGGATGCTATTATGGTGTCAATCTTGAGGGATACGATTGCAGGCCTAGCAGACTTATGGCGTAGATCCTAAATGCGGCAGTTCTTATGACACTATCAGAAGATGTGTAAAACTTTTTTTTTTTTTATGAATATGTGTAAAACTTGATTGCTCTTGTAGCATCTCATAGGAATTTTAAAGGATACACAGCCTACCCAACTTAAAAAATTACTCTTAATGAGCTACTTATTTTCTGAGAAGGCATTAAAGTCCCTGTCCAAAAAATTCCTCATAATTATCACAACGGATACAAATCATGCCCTCCCGTAATTAAAATATGAGCAAAAAATGATGCTCTTGGGCCAACGGTCTGAAAATGCTCCACAAGTCAAATAATCTAAGTTTCGTCCTCCTCCTTGAAAGGATTGGAGCCGATTTGACTTGGATTAACAAACAAATGCCCAATCATAAATCTACCGGGATATTCAAAGGCTTTTTAAATGAAATGCATTATAGTAGAATCTAGGATATTAGCCTATGATAATTCATGAGGTCAATAACTTAACTCGATCCTCTATTAGAGAGCAAATAAAGTTGACAAGGTTTAAATAATAAATCACTTAAATATCCTCGTTGATGGCCATGTTGATAGAAAATCTCAATCGGTGGCTTTATTTTCAAAATACTCGAGCCTTAAAGCAAAATACAAATATATTTTCAAAATACTCAAACCTTAAGGCAAAATACAAATATTTTAAAATGATTCGTCGACGACCCATTGATGGTCATGTTGAATATAGATCTCAACCGGAAGGGTCAATTCTCAAAGCTTGTTAAAAGTTAAGAATATAACATATATTAAATTCAAAACTTTTAAATATAAGTTTAATCACAAAAAACTTAAAACTAAAAAACATCCGCCTCTTGCAAACGTTTGTTAGGAGTGATAAATTTGAAATTAACTTTAGCTCACAAATAATGAATATTATGTCGTATATATCACTAAGATTCATTCCCAAATAATCTCTAGCCAGAAAGGATGTGACATGTGCCCTCTAATTGAGTGTTTTTACTCCGGCACTACTATAATACAATAATGGCTAAAGCCTAATGTTCCCTAATGGTTTCAAGTCCTTGCATAATGAATCATAAGATTACTCAATAGGCACAAATCCCTTTTGCCAGTTAAGGTGGACTCAAATGTATCCGCAGAAAAACATCCACCTCATATCTATAAGGTATTCTTGGACGAAGTAACTCATGGTTACTGACAAAGTTCTTTCTGTCAGGTTGGGTCAACTACCTCCTCTGACTAAGTAGACCAAGGAGTGTTCATGACAGCCTAGTAAGACGGAATAATGGGATCTTGATCGGGCCTATCTTCATTCCCCGCATCACCTATTTTAAGTATCTAGTGATAAATTTAAAATCATAAACTCCAAAATCCAAAACTAAATTCAAATTTTAAAATTGTTGTTACCATACATTGGGTACTTAAAGTCTATCTCACGACTAGCCTTAATCAAAAGTTCTTTCTTGTTGTCAGCACAGGTAATTAACTATAGAGGCTTGCGCCTATAAGGAAACCAAAACTCAGGTCATAAAGCCCGCGTAAAATGAGGGAAAATCTCTTGGAAATGTCTTATCTAAAAACCTAGCCTGCCTTCTTAAAATTTACCCAAGAACCTAAATCCGTTAAAACTATTCCTGTCCAACAAAAGACAGCGTGGAGAGGTCGGGGAGCAAATTTTCGGAGCCCATAGAGAACTTCTTAAAATTGTAATAATTTTATTTCTAATCTAGAAATTACAAGTAAACTTGCTATGGATTCAATGAAGGATAAGGAAAAATCTAAAGATAAAATCAAAGAGTTTTGATCAATCTTATGCATCGCTTTGAATGATAATGACTAAGGTTAATCAAGTAATTAATAGCTTTAATCATGTCAGATAGATCTAAAATTCATTAGGGGAGCCTTCTAAGCTATCATATACATCACTTAATATTTTCTAAATCAATAGAAGGTCTACATATACCCTAATTGAATTTTCAAAGCTAAAGATAATTAAATGACCTAGAACTATGAAAAATAATTGCAATATATCCTTCACTCTAAAACACAACAACAACAACATCAAGCATTTATCCCACTATGTGGGATCGGCTACATGAATCATTTTTCTCCATTGTGTCCTATTAAGAGTCAAATTCTCATTTAGATCTAATAAGGAAAAGTCATTTCTAATATTTTCTAACCAAGTATTTTTAGGTTTATCTCTACCTTTCTTAACATAGGTCAAATCTAATACATCTACTCTCGTAACTAGGTCATCGGAAGGCCGCCGGTTTATGTGACCAAACCATCTAAGGCGACTCTCTCTAATCTTATCTTCCACTGGAGCTACTCCAACCTTTCACGTATATGCTCGTTTCATATCCTGTCTCTAAGAGTAAAATCACTCATCCACCTGAGCTTCCTCATCTCTGCATCACTTAACTTCATATTATACTTCTCTTTTAATGGCCAACAATCTTCGCCATAAAGCATTACAGGTCTAACCACCATCTTATAGAATTTTCTCTTAAGTTTGAGAGATACTTTTCTATCACACAACAAGCCCGATGCACTCCTCCATTTCAACCATCCAAATTGAATTCTACTAATAATATCCCCATCTATCTCATCATCACTATGAACAATAGACCCAAGATATCTAAAATGTATACTCTTATTAATGACTTGACCACTTTTGGTACTTTTCTATCACCCAATAAATCTATTACTACTAAAATTACACTCCATATATTTGATTTTAAATCTACTCAAATGAAAACCTTTAGACTCTAAGGTTGACCTCTTTAATTCAAGTTTACCTTCAACTCCCTTTTAGTCTTAACAAGAAGAATATAACCAACAAAAAACATACACCAGAGAACATCCTCTTGCAAATCCCTTGTAAGAATATCCTTCACTCTAAATGGCATAAAATTTTAGGCATGAATTTCTCTTATTTTCAAGATCAAAGGAAAATTTTATCGAAAAAAGAAAACTTTTCCAAGATCCTTAATAAATCATCAAAAGCTTTGTATGAACTTTAGAAAAAATATAGAAAATCAATTTAAAGTCAAATAAATTTTAAATTTTCATGGATGATATTGAGGTGATCACAAACCTCTGAATTTAAGTTCATGGGAATTTTTAAGATCATTTTTTTGATAATTTTGCAAACCTGAATTTTAGGCTAGCTTTAGGCTAGTATTGAATATAGGAAAATTCAATAATAGGAAACTTCAATAATGCAATAAAATTCAATAAAACTCCTAAGAAAGTAGAACTCTATAGTTGTAATTTAGGAGAGAATTTTCACCAAAAGTTGAGCTAAAACTCAAATTCTAAAAAAGCATTTTAGATCATCTATATTTTGAACGACTAAAATAATCCAAAACATCCAAAAAATGATCCTTATGAACCGAAAACCATTAAAATGATATAAATAAGGCCTTTGTCAACATTATATAGCATCATACAAATTCAATTGTGGTATGATCTTTTTAGAATGTGAGCGATAGTGCAAAACTTAAACATCTATTTTTGGATGAACGCTAAAGATTCTGTGAGTTATCACATGATAAATTTGTTGTTGGGAAGTAATATTTGAAAACTTTAATAGGATTTCTCATTTATGAAGTCTTCTTCATGGGGGTCACATGCACCAACTAGCATGAATGGATTAAAAGTAAATTCGGGGATGGAACTACACAAAAAAAGGTGCAAGCATTGATGTTACCTACAAAGTGAGGAACATTACTGGCAAATGACGAAATTGTACCTCGAGATATACACTACAGGAAAATCACGCATTACCATCAGATTTTTTGACGGAAAATTGTTAATTTTTCGGAATATCTAAAAGATTTCTGGCAGATTTCCGATTGAATAAATTTCAACGATAAAACGATCGTCGGAAAAAAATTTCGTCGAACAAAAACCGCCAAAAAATTTTGTTTGACGAAATTTTGTTGCAAAAAAATTTTTTCGGCAGCAGTCAGGAGAAAAAGGCCGCAAGAGTAATTAAAAATTTAATTAAAAAAAATACACCCCAGCTGCTCGCCAGCGAAAGCTACCCCGCCTGCCTTTCCACGCAACCGCTCCTGCCCGTCCGCCCTGCTTGACATCCTACCCACCCGTCCGTGTTGCTCTCCAGCATGCCCGTCCGCGCAGATATTCGAACACAAGGCCTATTCGGTTTCAGGGTATCAGCTACTCTACTGTCATGTAAAATGTGTTAAACAATTAACTATTTTCTACTTAACTAAACTAATTCCAAAATAAAAATTTAACAAAAATTAAAATAATAAATAATTAAAATAATTTATTAATATTAATATTAAATTTGTTAATAAAATAATAAGTTAAAATTATTAATAAATAAGTTAAAGTTATTAATAATATTATTAATATTAAAGTTATTAATAATATTATTAATATTAAAGTTATTAATATAATAATAAGTTAAAGTTACTGATATTAATATTACTATTAAAGTTATTAATAAAATAATAAGTTAAAGTTATTAATAAATAATTATTACTTAAACAACTTAATTTTAATTATTTAAAGTTATATTAAATTTATTAAATTAATAAGTAATTAAAATAGGCTTTAAAATTATTAATTAATGAAATTACGAATATATATATTTTTTCAAAAATTATTGAAATCCGTCGAAAAATCTGAAGGAAAATTCGTCGAAAACAAATTCGCTGGAAATCCGCTGGAAAATCTTCATAAAAATCAGTTGGAAATATTTCATCTGTATCCGTCAGAAATCCGCTGGAAAATAGTCCACCGGAAATTCCGCCGATAATAGGCGATTTTCTTGTAGTGGTAGGACATGCCATTCACTAGTTGAGAGGTGGACAAGGCTCACAAAAGAGAAGATCTTTTGTGATTGCGCCATGTGTTGAACTTGCAATTTTTGAGAGTCGAAGAAAAAATACTATCAATAATCACATTCTTCCCACAATCAAGTGGGATAAAAGTTCTTACTTTGTGATTCATTCATGTGTTGAATGCATGATCTTCGAGGATTAGAGACAAAGTACCATCAAAACCCACATCTACCCCAATCATGAGGGAACGAAGGCTTGACTGCATTGTTCTTGGATCGCGGATTGATTCCTCATCTGGCAAGAGATTAAGTGTGATATTTAAATGTTTCACATGATTCATCTATTCTCTATGGATGAAGCGTTCGAACATGAGTTTGTTGATGTCATTATACATGAATGATTGTCGACATTTATCAAGTCCTTGTGATGTAACACCATGACAAAGGTCACAAAATAAAGCTCTACGTCAAGATTTAAGTCATTCATCATGCACAACACTCCATGCAAGCTCATGGACAACCCATAATTTTTATAAAATCATTGGATAATAATTAAGAAGCTTAATTTAAGATCCCTTAATAGACATGTGGACCATACCAATGGAGGAAAAAATATTTAGAATTTGCTTGATTTCAAGATCACTCTACTTGCATATTCATCCAATCCAAAATTTTCAAGCATATAGAACCTTTAAATTCTATTTTATTTCTCTTATTTTCTTCTCTTTTGTATTAGGATAAATCATCAATCCAAGTAAAAGTGATTTATTGGCTCCTTAAAGCTTTACAAAGTTATCAAAGCTTGAAAAAGGCCTATAAATAAAAACCTTGCTTTATACTTTTTTATTTATTAGATAAAAATTATTTTTACTTATATAAATTTTGTGCGGAAAGATTTAGTGGTTGCTCTACACTTTGGTAAAGTATGATAGTTAATCCCCTAAGAGGTTTAATGAGTCCTCAACCTCAACCCTAAAACCCATCTAACCTCTTCAAAATTCCCTCAAATATTCTTTCACATCCCTCATAATCTTCCAAGGCCTGAACTCCCTAATAACCCTCATATATCATAGTCAAATTCCCAATATATAGAGATAATTTCCTAGTTTGAGCACCAGTTTAAAAAATATTATAACTCAAACACTGATCCAAACTCATAAAAATACCAGTTAGATCCCTAAAATCTCAAACCTTGGACGATGCAAACAAAGGATGCAGTGTAAGATATGATACACTAAGTCCTCCAAATTTTTCTTCAACGAAAACTTTGTCCTTTAATAGACTAAAAATTTTAATAACAAATCTATCTAAAACTTGAATTCTAGTTTTATCACCACCCAAATAACCCTTCTATCACCATCATAAAGGGACATCAATTAAATTATTGCCTTCACACTAAAGATCATGTAGACCCTACATCATGTTATATGAAAAAATCAAAATATTATAGTGCAAATCAATCTAGGTTGCCTTCACCCTTCTTAATATCACACATACCTAACCAAGTGAACAACAGTGACACAAAATTGTTACATTGAAAACCAAAAGGGAAAACCCAAATGGTCATTCCCAATTAAGTAACTTCCACTTTTTTTTTTTTTAAGTTACAAACTATGGCCCTTCCCCAAAGTACATAAAGCATCAATGAAATGTAAAATAAAATGTTGTGGTATTGTTGACAGTGGCTACATATGATGGTGTTCGATTGTGTGCTCAAAAGCAGATTACAACATAATTCTTGATAGAGATCATTACAACATTAGTAAAGCTAAAGCATAGACCTATTCATATGATGCAAACAAAGGATGTAGTGTAAGATATGATACACTGATTGCAGCTCACTGGAGTTCTCAGAGAATATAGGCATCCTTCCCTACTTGGAAAATCTCCATGAATGAAACGAATAAGGGGCTATTTATAATTTTTAAAGTTTCAACAGCAGATTGGCGCAGTCAGACAGCTCCAGCATGTTCTCATCAAGGCAGAATAAGGAAGCTGGTTTGGTAGTCCCCCTACTACCGTCCATGATGGCATTTTGATAGTTATCAAAATGAGCCAAAGCAACGCATGATAATGAGGTCCAATCAGTCATGGTCGTCCCGCAGCAAAAACAAACTAGTTAAGCTAGTTTAAGACCTTTCAGACATCCACATTGGATCATATTTATGCCAGCTAATTCAATGCAATAAAATTATTCTTCCAAGTAAATCAAATACCACTTCAATCCTCCTGAATTCCGTCGCGATTGGCACTTTGCGTAAAAAATTGTGCTTAATAAGAAATAGCGTTTTATGAACCCAACATGAATCAATTACAAAGTAGAAATTTCTCAGATAATTACACCATAAATATTGTATGGAAGTGGTATTCTATGAGAAATAGTGCAAAATACTAACTGAATTTTTTCTTTAATAAACACTGCAAGAACACCAAACCTGACGCATTGCCCATGTGCTTGGTATTTCTGAACCCAACAGCTACTGCGACACAAAGGATCATCAGCATCCAGTTGATTTCTGGTATATAGATCTGGCCATGTATCTTGTCAGAAGTGTGAACAACCTTTACCCTTGGGAAGCAACCAAGTGACTGACTTTGGTTTATGATCGAGAATGTTCCACTGATGATTGCTTGGCTTCCCACCACGGATGCTAATATTGCTACCATAAGAACAGCCCACCTTACACTTTCTGCAAGCACAAAAGTTAAAATTAGAAAAACAAAAATAAGGGAAAAAGGAAGGTTTCAGTAGTATCTAAAACTATGTTTGTTTGAGTTAAGACGGTCATACCAAATCAGATGAAAAGGGAAAACATGGGACGAATAACATTACATACAATTAAAAAAAAGAGAACTATTTATATGTTAGTCTTTGGTTATGAATATGAGATAGGTAACAGAAACTTCGATTTAAAAAGTTGGATAATCAAAGTTAATTAAAGTAAATTAAGAGTCTATTACTTTTTCTAAAGAAGAGACCAAAGAATTGAATGTGTCATTACAACTACTAATCAAATGGGATGATACAAGAAGAAAACATATTCAAGGATAGTAGTGGTACTCATTGATCTAAGATCATCCCAACAACACACCACAGTTGTAATATGATATCAAGCTGGTCAAGAATTATTGTACTACATTTTAAGCTTCTAAATATTGGTCGTTTTCAAGTATCCATATCTATCAATAAATTTCATTTAGAATTGGATGGTTCACACTCAGGGTTAGATCCTATGCATGAAGAAAATAAGAGCCCTCATCATAATGAGAATGTTAAAGACCAAAAATTGTAACCTAAGCATCAAAATATGGGAATTTCTTCATTGTGATTTATTTGAAGAGGTCTACATGAATCTTCCTCCATGATATGGAGGTAAGGAGGAGCTTAATAACACAAACAAAAAAATGGTATGTCATCTCTAAAAATTCATTTCTGGAATTCAATAGGCCTTGCATCAAAAAATTTCCTCATTCCTTTAATTTTGTTTTATTCCATCAAAATCTGACTATTCTCTCTCTACAAGAGGAAGTAATTCTAACTTTATTGTCTTATTAGTTTATGTTGATGACATCATAATCACGTCTAAATATTTCCCTCATTACTTCACGGAAAAATTTCCTTGCATACACAATATAAACTCAAAGATTTTGACACAAAATATTTTCTCGAACTCAAGATAGCATGATCCACATCCGGTATAGCATTATCCCAATGCAATTATACTCTACACTTGCTCGAAGGCACTGGATGTCTTAGGACCAAACTAGTGTTCACACCTACAGACCCCAAAACCTTTTTCAATGTTTCTAACGGTGACCCATTGACTGATGCTTCTCAATACAGAAGGCTTGTGGGTAGACTTATCTACCTTACTACGTCTCAACCAGATATCAGATTTGTAGTCCACAAGCTAAGCCAATACTAGCTCACCCAAGAACACCACACATGGCCACCGCTCATCTCATTCTCAGATATCTCAAATCCATGCCTAGGCAAGGTATTTTTTCCCCACTACCATTCTTCAACTAAAAGCATTTTATGATGCAGATTGAGTTTCATGCCCGAACACAAGACGCTCTACCATTGGATTTTGCATCTTCTTGGGTGATTCCCTCATTTCATGAAAAGCAAAGAAACAACACACTATATCTCGATCCTCAGCCAAGGCCGAATATCACGCATTAGCTACCACCGTCATTGAACTCACATGGTTGAATCAATTACCAGTTGATTTTGATATCCAACCATCCACTCTTACCTTGCTATTTGTGATAATCAAACCATCATCCAAATTTTCAGGAATACTACCTTCTACAAACAAACAAACAAACAATATAGAGATCGATTGTCATTTTGTTCATGACTAGATTGTTGATGGATCTGTAAAGCTTTTACCTATCAAATCTATACATCAACGAGCTGACATGTTCCCTAAAGCATTGTCTCTCACCGTAGTATCAGCATTATTATCCATGATGATCGTCAAGAACAGATATAGTGCATCTTGAGGGAGAATATTAAAATAATTACTCATAATAGTTTTTTTACTTAACTTTTCTTCTATTTTTCTTTATTTCATTTCCTACTCATACCTATATACATATAGGAACTAATGTAACAAATGACATGAGAAAATAAAATTAAAAAGCCCTTTCCACTATACACCTTCTTCTTGCTTGCAAAAATATTAATATAAGTACTTATAATAGTTTCTATACTTAGCTTTCCTTCTATTTTCTTTATTTCCTTTCCTACTCATATAAATGATGCAAGTAAAAAAATTAAAAATCCCTTTCCACTGTACACTTTCCTCTTTCTAAAAAAAAATATTATCAGAGCTGAAAGCTGATTCTTGATTGAGAGCTCGGGATAAAGAATAAAAAAATATTATGAGTAATTATATAAAAATTGGCCATAAGTATATATCCCATAAGAACTAAATCCTTTTGATAGGATAGTCATGATTGGGATATTAAATCAAGAAAATAAAACTTGAATGTGGTTTTCAAACTATTAAGATAATAGCAAAAGAAGATTAGAAAATCTAAATCAAAGTAAATCAATCAAAAATATCAAATGTCATGACCAACCATTCCAATGAAAGTGTTATTT
The DNA here is from genome assembly GCA_016618105.1 of Dendrobium huoshanense. Classification (NCBI taxonomy): domain Eukaryota; kingdom Viridiplantae; phylum Streptophyta; class Magnoliopsida; order Asparagales; family Orchidaceae; genus Dendrobium; species Dendrobium huoshanense. The sequence goes on along the minus strand of CM028352.1, from coordinate 35,252,691 downwards.
ACAACCCTAACACGAGACACTCTATCACTGGATTTTGCATCTTCTTGGAAAATTCTTTTATTTCATGGACGGCAAAGAAACAACACACTATATCCCAATCATCATCCACGTTGAATATCATGCATTAGCTACCACCGTCAATTAACTCACATGGTTGACTCAATTACTTACTCATTTCGGTATCTAACCATCCGCTCATACATTGATATTTATGATAATCAAGCCGTCATCCGCATTGTTATGAATCTTATCTTCCACAAACAAACAAAACATATAGAGATTGATCGTTATTTTGTTCGCGGCAAGGTTGATGATGGATCTGTCGAAGCTTTTACCTATCAAATCTATACATTAGTTGGCTAACATTTTCACTAAAGCATTGCCTCTCACCGCATTATCAGCATTATTATCCAAGATGACCGTCAAGAACATATACAATGCATCTTGAGGGGGAGCATTAAAATAATTACTCATTATAATTATATTGTTGACCCGTAAGCTGAGACAAAAAAAAAAAGAAAAAAAATTCAAAATCAAATCCTTACCTACTCACTGCCAACCCACGTCGCTCCCCACGTCGAGCCGCTCGTCGCACGTCGAGGCCATACCTCGCGTCATTTCTCCCCACGACTGCCGCACGACTCGTTTTGAGTCGTTAAAAGGCTTGAGGCAACGAGGCCTTCGGCCTCCTCTCTTCACCACGAAAATCCTCCCGCGAACGCTCCTCTCCTCCCGAGCCCGCTCTCCCCCTGCGCTCTCGCTCTCTCCTTCCAGCCGGAATGGAAGTTACGACATTAGGATCGGAGACAAGAACGGGAGTTCGCTCTCTGTGAAGATAACTTTCTCCCTTCCTGCGCCTCTTCGGCCGAATCCCGTGAGAGAGAGAGAGAGAGAAGAGAGCTCCCTACCCGATTTCCTCTTCTCCACCTTGCCCGACCACAGCCCCAAGCCGAACTCCCCCCTCCTGTCGGATCCAGCTCCCGCGACCAAGGCCGAGCCCGATCTCCCCTCTGCCCGGCTCTGCTCCTCCGGCTGCTCTCCCCTCTCCGATCGGAAGAAACAACAGGGAGCACGCTTGCTATGTAGGTAACTTTCTCCCTTGAACGCGCTTCTTCAGCCAAATCCCATTAATCCGTCAAACCAAAAAAAAAATTGTTTATATTAACTTTAATTAATTGTAATTAATTTTAATTAATTATATTAATTATAATTTAATTATTTTTAATTATAATCAATTAAAAATGACTTTTAATTATAATTAGTTATAATTAATTGAATTTAATTATTATTAATTATAATTAATTAAGATTAATAAAAAAGGGGGGTTTCGCAAATGCTTCTCCTGCCTCGACATCCTCTTGCCTCGATCCTCGGTCCACGAGCCTTCTCCCGCCTCGGTCCCCGAGCCTTCATCGACGACCGCCGGTCCACCGGCCCCGAAGGTATAATTTCTAAACTCAGGCTTTCGTCCTCGGTGTGTGCGACAGACCGGTAGACCACCTAAGCACGCCTTTGTTGAGCGTGGTAGGAGGAAATCCTGTCTGACGCCTACGACGAGGCGGACAGTCGCCTCCCTTCTCGCTCTCTTACCTCGGCATGCGTGTCGAGTCGGTGGTCTACCTATGCACGCCTTTATTGAGCGTGGTGGGAAGGGCAACTGGCGCGACACCTACGACAAGGTAAGCGAGCGACCCTCGCCCTCCTGCTTCGACATGCGCGTCGGACCGACAAAAAATTTGGACCAAATGAGAAAGAGCAGTTATCTTTTGGAACATGAACAATAGACTTGTGGACCGTCGAACTTGATTGAACACGAGCAGAGGACCTGAACAAAACATAAATGATTTCTAAAGATCAAATCCAAATGAAATAAAATCATATTGAAACCCAAAATCAAGTCAATTCGAACATATAATTGAACTTTCAAGGACTCCAGAAGACTTTGAACAAACACTTGAACTTGTTCTTGGAACTCGAACTGTGCAACATCAGGGGACCCGAACATAGAACTCAAAGTCAAGTGAACTCTAACATGAATTGAACAAGGTTTCAGAAGACTTGGACTCAAATGAGAACTTTATTAAAATAGAATCTGAACTCAAGTGAAATACAGCGGAAGCTTGTGAACATTGAATTTGAGTTGGGCAGTATCAAGTGGAGCTTGAATACAACGAACTCCTACAATAGTTCCTCCGAGGTCAAATGCACCACACTTTCAAGGACAACGAGGGAGACTCAAGCATGAGTTGAACTTTGAACTCAGGTCCGATGGAATACATAGAATTGGGACTTTGGATGAATGAACCAATCAGAGTCTAAATGCACAGTTCTCTAAATTAACAACAAGTTACAAGCGGGGGATGAAATCCTGATGCACATAAAAAATGTGTGAATTCTTACAACAATCTCTACAAAATGCCTGTTGATTGAGATGGCAATACTGGAGACCAGCAATCAAAAACCCACCTCTACAAATAAGTACAATCAACAATACCCACCTGATATTGGTGAAAGGGTGGGTATGATACAAGGACAATGGCTTTCCTACGAATACTTCTAGGAGGTTGTAGCGGACACAACGGGTCCCTGCAAATGAGTACAAATCACTTGTGGATAACAACAGTGGATACATCGTAAGTACAACGAACCACTGTGGGCACAGGTACAGGCATCACCTACGACAGTGGTGATCAAAGTGCTGTCAGTACACCGGGTACAAAGGCAACCCGATGTACGAAAAAGGACACCCCCTGGCAGAAGAGAGGACATGTTTGAACAAATTAGAACCAAAGTTCCTGGTGTTCCAAACTCTCTTCTTAGTGATATACTCGGGAAGAAAATAGTTCTGGTGCCCACAAACACCGGGAATAACAAATCCATTACACTGAACATCTTAAAAAGAGTTCTCTACAAAACAACAAAACTTCAAAATCCAGAAAGTCCTCCCCCGGTGAATGAGAAAGGGGGAGTCAACATCAAAATGCAACGCCACCGGATTCGCAACACTCGTATTAGCGGACAGAAGGCGTGTATAAGCTCTCAAATGAAAAGTTGTGTGCATCCAGATGATAGTTATTTACACAACTACAAATACTTCAAAGTACTCATGCACCTACACTATAGTTTGTATACATATATGTACACAATGGGGTACGTCTAAATCAATATAAAAATCACCCGCATGGGCCCCGACGAGCGTGTTATTGGTACACACGTGACGCCTAGGGGTGCTGCGCAGGTTGATAAGTGAATTCAGGTTCAAACCCGATCCATCTATATGGATCAATAGAGGTCGACAGGGTTCGAACCTTCAAATAAATACATGATTGTGGGGATCAATGTATTTGTTTCAATACATTCATATTAGGCCTTCAAGGCCTATAGTCAAAAGAATTCACTAAATCAAAGGCATGAAGCCTATGAAACCAGATCCTCAGTCAATAGCTTGTCTTAGTTGACAAGATTCAATCAAATGGAAATGACCCCAAATACCCCGATGATGGCCGTGTTGAACGCTAATCTCAATCGGAGTGGTTCACAAATACTTTTAAATATCTCCCAAAAGTCCATTCAAAATCCAAGCTCTACCCAAAAATCCAAAATTCTACAAATCCTAAATTCCAAGATATTTAAATTTGAAATAAATCCATCAATCACTTAAAGTCCATCCACCCTCCGCAACAGTCTGCCAGGGTGGACAAATTCAAATAAACTTTACCTCACAAAGAGTCAAATGCCTAGTCGAAAATATCACTATGATCTATTCTCAAACAATCTCCTGCCAGTAAGGACGTGGTACGTGTCCTCTAACCGACGGTTTGCCGCCAAATGGCACCGCAAGATAAACGGTTACGACGACCCGGGGCCCTCTGAACCGAGTGGTTTTGCCGTCAAATGGCACCACGAAATACCGGTTATGGCCAGAGCCAATACGTTCCTTATTGGCATCAAATCCTTGAGATATGAATCAATAGGATATGATCGATAGGGCACAAAGCCCTCTGTCAGCTAAGGTGGATTCAAATTTGTCCCCTTAGACAAACATCCAACCCAGGTCTACAAGGTCCCCTTGGACGAAGCAACCCATGGCTGCCGACAAGGATTCTTCTGTCAGGTTGGGTTGACAACCTCCTCTGACTAAGTAGACCAGGGACCACGATGGCCCAGGACGACGGAACCATGGGATCTTGATCGGGACTATCATCCATTCCCCCACCATCCGCTTTAAGTACAAGATGGTGCAATTTCTTTTTTTTAAATATCAAACTCTCCAAATTCTCGATACCAATACTCATTGCTGCTACTATATGCCAGATAACACGTATCTTTACGTATCTGATCGACGACTAGCCTTAATCGAAAGTTCTCTCTCGTGATCGGGAGAGGTAATTAACTATAGGGGCTTGCGCCTATAGGAAATCAGAACTCAGATCATAAAGTCCTCGCAAAATGAGGGCAAAATCTCTGGGTAGTGTCTTATCTACAAACCCATCTGCATTCCAAAATTTACCCCTGAACTTATCCGTTAAAACTCCCTCGCCGAATATATAAAAAGAAATCGCGCGGCGGGGAGGCCGGGGCCGAATTTTTGCAGCCCACATATATGTATGTATGTATGTATATATATATATATACTACTGTAACAAACAACATAAGTACAACAACTACAACATTAAGCTTTTATCCCACTACGTGGGGTCGGCTACATGAATCCTTTTTCTCCATTGTGTCCTATTAAAAGTCAAATTCTCATTTAAATCTAATAAAAGAAAGATCATTCCTAATATTTTCTATTCAAATCTTTTTAGGTCTGCCCCTACATTTTTTTAACACAAGTCAAATCTAACATATCTACTCTCCTAACCGAGTCATCGGAAGGCCGCATTTTTATGTGACCAAACCATCTAAGGCGACTCTCTCTAATTTTATCTTCTACTGGAGCTACTCCAACCTTTTCACGTACATGCTCATTTTGTATCCTATCTCTAAGGGTAAAGCCACTCATCCACCTGAGCATCCTCATCTCTGCCACACTTAACTTAGTATTATGCTTCTCTTTTAATGGCCAACATTCGGCACCATAAAGCATTGCAGGCCTCACTACCATCTAATAGAATGTTTCCTTAAATTTGTGTGGTACATTCTTATCACATAACAAGCCCGATGCATTCCTCCACTTCAAACATCAAACTTGAATTTTGCTGATAATATCCCCATCTATTTCACCATCACTCGGAACAATAGATCCAAGATATATAAAACGTGTACTCTTATTAATGACTTGATCGCCCAAATTCACAATCCCCTCACTAGGTCTATTACTACTAAAATTACACTCCATATATTCCATTTTAGATCTAATCAAGCGAAAACCTTTAGACTCTAAGGTTGACCTCCATAATTCAAGTTTACCTTCAAATCCCTCTCTAATCTTATCAACAAGAAGAATATCATCAGCAAAAAGCATACACCAAGGTACATCCTCTTACAAATGTCTAGTGAGAACATCCATGACTAAAGCAAAAAGATATGGGCTTAAGGCTGATCCTTGATGTAACCCAACCGAAATAGGGAAATACTTGGTCAAACCACCTTGTGTTTGAGCACAAGTAATAGATCTAGCATACATATCTTTAATGATTTGAATATAAGCATTATTGACTCCTTGTTTTTCAAGAACTCTCCATAGCACTTCTCTTGGAACTTTATCATATGCTTTTTCTAAATCAATAAATATCATATGTAGATCCTTCTTATTTTCTCTATATTTCTCCATCAAACCTCTTAATAAATGTATGGCTTCCATAATCGACCTACTCGATATGAATCCAAATTGATTTTGAGAAACATTAGTATCATGCCGCAACCTATGCTCCATAACTCGCTCCCATAGTTTTAAAGTATTACACATTAACTTAATACCTCTATAATTCGTACAATCTTGTGCATCACCTTTATTCTTAAAAATAAGAATTAACACACTCATTCTCCACTCATCTGGCATCTCTTTAGTCTTCAAAATAGTATTAAAAAGTTTAGTAAGCCAAGAAATCCCTTCATCTCTTAAGCATTTCCACACCTCTATTGGAATATCATCAAGCCAACAGCTTTTCCACCCTTCATTTTCTTTAAAGCCTCTCTAACTTCAGTTTTACTAATACGCCGATAAAAACATAAATCTTTATTTTCATTTAGGATGCTAAGATCACTACAGTCAATCTTATTTTCACAATCTTCATTAAAAAGTTTAGCAAAATATCTCATCCACCTTTATTGAATATCATCTTGTAAGAAAAATATTTTTTGATCTTCATCCTTAATACACTTCACTTGAACTAAATCCTTACTACTCCTATTTCTTTGTTTGTCTAACTTATACATATATCTTTCTCCCTCCTTAGTATCTAATTTATTATATAAATCACCAAAAGCTAAGGTCTTTGCATCGCATATTACTTTCTTAGATTCCTTACGAGCCTCTTTATATCTTTCCCAATTATCAGAATTTTTAAAATTAAACCAATTTTTATAACAAATGTTTTTATTCTTAATATTTTCTTGCACATTTGGATTCCACCACCAACTATTTTTACTATTAAGAGCTTTTCCCTTTGATACTCCAAGCACATCTTTTGCAATATGCTTAACATCACTAGCCACTTTTTCCCACATAACATTAGCATCCTCATGCACAGACAAAATCTTAAGATCTAAAATCTTACTCTCAAAAATATTTTTGTTAATATTCTTTAAATGCCCCCATCTAATCCTATAAAAATATTTTACTTTATTTTTTATTTTATGCCCCTTTATCTTAAAGTCCAAAACTAATAATTGATGTTGGGTACATAAATTTTCACTCGGAATAACTTTCAATCTTTACAATCTAAACGATTTAATTTTCTAATAAAAAAATAGTCAATCTGGGTTGTACTATATCCATTTTTATAAGTGATGAGATGCTCATTCCTTTTCTTAAATAAGATATTAGCAATTGAAAAATCATAACCTAAAAAAAAATCTAATATGGTCTTACCACCTTCATTCGTCGTTCCAAATCCATGACCATCATGAATGCTTTTAAAATCATCTACCTCTCTACTAACATGTCCATTTAAATCTCCTCCAATAAAAACGCTTTCTTCAAGAGGTATCTTTTGTATTAATTCTTCTAAGTCATTCCAAAAATTTAATTTAGAACTCATATACAAACCTACTTGAGGAGCATAAGCACTTATAATATTAACAATCTTATCATCAACAACAATCTTTAAAGCTATAATCCTATCTCCAATCCTATTAATTTTTATAACATTATCCTTTAAACTCTTATCTATAATAACACCTACACTATTTCTAGTACGACTCTTACCCGAATATCAAAGTTTAAATCATAAACTATCAATTTCCTTAGCCTTCTCTCAAACCCACTTAGTTTCCTGAATGCACAAAATATTTAACTTCTTATGACTCATAATATCTATTAATTCCATTAATTTTCTTGTAAGGGAACCTATATTCCAAGTTCCTATCCTAATTTTAGTTTCATAGGCTAGCTTCTTTGCCCACATCCGTCCCTGATGTGGGAACCCTTGCCTATTTAACACTGCACCCGGGCGCCGGTGCAGCGTCCCTTTCACACTTGTCACTGTATACAGGCCAAACAGCGTGTCGCTTCCAGGGGACGCCCTAGCATTAACACAATTTCTTAAAGGATTCATGTCATTATTGTTCGACAAGTTTTATGCTGGCTGTCGACTACCTAACGCAACCGTCCACTTTTCTCATCCATGACTTGAGACCTGGCAACGCCATCCACATTACAACATAAGTAAATAAAAGAAAAAGCCCTTTCCATTGTACACTTTCAAGAATTCTAAGTAAACTAAAATGATTAGATATGAATTTTAGTATTATGGTGATTTAGTTATGTTGGGGCTTATGGCTCCGCTTGAAAGCTACCCGCATATTTGGATTTAAGTCGGGCTTACGGCTCCACTTGGGAGTTGCTAATATGTTTGATTTAGAATATGGACTTATGGCTTCCATTAGAAGTTGCTTGTATGTTTGATTTGAAGTTTTCTTTGGAGTAGGTCACCTCTCTCAGATGTTTTTCAAACAACAGGGCTTACTGCTTCCATTGAAAGTAGCCTGGGATTTGCTTTGGGATAGGAATTATTGTTGTCATTAAAAGTTTCTTGTGGTTTAGCTTTTAGAGTTTTGCGCCACTAGGTAGTTTCTCTAATAGCTTGATTAAAGGCGGGTCTTACTACTTCACTTGGAAGTAGCCCATTGATTTAACTTTAGATTGTGGGGTTTAAGATTTATAATTTATCATCATATACTAAAACAAATGATGGGAGGAATGAAGATGAGCCCGCACAAAATCCCATGGTTCTATCATCTCAAGCTATCTTGATCATTGGTCTACTTAGTCAGAGGAGGTAGTCAACCCAACCTAATAGAAGGAACCTTGTCAATAGCCATGTGTTGTTTCATCCAATGGTACCTTGCAGACTTGGAGAGATGTTTGTCTAAGGGATACATTTGAGTCCACCTTAGCTGACAAAAAGGCATTTGTTTCTATTGACTACATTCTATGATTCATTACTCAAAGACTTGAAACCATATGAAACATACGGGCTTTGGCCGTGATTGTAATATAGTTTTGTCATTTTGCAGTAAAACCACCCATTCAGATGGCACGTGCCATTTTAGTGATAACCCGACATGACATTCACTCTTTGTGAGCTGAAGTTAATTTCAAATTTATCATCCCCGATAAACAATTGCGGAAGGTGGATCTATTTTAGTTTAAAGTTTTTTTTATGATTAAAGTTTCATTTAAAAGCTTAGAATTGACCATTCCGATTGAGATTCACTTTCAACACGACTATTATCAGGGTGATGTTAAAGTCACTTTTAAAATATTTATATTTTTATAGGAAATTAGGAGGCATTTTAAAATTTTGGAATCCCCTATAAATGCATTCATTTAAATCTGTATTTTCATTGCTTTTTCAATTATGCAAGTTAATTTTAAATTTCTAAACCCATTAATCATTCAGACTAAAATCCAACAGCCTCTCCCGACATCCCCTCCCCGCGAAGGGAGGAAGGAGGGCACTTGCCCTTTCAAATCCGTCCTGCCAGATAGGATTTGATGGCCGAGGGGTTCAGAACGTTAATTGATCCAGGCATAAGTCTTCGAGCTTCAATTGTGTGGTCATGGTACCTATTAATTTAATTTAAAATTGTTATATTTTATTTCCCGAAAATTCAGCATCTTCTAACGTCTCCTCCCCGCGAGCGGAGGTTTGGAGAGTGATGTGCCAATTCAGGCTGAACCGGCCCAACCGACTCAAGGGTCGGTTCGGCATTACTACAGGAGGCAGAATCCATCTGGCTTGGCCTGCCCATAGGGTGGGCCCCACTCTTCCATTGGATTTGAAAATTAAATAGTGGGGGCGGCTAGAGCTTGGGATGGAAAATATATTAGGAAAGATTTTGTATTAAAGAGGATGAGAGGGATTAGGGAGTTTTCATGTTTTGTTTGATTGCAAATTAGAGTTTCTTGATGTTTGGGCTCTAGACTCTCTTGTCTAGAGATTTGGGAGAGACGATCTCCTCTCGAATTGAGGATCATTTGTATCTTGTTCTCATGTTTACTTGGATTTGTTTCTCTTATTGCAATCCACCGTTTTGGGGCTGATTTCGCCCAGTTTTTGCATTATTCTCATTGTTTTCACCAATTGGAGATAGGTTTGCTTGCGAACTAAAGTATTACCCATAGGGTTACTTGTGAACTCAAGTATTTCCTATCAAATTGATATCAGAGCAAGTCATGGGACCGTTCGTGAGCTGATTTTGGCAAATTTCAACGGCTGAATTTTGGTCAGGAAGAGACGAAGTTCCTGTTTTTGTAATCCAAATCCTGAATTTTTAGATTTACAAAAATTCAAATCGTGATGGCGGCCAAAAAAGTTGATGCTCTAGAGGAAAAGCTTGAAAGAGAAATGAATCAAATCAAAATGATGGTGGAGGAAAGGATTTCCTCCATGGAAGGATAAGTCACTGATCTCCGGGACATGATGAAGAAGATGTTAGAAATTCAAAACCAAACGCGGCTTCCGTGGCAAAAGGAGTAGAAGGAAAAAGTATGAATTCTGAAATTCGTAAGGAGGAAGATGAGGTGGAAATCCAGGAATGAGAAAGAAGAAGACCCCATCTGGAGCCTGTCCAGAGGGAAGAAAGAAGAGGTGGATATGGGGAACGCCAAGAGGGATTTTATGGTCACCAAGGTGCTGAATTTGAAGACAAAATGGGGGATTTGAAGGGGGTTTTGGCTATGGCAAAGCAATGGAATATCGGGAAATATGGGGTGGACCTAGCACTTGGAAGAGGGGAAACTGTGAAAGAATCAGTGGGAATAGTGGCGACCGGAAGGTGAGGAAGTTGAAGATGCCCATATTCGAAGGAGAAGATGCGTATGTGTGGATTTACAAGGTAGAACGATACTTCTCCGTCAATGGGCTGACCGAGGAGTATCTGATAGCAACGGAATTATGCTTGGAAGGAAAAGCCCTATCGTGGTATCAGTGGAGAGACCAAATGAAGCCTATCAGGAACTAGAGGGAGTTCAAGGACTGCATAATAGAACGTTTCAAAACCGACCGGGGAGGAAATTTCTATGAGCGGTTCTTTGCTCTAACACAAGAATGATCAGTAGCAGACTACCGGGAGTGATTTGAGCACCAAGCTAGTAGTGTGGAGCAACTCTCAAATACAGTATTGGAGAAAATTTTCATGAAGGGATGGAAGGCGGAGATCCGAGCAGCAGTGAAGGCTTTAATGCCCCATGACTTGGGGGAGACCATGAAGTTGGCCCAACTGGTGGAAAATCAGACGAATTTGGAGAGGGGAGCCAGAAGTAGCAGCACAGTGGAACTTACAGGATGACGACCACCCATCTAGCACCTAAAGGTCCTGCAACAGGAGGGAGTCGAGAGGCCACCAAGGAGAATACAGGAGGAGGAAGCGGAAGAAATTTCAAGTGACTGACAGAGAAAGAAATGCAGGAGAAGAGGGCTAAGGGGTTGTGCTTCAGGCGCAATGAAAAGTACATGCCAAGGCATCAATGCAAGGACCGAACTCTTCAGGTTCTCACTGTCTGTGATGACGAGGAAACTGAGGAGGGAGGTGAGGAGGAGACAAAGGAGGAGATGGAAGAGAGGCTACATTTGGATCTGGCTATGGTTTCCCTGAACTCAATGCTTGGATTTACTACGAATCATATCATGAAAGTGAAGGGGGAGATAGAGGATAGGGAGATGGTGGTGCTGATAGATAGTAGGGTTATTCACAATTTCATTTCCACCCAGGTCGTCAACCAATTGGGAGTGAGATTGGTGGATACCGGCTGTTACGGGGTGATGATGGGTACGGGGAAGAGGGAATTTGCAGAGTGCGACTGACGATCCAGGGGATTCAAGTGAGGGAAGATTTTCTTCCACTAGAGCTTGAGAGTAGATGTCATCTTGTGAATGAAATTGCTACAAACTTTGGGAGACACCAAAGTGAATTGAGGAGCACTCACGATGGAGTTGATGGTAGATGGAAAGAATGTGGTGATTGGAGATGCGGGGCTATCCAAATTCATGGTTTCTCTTAAAACGATGGTGAAGGATATACAGTTGGCTGGCAGAGGAGGATATTTGGTGGAGCTGCACAGCTGGAGGGAGCGAGATTGGAGGAGGGAGGGGACATACCCCTCTCCATTCAGCCGTTGATTCAGCAGTTCCAAGAGGTGTTTCAGCCACCTCAAGGATTGCAACTGTAGAGGGAGCAGGAGCATACCATCATGTTGAGAGAGAGAGTAGCATGCCATCGTGTTGAGGGAGGGAGTGCACCCATTAGTGTACGACCTTATCACTACCCTCAATTCCAGAAGAATGAAATCGAAAAGTAGATTAGAAGAGATGCTGGAGGCAGAAATCATCAAATCCAACATCAATCCCTTTTCTAGTCCAGTTCTATTGGTGAAAAAGAAGGATGGCAGATGATGTTTTTGCTTGGACTACAAAGCACTCAACAAGGAAATGATACCTCGCATGTTTCCTATACCGGTCATTGACGAGATATTAGATGAATTGAGTGGAACAATGATCTTCAGCAAGATAGACTTGAAATCAGATTACCATCAGATCCAGATGAATAAGAAGGATGTGCCCAAGACAGCCTTTAGAACTCATGAGGGACACTATGAGTTCCTGGTGATGCCTTTTAGCCTCACTAATGCTCCTGCTACTTTCCAAGCCCTTATGAATAAGGTTTTTAAACCTTATCTCGAAAAATTTGTATTGGTATTCTTTGATGACATCCTGATCTACAGCCGAACAAAGCAGCACTGGAGCATTTGAAAAGGGTGTTAGAGATGTTGCAGGAGCACCAGCTGAGGGCGGTTTGAAGAAATGTTGCTTCACACAAGGCAGTGTAAAGTACATTGGCCATGTTGTATCAAAAGAATGGATGGCAGCAAATCAGTCAAAAATTGAGGCAATACTAAAGTGGCCTGTGCCGAAAAATCTGAAGGAGCAGAGGAGATTTCTAGGACTAACACGTTACTACATAAGATTTGTAAAGGGGTATAGCACCATAGCATGGCCACTCACTAAACAGTTGAAGAATGACGGGTTCCTATGGGGGAGGCGGCCACCAATTGCGTAAATAAGCCTCGAGGGGATTTTTGTCCGTGAGGCAAGGCGTAAGCCTCGAGGCAGTCTGAGGCGTAAGCCTCACGGATGCAGAATTGCGTAAATGAGAATTTAAGGGTTTTAGCAGATAAATAATAGCAAGATTCTATCATACAATAAAAACATCTAAATGACAAGTGAAATTTGTGGAAATTAAGAAAATAGATGCAATAATAGCATGTTCCAAAATACAAAACCACAAAATTATAATCTATCAGAGCTCCCAAAGTATAATTAAGAAGGAACATATAAAATCCAATCATATCCCATCACTAAATTGGTCTTCAAGGGAATCTTCTTCTCCAATTATATCTATAAATATCATATCTTCATCATCTTCAATATGACTAACTTTTCTCTTCTCAGTTCAATAAGAATGATCATTAATTCATTATCATGTTAATTGCTCACTTGATATAAATATAGTGCAATGGAATATAAGAAGTTGTAGAATACATTTACTTGATTGTTATGCTGTTGAGCTAGTGGATGTGTTTGGTGTGATACTAGTTGATGTGCCCACTTGATCTACTTCGCCCCTTACGACATCCACACTTAGATCCTCTAGCTGTAAGTCTGATAATGGCAAATCTGTCTCATCATCTATGAACCACTCATTATCAGATGACACATCATCACACACTAATGGGTCCTCATCTTCCTTCAACCCCTTATTCCTCAACCTCACCCCTTATTCCTCAACCTCCTATCTCTCAACCTCTTGTTGTGCATAATATATACAAGAGAGTTCATTCTGAGTGTTGATAACCGATTTCTTCTCTTTGTTTGCACTTGACTATATGTACTCCAGTTTCGCTCACACCCAGAAGAAGAACAAGTGAGGCCCAAAACTCTTACAACAAAACTCTGTAACTCAGGGGTGGAATCACCAAATTTGATTCACCATTCAACTGTTTTCAAGAAGAAAAATGATAATCAGAACTTAATAAAGTGTCTTGCATTTACCAAAATAACTATACCTGGACCGTTTGACAATGTTGATTTTGCTGCATGCAGACTAAAAAAACCCTCTTTATTCCAAAATAGAACAAGTTGTAAATCTACAAGCTCCCTATCTGTCTGCTCCGGTATTAGTCGTTCCATGCAATAATACAAACCAAGCTTCACCTCTGGGTTTGAAGATTTCCTCTTTGAATATTGAAATTGAGGATTGAGATAATATGCCGCTGCATGTAGATGACGGTGTAACTGTACCTCCCACCGAGCATCAATGATATCCCAAATCTCTCTATAACATGCCTCTTCTCCTCCCAAGTTGTGTGCAATCAACTCCTTGGCCTCATCCATAGCATTTTAAATAAAACCCATGGTTGGTTTCTTCTCGGCATCCACTAAACGTAGAACTTGCACTAAGGGTCTCGTGCTCAATATGGCATAGGTCACAGTAGCCCAAAATTTATCATTTAGAATTATTTCCCCTCACTTTTCTTCTCCCATGCAGAGTTCAGTCATTCTGTTGATGTAAACATTGCTTCCAGAGATTGTTTCACATTCAACAAGCTCTGCAGTGTCAAATAAGATGTGGCAAACCTGTAGATTTGCAGTGCACAAATATAAGAACATACATTAAGAATTGATAATGATTTGCAATGCACAAATGTAAGAACATACCTAGTGGTTGCAGGGCGAATGATTTCCTTCTTTGAAAACTTTCTCATCAAGGCTAAGACCCATGAGTGGTTGTAGATGAACTTTGTGATCTTCTTCGCCCTAGAAAGAGCGCTCTTGTGCTGAGGTAAGTCACCAAGTTCCTCCAAAATGAGATCGATACAATGTGCTGCGCAGAGGGTCCAATATAGGTGTGTCCTCTTCTCCATCAACATCTGACCAGCTGCTTTGTATGCACTAGCATTGTCAGACACCACTTGAACAACCAATTGCTCCCCAATTTCCTCAATAACCCCATCTAGTAAATTGAAAATGAATGCAGTATTTTTAACCTTATCTGAAGCTTCAACTGATCATAAAAACACTGTGCCGTAGGGATTGTTGACAATGATGTTAATCAAGCTCATGCTCTTCATGCCAGACCATCTATCTAACATAATGGTAACACCAATCTCAATCCATATCCGTTTAATCTCATCAATGCTCAGCTCTGTGTTCTGCAGCTCCTTCAAAATCCATGTTCGCAACTCATACATGAATGGTGCCTTCAACCCTCTCTCATACAACCCTACAGACCGCAGCATATTGAAGTAGGCAGGCGATGTCGCAACATTAAATGGTATGTATTCTCAAAAAAGAACCTACCAATATCCATGCAAACCTGGCGTCGACCCTCTCTGGTACCAGCCGCTGGCATCATCTCTGCTTGTCCTCTATCCTCTCATGCATTAGTCATATACTGATCCATAGGACCCCATGCACCTCTATTATGTATATTGGAGGTAGAGCCCTTTCCACTCTCGCTCCCGAAGTAAGCACCATGTTTGACCCTTTCATCAAATTGCTCCTGTTGTAAGTGTTTTGCCGTGGTAGTTTTTTTCATGTAAGCAATAATTTCATCCTTCACCTTTTCCGGCACTTTTGCACAAGGTGCTACGTTCTTATGAGAGCATGATAAGTGTTCATTCATGCAGGTTACTCCGCCCTTCACTACTTTCTCGCAAAAATTGCATTACAAATACACATAAGTATTCTCACCGCCGACAATGTCAACTTGTACACTGTATTTACAAGAAGGGTCCCTCCGCAATGATGTAATAGACTTTTCTTTGCCCTTAACCATATTTTCTAAAGGAAAAAAGCAAATTAAAATAAAAATAATCAAAATTTTTGAAACCCTAGGTTTCCTATAAGTTGAAAAATCTTACCCTAAACTTCAAAAAAACTCTAACAACTAATCAAGGAAGTATGAAGAGGAGCGACCGGAATTAATGGACTCACCGGCGAGCGGCGGCGCCAGCGGGAAAATCGTCGGAGACGGAATCTGGCTGGAGCACTTACGGGATCGGGAGCAGCAAGTCACGGGAGCAACAGGTCATGAAGGCGGGATCGGGAGCAGCAGTTCACGGGTGAAGGAGATGGGATTTCAACTTAAAGTGGGACCCAAACAAAATTGCGCAAGCCTCATGAACAATTACACAATTGCGCACTTGAGGCGCGCCTCACATTGATTTAGGCGTACGCCTCTGCTAAGGGAAGAATTGCGCAAGCCTCAAGGCGCATTTGAGCCAAATTATGCAAAGGCGCGCCTCTTATTGCGCAATTTTAAACAGAGGCGGCCACATCAGCATTTGAGAGCATGAAAAAGGCGATGACTACGGTGCCGGTCATAACTCTGCCAGATTTCACTCAGACCTTCATTGTGGAGATATATGCGTCCGAGTATGAGCTGGGTGCACTGCTTATGCAGAGTCGTAGGCCCATTGCCTATTTCAGCCAGGTATTGACTACAAGAGCCAGACTAAAGTCAATTTATAAGAGAGAATTAATGGCCATTGTTTTGGCCATCCAGAAGTGGCGACCCTACCTACTTGGGAGGCATTTTATTGTCAGAACAGATCAGCGAAGCTTGAAATACCTGTTGAAATAGCGGATGGTGACAGAGGAGCATCAAAGGTGGCTGTCTAAGTTGCCGTGGTACAATTTTGAGATTTAGTATAGACCAGGGGTGGACAACAAGACGGTCGATACCTTGTCCATGTGTATGGGGGAGCTGCAGATAGTGGCACCTATCTGTTCTTTTGATGCTTGACTGGGAGGCCATCAGAGAAGAAAGTGCTAGAGATGAAAAGTTAGGAAGGATCAAGTCAGATTTACTGAAAGAAGGGGGTAGCCACCTATGGCACTCATTGGAGGGAGACAGACTATTGTATTAGGGGAGATTTGTGATGCCCGTACCTCGATCCACATCCCAAACTTACTCCAAGAATTTCATGGAAGCGCAGTTGAGGGCCATTTATGGCTGTAGAAGACCTACAGAAGATTAGCTGCCGAGTTTTACTGGAAGGAAATGCATAGAGATATAGAAGAGATGGTGGTAAGGTGTGAGATCTGTCTAAGGAATAAATATCTGGCTATGTCACCAAGGAGACTACTGCAGCCTGATTCTGGTGGTGGTGGATAGATTGAGCAATTATGCTCATTTCATTCTCCTCTGACATCCTTACACCGCAGTGACTGTGGCTTCAGCCTTCAACAGAGAGGTGGTCAAATTGCATGGGATACCAGAGGCAATCGTGTCAGACAGAGATAAGGTGTTCCTCAGTCAATTTGGGATGGAGTTTTTCAGGTTACAGGGGACAGTTCTGAAGAGGAGCACCTCTTACCACCCACAGACAGATGGCCAAACGGAGGTGATCAATAAGAGCTTGGAGATCTACTTGAGATGCTTTATGTCAGAGACATCCATGCTGTGGGCCAAGTGGCTATCATGGGCTGAGTACTGGTATAACACCTCTTTTCACTCTGCTTCTCAGATGACTCCATTCAATATGTTGTACAGAAGGGATCCCCCCCCCCACTTGGTATACTTTGGGAGTAGTACTCCCGTTTCTTCAGTAGAGGAGTACTTGGAGGAGAGAGATAGAGTGCTGAAAGAACTGAAGAGACATCTGCTGAGGGCTCAACAAATTATGAAGAGACAAGCAGATGAGCATAGGAGAGACATCTAGTTTGAAGAAGGGGAGAAAGTGTTTTTGAAGCTCTGACCGTATAGACAGAAGACAGTCACCAACAGGAGGAATGAGAAGTTGACACCAAGGTATTTTGAGCCTTATGAAGTGCTCGAGAAGATCGGAGCAGTAGCATATCGACTGTAACTACCACCAACGGTGACTATAAATCCAGTTTTTTATGTATCACAACTGAGGAAGGTCATTGGTGACTATACTGCCAACCCGAAGCTACCGGTGACACTTATTGAGGATTTAGAAATGGTTTTGGAATCCTTTGAGCTGATGGGGGTTCGCCAAAAAAAAAGAGGGAACTAAGGAAGTGTTGATCCAGTGGAAGAACCTTCTTGACTACGAGGCCACGTGGGAGCCATACGAGAGAATGAAACAGCAATTTCCTGATTTTCATCTTGAGGACAAGGTAATTCTTTGGGAGGGTGGTAATAATGTGCCAGTTCAGGCTGAACCGGCCCAAGGGTTGGTTCTGCATTACTACATGAGGCAGAATCTATCCGCCTCCCTTGGCTTGGCCCGCCCGTAGGGGGGGCCCCACTCTTCCATTGGATTTGAAAATTAAACAGAGGGGGCGACTAGGGCTTGGGATGGAAAATATATTAGGAAAGATTTTGTATAAAAGAAGATGAGAGGGATTAGGGAGTTTTCATGTTTTGTTTGATTGCAAATTAGGATTTCTTGGTGTTTGAGCTCTAGACTCTCATGTTTAGAGATTTGGGAGAGACGATGCTCCTCTCAAATTGAGGATCATTTGTATCTTGTTCTCGTGTTTGTTTGGCTTTGTTTCTCTTATTGCAATCCACCGTTTTGGGGCTGATTTCGCCTAGTTTTTGCATTATTCTCGCTGTTTTCACCAATTGGAGATAGGTTTACTTGCGAACTCAAGTATTTCCTATCAGAGAGCACTTTCCCTTTTAGAGCCACTCGGTCGGATTAAAATTGACGATCGAGAGTTTCGGGGGAATAATCGACCCAGGAATCGTTCTTTGATTCCTTAATCATGCGCAACATATTTTTATGTTCAAGTTTCTCAGCAATTGAGATTGCTTTGTGTTTGGACCAACCATCACGGTTTGCACAACCTTCAGCTTGTTGAATGACATGAGCAAGGGAGACTTTACCTTTGACTATGACTTTGTTCGTTATAATCCTTCCTTCCATATAGAAGACCCTGTGTCACCATGTTGTTTCAAAGAAGATCCCTCTCCTACTCATGCACATTTTGACCCTTTTCCCTTGTGATCTCTTCCCATAGAAAGAGAATCAACTATAAGTCTCCAGCAAGGATCCAGCCACTTCCTTTTATAGCATTTTCTTTTGGCATCCACCTCAGAAGGTTTTCAAACTGCTGGCAATGAGAGGTGTGATTAGAAATTGATAATTGAATATTGATCATCCTAGAAGAAACATTCTTGGGATCATGCATAACATCGGTAACTTGAACATCTTATTTAGCATCTATCTAAGGGTTGCATCTAATTTCGAGTATCAAAGTCACATTAAGAATAATGCAAATGCTTGCAAAATATGTTCTCTGAATTTTTTTATCTTTGGATTTGCTATCAGGTGAACTAAAGTCGAATTGCACAATAGATGCAAAACCTAGGAGGATAGAATTCAACCTTCCCAACTCAGAAAGAAATTGTTTAAGTGCATCTCGTTGAATATTTTCAATAACTTCTTTACATATCATTTTTATAATCCTTGCATCTTCTGTCAAACTTATAGCTCAAGTTTTTTTTGTGTCTCCAATCAACAGCATCAAAGCTAACAGTGTGTGAAAGTTGAATTCAAATGAGGATAGAGTGGGCCGAGCCAGAGTTATCTGTCATGGGAGAGAGGGTAGCAGCGGTTGTAAGATATTTATGATTAGGGTAGTGGGCGATTGTGAGATTATGTGTGAGTGGGTAGTGTGATCATGTGTGAAGGGGTTGTGGGCAGTTGTGAGATCATGTGTGAGTGGGGTAGTCGGAGCCGATTAGAGGTCAATAATTGGATTTTCATTGTCTACCACTGCCACCACTACCCGACAGCCACCACCTCTGACCGCCACCACTGTCGCCGCCGCCGCCCTCTAGCCGCCAACACTGCCAGCCACTGACCACAATATCTTTAGACTTTACACTGCATTCATTTTACTTCAAGTAAAATAAAAAAGTAATTCTCCGCATTTATTTTACACTCATCTAAATAAAAGTATTTTAAATACACTACATTACCTTTACACTAAGGGGCTGTTTGGTATGCAAAATTAGGAGGGTAAAATAATTTATTTACGTGCATTTCATAAATTAGTCGTTTGGTTTGTTTTGAGCAGAACATAAGTACCTCCTCCGAAGCATCAGCGGTGTATTGCGACGGGCCATTCGTGCGACTTCGAAACCTGCTCAAATTGAGCGGGTTAGAAATCCTCTCGTGCGGTGTATTGCAAAGCCAATGCAGAGACCGTGATTCCGAAAAATGGAGATATGTGCTCGAACAAGGGGACGGACGGACGGACGCCTCTGGGGGCATTTCTCTTCCCCTTCCTTCGTCTCTGCGGTTCGCACTCCTCAAGAGCCGACCTCCTCTCTCTCGCTTTCCTGATGGGGACACTCAGACAAAGAGGCTAAAGCCCTCTTCCTCCCTAGCTCTCTTGCTCTCAGTTCGCCCTAGCCCCTCTCTTCCATCTCCTAGTAATGCACAAGAGGATGGAAGCCCCTCTTCCCCACAAATTCTCTCTCTTCAGACACCTCCAAGCCGCAATCCTCACAAGATAGGCCTCCAAACACTCCCGTCGGCTCTGATATGCAGAGGCAAAGCCCTTGTCTTTCTCGACCGGTCTCCACTTCCTCTCGACGCCGAGCCTCCTCCAACATTATTCTGACACCCGCTGCCAACCTTGCCGACTCGACCTCACCAACCAGATTTGCTGTTGTTGTGGCCTAACGGATTAAGCAAGAGGAAGACAAGAGCTGGGTGGATCTATCAGCCGCACCCTTTTGAGCAAGGAAGAACATGAACCTTTCTTGGTGTTGTTCATTCTATTTTCTTTCATCCAAACTGAGAGAAGAGTTGTTTGCTTCTTCTACAAAGAATGTAACTCTGCTTGGTTCGTCCCTTCCAACAAATAGAAACAATATAAAAGTTGTTGTTTTGATTCCTCTCATAAAACTAAAAATAAAAAAATGCAAAGGTAGTATGAAATATTTGTTTATTTATTTTGATCCCATCTTGTAAAAGAGTAAATAATCATATTCTCTTGCAGCACACTGGTAAATTAATACACAACAGAATATTATATCTTATAATCTCAAAAAAATTTATAATAAGATAGTACAATTAATAAATACACTGATTTTATTTTATAACACTAAATAATACTAATTATTATAAATACACTGCTTTTATAAATACACTAGTTGTAATGCCAAAATAAATTATTACAAATACACCGCTTTTACTTTACTCTGGATCATGGTTTAAAATTGCGCAATATGAGGCTCGTCTTGAGGCCCGCCTTTGCGCAATTCTAATAAAAAACGCCTCAATGCTTACGCCTCGAGTTTTTTTATGAGGCTTGCGCCTCAACTTATTGAGGCCCGCCTCGCCTCACCTCACTGGCATGAGGCTTATGCCTCATGCTATTTATATTAAAACTTACATAAATCTTGAAGTAAATGCCCGACATTGGACTCTGTAGGAGGGGAAGAAGGGGAGAGAGCAGCTCATCATAATGATGATTCAAATGAAGAACCCCTTAGTGATGACAGTGTTGATGATTTATGAGTTCTTATGTGATATGTCATTGCGATTTGTTTTTTAAAATTGGAATTATATGTTAATGAAAAGAATCATGGGATTTGGGAAAGATAGAATTTTGAGTTGAATTATATTTCATGTTGTCTTATTATTGGGATATTTTGATTTCACTTCATATCTTATGCTTTTTTATGTTTTATATTATTCCCTCATTAGTATATAAAGAATTTATCATTTTATGTTTACGCAATCTTTTGATTTTGAGGCTTACGCCTCAAAACACCTTGAGGCTTACGCCTCGCCTCACAAATGAAAAACGCCTCAATACTCGAATACGCAATTTTAAACATTGCTCTGGATATACCTAATGAAACAAGGGAAACAGTTCTCCTGCTTTATTTTGCAGACAACCAAACAGTCTCAAAGTATTCGGAATACAATATATTTACTTTACACTGCATTTCTTTTTCAGGCAACCAAACAGCCCCTGAATTTCTTTCTCAACCAACCAAGCAGCCCATATAACAAAGTTTACATATATGAGAAGAAAGAAGGAAATATCATAAAAGATACTGTTGAAACATTTCGTGATACATTCATGTTGTCAAAAATTTTATAAACATATTTAATTGTGCATCAATTGTTTACGATGATTGCATTAAAACCTCAACTAAAAATTGATTAAGATTGCATTCAACATTTTTAATAACACCAGCCTTTCATCACAACTTTTATCACAACAACTTATCACCTACCAACAACCATTCCAAATCAAGCCTTAGTCCAATAGGAGACTCAAGTTTTCCCACCCTTCATATCATTTTCTATTACTACAATGTCACTTAATTTTTTTATTTATTATTATATTTGTTCAAAAGTAGTTGTGCAAAAAAATTCACAGTGGTAGAGAAATTTTAACTTCATAGAACTGTACAAAGATACAGCACAGAAATAAAGGAGTCATAAGAGACGTCTGAAGTTTAATGAGGAAAAGCAGACAAAGGAAAATATGCAAGGCCTACGCCAATTAGTATGATGCGCCGACACTTCTCCTCAAAGAGGTGCGCAATGTCAGACACGACACGGATCCGACACTCCTCCGACACATGTCTGATTAAAAAAATATATTAAATACAAATTGGACACTCGTGCCCGACACACTTATCTTAAATATTTTATGAATTTTTTTTAAATATAATTTATTGTATTTAAAATTTTTACTTATTTAAAATATAAAAACTAAATTTCTTATTTCTAATTTGCAATACTAAATCAATCGTCCACACTTAATACCACATTCATCAAATATTCTCATTTTCATTTCTCTTTGGCAAGCTACAACTATAATTTCCCAATAATTCCCGATGTCATCTCAACAGCAGCGTATGATGTCGTTACAACATCAACATTTCAAAATGATCTCCATGTCAAAGTCTGACACTGTCTTTCCATTGATACTCGATGCTAGCAATTTTTACACCCACAACTTAAAATCTCATCTTTGTCTAACGTCTTCTCAACATCGACGATCAACTCCCACTCAACATCGACGATAAACGCTCTCTTAATATTGACGCTCAATACTTACTGCATAACATCAATGTCCGACTCTCGACAGCATTGTTATCTCCTATCTCGATAACTGATAAACGACATCGACGCCCGACTCTCGACTTCCTAATATTAATCATTTTAAGCACAATTTCTAGTTAAATGGCTTATTATTTTTAAATTACTTTTAAATTTATGTTTATTCAATTTTTATACACTATTTTTAAAATATAAAAACTATAATACTGTGTCCAACTCGTGCCCGCATCCTATATTTTCAATAATTGACTAGTCCTGTGTTTGTGTCGTGTCATCGTGTCCTTATTTGTGCATCATAGGCCAATTAAAATTATTCTTCTAGTATTTATCATCAGTTACAAATAATGCCCTTTCCGATTATCAAAAACATTTTTATATAGTGTAATAGATATAAATTATATAAAATAGATTTTGTAGTGCAAGTTAAAAGATTCTTGCATAATAGGAGCTATCTTTAACATGTCATATGTTGTTTGTACAATTATTATCATTTGAAAATTGGAGACTATAGACCAAAAAGACAAGCATAAATCCGGGTATTAAACTTAGGGATCAGAGTTAGTGTTGGCAGAATGAAAGAGCCTTATAAGCGATGGTGCGCGTTGATGTATGTGCAAATGAAGTCAAGCGTCAACCTTCATGACAATGATGTGCATTAACCTCAAGGATGATGGCACATCAACCTTGCTGGCAATGACAAGCGATGAAGTCAATAAGCATCAACTTTAGTGTTGGTGGCATGCATCGTCCTTCTAAGTGATGGCGTGCATTAATGTTGTTAGAAACAATAGGTGACAAAGTTAGTGCGCGTTGGTGTTAGTGTCGACAATGTGCATCGGCCTTATAAGCAATTACATGTGTCGATGTTATTAGCGATGAAAGTTGATGAAGTCAATGAGTGTGGATATTGTCATGTGATAGTGGTCAAGAGGCTATATGCAGCATTGGTGGTTGGAGGACCATAGTTAAGCGATGACAGTCATGGGACTAAGGTCAAGCAATAGTGGTTAGAGGATCCTAATCAACAATAGTGGTCGGAGGACCATAGTCAAGCGATGGTGATCAGGAGATAGTTGATAGTGACTGTGGTCGGAGTACCATAATCAACAATAGTTGGAGGACCGCAGTCTAGCAATAGTGGTCGGAGGATTGTAATAGGAGGATCGTAGTTGAATGACAGTGATCGATGGACCATAGTAAGCGATAATAAAGCTGTAGCAACAGTAGTCAAAAGATCATAGTTGGGAAGCGGTGGTTGAAGGACAGTAATCGAGAGAAGGTAATTAGAAAATCACAGTCGAGCAATAATGATGAGGAAACGATAGGCATCAAGGATGATTGGATTGTGATTAGACAATGGTCGTCGGGAGATAGTAAGCAGCAACAATGATTAGAGGATCATAGTAAGAAGACGATGGTCAAGAAAATATGGTCGGGCAAAGATGGTTAGAGGACAGTAGTCGGACAATTGTGTTAGAGGATAGTGTTAAGATAGTTACTATTTGCATGTTTTACATTTTTGCAACTTGTATAGTTTTGATGATTCCAAACATTATAGTTCAAATGTGTAGTTATCTCCTAACAATTTTAGAAGATTTGTATTTGCTCTTGTATGTACTAACATTTCAGGAAAATCTAACTCCAGACTACGAAGACTTCAAATCTAAATTCAGCATGAGATACTTTG
Source organism: Dendrobium huoshanense (assembly GCA_016618105.1). Taxonomy (NCBI): domain Eukaryota; kingdom Viridiplantae; phylum Streptophyta; class Magnoliopsida; order Asparagales; family Orchidaceae; genus Dendrobium; species Dendrobium huoshanense. The sequence goes on along the minus strand of CM028352.1, from coordinate 35,228,266 downwards.
TGAATTTGAAGCTTGTATTTTTCTTTGAAATAAACTTGAAAGGGAGTGATTGTAATTGAGTGAATAAAAACATACACACACACATAAGGAGATCATATAAAATTTATACTGATCGTACGGGACGATATCAGTTCGTACGGGACGATCAGACAGTTATCTCCTATTAAGATCACATGAAACGAATAGGAACTGGGCAGAAAAATTTTCTAAGTCCTATTCGTCCAGGACGAAATTAAATATCGTCCAGGACGATCTGCTCTCTGTAAGATTTTCGTCCATACAAAATTAAATATCTTCCAGGACGATCTGCTCTCTGTAAAATTTTCGTCCAGACGAAATTAAATATCGTCCAGGATGATCTGGTCTCTGTAAAAATTTCGTCCGGACGAATCAATTTTCGTCCAGACGATACAACTGACTTAGAACGGTTTTTCTGCAGTTTTTGGAACCGACCTTGTAATAACCGTTTGTACCGGACGAACTTTGTTCGTATGGGACGATCAGCTTGTACGAAAACATTTCGTACACATATACAAACAGGTTCGTTTCAAGGCTTTTAAGTAATATCGTCCAAGACGATCCACGATCGTACGAGACGATCAACTGCGTACAGAATTGAAAACTTGCAGTTTTTTTGCGGTTTTTCTTGTCTTTTGTATATATAGTCAAAATTAGACTGTCACCCAATCTTTTTGTCATTTGATCTTCGTGCCTCTTGAAAGAATAGTCAAGGAGAGAGTGTAAGAGTGCATTCAAAGGAGGATTCCTACCACTGGAGCGAGAAGGCTTCGCTTGGAGTTTAAAGGTAAGAATCTCTACTTGTGAATTGGGATTGCTTCACTCTTTTCTTTCTTCTTTCTAGATTCTTGTGAGAAGATCTGTTAAGGAGATCCGGTTCACTGCCGACACTTGGAGAGTGTGAAAGGACGAAGGGTTCTCTGCCCACACTAGGAGAGTGTGAAAGGACGAAGGGTTCTCTGCCCACACTAGGAGAGTGTGAAAGGACGGACGGTTCTCTGCCAACACTAGGGATTGTGTAAAAGGACGACGATTCTCTGCCGCACCGGGTAGTGGTGAAAAGAGTGTTTTGTAAAGGCTTCTCCGCCTTGCTGTGGGTGCAAAAGGAGAGTCACTATTGGTATTAGTGCAATACTCAGAGGGTGCCTCTGGGGAGTGGATGTAGGTCTGGTTTAGACTGAATCACTATAAATCTGGTGTCATTTACTTTACTGTTTTTACTTTTTCGCATTTTTATTTTTGGTTTTAAAAAAAAAACTCTGTGGTTGAAAAACGTTTTCTATAAAAACTTAATAAAAAATCTTCATTTCGGTTCAACACATTTTCAAAGAGGGTTTAAATTTTAAAATACCAATTCACTCCCCCTCTTGGTAGCCTTGGGACATTAACTTAGGTCTAACAACCTATTTACTAGACTCAACAAGTGGTATCAGAGCATTGTTTCAAAATTATAAGTTTAAACTACTTTTTGATTAATGTAGATGGCTACATTCGGAAACCGAAACACACCTGAAGGTTACTCTATAACTAGACCTCCACTAATTGATAATATATCATTTGATTTTTGGAAAACACGCATGTCTACTTTCTTACAGTCACTTGATTATCGTATGTGGATCCTAGTCCAGGAAGGTTACACAAAACCAACTAGATTAGTTGATGGAGTTAGGGTAGAAACACCTTTTGCAGATTGGACTATAGAAGAACGTGACTTAGCACAACTAAATGCCAAATGTTTAAATAGCTTCTTTTGTGCTTTAAAATCTGAAGACTACATGCGGGTTTTCACTTGCAAAAGTGGAAATGACATATGGGATAGACTTTGTATAACTTATGAAGGGACTAATGAGGTTAAGAAATCAAGACTCAATATCTTGTTACATGACTATGAATTATTTCGCATGAAACCAAAGAATCTATTTCTGACATGTACACAAGATTCACACAAATTGTCACTTCTTTGCATGCACTTGGTAGGGAATTAACTAATGCTGAAATGGTTAATAAGATTCTTCCTTGTTTACCTACTGCTTATGATGCTAAAATTACTGCAATTAGAGAGTCTAAAGATCTAAACATTTATTCTATTGACAATCTTCTTGGTCACTCATTGCTTATGAGCAAGGAGTAAGTCAAAGAAAGATTGATGCAGGTGAACCACGAAAGGAGAAGAATATTGTACTGAAAGTGGAAGAGTCAGAGAGTGAACACTCACAACCTGAGGATGAAGACGATGTTGCATTGATGACTAGACAATTCAGAAGTTTTTTAAAGAGGAAGCAGAAGAGACGTCAGCAATGGAATAGAGGTAAGTATAACAGATTTGGCAAGATTTCTAATGAAGTGATTTGTTATGAATGCAGGAAACCAGGTCATATCAAGACTTAATGCCCAAAACTCAAAGTCGCTCCTAGCAAGGAGAATGTTAAGGAGAAACCAATTATAAAGAAGGGCAAAAAGAAGTTTCAAAGAGCTTTCTGGGCGGACTCAGCTTCAAACTCATCTGAGACTGAAAAAGAAGAAGAAGTCACCAACCTTTGCTTGATGGCAGATAATGTTGATCAATCAGATCAAGAAGAGGTATGTGACTTAACCTATGATGAATTATTTGAAGTTTCTAAACACATGCATGATGCATATAGAAAAATGAAAAAGATGCATGCTAGTGTAAGTTTTGAATTGGAATAGCTTAAGAAGGAACATGAAATCCTTAGGAAAGATCATGCATTAATAGATAACAACCACATGAAACTTCTTGACGAATATGATGATTTGAATAAGAATTTTGAGAATTTAAAATCATCCTATGCTGATCTTGAAAAAGAATTTAAAAATTTTAAGGATGAATCTGAGAGCAAAATATATCGAATCAATTATACAAATCGAATCTTGGAAGATATGAATTCATTTTATAAACTGACAATAAGAGCTCTTGAGGATAATAGGAAACTCCCAAAACTTAAAGATTTTTCAAATCCTAAATATTATCCTAAATACATAAAATCCCTTAGAAGACAATCAAATGGAAGAAAACTTAGGAATAATTTTCCTAATGTTAAATGCAATAATTGTGGATTTTTGGGACATATATCTCACACCTGCATTTTGAAGATGAAAACTAATTTGGTGTGGAGAACTAAGATGCATAAACCTAGACATATCATGCATGCATCTGATTATAAATTTTAAAAAGGTGAACCCAAACTTGTTTGAGTTCCCAGGTCTAACATTTGATATTTTTGCAGGATTGCTCTCACACAAGACCTCGTGGGAGCACATGGTACCTGGACAGCGGATGTTCAAACCATGTGACTGGAGATACTGCTCAATTCATAACGCTGGAAGTCAGGAGTGGAGGCAAGGTTACACTTAGAGATAATACTACAAAGAAAGTGATTGGATCAGGTATGATTGGAAATTTGAAAAACTTGTTCATAGACAATGTGTTATTAGTTGAAGGCTTAAAATATAATTTGTTAAGCATGAGTCAGCTATGTGATAAGGGCTATAATGTAAAATTTTTACCTACTAGCTGCATAATAAGCCTAAATGGGAAAAATGTTTTAAATGGAAAAATGGTAAACAATATTTACATGCTAGATTTAAATTGTATTCAATCTCCTACTGCTTTTTGTTTGAAAACTGTTTCTGATGAATCATGACTTTGGCATAGGAGACTTTGTCATTCTAGTATGAAAAACCTTAGGAGAATTACCCAAAAGAACTTAATGAGAGGTATACCAAAACTAGACTTTACTAAGGACCACCTTTGTGATGCATGTCAATTAGAAAAACAAGTGAAATCCTCTTTTAAGTCTAATAAGGATCTTAGAACTAGTAAACCATTGGAAATTCTTCACATGGATCTTTTTGGACCTGTAGAAACTGTAAGTCTAGGAGGGAAGGTATACGGATTTGTTATAGTGGATGATTTCTCAAGATTCACTTGGGTTAGATTTCTTTTTCATAAGAGTGAATCGTTTGAGGAATTCAGAAATTTTTCGACTTGGATTCAAAGGAAACTAAGGAGTGAAATAATTTCTATACAAAGTGATCATGGAGGAGAATTTGAAAATGAAATATTTGAAAATTTCTGTAAAGAAAAAGAGATTGATCACAATTTTTCTGCACCTAGAACCCCTTAACAAAATGGGGTAGTTGAGAGGAAAAACAACATTAATAGAAGCCGCCCGAGCAATATTGGCAGAATACTCACTTCCTAAATATTTTTGGGCTGAGGCGGTTAGCACTGCATGCTATGCTTTGAATAGCGTGAATGTGAGATCAAATTTGAATAAAACACCCTATGAGTTGCTAAAAGGTAGAACACCTAATTTGTCTCATTTGCATGTTTTTGGTTACAAGGTGTTCATTCATAATAATAGAAAATCTGCCTTAGGAAAATTTGATCCAAAATCAGATGAAGGAATTTTTGTTGGATATTCAAGTGTTGGAAAATCTTATAAGGTATTCAACAAAAGAACTTTGTTCATTGAAGAAATCACACATGTTGTATTTGATGAATCTATATATTTGGAAGAGTCAAATGTTGTTGAAGATGAGATTGAGGAAAACTCCCAAAAGATTGATATAATAAATTTGGAAGAAAATGTGGAAGAGAATTTGGAAAGAGAAAACCCTTTGCCTAGAGATTTTAGATTTTCTAAAAACCTCCCAAGGGAATTGATTATAGGTGAACCGAGTGAGGGTGTTAGAACTAGGCGTGGATTAAACAAGGAAGTAAATCATTCAGCCTTTATTTCAACTATTGAACCCACTAACATTGATCAAGCACTTTCTGATGAATTTTGGATATTGGTCATGCAAGAAGAGTTGAATCAATTTGTAAGAAATGAAGTTTGAGAATTAACTTTAAGGCCAAAAGATCAAAGTATTATTGGAACCAAGTGGGTGTTCAAAAATAAAATGAATGACTCAGGAGTTGTCATTAGAAATAAGGTTAGATTAGTTGCTAAGGGGTATAATCAAATTGAAGGAATTGATTTTGAGGAAACTTTTGCCCCTGTAGCTAGACTTGAAGCAATTAGGGTTTTACTTGCATTTGCCTATTTTAAAGGTTTTAAATTGTTTCAAAAGGATGTCAAAAGTGCCTTTTTAAATGGGGTAATTGAGGAAGATATTTTTATAGAACAACCTTCAGGTTTTGAAAATTCTAAATACCCAAATCATGTTTTCAAGTTAAAAAAGGCATTATATGGATTGAAACAGGCACCTAGGGCTTGGTATGAGAGGTTGAGCACATTCCTACTTGAAAGATCTTTTGAAAAAGGAAGTGTAGATAAAACTTTTTTTTAAAAAAATTTGGAAAGGATATACTCATTGTTCAAATTTATGTGGATGATATCATTTTTGGATCTTCAAATAAAAATCTTTGTGATGATTTTTCTAAAACAATGAGTAGTGAATTTGAAATGAGTCTAATGGGAGATTTAAATTACTTTCTAGGCTTTAGCATTAAACAACTTGAGGAAGGAATATTTCTTAGTCAAACTAAATATATTAAGAACATCCTTAAAAAATATGAAATGGACAATGCTAAACTTGTTAGTACATCAATGAGTTCCTCAGTTCAGTTGGATAAGGACCTTAAGAGAAAATCTGTTGATCAAAAGAAATTTAGAGGAATAATTGGATCTTTACTTTACTTGACAGCTACCCGACCAGATATTATGTTCAGTGTTTGCTTATGTACTAGATTTCAATCAGATCCAAAAGAATTACATTTGACAGCAGTGAAAAGGATTTTAAGATACTTACTAAGAACTCAGAACTTAGGAATTTGGTATCCTAAGTTTAGCTCTTCATTTGAAATTATTGGTTACTCAGATTCTGACTTTGCAGGCTGTAGAGTGGATAGGAAAAGCACTTCTGTTACATGTCAATTCATTGGAAATTCATTAATTTCATGGTCTAGTAGAAAATAAAATTCAGTGGCCCTATCTACTGCAGAAGCAGAATACATTGCATTAGAAAGTTGTGTGGCACAAGTACTTTGGTTAAAACAATAGTTGATTGATTTAGGATTAACTATAGGTACTATTCTAATTTATTGTGACAATACTAGTGCTATTTGTATTTCCAAAAATTCTATTCAACATTCTAGAACCAAACACATTGACATAAGACATCATTTCATAAGGGATCATGTATCCAAGGGAGAAATTGAACTTACTCATCTTTCAACTGAAAATCAACTTGCAGACATTTTTACAAAACCTTTAGCATTTTGATACTTTCAGTACATTAAGAACAAGGCTTGGTGTGATTGATTTAAATGCTTAAATAAAAATGTTTTTGCAACATTGATATTTATGTTTTAGTAGTTTATGTTTTTATGATTTTTGTTTTTGTGATTTTATTTTTGTGTGTTTTGAGTGATTTTATTTTTAGAGTCTGTGCTTTTGTCATAGTCTTCCTAGCCAATATGAGTTTCAACTCCGATCACTCTTCTGTCAGTTCTTATGTGTTTAAACAAAAAGTTGAATCACTAAGCATGACTTAGGTGCTTTTCTTAACTTAAGAACTGAAGGTTCTAGAGCTCACACCCTTATGAACGATAACACCTTGAAGTGGTATGAAATCAATATGGTGATTAAAGGAAATGGCTTAACTTATCATATTGCTAGAGTTTATGGAATGACCAAAAATGCTCGAATAATCCAGCACATTCTTAGATCTTCTATTATTCCAAAAACTGGTGATATGATCAACATTACTCCACTCCTTTCTGTTGTGACTTTTTTTATTATGAAAGGTAGTCCTATTTATGAAGCCCAACTTATCTTAGACCATCTTTATGGGCTTTCTGAAATTGGACATGCTGATCATAAAAGAAAAAGGAATATATCATTGGGTCACTTGATTACATATATTTTGGAAAAGAAATACAATCTAGTGCATCCTGATGAAGAATATGAAGAGCCGGTCTACTACAATGATGCTTCTTTTAGAGCAATCTTCAAGGAGCAAAAAGAGAAAGCAGGTGCCAGTGCTTCTAAAGAAGAAGAAGAAGCAGGAGAGCAAACATCTGCACCATAATCAAATTATCAAAATTTGATTAAGAAATTTGATAGACTTGAGACTCATTTTGATCAACGATTTGATCAAATTGATGCTCAACTTCAGCTGCAGCAACAGGACATTGGTAGTATAAGAAATGAAGTTCATGAAATTAATATCAATGTTATGTTGATGACTTCCTACTTTAACTTATTTGGTGCCTCCTCCTTCAGAAGAAGAATTGAGATTTGGGTGATGATTTTCTAGATGTTTATTGTATTAGTGTTTATTTTAGTTTGTTTTTGTTGTATTAAAAGTTCAGTTTTTTTTTGTATTGATATTATGAAGTGATCATGTAATCTTTTTCATTAATATCAATATATGTTGTATTTGCTTTAAATTTGAATTGTTTTTTAAATGTGTTTAGTTTTTATGAATTTCATTAGTCTTTTTAATCTTAATTGTGCTTAAATTAGATTGTAATTTGAGATTAATTTCATTAGAAAATCAAGTCTTTCTAAATTTAAAATTTGTTTATAACTTGTTATAATTAGAATTTTTAATTTCATGTCTATTCATTTAAACTACATAAAAATTAATATTATTATTGCAATTTAGATGCTTTCTTATTTTATATTTTTCTTTGGTCAAGTGATATTTATGCACTTAGAAAAATTTGAAATTTTAGATTATTGATCTTAGAAAGAATTGGTTTCAATTACTCTTGAAAGAGTACAAAAATTAAAAGGAATGCGCAAAGGTTCGCAAATGTGAAAAAGATGCACAAAATAAGCCCAATGTAAAAAGATGCACAAAAAATGTGCCAAAAAATTGAAAAAGATGCGCAAAGCGCCACATGTGGTAATTATCTTCTTTCCAGATTCTTTCATTCTCTTAATTCAAATTGATCTTATGTTCATTTATATTTCTATTAAACTTTGAAATATAGAATTTTTATTCATCTCTCTTGTAAAGATTTTCTATATCTCAAATATCTAAATTGAATCATGTCTTAGATAAATTCTTCTTACTTACACTATTATATCACATGTTAAATTCTATGAATTTCTATGATTTACCTAATGTTATTAGTTTTAGATTGCATAACTTATGTCAATCACTCTTTAGATTAAATTTTCAAATGGATTTCATATAATTACATACATTTCTTGTCTATTTCTTCTTCACTTTTTGTTGTTGTCAAAAAGGGGGAGAAATTATTGTGTTTGTATGTATTTTGATTTTGTGTCATTTAGCTTGTGTTATTGTCTTGTATTTTTTTTTTTTTTGTTAAAAAATTTTTTGAAAAACAAAAATATTGTTCTTTAATTCAAAATGCCTCCTTATTTTCATGTTTTCATCAATTAAGGGAGAGCTTAGGAGATTTTTTTTTTAATTTGAGATCATGCAAACAATAATTATTTTTCCATCATCAAAAAGGGAGATTGTTAAGATAGTTGCTATTTGCATGTTTTACATTTTTGCAACTTGTATAGTTTTGATGATTCCAAACATTATTGTTCAAATGTGTAGTTATTTCCTAACAATTTTAGAAGATTTGTATTTGCTCTTATGTGTACTAACATTTCAGGAAAATCTAACTCCAGACTACGAAGACTTCAAATCTAAATTCAGCATGAGATACTTTGTGAATTTGAAGCTTGTATTTTTCTTTGAAATAAACTTGAAAGGGAGTGGTTGTAATTGAGTGAATAAAAACATACACACACACATAAGGAGATCATATAAAATTTATACTGATCGTACGGGACGATATCAGTTCGTATGGGAAGATCAGACAGTTATCTCCTATTAAGATCACATGGAACCAATAGGAACTGGGCAGAAAAATTTTCTAAGTCCTATTCGTCAAGGACGAAATTAAATATCGTCCATGACGATCTGCTCTCTGTAAGATTTTCGTCCAGACGAAATTAAATATCGTCCAGGACGATCTGCTCTCTGTAAGATTTTCGTCCAGACGAAATTAAATATCGTCCAGGACAATCTGGTCTCTGTAAAAATTTTGTCCGGACGAATCAATTTTTGTCCAGACGATACAACTGACTTAGAACGGTTTTTCTGCAGTTTTTGGAACCGACCTTGTAATAATCGTTCGTACCGGACGAACTTTGTTCGTACGGGACGATCAGCTTGTATGAAAACATTTCGTACACATATACAAACAGGTTCGTTTCAAGGCTTTTAAGTAATATCGTCCAGGACGATCCACGATCGTACGGGACGATCAACTGCGCACAGAATTGAAAACTTGTAGTTTTTGGGCGGTTTTTCTTGTCTTTTGTATATATAGTCCAAATTAGACTGCCACCCAATCTTTTTGTTATTTGATCTTCGTGCCTCTTGAGAGAATAGTCAAGAAGAGTGTAAGAGTGCATTCAAAGGAGGATTCCTACACTAGAGCGTGAAGGCTTCGCTTGGAGTTTAAAGGTAAGAATCTCTACTTGTGAATTGGGATTACTTCACTCTTTTCTTTCTTCCTTCTAGATTCTTGTGAGAAGATCTGTCAAGGAGATCCAGTTCACTGCCGACACTTGGAGAGTGTGAACAGACGAAGGGTTCTCTGCCCACACTAGGAGAGTGTGAAAGAACGAAGGGTTCTCTGCCCACACTAGGAGAGTGTGAAAGGACGAAGGATTCTCTGCCCACACTAGGAGAGTGTGAAAGGACGAAGGGTTCTCTGCCCACACTATGAGAGTGTGAAAGGACGGACGGTTCTTTACCAACACTAGGGATTGTGTAAAAGGACGACGGTTCTCTGCCGCACCGGGTAGTGGTGAAAAGAGTGTTTTGTAAAGGCTTCTCCGCCTTGTTGTGGGTGCAAAAGGAGAGTCACTATTGGTATTAGTGCAATACTCAGAGGGTGCCTTTGGGGAGTGGATGTAGGTCTGGTTTAGACCGAACCACTATAAATCTGGTGTCATTTACTTTACTGTTTTTACTTTTCCGCATTTTTATTTTTGGTTTAAAAAAAAAACTCTATAGTTGAAAAACATTTTCTATAAAAACTTAATAAAAAATCTTCATTTCGGTTAAACACATTTTCAAAGAGGGTTTAAATTTTAAAATATCAATTCACCCCCTCTTTGTAGCCTTGGGACATTAACTTAGGTTTAACAACCTATTTACTAGACTCAACAGATAGTAGTAGGGCGATGGTGGTCGAAGGATCGAAATCATGCGACGGCGGAGGGGAAACTACAATACATGGGTCAGAGGACTGTATTCAAGCGATGACTGCCAAAAGAACATAGTCAAACAACAATGGTTAGAGGATCTTGGCCGGACGAATGAAGGTCGAAGGATCATAGTCGGACAATGATGATTCGAGGATCATTAGGATCATAATTGGTGGTCAAAGGGTAAAAGTTTAATGGCAGTGATTAGACTATAGTGATCCAACATCGATGGTTGAATTGCGATGGTTAGATAGTGGTGGTCTAATAACGGCAATCGGATGGCTTTGGTCCAATGAAGCTCCAAGATTCATCGAGTCTTTAAGCTCTCTTCAATCACAAGATAAGAGTTCCCCTATGTAGGTAGTGGGGGTGAGGGGTCTATTTCTAGTTGTTTAGAATTGTATGCTCTATAAATATTTGTTGACCCGTCTACTGTACCGATACAAAAGAAAAAAAATCCCGCTTACCTGCTCTGCCATCTCGCACGTCGTCGCCACGCCTCACGTCATTTCTCCCCACGTCGTCTGCACGATTTGATCGCGTCGTTAAATGGTCGAAGAAACAAGACCGCCCGCTCTCTCGTTTGGCTCTAACTCCCTATTGCTCTCTCTCCCGCTCTCTCCCTCTCGATTTCCCTTCGAGCTGGATCGGAGGTTACGACATCTCGGTCGGAAGTAACAACGGGACTCGCTGCTGTGAGGGTAACTCCCATCCGCCGCTTCTCCCTCCGTGGACGTCCAACGTAGCTCATTCGACAACATTCCCTTCCACCCGATCAGAAGTTACGGCATTTGGATCTGGAGGGACGACCGGAGCTCGTCGTTTCTCCGGCTCCTTGTGGCTGCGCGACTTTGCCCCTTCGACGACATTTCCTTCTTGAGGGATCGAAAGTTACGACATTCTGATCGGAACAAGAACGGGAACCCGCTGGTAGTGAAGGTAACTTTCTCCCTTTGCTAGCTACTTCGGCCAAATCCCATAAATCCACCGAACAAAGGGATCTAGTAAATCCGGGATTTACCCATCTGTGGGAATTAACACGCGCGCCAAAATCGTTTGGCTGGATTTAGCATAAATCTGACTTAACTCCTGCTGTAAATCTGATACCTTTCGCGCCCATCTTCGACCGAATCCTTTAAAGTTGTCGAGCAAAAGAGGTAGAGGGAGGAGATTAATGATTTAATGAGTTCTTAATTATAGTTAATTTTAATTAATTTTAATTAATGTTAATTATAATCAAATTAATTAATTATAATTATTTTTAGTTATTATTAATTAATTATGATTAATTTAAGTTAATTAATATTACTTAATTATAATTAATTGGAAATTAATTATAATTAATTATAAATAAATATAATTAATTAAATATAATTATTATTAATTATAATTTAAATAAAAAAATAGATACACGTCGCTCCCCTCTTACCTAAATCCTCGATTCATGAGCCACTACCGGACTTCAAGTTATAAGTTCCTAGCTTAAATCTCGTCCTCGACGCGCTTGACATGCCGGTGGACCCCTATACGCGCTCTTGTAGCATGGTGGGGGGGGATCGGGTGCGACAGGTACGACGAGGCGGGTAAGCCCTATACACACTCTTTGTAACGTAGTGGGGACGGTCCTCGACCTCGACATCGACACCGCTGACTACTGCTACGCAAAGGTATGATGTTCCAAATCCCATTCTCGACGTTTGCGACGGACCGGAGAACCACCTATACACGCTCTTGTAGCACGGTAGGAGGGAGCCCGGTGTGAGGCATACGACGAGGTGGGTAAGCCCTATACACGCTCTTGTAGCGTGGTGGGGAAAGTTAATTGTGTTCCGTACGGGTACTGCTGAAGGCCCCATACACGTTCTTGTAGCGTGGTGGGATGAAAATTTGTACGGCCGCAGTATCTAAGGACACCTACCATACACGCTCTAGTAGAGTGGTGGGAAATTTTCACTGAAATATACAAAGACTTGAACAATTTGAAGACCTTCTTGGGCAACAATGCAGGAGACTTGTACTTGAACAGAAATGCACAGAACTTGAACTAAATAAACAGAGGACTTGTATGAAGAGCAGATGACTTGAGGACCTGAATCAAAACAAAATTTAAATGATTTCTAAAGGTCAAACTCAAATAAAATAAAATCAAAATTGAACTCAAATTCAAATTATTTGAGCACAAGATTGAACTTGCAAGGACTTCAGAAGACCCTGAACATGTATTTGAACACGATTCAGTTATTTTGAACTCAAAACAAAAGCTCGAGTTGGACTGCAGAGGACATATTTTAGAATTCAAATAATTAATGAATACTTGAACCTGATCTCAAGAACTTAAATGTGAACTTGACATTAGATAGATGAATGTCAAGATGTAAACGGAGACTTGCAAGCAACACTATTAAAGTGTCGGATATCATTGATGATCTACAAAATGAGTAGGCATAAAGGAATTTGGTGGCATCCCTATCATCAACAACAATCAAACTCCAAGAAGAAATATCAAAGGAGAAATATCAGATGCAAGTAAACAATAATTTATAGTGGAAAACGATGTTACAAATACAACTTGCTCACGAACTATGCTTGTTGATTGAGATGGCAATACTGGAGACCAGCAATCAAAGACATGTCCTCTACAAACAAGTACAATCAAGACCCACCTGAGATTGGTGAAAGGTGGGTGTGATACAAGAACAATGGGTCTTCTACAAATACCTTCAGGAGGTCGTAGGGGATACGACGGTCTCTTGCAAATGGATACTTGTGAATAACAACAATATATTGTAAGTATAATGAATCACTGTGGACATAAGTACGGATATTACCTACAACGAAGGTGACCAAGATCTACAAGTGCGTTGAGTACAAGGGCAAATATATGTACGAAAAGGACACCCTCTGACAGAAGGGAGGAAATGTTTGAACAAATTAAAACTAAATTTCATGGTGTTCTAAAGTCTCTTCTTAGTTCTATATTTAAGAAGAAAACTGCTCTGGTACCCACAAATACCGGAAATAACAAGTCTACTACACTGAAGATCCTAAAAAGAGTTCTCCCCAAATCAGCAGTCATTGACTCCAAAGTTCAAAAAGGCCCTCCCCGGTGAATGAGAAAGGGGGAGTCAACATCAAGACGCATGCCACCGGATCTGCAACACTCGTATTAGCGGACAGAATGCGTGTATAAGCTCTCGAATGAAAAGTTGTGTGCATCCAAACGATAGTTATCTACACAACTGCAAATACTTCAAAGTACCACTGCACCTACACTATAGTTTGTATACACATAGGTACAGAATAGGGTACGTCTAAATCAATATAAAAATCATCTGCATGGGCCCCGGCGAGCGAGTTATTAGTACATATGTGACGCCTAGGGATGTTGCACGGGTCGATAAGTGAATTTTAGTTCGAACCTAATCCTTCTATACGGATCAATAGAAGTCGCCAGGGTTCAAACCTTAAACGAATACACGATTGTGGAGACCAGTGTATTTGTTTCAATACATTCATATTAGGCCTTCAAGGCCTACAATCAAGAAAATTCACAAACAAATGCATAAATCCTATGAAACTCTATCCTCCTAAGTAGATAAATAAGAGTAGACAGAGTTCGAGATATCGGATAAATATGCGGTCACGAAGTTGACCGGAATATTTATTTTGTACATTCATATTCAGCTTTCAAGGTTTTCAACAAAGAAAATTAATAAACAAAGGCATGAAGCCTATGAAATCCGATCCTCAGTCAATAGCTTGTCTGAGTTTACAAGGTTCAATCAACAAATTGAAATAACCCCAAACACCCCGATGATGGCCGTGTTGAATGCAGATCTCAACCGGAGTGGTTCACAAATACTTTCAAATGTCTCCCAAAAGTCCATCCAAAATCTAAACTCCACTCAAAATTCAAAATTACACAAATCCTAAAATCCATATATTTAAAATTGAAATAAACTATCAATCGCTCAAAGCAAAATTCATCCATCATCCGCAACAGTTTGCCGAGTTGGACAAATCAAAATTTACTTCGGCTCACAATGAGACAAATGCCTAGTCGAAAATATCACTAGGATTCACTCTCAAACAAATCTCCTGCCAGTAAGGACGTGGCACGTGTCCTCAAACCGGTGGTTTTGCCGCCAAATGGCACCGTAGGATAAACTGTTACGACGACCCGGGGCCCTCTGAACCGAGTGGTTTTGCCGCCAAATGGCACCACGATATACTGGTTATGGCCAGCACTAATATGTTCCTTAGTGGTATCAAATCCTTAATCAATAGGATATGATCGATAGGGCACAAAGCCCTCTGTCAACAAAGGTGGATTCAAATTTGTCCCCTTAAACAAACATTCATCTCAGGTCTACAAGGTCCCCTTAGACGAAGCAACCCATGGCTGCCGACAAGGATCCTTCTGTCAGGTTGGGTTGACTACCTCCGCTGACTAAGTAGACCAGGGACCACGATGGCCCGGGACGACGGAACCATGGGATCTTGATCGGGCTCATCATCCATTCCCCCACCATCCGCTTTAACTGCAAGATGGTGCAATTTCTATTTAAATATCAAATCTTTCAACCCAAATTCCAAATCCAAAAATCCAATTCTTCAATTCCCAAATATCCAAACTTTCCAAATCCCAAACCCATGCTGCTAGCCTGCTACTATATGCTAGATAACACGTATTCTATACGTATCGGATTGACGACTAACCTTAATCGAAAGTTCTATCTCGTGATCGGGAGGGGTAATTAACTATAGGGGCTTGCGCCTATAGGAAACCAGAACTCAGATCATAAAGTCCTCACAAAATGAGGGCGAAATCTCTGGGTAGTGTCTTATCTACAAACCCATCTGCCTTCCAAAATTTACCTCGGAACTTATTCAATTAAAACTCCCTCACCAAATACAATCAAAAAGCGTGGCGAGGAGGCCGAGGCCGAATTTTAGGAGCCCACAGATTTCTGGCGACTCCGCTGGGGAATGGTTTCTCTTTCCATATCTGGCTAGTTACTTAAATGCTATAGTAGCAGCAATCAAATCCATATTATTTAAAATTTTAAATTTCCTAAAACTAATCTTTTAAGTAAGATTTATTGGAAATTCAATCAACAGGGTTTTAATTTCATTCTAACTCTCCTGCTTCTGTCATTTGTTTTGCGTTATCTCTGTTTTATGAAAGTGTGAGGTGATGTATCAATTATGATCACTAACCCCTGCCTCTCATTTGTGCAAAATGGAAATGCAGGATACCCCAATGACATCCAACTGGGACGAGGAGCCAGGATTCAACTGGCAAATGCTGCATAGAGACTGGAAACACAGGAGCCACCATCCACTTCGGTGGGCTCGAATTCTCAGCAGCTACTGTAAGGGCTGCAGCCGTTCCTGTGTACGGCGTAAACTCTAAAGAACCTGCTGGAAGGTCCTATTTTGCAAGGACTGCTACTAAATGTGCTACTCAAAGAAGAGTTTCTGTCTTTAAAAGGCTGTGTCAATCTGAGACCCTTACTGCAAAAAGGGTTGTAACTAGAGATAAAGTTTTTGTGGTGACTGCGAACACCACTATTCTGCCCAGAGAGCCTGTCGCACCTGGGAGATATGACATTGAAGCTTCCTCATCTGGAGGAAGGCTCAATAGAAGACAAAGGAGGAAGAGAAATGCAGAGCTACGTACTCAACAGCTGTCTGTACCAATCCATCCATCCAACCTGCCAGCACAAGAACCAGAGATCAACATTCCCACCCAGAACAAGTTCACTAACTTGAAGTTGGTAAAAAGAAATAGCTCTTCTGGTGAGCTCAAGCAATCATTCTGGGAACATCGACCTGAAGCTCCAACCCCTCAGAAGACAAGAGAGCCCGAACGCTTATCTGCTCGAGTTCATAGAGTTATGAAGACAGTTAAGGAAAGAGGGCTGATGAAGAAAAAGTTCCAAAGGCCATTAATTGTTGAGGCCCGAAGAACCCCTCCCATAGAGAGGTTATCATCTGCTACAATAACTGAAAAAAGATGTTATCGACGATAAGCTCCGCAGGAAGCACATTGGGGCATGACACTTGGACCCCGTGTCCAAGAATCTGTCGCCAAAAGGGCTCAACGGAAAGGCAAACAAGTTTGGAGGCCGAAGCCTCGAAAAGAAAAGGTCTTTGAAAAAAGAGATAAGTCAAGCATGACATCCGAAACAGTCTACCGGAGATCCGCCCCTGCTAACAAAACTCATCAGAGATGGGTCCAAAAGAAGGCCCATAACGATGACAATTATAGTGACGATCGACAACCTGGAGAATCTTCCAGGAGATCCCGTCATTCTCCTACTTTAACTAGAGAAGAAGTTCATTTCGATCGCAGTCCATGGATCGAAGAAATAATCATCCCAAGCCAAGAACTTGAAATCCAATGGCGACGCCGCTCGGAAATTCAGGTCCAAGGAAAAGAAGAAAAAGACTATGGTGATGATGCTTATATGGAAATCGAGGTGGTTCGTATGGTCAGCCACATAGATGTTGAGGATGATGACGATAATGATGAGGATGACCAACAATCACAGCCACGTGAACGTGTTCATCGACGTCGCTACAGGGCTAGATCCATTGTCAGCCGAAGTGTTAGCTCCTTGGAAGAAGAAGGGGAAGAAGAAGTAGGAGAAAATCCTTTCGCTGCTGAAAATATTACACTCGCAGATATGCGACGACAAATGAGGCGAAAGATGAAAGCAAAAGATAAAGAAATCTCTCAGTTAAATGATAAAATGACTGAGATGATGACTCAGATGACGGTTATGATGGAGATGATGCAGAAGACCACTTCTGTGGGTCCTGCACCGACTTAGCCCATCAACCAAGCTGCTAATTCTCAAAACCCTCAAGTGCCTCAAGCCTCAGAAGTGAAAGGTGTACTTAAAGGTGGCAAAGAAACTGATGATCCAACCCGCCAGCGTACTCCACAAAATGTGGCGAGTGCCTCTGAACCTGTAACTGCAATACAGCTGGAAGGCCTAATTAGTGAAAAGATCAAGGCCATTATAGTTGCTGAACAGGCAGAGAAGTTGGTAGGGAAAGGTCGCCCGTATCCAGTAAAGTACGATCAGGTGCCCTATCCAAAGGGATATTCTGTACCGAAGTTCAACATCTTTGATGAAAATAAAAATCCCAGGCAGCATCTCGCACAATTCAAAGCTACCTGTGGGAACACAGGGGGCAATGATGCTCTGCTATTCAGGCAATTCGTAAGCAGCTTGAGTGGAACTGCTTTTGAATGGTATGCCGAACTGTCAAATGATTCTTTGAAGACCTTCGCAGAGTTAGAGGCATTATTCGTGAAAAGGTTTACCAGTGCAACAGAGAAGACTACCATTACTAATCTTGCCCTTGATAAAAGGAGAAAAGATGAATCAGTGACGAGGTATATAACACGCTGGCGCAATCTCAGCATGAAGTGCGAGCAGCAGCTGAAAGAAGAATATGCAGTTCAACTGTTGATGGGGAACATTGATGATAAAATGCAACTCTTCTTATGCATGGCTTCTATTACTACCTTCCAAGATCAATTGGATAGGATGGCTAAGTTTGAAAAGTTAAACTTATCAAAATCTGAAAGCCTCCCTGACAAACCCAAAAAGGCTAAGGCAACTGACGCCAGAAAGAATGAGGCTTATTCCGCATTCCCTCCTAGACCTGATAAAGGTAAACGAGCAGTGTATAGTGTGGATAAAGGAAAGCAGCCAATGCAATATAAAGAAAAATCAAAACAGGCTTACAATCCAAATCCTCAACCAAAGCTGGTTCTTGGAGGAAATGATAAACCTCGAGCCTTTTCCGGTAGAGGAGAGCGCCAGAGGCAAATCACAGGAACTGGTGATAGAACCTTCCCTTCTCTCAAGGAGAAAATGAATAAAGATTATTCATTCAAGGCCAAGCTATTCAAACAAGCACTCAAGAATGGTCTAGAATTGCTATAATGCAAAAGACCTGAAGAGTCTAAACACAATGGCGACCCAAACTACTGCCCATATCATCGAGTAGTTAATCATCCAATTGAAGATTGTTATGTCTTCAAAGATTGGCTAGAAAAGATGTACAAGAGGGGAGAATTGACATTATCAGATAATGTGTTAGTTTGTCCCAAAAAAAAATCCACCTAGGTAGTCACATCCTCTTCCGTGCTCCCGCCAAAGAAACAACAACAAAAGAACCTATTCAAAAAGAACAATGGGAAACCGTGATTTCCAAGAAGACAACAAAGATGCTGAAATAGCTAGGAGTTCCAGGTGTTAAGTGGAAGTCTCATACTGAGACTGTACTGAATCTAAAATGGTTGTCTATGTCACAAGCATCCACCTCTAAACAGCAACCTGGCCAAGTTAGCTCATCAAAGCCTGGCAAAACAAAATCAAAGTCTTCCAAGAAGAAAACCAAATTGAAGAAGTCTGATGCAAAGAAGATTGCAACCAAGAAGGCCATTGATAGTTTGGGTGAATATTACCAAACTGCCAGGAAGCCTATTAAGCTCGGTGATTTTATAAAGAGCTTAAAATAGATGAAAAGAAAGAAGCTGATGATGAATCTCTTCCTGCAGAGACGTGCCGAGCCATCTTTGTGACATCAAAGATAACAGATAGGGAGGAATACGCTGAAGAAGCGGCCCCAGAATTCTGTGTCACAAAGATAACATATAGGAAGAAATAAACTGAAGAAGTGGCCCCAGAATTCTGTCTAATGGTGTCATCAATGAATTTCAGTTCAGATGATCTATGTTTTCCAAATAATGAAGATTCAGACCCAAGTGTAGCATCGCAAATGAAGCAGGTTAAACTGGGAGACAATTCTGAGTCCACAGGTGAATCCCCAGGCACGACAATGGCTGACTCTGAGGAGAATGCTTCATCAAATAAGTCTGAATCAGATGAGGTGGCCCAAGTGCGATTGATAAGTGGCAAGGTACTGCCAACTCCACCAAAGAAAAGGATCCTTAATAAAGATAAGGGAAAAGAGATAGTTATCAATGAAGATATTATCCCCGAAGATCTCAAGAAAAATAATACTTTGTCCAAGGGGATAAATTACAATATCTTATCCCACTTGAGGAAGATCCCAGCGCAACTCAGTATATATGATGCCTTACTAATGTCTAAAGACCTTCGGAAGACTTTGATCCAAGCTCTCAAGGACCCTGAAAGATATGAGGCGTATTTTGTGGAATGTAACTTGACTGATGTTTTGCAAGCTCGAAATGAACCACTAATCACTTTTGCTGAGGATGATCTGATGCTTTGAATAGTAGATCACAACCGCCCTCTTTATGTTACGGCAAAGAGTGATGATATGATGATCAGTCGAATTTTGATCGATCCCGGATTTTTCGTAAATCTTATGAGCCTTAAGGCACTGAGATCCCTCTGCCTCGATGTGGAACATCTTGGGAAAGACAAGTTGATGGTGCATGGTTTCAACGAGAAAGGGCAGAAAACCCTTGGTTCGTTTATGCTTCCTCTTGTATTTGGGGAACTTCACACAAAGTAAAGTTACATGTAATTTATGCGGACACTTCGTTCAAGGCGTTATTGGGTCACCCCTAGCTGCATGAATATGGCATTGTCCCTTCAACATTACACTAGTGCATGAAGTATCTCAGGGAAGGAGAAGAATTCAGGATCTCTAACATTCAACCCTTTGCAGTACATGAAGTAACAATATATGAAGATGCTAGGTACTTCATGCCAAAGAAGCAAAAGCCTTCGAGTTCTCTTGAGGCTAGGGCATTAAATTCAAAGGCTGCAAAGCGACCTGAACGGGAAGGTGAGAAGAAGCATGTAGGAAGAAAGAAGGCAGCGCCGACTCTTCCCAAGACATCGACCATTCCCAAAGAAAAGAAACATGTACCTCACCTAGGGAGTGATACAAATGAAGATGATATCATCCCTACGAAATCTCGAAAAGTATGTCAGTTCATAGACGAATGGAGTAGGGAGGTTGAATTTTCAAACAATGATTATGATTACGACTCTATCTATATGAATAAAGTGCAGGAGGTATTCTCCAGAAGAATCGACAGCCTATCAATTTCAGATAGCATACTCGTAGTCACACGTGTTCCCTTGCAACACCTCAAAGAAATCATTTCTCGCGAGGTGCATAAGATTGAAGAACTCTCCACTCTTTATCTGTCTCCTTTGAAGATGGGGACTGCACCCAGAAATGTATTGTATTCCACGGAAGTATGCGAAGAGGAGAATAATGATTGGTGTTGTATGCTCCTCAATTCTGAAGAATCATTTCCTACGAGGTTACCTAGGTTTAATACCAAAAATATTCAAAGAATGCTACGAAAGCAAATCAATATTCCTACCACTAAACGACAGCTTCGTACAAGCTTGGGCCTCTGGTATGGAAGAAATTCACGTCCATTACGACGAAAGGATATAGATGCATATAAGGGCATTGGATTCATCAAATGAAAATTCCTCCGGAAAGAGATTTGTCGGACAATCACATGCATGGAAATTGAATCTGATGATGGTGGCACTGATGAGATTTATGGAGCTGATGCATATGAAAATCAGCCCATATAAGCCAAGAATGCACCAGAAGAATTGGAAGATGGTGGACAGTCCGCTACTATGGACGAGCTAAAAGATGTCAACTTGGGAACTGAGGAAGACCCTCGCCCAACCTTCATTAGTTCTCTTCTGCCAAATGGTCAAATAGAAGAAGTGAAGAAGCTCCTCTGTGAATTCAGGGACTGCTTTGCCTGGAAATATGCTGAGATGCCTGGTTTATCCCCTAATGAGACAGTTCACAAGTTAGCCATCAAACCGGATGTAATACCCGTCAAGCAAGCTCCAAAGAGAATGAGATTGAAGATTGAAAAGCAGGTGATTGCAGAAACAAAGAAGCCCATAGAAGTGGGCTTTATCCGAGAAGAAAAGTATGCTAACTGGATTGTCAATATCGTCCCTGTAAAGAAGAAGAATGGCCAGATTTGTATCTGCATCGACTTCAGGGACCTCAACAAGGCATGTCCGAAAGATGACTTTCCGCTCCCGATATCAGAGCTTTTAGTTGACAATACATCTAACTATGATATGTTCTCCTTTGTGGACGGATCATCAGGTTACAATCAAATCAAAATGGCGCCTGAAGATGAAAGACATACATCATTCAGAACACCCATAGCCAAATTCTGCTACACAATTATGCCATTCGGCCTGAAAAATACTGGTGCCACTTACCAACGGGTTATGACTTGTATATTTGATGATTTGATCCATCAAAAGGTCGAATGCTATGTAGATAACTAGGTCATTAAAAGCACAGACCGAAAAGACCACATTGATGATTTGAGAATTGTGTTCGAAAGGATCAGAAAGTACGATCTGAAGATAAACCCTATCAAATGTGCATTTGGGGTATCCTCAGGGAAATTCCTGGGGGGTACGTTGTTCGACATCGAGGCATCGAGGTCGACCCCAACAAGATCAAGGCAAACATGGAGATGCCACCTCCAAAGAGCCTCCGACAACTTCGCTCCTTACAAGGGCAATTGGCTTTCATTCGGCAGTTTATATCGAATCTGTCTGATAGGTGCCAGCCATTTTGAAAGCTGATGAAGAAAGATGTTCGATTCAAATGGGACAAAGAGTGCCAAGAAGCGTTTGACAGCATTAAAAGATATATGTTGAATCCTCCTATTCTCGCGGCGTCAATCCTGAGGAAGCCTCTTATACTATACACAACAGCACTAGAAGAGTCCCTCGGAGCACTATTGGCCCAGTATAATGAAGAAGGAAATGAAAATGCGCTCTACTACATCAGCCGAAGGTTGATAGGAGCATAAATACGCTATTCCCCGATCGAGAAGCATTGCTTGTCTCTTATTTTTGCTGTTCAGAAACTCCGTCATTATATGCTATCTCATAAAATCACCTTGATATCAAAGATCGATCCGTTGAAGTTCTTAATGACGAGACCAGCGTTGACAGGCCGTTTGGCAAGGTGGGCAGTGATACTTCTGTAATTCGATATCACATACGTCCCTCAAAAGGTAGTGAAAGGGCAGGTGCTGGCAGATTTTCTTGCTGCACATCCTATCCCTGCGGATTCACCGCTCAATGATGATCTACCCGATGAGCAAATCATGAATGTCAAAGAGGAGATGCTACGAGTATAAAAAATGTACTTCGATGGAGCATCATCGATTAAACGTGCTCGGACTCCAAATCTAGAAAAAGCTCAAGCTGGAATTGGACTCATTTTTGTAGCGCCCGACGGAGGCATAATGAGATTCTCATTCAGCTTGACTGAACCTCGGACTAACAATGAAACTGAATACGAAGCCCTAATAGCAGGATTGGATATTGCAATCGATGTCCGAATCTGAAACCTACAAATTTTTTGTGATTCTCAACTTGTAGTAAATCAAGTATTGGGAATCTATAAAATCACCAAGTTTGAGTTGGCCTGCTATCACCGGCGAGTTCTTGAACTTATGAAACAAATTTCAATTGTCAGACTAACCCAAGTTCCTCGTGGACAAAATGGCAAAGCTGATTCTCTTGTCAAATTGGCTAAAGAAATGGCGAATATGGATGACGAATGGCCTATAATAATTATAATGAACAATCGGCGGGTCCTAAAGCCAGCATTATTACAATTCCCTCAAGCAGAGGGAATACCAAATTCAAGCCAGCAGGATGCAACTCCAGTTGATCCTCAACCTCCCCAACCAGTTGATCTTGAAGATCAACTTGAAGAACATCAAGTTCCTAAGAAAAGACGCAAGGCAAGTCAAGCTTCAGAATCATGATGGCATTGCCTAGATGTCGAAGAAGAAGATACTGGAGGCAGTCTTTCATTGACTACTTTAAAAAAAGTAAATTGCCAACAGACAAATCACTAGCTGCTCAAATCAGAAAAAGAGCGCTACGATATTCGTTTGTTAACAACACGTTGTATCAGCAGGCTTTCGATCAAATGTGGCTAAGATGCCTGGGACTCGAGAAGCTGATAAAGTTGTAGCAGAAGTTCACGAAGGACTTTGTGGAACGCACCAATTAGGTCCTATAATGGCAGTCAAAATCAAAAGAATGGGCTATTACTGGCCGACTATAGTCATATATTATATCAATCACGCTAAGAGGTGTCATGAGTGCCAGATCCACAGTGATGTTATACATCAACCGCCAAATCCGCTGCACCCTACAATAGCATCTTGACCATTTGAATGCAGGGTACTGATATTATCGGGCCGATAGATCCGCCGTCATCAGCAGGACACCGCTTCATCTTGGCAGCAACCGACTACTTCTCGAAGTGGGCAGAAGCGGCTCCATTTAAAGAAGTTACGTCCGAGCACGTGATCAACTTCTTTACCCACAACATTGTCTATAGATTTGGTGTGCCACACCGCATAATCTCAGACAACAATACTGCTTTCAAAAGTACAAAAATTTATAAGTTCGTTGATCGACACAAAATCGAATGGAGGTACTCCTCCATATACTATCCAAGAGCAAATGGCTTAGTAGAAGCCTTCAACAAAACACTGGTGAAATTGTTGAAGAAGATTCTTACCAAGAACAAAAGAAAGTGGCATACAAAAATGGCAGAAGCGTTATGCGTGTATCGTACGACCTATAAGACACCAACCAAAGCAACTCCTTACTCTCTAGTGTTTGGGGTTGAAGCTGTATTGCCACTGGGGGTTGAACTCCCATCTCTACGAGTTGCTATCCAGAATGAGCTAACTCAAGAACAAAATGCTCGGCTAAGAATGGAAGAGCTCGATGAAATTAGGTTGCAAGCTCAGCAAAACCTGAAGATCTATCGAGCAAGAATGACAAAATCCTTTGATCGAATGGTGCGTCCTCGATCATTTCAAGAAGAGGAATTGGTCCTGGTGAAGAGAAGGTCAATTATCCCACACCGAAAAATTGGCGGAAAATTTGTATCCAACTAGGAAGGACATTTCGTCATCGAGAAGGTATTTCAAGGAGGAACTTATCAACTCATCGATCTGAATGGTCAGAGGCCCATGCCACCGATCAATGGCCGATACTTGAAGAAGTACCATTCATGAAATTGCCCCATAAAATGCTATGTTTAGTGTATTATGCTTTCATGCCTGTTTATTAGCATATACATTTCACATTTTGAAATTCTCATGTTACGAGAATGCATTTCAAAATCCACCATCAAACTGGGGGCATTTCAAATATTTGTTCGGATCGACATCGCACTGCATGCTGAGATCCCCAAACAAATATTTAAAATCTCAAAAATTTCAATTCTATTCTGCTCTAAAATGTCCCTGCAAGACAGGGGTATTTTAAATATTTATTCGGATCGACATCGTGCCTCATGCCGAGATCGCCGAATAAATATTTAAAATTATCAGTTCAAATATTTTTTTGTGCTAAAGAATATAAAGATTTATTTTTCAAAGTATATGCAGGTGATCTTTCAAAAGTTAGAGACACCTTCTCCAACAAACAAGACTCAAAGGTCAAGAAATAGACTTTTGTGGCTACACACACTTACAAAATTGAGCTGAAGAACCATGAAGTCTTTCAACAGCCTGAAGCTTAAGGTTTGAATGGGAGTAAGAGCTCGGATCCAACAAGCCCAAATATGGCCGAATCGCTGGCAGCTCCATCTACTCAACAAGCCGTAAGAAAGGCCGTAGTAGCGGAACCCCCACTTCGTCAACCCGTCAGTAGGGACTGAAGAAAGTATGAATGCTAATTTGACTCGACTAATTCAAGTGATCGTAGTCTATAAAGTTCTCCAAAATGACTGGAGAATCAAAGTTCCAGTGGGAAGATGAGTCTCGAGCAACTACTGAATGTTCGTAGACTCCAAAATCTACAACCATAAAAGATGACTCCATATCTGCCAACTTTAGTAAAGTCAGCATTGGGAAGCGCAATTCCCATAGCTCAAGTCTAAAGCCTGAATGGGTGTATGAGGTCGGATCCAACAAGCCCAAATATGGTCAGATCACTGGCAACTCCATCAACTCAATAAGCCATAAGAAAGGCCGTAGTAGAGGAACCCCATCTCAGTAACATGAGGACGACGAGCTGTCAAATCCCAGCTCTCCCGATCTGATAAACTCAAGTGATTCAGATTAAAGTCTTCTCAAGTGGTTAAGGATCAAGATACTACCTACATTGGGTATTGTCAATCAAATCCAAAACCTACAAATCCTTCAACAAATCCGTCAAACACAAAGCAAGGATTGAAGGAATTCTTCTTCAACAAGTCCGTCAAAGCACAAAGCAAAGGACCGAAGAGAATCATCCCAAAGTTCATACAAAGCCTTAGGCTGAACTAAGAAGATTCTGTCATCAACAAGTCCGCTATGCACAATGCTCTGGACCGATGATTTTTCGCCATCGACCTAATACAAGCCTAAGGGTTTAGGTCACCAGCATCTACCCCTTCATCAAGCCCGCCAAAGCTAGAAGCATAGGGCTGAAGGCATATAAATCTTCTGATAAGTCACCAAAGACAAATCAGACAACCCTTCACTAAGTCCGAAGCACAAATCACAGAACAGAAGGAATCAAAATCTCAGGGCTCAAGCTAAAGATGCAGAATGAGTTTCCCTGAATGACATCTACAAATGTTCCTGCAAGACTGGGGACATTTTAAATATTTATTTGAGTCGACATCGCGCTGTGTGCCGAGATATCAACAATCTATGAATATATCTAAAAGAGTCAAGAAAAAAAAATTTAGTGTGACATCCAAATAAAATTTTGGAGATCCACTAAAAGAAAGTAGTGTGACATCTAAGCAAATTCTTGGAGATCTATTAAAGGAAAGCCTAGTGTGACATCTAGAATAAATATTTAGATATTCACAGGGTCAATCAGCATACAACAAATATGGCTCGCTCCAGACGCCTACTATATTTGTTGGGGGGCATTTGTTAACCCGTCTACTGTACCGATACAAAAGAAAAAAAAAATCCCGTTTACCTGCTCTGCCATCTCGCATGTCGTCGCCACGCCTCGCGTCATTTCTCCCCACGTCGTCTGCACGATTCGAACGAGTCGTTAAATGGTCGAAGAAACGAGACCGCCTGCTGTCTCGTTCGGCTCTAATTACCGATTGCTCTCTCCCGCTCTCTCCCTCTCGATTTCCCTTCGAGCTGAATCGGAGGTTACAAAATTTCGATCGGAAGTAACAACGGGACTCGCTGCTGTGAGGGTAACTCCCTTCCGCCGCTTCTCCCTCCGTAGACGTCCAACGTAGCTCATTCGACAACTTTCCCTTCCACCCGATCGGAAGTTACAGCATTTGGATCGGGAGTGACGACCAGAGCTTATCATTTCTCCAGCTCCTTGTGGCTGCGCGACTTTGCACCTTCGACGACATTCCCTTCTTGAGGGATCGGAAGTTACGACATTCTGATCGGAACAAGAACGGGAACACGCTGGTAGTGAAGGTAACTTTCTCCCTTTGCTAGCTTCTTCGGCCAAATCCCATAAATCCACCGAAAAGAGGGATCTAGAAAATCGGGGATTTACCCATCTCTGGGATTTAACACGCGCGCCAAAATCGTTCGGCTGGATTTAGCATAAATCCGACTTAACTCCCGCTGTAAATCCGATATCTTTCGCGCGCATCTTCGGCTGAATCCTGTAAAGTTGCCGAGCTAGAGAGGTAGAGGGAGGAGATTAATGATTTAATGAGTTTTTAATTAATTTTATATAATGTTAATTATAATCAAATTAATTAATTATAATTATTATTAATTATTATTAATTAATTATAATTATTTTTAATTATTATTAATTATAATTAATTAATTATGATTAATTTAAGTTAATTAATATTAGTTAATTATAATTAATTGGAAATTAATTATAATTAATTATGTTAGTAAATGATAATAATTATAATTAGTTATTATAATTAATTATTACTAAATATAATTAATTAAACATAATTATAATTATAATTAATTATAATTAATTATAATTAAATAAAAAAAGAGATGCACGTCGCTCCCTTCTTACCTCGATCCTCAATTCATGAGCCACTGCCGGACTTCAAGGTATACGTCCCTAACTTAAAACCCGTCCTCAACGCGCTTGGTGTGCCAATGGACCCCCTATACGCGCTCTTGTAGAACGGTGGGGGGGGGGGGGGGGGGGGATCCGGTGCGACAGGTACGACGAGGCGGGTAAGCCCTATACACGCTCTTGTAACGTGGTGGGGACGGTCCTCGACCTCGACATCGACACCGCTGACTACTGCTACGCAAAGGTATGATGTTCCAAATCCCATTCTCGACGTTTGCGACGGACCGGAGAACCACCTATACACGCTCTTGTAGCATGGTAGGAGGGAGCCCGGTGCGAGGCATACGACGAGGTGGGTAAGCCCTATACACGCTCTTGTAGCATAGTGAAGAAAGCTAATGGTGTTCCGTACGGGTACTGCTGAAGGCCCCATACACGCTCTTGTAGCGTGGTGGGATGAAAATTTGTACGGCCGCAGTGTCTAAGGACACCTACCATACACGCTCTAGTAGAGTGGTTGGAAATTTTCACTGAAATGTACAAAGACTTGAACAATTTGAAGACCTTCTTGGGCAACAATGAAGAAGACTTGTACTTGAACAGAAATGCACAGAACTTGAACTAAATGAACAGAGGACTTGTATGAAGAGCAGATGACTTGAGGACTTGAATCAGAACAAAATTTAAATGATTTCTAAAGGTCAAACTCAAATAAAATAAAATAAATATGAACTCAAATTCAAATTATTTGAGCACAAGATTGAACTTGCAAGGACTTCAGAAGACCCTGAACATGTATTTGAACACGATTCAGTCATTTTGAACTCAAAACAAAAGCTCGAGTTGGACTGCAGAGGACATATTTTAGAATTCAAATAATTAATGAATACTTGAACCTGAACTCAAGAACTTAAATGTGAACTTGACACTAGATAGATGAATGTCAAGATGTAAACGGAGACTTGCAAGCAACACTAGTAAAGTGTCGGATATCATTGATGATCTACAAAATGAGTAGGCATAAAGGAATGTGGTGGCATCCCTATCATCAACAACAATCAAACTCCAAGAAGAAATATCAAAGGAGAAATATCATATGCAAGTAAACAATAATTTGTAGTGGACAACGATATTGCAAATACAACTTACTCACGAACTATGCCTGTTGATTGAGATGGCAATACTGGAGACCAGCAATCAAAGACATGTCCTCTACAAACAAGTAAAATTAAGACCCACCTGAGATTGGTGAAAGGTGGGTGTGATACAAGAACAATGGGTCTTCTACAAATACCTTCAGGAGGTCGTAGGGGATACGACGGTCCCTTGCAAATGGATACTTGTGAATAACAACAGTGTATTGTAAGTATAATGAATCACTGTGGACATAAGTACGAATATTACCTACAACGACGGTGACCAAGATCTACAAGTGCGTTGAGTATAAGGGCGACTATATGTACGAAAAGGACACCCTCTGACAGAAGGGAGGAAATGTTTGAACAAATTAGAACTAAATTTCCTGGTGTTCTAAAGTCTCTTCTTAGTTCTATATTTAAGAAGAAAACTGCTCTGGTACCCACAAATACCGGAAATAACAAGTCTACTACACTGAAGATCCTAAAAGGAGTTCTCCCCAAATCAGCAGTCATTGACTCCAAAGTTCAGAAAGACCCTCCTCGGTGAATGAGAAAGGGGGAGTCAACATCAAGACGCATGCCACCGGATCTGCAACACTTGTATTAGCGGACAGAAGGCGTGTATAAGCTCTCAAATGAAAAGTTGTGTGCATCCAAACGATAGTTATCTACACAATTGCAAATACTTCAAAGTACCACTGCACCTGCACTATAGTTTGTATACACATAGGTACACAATGGGGTACGTCTAAATCAATATAAAAATCACCTGCATGGGCCCTGGCGAGCGTGTTATTAGTACACACGTGACGCCTAGAGATGCTGCGCTGGTCGATAAATGAATTTTAGTTCGAACCTGATCCTTATATACGAATCAATAGAAGTCGACAGGGTTCGAACTTTTAAACAAATACACGGTTGTTGAGACCAGTTATTTGTTTCAATACATTCATATTAGGCTTTCAAGGCCTACAATAAAGAAAATTCACAAACAAATGCATAAAGCCTATGAAACCCTATCCTCCTAAGTAGATAAATAGGAGTAGACAGGGTTTGAGATATCGGATAAATATGCGGTCACGAAGTTGACCGAAATATTTATTTTGTACATTCATATTCAGCTTTCAAGATTTTCAACAAAGAAAATTCATAAACAAAGGCATGAAGCCTATGAAATCCGATCCTCAGTCAATAGCTTGTCTGAGTTTACAAGGTTCAATCAACAAATAGAAATAACCCCAAACACCCCGATGATGGCCGTGTTGAATGCAGATCTCAACCGGAGGGGTTCACAAATACTTTCAAATGTCTCCCAAAAGTCCATCCAAAATCTAAACTCCATTCAGAATTCAAAATTTTACAAATCCTAAAGTTCAGATATTTAAAATTGAAATATACTATCAATTGCTTAAAACAAAATCCATCCACCATCCGCAACAGTTTACCGAGGTGGACAAATCAAAATTTATTTTGGCTCACAAAGAGCCAAATGCATAGTCAAAAATATCACTAGGATTCATTATCAAACAAATTTCCTGCCAGTAAGAACATGGTACGTGTCCTCTAACCGGAGGTTTTGCCGCCAAATGGCACCGCAGGATAAACGGTTACGACCACCCGAGGCCCTCTGAACCGAGTGGTTTTGCCACCAAATGGCACCACGATATACTGGTTATGGCCAGAGTCAATATGTTCCTTAGTGGCATTAAATCCTTGAGAAATGAATCAATAGGATATGATCGATAGGGCACAAAGTCCTCTATTAGCTAAGGTGGATTCAAATTTGTCCCCTTAAATAAACATTCACCCCAGGTCTACAAGATCCCCGTGGACGAAGCAACCCATGGCTGCCGACAAAGATCCTGCTGTCAGGTTGGGTCGACTACCTCCTCTGACTAAGTAGACAAGGGACCACGATGGCCCGGGGCGACGAAACCATGGGATCTTGATCGGGCCCATCATGCATTCTCCCACCATCCGCTTTAAGTGCAAGATGGTGCAATTTCTATTTAAATATCAAATCTTCCAACCCAAATTCCAAATCCAAAAACCCAATTCTTCAATTCCCAAATATCCAAACTTTCCAAATCCCAAACTCATGCTGCTACTATATGCTAAATAACACGTATTCTATACGTATCTGATTAACGACTAGCCTTAATCGAAAGTTCTCTCTCGTGATCGAGATGGGTAATTAACTATAGGGGCTTGCGCCTATAGGAAACCAGAACTCAGATCATAAAGTCCTCACAAAATGAGGGCGAAATCTCTGGGTAGTGTTTTATCTACAAACCCATCTGCCTTCCAAAATTTACCTCAGAACTTATTCAGTTAAAACTCCCTCACCGAATACAATCAAAAAGCGCGGCGGGGAGGCCGGGGCTGAATTTTCGGAGCCCACAATATTGCTAAAATAAAGAATACTCCATGAAACGTTCAATATTGATTCCCTTATCATATATTATTCTTTCAGTATTTAAGAGCCTTAATGATGATGGAATTAAGCGATCATAGGCTCACCGGAGTTATCTCATCGAAATAATCAAATTAACTCTAAGCACGCTATATTTAAAAATTGTTTGATATCCAATTAATGTTCCAAAGTTTTCAATTATGTTTCAAATAATTGAGATGGCCTCCTTTAAACTCAAATCAGATTACTCTTGAGGTTGATAGGATTATCACATCGAGATGTTTAGTTTGATTGTAGGTTTGGAGAAATCAGAATTTGGATGGTCATGAATTTGATTTCAAAATTTTCCAATTTAAATGTGCATCAAAATTTGTGCTTTACCAAATAGAATTTTTTGAAACGTATCAAATTGTAAGATCAGAAGCATTGATATGTACACTTAAGGCACATTTGGTTGCTTGAAGTTAGAAATCACATAAAAAAAGATAAAATTACTAAGTTCCATCGTTTGGTTGGATCTAGTAAGAAATCAATAGAAATTTTAGATTTTACTAACACCTTCAATATGTCTCAAAGATGATTTAATTTTCACACAAATGAGTAAAAATATAATAATAAACATCTAAAACATATTTTATATATTCAAGCAAACAAATGAACCATTAGAATTATACTAACACTTTAGGTTATCGAACATATATAAACAAATATATATTAAATTATATGTTTTAGATATAATTAGGTGTGTCATATATTTCCTCTAACTTTGTCATATGAAACACTTCTTATGCCATGTTAGCGTTCTTGCTCGGATTCATGTTTTATAGCTCCTAGAGAGTAACTTGTCTCTCTTTCTCCTCCCTTATGTAGAAAGAAGAGTCTGGAAGCTGACCCATCAGGGTAGAGCTGTCAAAAACGGGTCACGGGTCACGGGTCGGTTCGGGTCCAACCCGAAATTGACCCGACACTGTTCAACCCGACCCGAACCCGACCCGTTTTTGCAAACGGGTCGGTTTTCTGAACCCGAACCCGACCCGCTTCGGGTCCAGGTCAACCCGAACCCGACGCGCTTTGGGTATATTTTATTAAATTTTTTTATTTAATTCAATTTATTTAAATATAAATTAAATTAAGGTAAGATTTACTTCAATTAATTTAAAATAAATCAAGATTAATTTAATTTGGGCAACAAAGTTTATAATTTTTTGAAATATCATTTATTTTTTTCATAAAAATCCTTTAAAATCCTATTAAATTAATTAAAAACGGGTTAAACCAGGTCGATTTCGGGTTTCCGGGTCAACCCGAACCCGACCCGGTTTTACAAACGGGTTGAAATCTCTAACCCAAACCCGACCCGGTTCGGGTACGGGTTGACCCGAACCCGAAATTTTCTGGTCGGGTTCAGGTCGGGTCAAATGTTGACAGCTCTACATCAGGGGCCCAAAAAGGTACGGTCAAGGACACCTTGTATCAAGAAGATCTAATGGTCCAACAACATTAGGTTCAGCAATTAACAAGTTATCAATTCATCCATGGCTCCAAATCTTGCAACCATTATTAACTTTTCCTTATGATCCCCAATACTGCTTTTGTCGTTTCATCATTGCATGCACCTAAAACCTTTCTCTATTTTTGCAGAAAAATTGCATGTCGGTAAAGGTTTAAGTGTATGACAACCTAGGAAGAAAAAAAAAGCATAAAAAGGAGGCAAAGATAGCAAAACTTAATATAACTCCAAAAATTCATAAGATCCACAAGAATCTAGAGGCAATCTTTAAATTGAAAACTTTTAAAATTTAAATCATGATCATCTGAACTCCAACGTAGACATGTTTAAAGTCGAATCAAGCATCTTGACAATATGAATCCAACAAACCCAATATCACACAATTCTGACATCATTAAGACACTTAAATGCTGAAAAAATACTTCATGATCAAGAGAATCAATATGGACCACATAATGGATTATTTTGGATTATAATTCAAATTGTCAAAATGCTCATCTCAAAAAGCCTATAAACAGAGCCTCATTCTCCACGTGGAGGAAGAAATAAAAGAACTTGAGAGCTCTCTGTATTTTTCAACTATCGTCGCCGACGACCACCGACAACCACCATCGTCACCGACAATTACCGTCAGTAATCACCGCCATCTTAGACATTTATCAAGATTTAACCATATTGTTGGGTATTAACTAACTTCTTATGGACAACAAACTTCTATAATCCCTTTAAAGGAAATCAAACCATGTTATTGGGTTTCAATTGTCCACTTATGTACACCATACTTCTGTTATCTTACAAAAGAGAAATTAGACATTTTGTTCTCAAGTAATCTTTTTCTTCTTCAACTGTGAGGAAAGAAAGATTTATATCCTCTAATATATAGTGGATTTTCCATCTGAGCCAGGCCCCATGGTTTTTCCCTTTTTGAATTTTTCATGAATTTCTGATCCTACTATTTTTATCTATGAGTGCTCAATTTTTGTACAACATTAAGATGTTAAACACACACTTTACTGACTCAAATTTTATGGCACATAATTGTTAAGACACCTATCATTCACTTATTACATCACGTACCGTTATGTACTAACTTGATTATCTTTCTTAAACTCATCTATATAATACATTGTAATTGCTGATACGGACATCAATACATTATTTCATTTCCTCTGTTTCTTTCCCAGTCTCATCTCGTCTTCTCTCTGTTTCTCGTTCTTGCCTCAGCTCCAGACATTCTCATGGTATCAGAGCACAACTGCTCCATAGCATTCAACTCTTCTCATGGCTGAAAAAGGATCCACAACCTCTCACCGCACGGCGTCTTCCACCTCCGATACTATCACCGAGTTTGTCATTCCTCCCTCTCTCAAATTCCTCATATCTAATATCAAGAATCTTGCCCCCAAACAACTTGTCTCCGAAAAACTACGCAATTGGGCGATTACAACTCTACCAACACTTCTCCGCGAATGGCTTCCATGACCATCTCACCGACCTCGATAGCTGTCCGCCCGCATCCGCAGCTACAGAATACAAACTATGGACTATCATCGACCGCAATCTCGTCTCTGCGCTTCTGTCAACAATTTCGCCCTCAATTCTACCATATGTAATTTTGCTCAACACAGCTCACAATGTGTGGATCACGCTAGAACGCCTACTCCAACCTACCAATCGATCCCGCGTCATACAGCTCAAGAACGAGCTCCATCAAATCCAAATGAAAGATCGCACAATGCAGCAATATCTTGATCAAATCAATATCCTCATCGACAACATTGCGGCCGCCGGCTCCACCATCGACACGGAAGACCTAGTTCTCTACATCCTAAATGGACTACCCTCAACCTATAACGCCTTCAAAACTGCCATAAGAGCCTCTCTTCAACCCATTTGTCTCGATGATCTTTATTCTTTGCTATGCAGCGAAGAAATCAATCTCCAGCACAAACATCTCAAAGAAACATCGCAATCTGAGGCGCTAGCACTTCTTTCCAACAAAACTTACAATAACCGCGGGCGGCTCAACAAGCCTCGTGGGAAAAATTTCACTCCTCGCCCCCAATCCTCCCCCGATCTCCAAAATCCAGTCAAGAACAGCTCCAACAGACCAAATTGCCAAATCTGCGGCAAAACAGGACACTCGATGCTAAATTGCTGGCACCGCTGCAACCTCAACTACGCTCCCCCATCAAATCCCAAAGCTCTCGCTGTCCAACAGCAGTTCTCCTCTACTACGGACTGGATCTTGGACTCCGGAGCTTCGTCCCATCTCACCGCTGACGCCTCCAACCTCCAGCAGATCACGCCGTATAATGGACTTGATTCAGTATCCATTGCTAATGGCAACACCTTGCCAATCCAAAACTCAGGTCAAGGCATTCTACCATTACCAGAGTCCAACCGTAAGCTTCATTTACGCAATATTTTACATGTTCCGTCACTTTCTCATAGTTTGCTTTCCGTCTCTAGATTAGCATCTGACAGCAATATTTCCATATGCTTTAACGCTAACGAATTTTTTATAAAGGATCGTCAGTGCAATCAAGTGCTTCTCCGCGGTCACAAACATAATGGTCTATACTGCTAACCTACCACCAATCTTCTAGGCAAAAGCCATTTCAACTGCAAATTACCTCATAAATTGCCTTCCGTGCTCAGCAATCCGCAATCAAACTCCCTATTTCTGCCTCCACGGTCACCAAGCATCTTAGAGTCACCTCCGCACATTCGGATCTCTATGCTTTCCATGGACTAAACCATACGCACCGAACAAACTGGCACCTCGATCTCACATATGCATCTTCCTAGGCTACTCCACACAACACAAAGGATACCGCTGTCGCGATATCCAAACCAATTGCATTTATATATCCCGGCACGTCAAATTCTACGAGTATCAATTTCCCTATAAACAACAGTCCTCAACTCCCGACCCTCCACCTATGCACACGAATTATTCTCCCCTAACCCTGGTTCCCACGTCCACTATCTCCTCACCCGTCCAGCCACACATACAACAAGCTCCTTCTACTCAATACACCGAGCACCCACTTCCTATGTCCAGCAACAACAACACAAACACCACAGCAAACTCTTCCAGCCAACATATCACACTCCGCCATTCCATACAAACGCGCCTAAGGTCTGGCATTTCGAAACCAAAACACATATTCGACCTGTCGGTGGTCTCACCAAACGAAAAACCTCCCACCTCTTACGCCCAAGCCTCCAAACACGAACACTGGAGAGCAGCCATGTCCTCTGAATACCTGGCCCCTTCAACAACAGGCCACCTGGTCTCTTGTACCACCACCTTCGAACAAACCTATTCTAGGTTGCAAATGGACGTTCAAGACCAAACTCAAACTCAATGGTGACATCGAACGATACAAAGCCTGACTCGTCGCTATAGCCTGCTCCCAAGAATTCGGCATCAACTACACATAAACCTTTAGCCCCGTCGCAAAAATGGTAAACATTCGCATTCTCCTCACCTTCGCACTCATTTATCAATGGCCTGTCACCCAACTTGACGTCTCCAACGCTTTCCTCCACTGAGGCCTTCATGACAAGGTATACATGAGACAACCCATCGGGTTCGAAGATACTCAACATCCTCACCATGTCTGCAGACTATACAAATCGATCTACGGATTAAAACAGTCACCTCGCCAATGTTTCCAAAAGTTCACTTCCTTCTTACAACATCTCGATTTTCATCACAGCAAAGCCGACCCAACTGATCGGAAGTCCACTTCAGGACACTGCACCTTTCTCGATCCAAATCTCATCTCCTGGTCCGTCAAGAAACAAACAACAGTCGCCAGATCCTTCACCGAAGCGGAATATAGATCTCTCTCATCCGCCACGTCCGATATTCTGTGGCTTCGTCGCTTAGTGGAGGAATTTCACACTCCTCAACCGGCTCCTACCACAATCTTCTGCGACAACACCTCCGCCATCGTTCTTGCCAATAATCTCGTCTTTCATGCCAAAACCAAACATATAGAAATAGACTACCACTTCATTAGCGGACACATCAAGCAAGGCGCAATTCATATCGCTCACATCAGTTCTACGGATCAGATTGCGGACATTCTCATAAAGCCTCTCCCGCTAAAGCAATTCCAATACCTTAGGCCCAAATTAACCATTCGCTCACCGAATGATTAATTTGAGGGCAAGGTTTAAAATTGCGTATTCGGGTATTGAGGCGTTTTTCGTTCGTGAGGCGAGGCGTAAGCCTCAAGGCGATTTGAGGCGTAAGCCTCAAAATAAAAAAACTGCGTAAACATAAAATAATAAATTTTGTATATACTAATGAGCAAATAATATATAAAACATAAAAATGCTACATACCACATCTTTGAGAATAAATAAGGGAGACATCACATAAGAACTCACTAGTCATCAGCACTGTCCATCACTCATCAGTCACTAAGGGGGTCTTCATTTGAATCATCATTATGATGAACTGCTCTCTCCTCTTCCCCCTCTCCTATAGAGTCCAATATCTCCCAATCGGCTTCTTCTTCCTCATTATTAGTTATCTTCCTCTTCCCTAAATATTTTTGAATAATATCATAATGAATAATAGTGTAATAAATTAATAAAAGTTTAAGAAAAGAAAACTATATTATTTATATACTTTTTTTGATTTGTTCTTGAGTTGTTGTGGATGTGGATGCTTTAAGACCATCAAAGAAATCAACATTTAAATCTTCATCTTGTAATTCAGACGGCATCACTTCAACTTCATCATCTACAAACCACTCATCATTAGATGCTACATCATCGCAAAGCAAAGGATCTTCATCATCCATTAATCCTTTTTTCTTCAAATTTCTATCTTTGAGTCTCCTATTGTACATAATGTACACCAGTGAGTTCATCCTCAATGTCGACAAGCGATTTCTCCTCTTTGTATGTACTTGGTTGTAGGTACTCCAATTTCTTTCACAGCCAGATGAAGAGCATGTCAAGCCCAAAACTTTCACAGCAAAACGCTGTAATTCTGGAGTCCCATCACCAAATTGAATCCACCACTCAACTGGAGATCGTTTGGTAATTGTATCTTTTGCTTGTTGTAATCCAAAAAAACCCTCTTTGTTCCTAAAAGGTACCAATTGGAAGTCAGCATTTGATCTTTCAGTTGCATCACTTATTAGACGATCCATGCAATGATATAATCCCAACTTTATTTCAGGATTTGTAGACTTGTTCTCTGCATATTGATACTGAGGGTTTAGGTAGTAGCCAGCGGCATGCAAGTGTCGGTGCAGCTGTAGTTCCCACCTATCATCAATAATATTCCAAATTTCCCTAAAGCTTCCCTCACTGCCTCCTAAGTTGGAGGCAATCATCTATTTGGCTTCATCCATAGCATTGTAGATGAAACCCATTGCAGGCTTCTTCTCAGCATCCACCATCCTTAAAACATGAACCAAAGATCTAGTAATTGTAATGGCATATAAGACACTTTGTCAAAATCTGTCATTTAAAACAATCTTTCTAATCTCTTTTCCCTCAGCCTTCTTTGCCCAAGCACAACTCAACCACTGTGTAGATGTGAACATAGCCTCTAAAGGTTGTCTGGCATCCAGCATGCTCTCTAAGGTCAAGTATGCTGTGGCAAATCTTGTTGCGGCTGGCCTTAGAATTTCTTTCTTCGAAAACTTTCTCATAAGAGCTAGAACCCAAGAGTGGTTGTAAATAAACTTGGTTATTTTTTTGGCTTTAGTGAGTGCATTTTTATGTTGAGATAGATCCCCAAGCTTCTCAAGAATCAGATCTATGCAATGTGCAGCACATGGAGTCCAATACAAATGTTTCCTCTTCTCCATAAGTTTATTACCTGCAGCCTTATAAGAACTTGCATTATCTGTCACAATTTGTACAACCAAATGTTCTCCAACCTCATCAACAATGCTATCTAATAATCTAAATATGAACTCAGCATCTTTGACCTGGTCAGATGCTTCAATTGACCTTAAAAACACAGTACTATAAGGATTATTAATGAGGATGTTGATCAGACTTCTATGTTTGATATCAGACCACCCATCTGACATAATTGTTACTCCTGTTTGGGCCCAAGTCTTCTTAATTTCTTCAATGCTTTTATCAGTGCTTTCCAACTCCTTCAAAATCCATGTTCTTAAATCATACATGGTTGGAGGTTTGAACCCTCTCCCAAATGCTCCAACTGAACGAATCATGTTATAATAAGCAGGTGATGTTGCTACATTAAATGGAATAGCATTTTCGTAGAAAAATCTGCCTATATCCTTACACACTCTTCTCCGCGCCTCTCTTGCATTTTCTGGGGCCATCTTCTGTGTAGTAGAAGGCCTATCCTCTGATGTGTCAACCATGTAATGATCCATAGGCCCTCTAGCACCCCTAGATGAAATGGGCTTCATAGAAGAAGATGAATCC
Organism: Dendrobium huoshanense; assembly: GCA_016618105.1. Classification (NCBI taxonomy): domain Eukaryota; kingdom Viridiplantae; phylum Streptophyta; class Magnoliopsida; order Asparagales; family Orchidaceae; genus Dendrobium; species Dendrobium huoshanense. The sequence continues at coordinate 35,189,486 of CM028352.1, read as the reverse complement.
CTAACGCTGCGCTCACTCCCGTAGTAAGATCCAACGTCAACTCTATCTTCAAATTGCTTCTGTGCAAGATGTTTTGATGTGGTAGACTTATTCATGTATGACTTTATCTCATCCCTTACAGCATCAGGAACTTTGGAGCATGGAGCAACATTCTTGTGAGAGCCTGAAAGGTGTTCCTTCATCCTAGTCACACCACCTTTCACAACTTTATCACAGTAATTGCATTTCAGATAGACATATGTTTTATCACTTCCTCCTACATCCACCTGAGTGCTATATTTCCATGCTGGATCTTTTCTATGACCTGATGCAGCCTTCTCCTTATTTTTGACCATCCTGATTGAGAGAAATAGGAAACAAACGAGTTCTTACTAATCTTTTATATGACCTGATGCAGGTCAGAGGAGACAGCAGCCTCGGAGGCTCAGACTAAAGCGTACGCTGGTCGGACGGAGAAGACAGCAACCCAACTCGCAGTCTCGCAGTAGATGAAACCTCCAAGCAAATAAGTTTAGGGTTTAATATGCGTCCTGGATGTGTTCAGTATTATATAATGTCGAGCCGTCGATAAAGCAGAACACTGCGTACTCTATGCGTATTTATGCGTATTTATGCGTATTCTGTGCGTACAATCTACGTAAACATTGCGTATTTTGGAGCAGATGTAATTTAATGTATGATTTTATATTAATAGTTAATAAAACATGATTTTCTGGGTATAGTTTGAGTACTGGAAGTGTTAATTATTTTATTGTGCGTACAATATGCGTATCCTATGCGTTATATATGGGTATACTATGCGTTCACTATGCGTGTTATGTGCGTGCTCTCTGCATCAACATTGCGTATTTTTTAAAATATAAAAATACAAAAAAAGAACATTTAATGACTATGTATAATATAAAAAATATAAGAACAAATTAAAAGAACATTTATAACAAATACAATTTTACAAGAGAACCTAATGTACATCTTCAACAAGACAACAACATCAACTTCCCTACAGGAATTATGATTGATGTATTGTCCAATATAAATCATCTTGACAACCAAGCCTTCCCTTCATCACTGCGATACTTATCCTCCTCCCATGTTCCTGATGCCAATAACTTGTTAACATAAACCTGATCACGATAGAGATGTTTATGTTTACAAATTATTGGCATCAATTTCATGGGAGGAGCATAAGTATCGTAGTAATGAATGGAAGGCTTGGTTGTCAAAGATGATTTATATTGGACAATAAAATCAATCATTCTATTAAAGATATTAAACCAAAATAATTACAAGAGAAGTAATGTAGGCATAACAGAAGGTAAGGCGTAATAAAATCAAACCTTCTGTCAAGCCTGCATTACTTCTGTTTGAAAAAACCATGCGTTACCATAAGGCAAGTGTTCCCGCATTTTATAGTGAAAAATGTAATGTTGAGCAATAGTAAGTAATAAATTGTAAATAATGGCTCATAAAAATTCAACCCACCCTCCCAACCATATCTGCCACCCGTCAGTCTACAGCTAACAAAAATTATTATTCATGTCACGGCCCCTCAGTCCATACTCCATACTAAATGAAAATAACCAATAACCTTTAATAGAATGTGTGCGTATTTTATGCGTATTATATGCGTACGTTGTGCTTTTTTTATGCGTGTATTATGCATACGTTGTGCGTATTTTGTGCATTCGTTGTGCGTATTATTTAAAAAACGTTTCAAAATCATTTATAAAATTATTTTTTTTGCTTTAAAACAAATAAGAAATTCAAACACTAATATTTGAACGCAATTGCTAAACACAATCTTTCAAACATCATATTCCTTATTTCTCTTCCTTAATTACAATCCAACAAGAGTCATAAACCCTTTGTACTTGTTCAAGTATCATATTCAAGACTAGAAAATGAAATCATAAAAATCCAACAAGAGCCCTTAGCAAGTAATAAAGGCTCATAAAAAATCAACCTACCCTCTTATCCTCCCAACAATATCTGTCTAAAGGCTCATAAAATATTAAATAGAATTTTATAAATAAAATTTACTGCATATGTGTGCGTGTGTCATGCGTGCGTTATGCATACTCTATGCGTTCGTTGTGCGTCATTTGTGCGTTCGTAATGCGTATGTTATGAGTTCGTTGTGCGTACTATGCTTAATGTATGCGTATTATCATTTAATATGGAATTTTTTTACTCAAAGCAATGTAAATAACATTTATACACAGAATTGAAAGATATATTCTTTAGTGGTTACATCATGAGTTACACTTTTCTTCAAATGGTCTCGCATTATATAATAGAAATATGAATGTTGAGCAATAGTAAGTAATAAAGGCTGATAAAAAATCAACCTACCCTCTTATCCTCCCAACCATATCTGTCTAAAGGCTCATAAAATTTTAAATAGAATTTTATAAATAAAATTTACTGCATATGTGTGCGTGTGTCATGCGTGCGTTATGCGTACTCTATGCGTTCCTTGTACGTCATTTGTGCATTCGTAATGCGTATTTTATGAGTTCGTTGTGCGTACTATGCTTAATGTATGCGTATTATCATTTAATATGAAATTTTTTACTCAAAGCAATGTAAATAACATTTATACACAGATAAACATTTATACACAGAATCAGAATGAAAAATATTAATACACAGAAACATTTATACACAGAAACATTTATACACAAAAACATTAATACACAGAAACATTTATACACAAAAATATTAATACACAGAAACATTTATACACAGAAACATTTATACACAATGAAAAACTGTTATTTTGGCAACGTTTTACAAAATATTTCATATGCAAGTTCTGCCCTATACTTTGGCATGTCTCCTTGCCAATTTGTACTATCAGTCCAATCAGTGTTGCCTTCAAGACATATTCTTTCCATATATTTACAGACATACATTCCATAATCAAAAGAGTTCTCCTGTTTTGGTATAACTTTAATGGTAGAAAGCTTCCATTTTCTGATATCACTATCAAACGCTCCTTTCGTGTCAGAATATAGGGCTTTAAGCTGAAATATATGTTGAGCAAGGATTAGTTCAGTAATTTTTTAAAAAATTTAAGAGTTCATATTCATCTAAGTATCTAACAGACTAACACTTACGATTTTTGGAACAACAAGCCTATGCTCTTTGACGCGGCGGTCCAATGAGTCATAAAATTTCCACTTGTGTTCTTTCAGCAAACCAACCAGAAGGGTAATGTGATCAGAATCAATGATTGGTTGTAATAAAATGTTGTTTGAAGTAACAGAAAGCTCGGTTATATGGTTGACTTGCAATTTGGACATTTTTTCCCTTCCTTTGTTATTCTGTAAGTGCAAATAGTAAATGTAAGAACTTAGAATGGAATAATGGATACTAAGTTACTAATCCAATAGTTAAACTGATAAATTGAATACTAATTTACTAACTCAATAGACTTGAGAGATGTATAGAAATTTATGGTACTTGTCTGGCATAAGGTTACACTTCTCATTTAAGAGATAGGTAAAAATATCTAAATGTTCATTGCCTAACCAACTGTCGCTTAATAACTCATCAATATCAGATCTGGAAATAAGAATGTTAAGCACAAACAAGATACTATCATCCCTGCAAAAAAAAAAAAATTAAATACGCACATCACAAGCATAACACACGCATATCATACGCACATCACAAGCATAACACACGCATATTATACGCATACCACACGCATATCATACGCATACAGATCTGCAAACAAAAATAAAGTTGCAATTTTTTACCTTTTAGAGAACTTCTTCAAACATTCTAGCACAAAATTTCTCTTCTCAGAAGTCAAACACAAAAGACCTCTGTAATTTTCTATTTCAACTGCATGAACATAAGTTACAGGTTTTATTTGAATGTTATCTACAGGTATTGGTTCATTTGGATTTGTATATTGAACAAGTTGCATTTCTGCTGGGACTGGCTCATTTGTTGGGATTGGATCTTTTGGTGGGATTGGCTCATTTGGTTCATTGAAGCTGTGGGGTGGGATATCTGATCTCTGTCTCTTATTGGAAGATGAAGAGTAGGCTGAGTAGCTAGCAGATCTTTTCTGAGGAACTTCTTTACTCTGATCAATGAAATTATTGAGCTTGACCTCAATAACTCCAACTCTCTCAGTAAGATCTTCAAACTTTGTGCTCAGTCTGTCTTCAAATTCTCGAAAAAATTTTGTACATGTTTCTTGGCAGGATTTCATTATTGTTTCTTGTATAGACTGAAGTACTTCAGTAGAAAAACTTAAATGTGGTTGCTGATGAGATTGGTGGGGGTCTTGCTGAGGAGGTGGGGTATGATGGGGAGATTGGTGGGGGTCTTGCTGAGGAGGTGGGGCATGATGGGGAGATTGGGGGGGTTGTTTTGATGGGTGGATATGTCATGAGAGGAATCAGGGGATGTAGGGCTGTCTGGTGGATATTTCTCAACATTAACCATATCCATTTCAGCCTGGGAAACTGCCTGAAGAACATTACAAATCTAACTTTTCCTTATATTAGCAAATAAGTTAGTTATCACCTCTGTAGTATATACAATATCATCGGCCCATCGAAGAAAATGGGGCCTTCTGTCAGCATACATAGGAGCATGAATAGTAGTATGCTCCAGGAACCAAATCTGCATAAGATGAAAGAAAATTTTAGCACTCACATTGAGCCAATAAAATTTTGAATGAATTTAGCAGTTATCACTCACAATTAGCAAAGGTACAAAACCGTTGATGTAACCTGCTGGCTTCTTATTTGAAATTTTGTAGGATGCCTTATTAAACTCTCCAACTAAAAACTCCCTAATTGAACTAGCCCAGTTTATTGACAAAAATTCATCTGGATTATTTGCTATTCTTTGAATCAACCGGGGGGTTTTGAAGTTGTTAAGTTGAAAAAGTAAATTTGAACATAAATACATGATAAACGTTCTTAACATAGTCTCCGGGGGGGGTTTCTTGTTCAACTCCATAAAGTCATTCCTTATTTCCGTTGATGTAACTGAAGTATGTGCTAAGGAATGCCAGGATATTTCTTCTCCTTTATTTGGCAAACCAGTAAGAAGAGCCACTTCATCAGTAGTGAAAGGAATGGGTTGACCTCTTATAACAAAGCATTGTTTTGAAATGTCCCACCTTGAGATCAGCTCATAAATTAGAGGGACATTTTGCTCAAACTCAGGAAATTCCAAAAACTGTATCATCTTTAAATCTTTCAATTTGTCCTTGACTTCAAGAGTAATTTGCCGAGCAAAGTTATCACAATTTGTTCGGAATGAAGAAACATAGCATCTATAGGTAATTGGACGAACATATATCTGAAAATTGTAAAAAATTATAGATTAAAAATAAGTAAATGAGATACGCACAAAAAACGCACAACATATGCAGACTATAAGCAACGGTCACGCACAGTGTACGCATACCACACGCATATATTACGCACATCACACGCACAGTATAGGAAACATACAGCAAATTAAATGTACGCATAACGTACGCACAACATACGCAGACTATACGTCACGGTCACGCATAGTGTACGCATACTACACGCATATATTACGCACATCACACGCACAGTACAGGAAACATAAAGTAAATTATACGCACGCATAAAGTACGCACAATATAAGCATGGAGTAAGCAATGTGAACGCATAGAGTATGCACAAAAGACGCATATCGTACGCACAACCTACGCATATTTACTCGATGTTTAAAATTTGGTTAGATTTTATATTTGAAATTTCAACATAAATTTATCATAAACCCTGATTACAGAGAAAACACGATGGCATCACAGTATCAAACATTTAAAAAGTTCGGAGAAGCCATGCATACGCATAGAATAAGCATAAAATCGGAGAGCCTTGAACGCCAACGCATAGCATAACCATAAAATACGCATTACAAAACAGAAAACATAGCATTAAGTTACATTTTTCTTTGGGGGTGACGCCATCTTAGAAGAAACTGAGTGAAGAATGCTTGAAAATTGAAATTCCTCCGGGTGAATGCTTGAAAGTTCGAAAGTTTACTGTAACTTGAAAATCGAAACGTCGACTCCGGCATTCGACCTTTACAAGGGTTTAAATGTTGATGTCACGTCGACATTTCACTAGGCGCGCCACGTCGGCAACTGGGTATAGTTTGAGACTGAAAAAAAAAATAATTTAGGATAAGTTTTAAAAAGGCGGTGCCTTAAATAAATGAGGCGAGGCGCGCCTTATGGCGCGCCTCAGTAAACTTGAGGCGTAAGCCTCATAAACTAAACTTATTGCGTAGGCTTTGAGGCTTAATTGGACGAAATTGCGTTGAGGCGCGCCTTTCATTGCGCAATTTTAAACGTTGTTTGAGGGGACCTGTTAAGACACCTGTCATTCACTTATTGGTTTACATCACATACCGTTATGTAGTATCTTGATTATCTTGCTTAAACTCATCTATATAATACATTGTAATGGCTGATTCAGACATCAATACATTATTTCATTTCCTCTATTTCTTTCCCTGTATTATCTCGTCTTCTCTTCGTTTCCTGTTCTTGCCTCGGCTGCAGACATTCTCAATAATAACACTAATCTAAGAAATAACTTGTCCAGCATAAGATAGAGATACTACGCCAGATTACTAATAGCCTCACTGCAAAGTGGTCAGGAATAAAACCATAATGGGACGATACCATTGGATAAAACTCCTAAACCCTCGCCTTTCTTAATCTCTATATCTTATCGGCACGTCCCTGATTCTCCTTCTATAATCAACAAGTGAAATACTCATGTGATATGAGAGACAAAACAAACAGAGAGAAATAAATGTGATTAAGGTGATGTTTTTGAAAATTCAAATATTTTGTGAATTCTTTAGCCATTAAGCACTGGAAACCAGTTTTTTCCAACTTATTACCCAAGGAAAATATCACCATTAACTCTGTGTATCATAAATGCTAGAACTTTAACCAAGACATCCAAGAAAACCATGGTTTTTAGAAAAACGGATGAGAGTCACAAGACAGTTCGTTTCATCATATGCTTCTGGTAATAATTATTCTTGAGTTTTTAAGTAAATTTTACCGAAGCAGATTCGACTAATGTTTCTTTGTTTTGCATGAACTCAATTTTGGCGTTTCTTTATATTATAGTTTCTTTTTTTACCCATCCACTAATGATTTTATATTAGTTTATTCTTTGAAAAGAAGAATTGTAACCTACTCTCCTATTAACTTTATGCCATTTCATTATTAACTAAATGCAAAAAGCAAAAGTGAATGAGACTTTCAAACCCTCAAAGTTGAAACTCATCTCACATTTATGAAAGTGAGATCACAAAGTTAGAACAAAATCTAATCCAAACGCTCAGACTAAATTCTAGAAAAGAGACATGCACTTCCAAATACTTTTGTTTAAACAAACTAACCTTGGGTGGAAAGAGAAGGTAAGACAAAAATACTGAGAGGACTCATAAGAAGAGGAAAACCATACAATATCTTCATTGTAAGAGAGATCATCCCCATTACTTGTCCAGACCCATTTCCTTGATGAGAAGGGAAAAAAAGATTAAATTCAAAGGCACCTTGTGGGCTTGTAATTTGTCATCTGCAAGGACCGCGTTCTTAGATAGCATTATTACTAATCAAATTGGAGTTTTTTTTTTTTTTTTTTTTTTTTTTTTTTTTTACTAATCAAATTGGAGTGTCAGCCCTTCAATGTGATTTTGAGGTCACCGTTATCATTGAAGCAAACTCTTTGCAAGCAAAAAATTAGACTGCATACTGGAATCCCTCAGATCTTGCATTGGAGGGAAACTGAGAACAAGGTTATTTGTGGGTTAATTGATTATCCAACAAAATTTAAGTTATGCGTGGGCGTTACATAAGTACAACCGTATTTCTGTCAAGTAACTCCGCTGATAATATTTGACCACAAAATTGTTTGCGTGCATGTATGCATAGGTATCAGCATATTATTGTGCTTGGCAGTCATATGTGAATGTGAAAATAGCGGGCATCGGTGTACATGTGCAAGTCCACATGCTCAGGGCATGCAATAGTTCCCATAAATGCATATGTAAAGTGTGTCAATGGCACCATCTCTTTTATTAGCGTACATTTGTGAATATGAGTGCTTGCACTTGTGATCATTTTTCAACTTCCATAAAAGTTTCCATTTCCTATTTACCTAGCTTCAAAGTTCAAACATTCTCTACTGATTTTTCTGGAGGGCTTAAGTAACAGAATATAAATCTCCAATGAACAAACTTTTTTAATCGAGTAATTTCCTTTATATTAAGATTCAGTCACACAAAAGCAGGCGATTTCCCATAACCACAGTAATGTCACACGCCACCATTCTCTTGCTGATAATATTGCCTGGAATATATGACTACTGAATGAAGAAAAGCGATAATATTTATGTTAATAGGTTTACATGTTGCTTCCCTTAATTTCTCAAGAAATTGATGCAATTTATCTATGGCAACATACCTGGAACTGATGCATAAAAGCCAATCTGGTAGCTTGTATATATTTTATGATGTCTCGACAGATATGCAGCTTGACCCATATATGCCAATATTAGTGCTGGATAAACCACAGTTGTGAAAGCGATCTATACTAGGATTATAGAAAAATATATAAATATATATATTATCAGCATCCGACATTAAAAGCATAGAATTTGCAGTTGAGGTACGTCAGAAAGGACCTGAATAGCAGCATATGAGAAGTGACCCAGATCTGCAAACATTGCCTCTGATCCTGAAATGCCACAGGATTGCAAAAACTTTGATGAACTATTTGTATAAACAAAAAACTTTTTACTAAAAGTTTTCAGTCAGAGCTAGGTGAAGTTTATTATGACATTTCAATCGAATTTAGATGCTTAGTTTAATAGTTAATGACCAAAAAAATTAATTCTTAATTCATCAACTTAAATTCAGTTTGGATTAGTTTTCAAATTGACTGATACACGCTGTACGAAAGCAGGGTCCTCATAAATGTCAACTAACTTAGCTTATATTCACATTTAACTACGAAAGAACATTTGGATTTTAGGAATGCCATTAGTTTACCTGTAATGCACAGTAGAATTCCACCTAAGGACATCCAACCACCCTTCTTAGTCTTTTTCAAAAATCTCAGCATATAATATGGAGAAAGTGCTTGGTATACATGTGGGTTCCAATGTACAATGTTGTATATGCCAAGTGCACTTATACAAAGTAGCCAAGCCAATACAACTGGAGCAAAAAGGAACCCAACCTGATGAGTGCCGAAGTGCTGAAGGGCAAACAAGCAAATGATAATGAAGCAAGTGATGGGAACCACGGCATCTGCATAGAAATGTCACATAAGGGAAAAACAAGTGATCATTCAAAAGATGAAATTAACATGTGACAAATTAGAAAAATATTCAGAATATCAACATGATAATGACAATAATCTACTCGAACTGCTTCTTGTTCAAAAACGAAATTAATTATAAAAATATAGATGTTGAACCCTCATTAATTCAACTAACTCCTCACATCAATCTCCTTGTAACTTTTTTCTTTCTCAATTATGTGACTGAAATTTTTTTTTTAATTGTAGTATAATAAGAAAATCTGAATCATGGACAACTGCAATAGGTGAAATCCTTTTTTTGCAGCTGCTGAACCTTTAATCTTATTACTTCTTGGTGGGATCATCTTTCCTTCTTAATCATAGTAAAAAGCTTAGTCACACAAACCAATCATAGAGATTCTAATCATGAATGTGATGGACCGACTGAGCTTGTGGACCCCACTAGGGTGGATGGCGGGCAAGAAGAGAGAGGGGTCAAAGGAGGATTAATTACTTACCATAGAAGATCAAAATGGAGAGGGAATTATGAATGTTTATTTAGGTAAAGAGGATTGATTTGATTGGGAGGAAATTAGAAAGGCTTATTTAGGGAAAGAGAGCTTATTTGAATTCAGATTTGGAAGAGAATTACGAAGGTTTATTTCGGGAAAGATGGTTGATTTAAATTCAGATTTGAGAGAACTATTTAGGAAAGATGACAGATTTGAATTCAATTTTGGGAGGGAATTAGGAGAGCGGATTTAGGGCTAATTATGTCATTTTATTTCATTATGTGATAGTGTTTGTTGTAGTTTCTTTTGGAGTCATTCGTAGCAGAGCCTAGAATTTGTGGAGAGTCAATCTACCTCTCAAATGGTAATCAACTTGCATCTTGATTTGTTGTGTTAAAATAACTATTTTTCTCGCCGATTCATGCTGCATTTTCTCTTTTTTCTTGTTGTTTTCACTGTGTAGAGTCAGATTCCATTCAAATTGGCATCAGAACACCTTTTTTGGTACCTATAGCGGCTAAAAAAGTTGATGCGTTGGAGGAGAGGCTTGTTAGGTAAGTTAGAAATCTAAAATCTAAATTCGGAGAGTGAATTTCAACAATTGAGGGCAGACTTTTGAATATGGACGAGATGATGAAAAGAATGTTAGAGTTTCAAGCCAAGATAACATCATTGGAGGCAAGGGCACCATTGACTAGACAAGGAAGTGAGAGAAACCCTAATATACGGCGATAATGAAGGATTGGGAGGTGAAAATTTTGGGAGAAGAAGAGGATTTGGAGCTACTTCCGAGGAGGGGAAAGGGTGAAAGAGTGGGATTTTTGGTGGAACTGTAGAGTTTGGAAGAAGAAGATGGGGAGAACATAAAAGCACCAAACATGATTCAGCTACTCCTACAATTGTATCAAGAGGTGTTCCAAACAGTTCAGGGGGTTGCCCCTCTGTGGAAACACGAAAATGCTATCATCTTGAAGGAAGGAGTTTCACCTATCAGTGTTCACCAATATCATTATCACCAAATGCAGAAGGAAAGATCGAGAGATTAACCAAGGATATGCTAAGGATCATTCGACCCAGTGTCTGTCCATTTTCCAATCCAGTGCTATTAGTTCAATGCTTCAGCAGCAATTTATTTCGTTCCACCTTGAGGACAAGGTGGCTCTTTGGAAGGGGAGTATTGATGGACCAACTGAGCCTATGGGCCCCACTAGAGTGGACAGCGGGCAAGGAGAGATGGGGGATCAAAGGGAGATTAATTACTTAACATAGAAGACCAAAATTGGGAGAAAATTAAAAATGTTTATTTAGGGAAAGATGGTTGATTTGATTGGCAGAAAATTATGAAAGTTCATTTAGGGAAAGAGGGCTGATTTGATTGGGAAGAAATTAGGAATGTTTATTTAGGGAAATAGGACTAATTTGAATTCAGATTTGGAAGGGTATTATGAAGGTTCATTTAGGGAGAGACGGTTGATCTGAATTCAGATTTTGGAGGAAATTATTTAAGAAAATATGGCTGATTTGAATTCATATTTGGGAGAAAGTTATGCTATTTTATTTTCATTATGTGATTGTGTTTGCTATAGTTTGTTTTGGAGTTATTCCTAGTGGCACCTAGGGTTTGTGGAGAGTCAATCTACCTCTCGAATAGTAGATCAACTTGTATTTTGACTTGTTGTGCTGAAATAACAAATTTTCTCGCCAATTTCTGCAGTGTTTTCTCTTCATTTTTGCTGTTTTTGTTGTATAGAGGGCATATACCTATGAGAATGTTGACTCACAACTCAATCAACTATGGCAATTTAGGTAATAAAAACATAAGCAAGAACAATTAGCATTAAAAACAAACTTCAACGACTGGATATCATGACATCATAAATAAGTAGGAAATTTATGTCGTGAAGCAGAGGAGATTTAATTCAACCACCGAGAGCGAGAAAAATAGAAATAGAAATAAAAGCACAAAACATACATCAAAAATATATACAAATCCACGCAAATGATGGCTACATAATGAGATCGCTGTTGAAAATTTCACTATGATTTTATTGTGAAGTTTTTGCCGTCATAATTTCTCCAACCACAACATAAAGATCCATTGAAATACTAGGAAGCCAAAAAAACATTTAAATCCCCAAACTCTCTTGATAAAATACATTTTCTTCGTAGGGAACACAAAATTAAGCTTCATAACTTAACAGTATAATGGGATTATCAATATACAATAATTTTTTATCAAAATCACTGCCAGATGAATGCTTAGCTGGCAAAATTTCTCAACGTTGGTTCAATTTTAAAGCTCAAAAAGAACGAAATGTACCCAGCAAAAGAATGTGCATGCAGGCTAATTACTTTGACTGTCTAGCGCTAGAAGAATTCTCAGAAAAAGTGGATACTCACTCAAAAACAAGGAAAAAAAGGCCAGATTTTGGACCAGGAGAACACTGATAACCCATATAATGATTGATTAAAGTTAGGAAAGTGAAAGGCAAACAAAATGCAGCACAACTGTGCCCTTTGCTAGCAAAGAATAGGCAGTTTTAAATATTCAACTTGATAAACATAAACAATACTCATAATAGCATCAACTGATTGATTCTAAGACGAAGAAAAACAAGCAACTTGAATGGAACACCGGCCTTTTTATAACAGCTTAACCACTTAACACAAAGACAACATATTACCCATTGGTTCCCCACCCTATTTCATCAAATAAAACTTGAAAATTTCAGAAAACAAAGTAAAAATACATGCGAACAAATAAAAAATAAAGACAAGCTCGAAATTTACCGATAAACACATAGTGCTATAAAATTTTAAAAAGACTTACATTGATGGTGGTCTTTGGACATGGATAACTCGAGCCCTGAAACTGCTGAGAAAACTAGAGAACACATGCAATCCAACAACAGTAAGTGAAAAGATCTGTTAACCATAACAGTACATAAGCAAACAAAACAGAGATATACCTGATATAGCCGGAGTAAGAACACCATCCCCAATCACCATGCATGTACCAAGCATGACAACTACAAGAAGAGCTGTATGCAACTTCTTGTGCTTTTCAAGCCAAATCTTCACCCAGGATCCATTATTTTTTTCTGGTGGGGCTTCCAATTTATACGTAGAAACTTCTTCATCTGCAACTTGTCTGTTAGGCAGGAGGCATACATTGGCGTGCCTGCATATTGAAGAGTAAAGAGCAAAAGTGCCACCTGCATTCAATCATAAAAGCCTGCTAAAAACCTAACTTTTCTTTGAATGTAAAGACCTACTATTAATTGTTTATTTTTAAAAATTCAGAGAAGAAGCACCTTCGCCATTGTCATCAGCTCTAAGTACAATGAAGACATACTTGAGAAGAGGTACAAGTGTAAGAGTCCAGAATACAAATGAAAGTACTCCAAAAATTTCTTCATTAGTCTCCGAGTGTGTAATATCCTCTGCAAATGTGCTTTTGAAAACATACAAAGGGGAAATGCTCAAATCTCCATAAACCACGCCCAAGCTCTGATACGCTAAAAGCAATGTAGATTTCCATGAATGTTTCTACACGTTTCAGAAAAACCAAATAACTACAAAAGTCATAGATCAAATGCAAAATCCAATGAAAAAAAAAAAACTTTCGTAAAACTCGAGCCAATCTATTAACTTGCGCAAGAATAACCAGAATAACCCGACCTTAAGTGCTGACTAATTTTCAAGCAAAAACTCTTACTTACAATTGGAGACTTGAAGCTCTTCCCTATCTCAAGATCCATCATTAGAAGAAAGCTAAACCTGTAAACTTAAAGCTCTGTTCTCCAACTCTTCCATATAACTCTTGAAAAACTACGAAGCAAATCTGCATTTCCTCTTTCTCTGAACTAATAGGTAGGACTCAAAAGGAACCCTCACAATCACTTTTCCAGTACTGTACCATTTACTAACCTAATTCCACAGTTAATAAGCTTAAGGACAACTATTATCTTTAAATTTCTACATTGCAGTGGTAGCATAAAAAATGAGGGTATTAAAAGCCACGGTCATTGTTGATGTAAAGGATAGATCCAACATTCCAACTACAACTTAAATACGCCCAAAAGGTGCAGTCTTGCAGCTGTAGAATTTTACTCAAAATAAGAATTCATAAATGCTGTTCATATTTAATAATATGTAAGTTATTCAATTTAGAAAAATATTGAACATGAAATTGTTTAGCCCAATTTATAAAAAGATACTGTTTAAACTTAAATTAGCTTAAAGAAAAGTTTAAGGAAAAAAATAAAAAAGAAATAAATACATAATTTAATTATCCAGCTTCAATAGAAACTGAAATTTTATTAATTATTCAGTTTCTATTGAAATCGGAACTTCATCATATGATTTATATTTTTACTGGAAACTGGATTTTACTTCTTCAATTTCTATAAATTATTATTATTATTATTATTATATTAGTAAGTATAAATTTTTTGTCTTATATTTTATTTTAACTAAATGTAAAAACTTATTATGTTTTAAAAAGTAAAATTAAATTAATTTTACATTTTTCTCTTTTTTTATTTACACTGTTTTGCTTATTTTTTAATTATAGCTTATTAGTATATTTTTGAAATTAAATTTAATTTTTATTAAATAATTAAGAAATATAATATTGTAAAAGAAATTAAATTTAACTTTTTCTAAAGAAAATAATAGTTTTTATTAATTGATATATTTATAGCTTAACGAAATGTGTCAGTAAGACAAACGTAACATTAAAAATCTTTTGAAAGTAATTGGATAATCAGGTGGTCTCCAAATTTAGCTCGAGGTAACGGTCATCCAGTGAAAGGTACAACAATGATAGCCTTTGGGCTAAAAAAATTTGTTGGATTAGCCTCATTGAGTTTCTTGATTGAAGTGGTAAATAAGTTAAAATTTAATTCATGTTAGTATACTATAAATTCATACATAATAGTTGTATTTTAATTAAAATTATTTTTTGATTAAAATTAATTTTATTCATTAATTTTTAATTAAATATATTTAATTTATTAATAAAAAAATTAATAAATAAGTAGCATGAAATTTATCTAAACTTAATAATAAGTTATAATTTAACTAATAAGCAAAACATTGAAACAATGTAAATTTAAAAAAAAAAACAGAGAAAAAAGTAAAATTAATAATATTTTTTTTTTAAAATGTAATCAGTTCTTACAATTGTCAAGAAAAAACGTGGTTAAAATTTTTATTTTCATTTGAAAAAGTAAAACTGATTTATGTTTTCTAAGAAAATTGTTATTTTAAATTTTTTTTTAAAATTATGTATGAAAATCGGGGGATTTCTATTGAAACCGGTGAATAAAGTACCTGAAAGTTCAATAAGAATGTTAAGCCTAAGTGAATTTATCCCTAGGCACACTAATGAGGAAGCAATAGTATCTCTTGATGTGGAATTTAATAAACTTTTCAAGAGTTATAATAAAGGTAATGACAATTTAATCATCACAACATATTTCAATCATATATTTTCTCCAAGCAATTATCATAGATATAAATCTATCTTGCAATCTTAGCAATCAAAAAGTGCATAAAAGTAAAATATAGAAAATAAGAAATCAGAACAAACACATCAGATTTTTATAATGATTCAGTCAAACCATGAGTTGAGTCCTCTTCGGATATTGCATTATCACTATTGTGTCTCTCATTTAACCCTTACAACTAGGTGGAGAAGCCCTTACAAAATCTCTTCCACCAACTCAGTGAAACAGAGAATTAGAATCCTTTTCACCCTCTTGGTGAGGCAGAGAACATGGAATCTTTTTCACCCTCATGATAAGGTAGATAACCTGGAATCCTTTTCCACCCGATTACCCGATGCAGCTGAGTAATCGGGTACCTTGACACTAAAGAGGGCTTATTCCCAAAGGTTCCCTAGAGAAAAACCTTGACACATAGAGGAACTCAGATGTAAGTTTGTCAGAGCAACCATATGGAACTCTCTTTCACACTCATTACAACCCATAAGGATATTCTCCCTCTCTCACAAACTCTATCCTTTCTCTCTCATGTTCTAGGCTCTCTCTTCAAGCTTTCTTCAGAGGAAAACACTCAATAAATACAGAAAAGACTCATACAAAGTCTTATAAGAAAGCTTAAATAGAGGGCATCAAGAAACCCTAAAAATTAAATTATGGAAACTCTGATCATACAATATGATACCAAATCATATAGTACGATTAGTTTACTATATCCCTATTAATACTATACGATATGATCATCGCCCAATACAATACGGTTAATTCAAATATTTGAGTTAGTCATCTAGTACGATATGATCATCGTCCAGTACGATTAGTACAATCAAATTGGATTATCTTTCCCATACGATTGGTGATGATAAAATATTATCTCATGTAATCGGGTACCTTAACACAAAAGAGGGCTTCTTCCTAAAGGTTCCCTGGAGAAAAACCTTGACACATAGAGGAACTCAGATGCAAGTTTGTCAGAGCAACCATATGGAACTCTCTTTCACACTCCATTACAACCCATAAGGATCTTCTGCCTCTCTCACAAACTCTACCCTTTCTCTCTCATGTTCTAGGCTCTCTCTTCAAGCTTTCTTCAGAGGAAAACACTCAATAAATACATAAAAGACTCATACAAAGTCTTATAAGAAAGCTTAAATAGAGGACATCAAGAAACCCTAAAAATTAAATTATGTCAACTCTGATCATACAATATGATACCAAATCATATAGTACGATTAGTTTACTATATCCCTATTAATACTATACAATATGATCATCTAGTATGATATGATCATCGCCCAATACAATACGGTTAATTCAAATATTTGAGTTAGTCATCTAGTACGATATGATCATCATCCAGTATGATTAGTACAATCAAATTGGATTATCTTTCCCATACGATTGGTGATGATAAAATATTATCTCATGTAAAGATCGGGTCGTATAATACAATTTGTCCAATCATACAATCCATTCTTAATGGACCAATCAATCCAACTTTGATTCATAATTATGTGATTAATTTAGGCAAAATTTAATTACAACGTACAATACTATACATATTGTACAATACGATTAATACTAATTTGTATTTCAAAATATTGTCTGAATTATAATTGGCGGCTAAGTTCTTGATTTCAATGGATCGTCTTATATGATATGTATCGTACATGACGATCCGTTCAAATAACATTAATTACATGATTAATCATTTTAATAATTTTTTAATAGACTGATCATACAATATAATAACTATCATCCATTATGATTAGTTCAAAAAATTACTATTCTATTTTTTTTTCATTATCTCACTCCTTTGAGTGTGTGTGTGTATATGATCACTAAATTAGCATACACCTTTTACAGAACTTAACTCAAGAAATTGAAATGTACATACATAAATTTTACATACTCTTTCGATATATCCTATTCTACCCAATCTTTAGTCATAAATCTTCATTATGTTGTGCATGATGTACCTGAAATATTAGTACACATAAAAACAAATATGCATTACAAGTACAAGGAGACATAAAGATGGAATTAGTAATATTTGTTATCATCAAAAACCTTAAACTCGGAAGCCCGAGTTACAACAATATCGATTTATATTGAAACCGAGTAATGAAGTTGCAGTTTCAATAGAAACCAGATAATTAAGTTATGAATTTAATTAAATCAGATAATTAAAACTGGATAATTAATTTCTTGTTTCAATTGAATTGGATAATTAAGTTCCAATTTATAAATATGGCCTTTTGTTCTCCGTATTTGCTCCTTTATAAATTTTTCCGTTAATCTGCTCCTTAAGCTAATTTAAGTTTAAATAGGCTTCTTTTTTAAATTGCCCAATTTTTTATATATAATTGAATTTTGGTCTAATGTTTGGCTTGAAGTAAAATAAATGTAAGATTTAATTGAAACCTAATTTATTAGGAATGTTTTTTTGGTAAAATATTAGGAAAGTTTGAGTTACATGCCTCACAATGATCAAAATTAGATAAGTGTGTGTGCTAGTAGATTACTACACAAATAAATTTTGATCAAAATACCCTTGTTCTATATTGTAGATACTTTTTTTAAGTCCCCCATGATCAATTTTGATTTGAATAACATACAAACAATGTTAAATTAAAATTTGATTAAGGTTGAGACATAATATCTGATAAAATTTTGATTCATAATCTAATATTTATCATTTTTATTCAAAAAAAAAAAAAAATTGATCAATGTTCAAACATGAACAAGTAAGATATTATCAAAATATTTGACACCTAACTCATTTGACCCATTTATCATATGAGCCAAAATATTTGACCTTAAACTAACTCATTAGACTCATTTATTATATATATCTTCAATTTGTTTAAATCAATATGTTCCATTTAATCCAAATGTAATATGTTTAACTCAGAAAATGACATGTTTAGTCTTAACTTGGCTCATTTAACTTGAACTCGAATGATAATTGATCAATTTTGAATCCTCAGATCAACCTAAGGTAGAAGAAGCAAGTAACAACTAAAAAGCTACCATATAAAGTATATTAAATACATCAATTTACGGGTTTTAACGATCTAATTGTAAAATATAGATATATGAAATAATATTTCACTAAAGGTTGTTTTGTTTAAATTAAAATATATGTAAAATATTTTCAATGCAGAGGTTTTGGAAAATATTGATATTTGATTTAAAGTAAAAAATGCAAAGTAAAATTTTAAAGTATTTGAAATACTCTCTTATTCAATTTTATTATATTTGAAAATCATCAGATTTAATTTATTTCCAAATACACTATAAATACTATACCATTGTTGTTGTCGTCGAAAACCAACACGACTCCCCACCACCAACAATGCCACCACATGTCGTTGCTAGCCATCATCATCATATGGTTTTATCTTGCATTCATTTTACTTCAAGCTAAACAAAAAAATAATTATCTATATTTATTTTACACCCATCCAAATAAATATTTCAAATATATTAGACTCCATTCGCATTCCTTTTCAAGAAACTAAATGTCTCTTGAATGCTAGACAACCCCAAAACTCATTTCGGGAGTGATGTGTGCTAGAAAAATCACAATAATAGAAAAAGAGTTTTATGTCATCGTTTTGTATAAAAATCCAACACATGCACAAAAAAAACTAAAAGGGAAAAAATGCATTAGTACTATAGTTATTATGTGAAATATCAAGAAGCAAAAAATTTATGAGGTCTAGCATAAACCCACTATATGTCTAAAGTTATAAAAATTTGCTCTTCCTATTAAATAGAGAAAATGATATTACAAAGTTGGGAGTATTTGCTGGGTCTCTTGAAGGCGTAATGAAAATTATGAGAAAAGTATTATATGGATAGTAATTGTTTGGACGATGTTAGTCGGGCAATCATGTGCTTCAACAACGATAGGGAGAGGGTGTTGATCAAGTGACAACAACTAGAAAATGATGGTCATATGATGTACAATATACTATAATAATCGGGCGGGAATAGTCAAATGGCAATAATTGGGCCATGGTGGTCCGTCCATGTCAACAAAATGATGGTGTTGGCTATTGATAATCATCGATGTTAAATGCAGTGGTGGAGCCAGAAAATTTTCATAGATGGGGGCCACTTTTTTTTAAGAATTTCCTCAACTTTTTTCATCCAAGCTTGAGACCGGCATTGACAGTTTAAAAAAAATTATTGGCAAATAAACTACTAAATATATGATAAAGTACACTTATAACTTATACTGTCTATTCTTCATATTTTGAAAAAACTGAATGATAACATCATTGTTATTAAAATCTAAAATTTCTTTTTCAATATAAGCAATTAAGATATCGTTCATTCACTGATCTCCAATTCGATTGCGTAGTTGATTTTTTATGATAGCCATTGCAGAAAAAGTTCTTTCAAATTATGTTATTGCAACAAGTATTACTAATGCTAGATTCAATAGTTTAAAAACAAGATGATATAGTATATTCTTCCTGGTATGAACCATATTTTTTACAAGACTTCGTATATTTTTTACCAATAAAAATTGAACATCAAACTGCATATCCATAATATAAGTTTCCAGCTGATTATCAAGAATCATCAAAACTGAAGGAGTGAAATCGCTTGGATATAAATTTGTCATTTCAAATAACTTCTCTTTATTGAATGCATTGAACGAATTCGATGGATTCAAATAAGCAATACATAAAAGTAGTTGAGTATTAACCTCTATGAAATAATTATTCAACTCTCAAAATTGCATATCAAGTACTATATAAAAATATTTCAACTCGATAATGATGTAAATTTGTCATTTTTTGAAGTTCACGTCGTGTTCTTCCATGGGCAACCCATTTATCATTTAGATTGGGAGTGATAATTTTGTGTTCAACACAAAAGGAAGTCACCTTTTTAATGAATTCATCCCACTTGTTGTCTCTCATATATTATAATCTATTTTTTGCTATTTGAACTAATGACATGGCATTCACAATATTCAAAATTATTTCAAACACATTAATAACTGAGGAAAATATTATAATCAATCTAATCAGTGACACATAATGAAAACCCCATCTTGTTTCACCAGCACGCTTTAAAGAAATTTTTTGATTTTATCCTTGTCCAGTGAATAACTCTCACTGTTATGTAATGCACTTAATGTTAGCTCGCATTGCCTGTCCCTTAGCTGGTCACGACATTTACATGAAACACCAATAATATTCATAATATTTGAAATTATAGTAAATAATAATGCAATTTGAACATGATTCTTCGCAACTGTTGCTAAAGCTATCTGAGGCTGGTGTGAGAAATATTAAATATTATGTGCAGATGCATTATCATTTAGGAAAATTTTTTAAGCCCATTAAATTTTCCTCATATATTTCTTGCACCATCATACCATTGACCACAAATTTTAGAGGAAGACAAGCAATAATTTGAAAGTACTTGTTCAACTCTTTTTTTGATACATTTAGCTGATGTTTCAAGAATATGAATAATATAAAAAAAATGTTCAATAATTTGACCTTTTTCATTCACATATCGGACAACAATAGTCATTTGTTCTTTCCCTGATACATCACGAGCTTCATCAACAAGAATAGAGAAGTAGCTATTACCAACATTTTTCTTTACGCAGTTTGTAATTACAATGGAAATAACTCTATATATATCCTTATGAATATTAGGCGCAGTTATTTTCAAATTATATGGGGCATTCTTTAGTATAATATTACTTATATCTTCATTATGTTTAGCTAAAAAACTAAGTAGCTCAAGAAAATTTTATTGATTTTTTGAACTGGAACTCTCATTGTGCCCTCAAAAAGCTAAACCTTATCTTAGTAGAAACTTCACACAATCAATAGAAGAATTTAAGCGAACATGATATGCATTTGTTGCTCGATCTGACTGCACATGAAAGGCAAAGTTAATATGTTGATATTATTTCATTAAATCCTCATAATTTTGCCTTGCATTATTATGAGCACTGTTTAGGTCCTCCTGTATGAAGATCAAATTTATCATATTTTTTTTTCAATTAGAGAATCCATTTATGTGAAATGCCTCATCACTACTTTTCCTCTTCCTTCTACTAAAAAAAGATAACAATACAAATAATATATTTTATCATTCTGAATACTATACTCCAACCAACTGGAGTATCTATCAAACCACCTCAAATTGAACCGTCTATTGTTCACCCCAAACTTCCTTTTAGGAAAGTCATAATTGTGAGGTTGACATGGCCCTTTTTGCAAATATGCTCTTTGAATTTAATAACGAATGTTAAAACTAAATGTATTAATAGGTATACGTAATCCAGGATCTGATTGAAGATTCTCTAAATCTGGTACCATGCAATTTAATGATTCACCATATGTTGGACTTCTATTTTTACTTTGTTCATCATCTTTTTTTTTTGTGAATCCTCAATTAGTGTTGATGCACAAGATTGTGAGGACTTATTAAAATATTTTTCAATGATCTTTGTACAAATTTGAACTCATGAACTACATAAAATATAAAAAACTATAAAGTAAACACATTTTTATATCCTAAACTATATTAGATAACTTATCAGAAAACTCACTCATAAAACTCATTTTAAATTCTTTATTAAATGATATAATCTAAACTATATAAAACAAGAAAATAAAAAACTAAACTTACCTGTATTGTCGGCCGATCCAAGACAAAAGAATGGAGTAGTCTTGAGCTTCCCGCAAAATTCTATATCCAAATTCCAAAACATTAACTATAAAATGTAATATTGTATTGAATCTAATATAGTTTAGGATTAAAAAAAAAAAAAACCATATAAAAAAGATTAATCATTAAACTATAGAAAACAAGAAAGAAAAAAACAAATTCTACCTTGTGTGCTATAGCTACCGATCGGATACACCAGATGGAAGTCGGAAGAAGCCCCAAGTCCCAAGACTTCGGAAGAAAGCTTAGAAGGGATAGGCGAGGAGTCAGACTTGTACTGATAAAATAAAACCTATCAACTACAAAACAAGAAAGAAAAATAAAATCTAACCTGTGTGACTGTGCTGCCAGCCAGATCCAAGACGCCAGAAGAATGCCCAAGGACGCAAGAAGAAGAAAGAGATAATCTAGCCGGACGAAAGCTTCATGTGCGACTGTGCTGGACTCTTCCCGTAGAGCAAACAAAGAGACGACGTCACGAGGAGCCTGAATCTGAACGAAGTCACGAGGAGTCGGAGTAAAAAACCATCTCTAAATATGAATAGTTAGCACTACCAAACTACACAATCCTGTACAGGTAAATTTTTTTTTTTTTTTTTAATTCAGAGGGGGGACGCGGGCCCCCTCTTCTCTCTGCCTCTTGTTAAATGTCTATTAAAGCTCTAAAGTGCTTATGATATCCAAGCTCTCTCTAATCTCAAGAATATTTAAATTATTTTGGGAGTGTTATTGCAGTAAATTTAGTCTTAACACTCCATTGAATGATCTATATTAAATTATTTAATCATAAATAATTTATTTAGCATTTAAGAAGACCACATAATCAAATGATTTTTGGCATGTTAGATTTGTTTTGTTGAGCCACTTAATTTAACTATAAGCATGTGATCTTTGGAAATCATTTACTCTTATAATTAATATCCTAAAGTTTTTCATTATGCTATAAGTGTTTGATTTTGATTTATTTGGACTCAACTATAATCATATTTGGTGTGGTTGAATTTACTTTAATTGTAATATATATTTTATGAGAATCATAATTTGGATGATCTTGAATTTAATTATAAAAAGTTTTATTTTAAAATAATACAAGTGAAACGTGTAAAGAACTGTTAGAAAATTAAAACTTATTTAAATTTCTGTGCCGATTTACAAAGAAATTAGGGTCTTTGGGGGGTTTTAATGCCAGAAGATTTTAGGTCAAGGCGGGGAGGTTAGGAAGTCGAAATCAAGAGGTTATTTTAACTTAATGTGTGAGGGAAATGTCGACGGAAACCGGAAAAAAGGGGACGAGCTGCACGTCATGGATTCCAGGGAATCTCCGTCGCGCCTTTTTTATTAGTTAGAGGTGCGGAGAGAAGAAATTAGTTTATATATTCTTTCAGCAAAATATTTTGAATTATAATATTCTAATTAAATTTTGATAAAAATAACTCTTAAATTTATTAATATTGTATTAATATAAATATAACATAAATTCTACTCGTCTCAAAATAATTTCCATAATTTTGAAATCTATCTTAATATTTTAAGCTAATTTTTAATCAAAATTGATCTTTTTTTTTATCACAGTAATTAACCTATCTGAAATTCATTTTCATTACTAAAAATTGCAATTTCGACGGAAATATATAGTAAAATTAGCCTCAACACACAACTCTCCTTGGCCTATTGGTTGAGAGCTTAGGCTTCCAATTAAGAGGTCCAAGGTTCGAGTCCATGTGTATGCGTTGTGTGTGTGAATTTGCCTTAAATGGTCTAAATGTCCCAAAAAAAAAAAAAAAAAATTAGCCTCAACTAAGTTTTGATTAGGACAAAATAGTACTTAGAGAGCCACAGGCAAAGCTCTTTACATATAAACCGAGAATTCTATTTATTCTGATGGATTAGTAATTACCGGTGAAATAAATGTGAAGTAATTTAAGAGGAATTTTGTAACACCATTAAATGCCATTTTTTTTTTTTTTGGAAAAAATTGGGGCCTAAGCCCATTTCATTCCAAACAGAAAAAATACAAAGATAAAATTAACTACTACCACAACCTGCCAGCAGTAGTTAACAAAACTATCAGCAAGAAATGCTGCAGAAACAAAACAAAACCTATAGCAGATATCAGCTATCAGCGATAGCTGTTGAAAAAACAAACAGAAATAAAAAGAAAAGACCTCAATTACATAATAAGGCCACACAGCAGACCAAAAACAACAAAGTAAATAGATCTGAATGAGCTGCTGAGTCAAAAATGCCAGACTATATCATAGGTACCCCACAGGAAATATCCCAGCCTAAGAAGTTCCTGGACTCAGATATAATATAGAAAGAAGAAGAAAATGCTTATTCCCTGGTTGTCACCGTGGCCCTCCAAGGGAATGCCATAAACGGGAGTGTCATCATCGTCTAGGTAGGCTCTCCATTCAAACATAATCCATTGCAAGGTCTTGGTAATAGGTAGAAAAGCCTGTCAAATTACAGGAGTTCCACAAGCTCCCAAGAGTTCTCCCATTTTAACGCTTTCTCACAGATGTTTCTCTTGATGTTATATAGCAGAGTAGTATAACAATTGACAGTGTTACCAAACCTCCTTCCATTTCTTTCTTTCCAGATATGATATATAGCACCGCATATTAGCACAAAATAAAAGTTTTTTACCTTCCCATTCCCATGATAATACACTTTAACCCAGTCGAGAACCTGCAAGATGGAGGGCTTGAGAAGAAAGCTATTCATTCCTGGAATTAATGTGGTGAGAATATTGAAAGTGTAAGAGCACTCAAAGAACAAGTGTGATACAGATTCAATATGAGAGTGACACAAACTGCAAGTACCAGGCACCGTAATATTTCTTACAAGAAGTGCATCAGCAGTTTTTAAGCCCCCAACTATAGCCAACCATACAAAAACAGAATTCTTCAGTATATGCCTTTTTGCCCATACCATTTTATACCAAGAGCAGGAATCAGTGTCCGAATAGAATTCATCGAGGAATTGTTTATATTTGTAAATGCTCTGATTTTTCCATAGAAGGCAAGGGCCCGAAGCCTCAATTTTTATGTTTTTATCTATCATGTTTCTCATATTCAAAGGAATAGAGTTGGGTAAAGCCCAATTATCACAGGAAATAACATCCTTTAAAAGTAGTTCATGACAGTGCTCAATAACATTATCCCCAAGAAACTCAGAAATAGTAACATTTTGATACCAATGATCCCATTTAAAGGATATAGGGGAATTCTGGGTCACTTTGAAATTAAAACAATGTTTCACATATGCAGCAGTTTTGCATATTGATCTCCAGATTTTGGATGCCAAATTCGGAGTGGGTCTCCAAGGGGATTTGTATTGGTAAAAAAGCCAATTAGAAAGAGGCGATACACAATTATACATCCTGAAAATAACAGAGCAATTATACGCAAATTGCATAGCTAAAATAGATGGAATACCAAGTCCTCCCTTGCTTTTGGGTTTACATATTTTATCCCACGATACCATATGGAGCTTTTTTTGCAGTCATGGAATCACCAAAGAACAAAAACCTAGAGCTTGCTTTTTTGATGTATTTATAAACTGATTTGGGTAAAATGGAACCCCTTATACAGTAAGCTATAGTGTTTTGAATGGTGAATTTAATGTATCGCAATCTGCCTGCAAAAGATAGAAGGTTGGCCTTCCAACCGTACATTTTCTTGTTGACATTGTCCATTAAAGGCAAAAAATCAGATATTTTTAGCCTATAGAAAGATAAGGGGATGCCAAGATATGTTAATTTACTGACAATGTTGTGAATGCCAAGAATATGACATATATCTTGAACATTTACTTGGTTTCTGTTGGTGGAATTTTGGAAAACAGGTTTTGAAAAATATTAGTTTTCTTTGGGGATTTTAAGATTAAGGTTGAGTTCCAATTCTAAAGTCGAATCGACTCGTTAGAAAGAGTATATCACCCCGAGGGATGAAAATAAACTTTCATAACGGTATTCAGACTTAGAATTGTGTAAACTCATCTTGAATATTGTGAGCGGATGCTAAAGAGAAATTCATATGACCCCGAAGGGTCAAAATGAGGTTCAATTGAATATCCAGCTACAATATTCAAGAAGTGTGATCATTAGGTTCACATCCAAAGCCTTATCAAAGAAAGATATATCTCTCCGAAGGGAGAAAATATCGTTCAATGATAATTCTTTAAATATGATAATAATGATCACTAGTATTTTAAGTTCTCCCAAAGAAATCCAATTAAATTTTGAAAAATCAATTTTTAAAATCAGGTGTGTGTGGTTCCAAATCTCCTACGAGCGCAAGCCCTCGTAGTTAATTACATCGCAGGGAAATAAAATCCCCTACGAAAACTCTCGATTAAAATAGTGGCAAAATTTTATTTAGAATTTCTAGGAGTGATATCAAAGTATGAATAGAATTATTGGGAAATCAAAAGGGAATGGATCAAAATTGAACAGTTATTAACGTAATTAAAGGAGGAGAGGTAGGGGACACTTTGAGATTCCAGAACCATCCGGAAGTGTCCCAACTTAATCTAAGTGTTGGGCTTTATTTTTTTGGATTGAAATGATATTTAATTAGAGTTGAGCATTTTATTAGAAATTTGGGATTAGATTCCCGAAGTTTGGGGTCTTATAATCAAAGATCTGCCCCGGAACCTAAATCTATTTTGGACACTGGACCACAGTCGTCTGATCCTAACTAATGCAGTGCAAGATCTGGACTTACCCCGGCCTGGATTGGGGAGCCAGCTAACCACCTAATCGATTTAAAATACATGAATCCGGTCTTTTTATGAAAGAGTGGTAGGGACGTTGTAATTAAAGTTTTGGGGAGGCGGGGCCGACATCTAGAGATTTTCCTAATTGGCCCCTTTGACTTATGTTGGGTGCTAAAATGCTAAGGACTATGAAATTAAAATTTTGACTCTTTAATTTGTATCTAATGCAATGCATGCTGGTTAACAACCTCAAATCAAATATGCTTGAAATTTTTAAAAAACAGGCTTATAAAATAATTTTTTAGAAGACTGGACTTCCCCAGGTCCGGCACCTCGTCCTCATAGGTCAGACTATCCGGACTCTGCCCGCAGGCGGGGAAGGGTCTAAAGCAAGGAAAGAGTAATGCAGAAATATGCATGCGACCCCGGGGGCGATCCCCGGCTAATTCCCTAGATTCGTTATCTTTCTACATTATTTAGACTCACTAAAATTTTAGACTTTTAAGATTATGAGTATAAAACTTTCGCACCCTCACGAGCCTCACGTATCCAGGCGAAAATAAAGAGCGGCATGCAATCGCAAAAAAAAACTAGTAAAAACAAGTAATCCTAAAGGCAATCAAATCATCAAATCAAATACAAATTAATTAATAAATGTCCATAGGCAGAATTGCCTTGCTTATTACAAACCAGAATATTACAGAAAGTAAAGTGGCCGGGCACCACTGACAACAACCCGGATTCTAAGCCTAGTAATGACGCAAGTTATTTTGAGTGGGATACTCTCAATCTTCAAGTCTTCAAATCTTCAATTTCATTCTTCTTTGGACTCCTTTTCTTTAATCTTCTTGGAATCTTCGTAGTGGATTACCCAAATGGACAAGAGGGCACTTCCCTCTAAGGGGGAAGGCCACTCTTTCCTCTTTGGGTAAGGAAGAGGTATGATCCAAATTTGGATTTCCAAATGGAAAAGGAGTATTCCCTAAAGGGGTATCCTTTCCTCTTTGGAATCCAAGCTTTGGATCTATATATCCCAACTCAAAATCAACTTTCACAACACTTGACACTTACACAAATTACATTGATATCAAAATAAAAATCTAGACTCACCTGCAGGGTTATCCTAAGCAATTAATATATAAAAAGCAGTTATTCCCAAGCAGTTGTATATGAGCAGAAAAGAAAGTAAACACACTAGCCACGCTCTTTTTATGATTTGGGGGCTTTGGCAGCTGAAGCACCTGTGCAAAGAGTTTATAATATTTATTCATTTTTTTGATTTGCCCCCTTTTTATATTGCCCTGCATGAGCGTGGCCACCTGCAGAAAACTGTGTCAACATCCAGATCGTACCTAACCTAAGGGTAATCTAGTCGCTAAACACATCAATCCATCCACAGAGTACAGAAAAAGTAAGCAGACACAGCAAAGCAATTTCATCCACAACATGCAGTGAAAACTACGAAAAATCCGGCACACAGCAGTAAAGTAAACACCGGCCTATCCTAGATCTAAAGTTGGTTGTCCTAGCACATCATCTAAAGTGTGTGAGAAAGGTCGTGTGACTGGGATAGATCCTAAAGTGGGTGATTAGTTAAAGTTGTCTAAAAGTTTGGATTTGTTAAGGCTTAGAAGGGGATTTAAATTAAAATTTAAATATTAATGAATTAAGAATTTTAATTAAACATATTTTAAAATTTAATTGATTGCTACCTTTGTTTCACACCGAGGCCGTGAAGTTTATTTCACCTTCCTTGGGGCTAAGCTAATAGCCTCGTAGGCCTGGGTTACCCAGTAGCAATCGGGGTTGATTAAGTTATTTAAGTTGGTTGGAATTAAAGGAGTAGATTAATACAAAAATGAGTTAGTTACTAATTTTAAAAGCTTTATTAATTTAAGTTTGCCATTAATTGATTCGTGGCGTTGTGCCACCAGGCTCGAGGAACCAGCCTCCTTAGGACACTTAGCCTCGCAGCCCGGAGTAGTCCAGCCGATAAACCAAATTAATGTAGTTGAATTAGAGGTTTTAAAAGGTTACATAATTAATGATTAATCTATTTTAAAGTTTAACACCCCTTAGAATTCATTCGTGGCGTTGTGCCACCAGGCTCGAGGAACCAGCCTCCTTAGGACACTTAGCCCCGCAGCCCGGAGTAGTCTAGTCAATAAACTTCAACTTTAGGGTGGTTGTTGTGTTTTAACGGATTTGTTAAGTATTTTAAGCATTAAACCAATATTTTCTGAGTTTTAGAATGATTTGAGCTTTTATGAATTTTTAGAATATTTTAATCATTTAACTAAAGGGTCAAAAGTTGAATTTTTGATTAAGCTCAAATTCTGGAATGTTTATATTTTATTAAAATACTAGACCTTTCTACGATCAGTTAGAAGGTAAGTACGTTGAAATCAGATTTTTCTACATTTTATTACAAAGGTTTGAAGTTTTGAACTAGTTTTGACTACGGTTTGACCAATTTGTTAACTTTTTAAAATATTGCAAATTTCTGGAATTTAATATTTTTAATAAATATTAGACCTTATTAGGAATTGAATGCAAGTGAGTTTGGGTGATTTGGATTTTTCTGGAATTAGTTATGGATTATCGAAGTTTGGGGCATTTTAATGAATTTTAGGAATTTCTTAATTAGAGGGCCCCTTTTGTGATTTTGCTTCAAACAAATTCCCAATCTCTTGAAAACACCTCCAAAGGTCAGGAATAACCTAAGGAGGGATCCCCAAGTGTTTAGGAGATTTTTTGGTTTTTTTTAATTATTATTAATTAATTATCTCAATTAAACATTGATTTTTTTACTTAAAATTAAATTAGGGTTTAAATTGCTATCAAATCAAGGGGCTTTCAATTATCATAGATTAAAGACTGAATTCTGGTCAGTTTGAGGGTTTATATGTAATTTTTGGATTTAAATTGAATTTATTACAATTTTTAGAAGTTTTAAAGGCTTAATTAAGGGTTTAAGACTTAGAAAATTAATTAGGGGACCTAATGACCTCAAAAATCAGTGAAAATTTCTCTAGGGGTTGAGGGTGTCACTAAGTTCAAATGTTCAAAGTTTCAACTCAAGGGAAAGTGAATCCTAATTATGGAAATTTTTCTAAGTTTTATATACATGAATCCTTAATTATTGTCCTTAAATATGTCACTAATTTTGATGGGCTTGAATCAATGTTTGAACTAACCCTCATACTCAATACACAAGGCATGCATGAACCACATAAACACATTCAATACCTAAATCTAGGAGAGCCTTAGACTAAGTGGTGTGTGCACCTTAAGCATGCAATTAACTAATTAACATGATTAAGACAAAATTAGTGAATAATCAAGAAATGATTATCCACTAATCATTCCCATTAATTCCATTCAAACATGCTCAATCAACATTTAAGATCTCAAATGAAATCTTGAACACTTAAGGATTTACATATATATAGCTTCAAAATATATATTAAAATACATAAATATAAATGGATTTATATATATAAATAGAAATATATATTATAAAATAATTAAATATATTATTAAAATACATGTTAATGGGTTGAAGGATCCACTGATCTCCATAGAAGTTTGAAAATAATAAAAGATTTTCCTTGTATTTTTTAAAATACTTAATATTTAATTAAATATAAAAAAATGGTTAATAAGCTTCAATAATTCAAAATACCATCAAAACCTATTCAAATAGTATTGAAAATTTTTCTGGAGACCAGCCATGCACTCAACAACATGCATGCCAAATTCCAGATAAAAATAATTTATACATAATTAATTAAAAATAAAATACATATTTCTGTATTTCTTAAATTACTAATAAAATAATAACCAAAAGAGTTTGATTTTATTTTTAAAATACACTAGATGAAATTCTGAAAATTTTGATATATTATACTTAATTTTTGGTTATGTATTTGATTTACTGTAATTTTCCAAAGTTTCTGTAATTAAAATCAATTAAAACACATTTTTTCTTAATTAAACGGCGGCGGTCAGACACGCGGCGCGCTGGGATTGGCGGGATCGAAACCGCGTGACGGCGGGGACACGCGTCGGCCGCTGGCCGCTTCACGCGGTTTCCACTTAACCACGTCAGTGGCTCTTGACAGCCGTTGGATTAACCGCGGGTTCGATCTAACGGCTGAGATCAGATCCCGCGATTTGATCTTACCAGGAGAAGATCAAACGGCGGAGCTTCGATCCCGCTGTTCCAAATGGACGGCCCTGATCTCGCCGGACGGCTGATCGAACGACAGATCGGATGCGCGGTCGGATCAGACCGCGGAAGGGCTCGATCTGGACCGTTGATCGAGCGATCAACGGTCCAGAAAACGTACACTCGCCGGAGACCATGAGTGACGCCCTAGAGAACGTATTTCGGCTCGTTCTCTCGATCGGATCGATCATTTCACTTGAAATTTTAAACGTATATTGAAGTCATGAACAGAAATCGTGGGGAATAGTTTGTTTTAGCTAAAACCCTAAAAGCATAAAGCCATTTAGATCTAACTAATGTGAACTAGATCTAGGGTTTTAGGGAGTTATACAGTTAGATCTTCGAAATTTCTGGATTGATGAGCTTGTAGATTGTCCAAGTGAAGATTCCCAGCGAAAATCCAAGCTCGAACGCGTCTGGATCGACTGCTACAGGCTTGGGACGGTCTAGGTGGTGGGTTCGCCGGAGAACTCGCCGCCGGTGACGTGCAACCACTTGGATTTTGTAGTGGGGAGGTAGAGGAAGCTCTGGAGATTCAAAACGAACTGGGGACAGGACTTGAGAGAGCTTGAGTAGTGAGAGATGATTAGGGTTAGAATGTGTGGCATTAAGGCCTTTTCCCCCTATTCAAACGCCCCCAGGCCAAACGGATGGCTGGGATTGACTCACCAGGTCCTTGGATGTTGCCAAGTGTCCCTGGGACAGCCAGAAGGCTGACCCAAAGGCTGGGCACGCCTCAATCCTATTGGACGGCTTTGGGATAAGTGGAGGGGACATTGCCATTTAAAGCTAAACCAGGCCCTGAGCCTGGTTAGGAGAGCTCCAAGTGAGCTTTAGGACATTAAGGGGTCGGCCTAAAGCAGCTTAAATCAAGGGAAAGGAGCTTAGCATGTGATAAAGCCTTCTAGAAGAGTTTTAAGCTTGGGTTTGACCAAGTTGACCAGTCAACTGGTCAATGGGGCTGATGTGGCATCCAAGCAGGTCATGGAGTCTCTCCAAGTGGCTGGATGGGTGTGGCTTGAGCTAGGTTCAAAGGGGTTGAAGGGTTTGACCATACAAATGGTCCCTTAAGCCTTGAGTTGACTGGTTGACCAGTCAACTCCATCAAGGATTATGAAATTTTCAATTAGGTGATTCAAATGAGTTGATTAGGTGGATTGGAGGGTGGTTCCAAGAGCCAAGCATGTCAAATGGATTAAGAAGGCTTAATGGGCCTTTAATGGGCTTCTAGGCCAAAACTGGTTGACTTGGTCAACCAGTTGGGTTCAGGGGCTAGAAATGGATTCAACAAATTCAGAATGTCAATCTGAGTCTATTGGATGTGGTCCCAGGGTTTGGAGGGGTTGATTTGGTCAAAATCACCATTTGAACCCTTAAGGGCTTGTTTGGTCAACCTAGGTTGACTTGGGCAACCAGGTTGACCCAGGGTC
The DNA here is from genome assembly GCA_016618105.1 of Dendrobium huoshanense. NCBI lineage: Eukaryota > Viridiplantae > Streptophyta > Magnoliopsida > Asparagales > Orchidaceae > Dendrobium > Dendrobium huoshanense. The sequence continues at coordinate 35,157,033 of CM028352.1, read as the reverse complement.
AGGGTTTGGGTTCAACAGGTTTGAAATGACATTTGGAGACCATTGAGGGCAGTTCCTGGGTCTGGGGAGGTCAAATTGATCAAAATCCCTATTTGAGTCCCTAAGGGCCTGTTTGGTCAACCTGGGTTGACTTGGTCAACCAGGTTGACCCAGGGTCTGGGTTTGGGCTCAACAGGTTTGAAATGATATTTTAAGGTTAATGGAAGTGGTTGGGTGGCCTAAAGAGGTCATTTGGGTCAAAACACATGTTTGGACCCTTAAAGGACCCCTTGGGTCAAACTAGTTGACTTGGTCAACCAGGTTGACTCAAGGGTTGGAAATAGGTTCAAAAGATTTGAAATGACATTTGAAATTTGTCAAAGGTGGTTGCATCCCATTTGGAGCTCATTTGGTTTGAAATCCCCATTTGGGCCCCATAGGGGTATTTTGGTCAATTTTGACCTATTGGTCAACTATGGTCAAAAATGGGTCTGGAAAATGCAGTTTACTGCTCAATGGGTTAAAATCAAGGGTCTGGAGGTGATTGGAGGCTTGGATAAGGGTTCCAAGGTCAAGATCTCAAAAGGGTTATGCTCAGTGGCATAGGCTGTAAATATTTGAAGGTTTTACACCCTTTGAATTTTAATTCAGATTCTGGGGTTAGAGACCTCAGAATGAGCTCAAAATTAGAGGGTAGCCTTTAGAGACATGTCTTATCACTTTGCAAGTGACAGACCCTGAATCAGAGATCATTTGACTGGGTTTTGAAATGTTTAAAAAAATCTCTGAAAAGGGTGTTTAGGACAGGGCCTCTAGAGTTTGGATTTGAGTCTGAATTCTGGGTTTGGATTTGATTTGAAGTTTGAATTAATTTGGATTTGAATTGGATGGAGTTTGAGATTCAAATTGGTCACAGGTAGGAATCAAATTGAAAATGGAGTGGATTAAATATAAGAATTGATTTAAAATTGAGGTTGATCAAGGGTGGAGTTTGATTTGAAGTTGGAGTGATCCTAAGATCTAGAAGAATTCTAAGATCTAGGGTTTAAAGGAATCATAGACTCTAGAATAAGCTCTAAGGTCTAGTTCTAGGAAAGATCCTAAGGTCTAGAGTGGATCCTAGGGTCTAGGATTAAATCTGGCTTCTGGAAAGGTCTTAGTGACCTCATACAAAAATGAGGTCAACAGTTTCTAGGAAACATAATAGCACTTTTATCATAATTGACATGTAACCCCGTAGTATCAGCGAAATCCCTAAGAATGTTGGCCAAAATAGTGCAATTCTGAACAGTTGCTTCCCCAAAGATTAACACATCGTTTGCATATAGCAGATGTGTAAGATTGTATTGATCAAATTCAATGCCAGTAAAGCCTCTCGATTCCAAAATATTGGAAAATGCATCCATCACTAAGCAAAATAAGTAGGGACTTAATGGACATCCCTGACGAAGTCCAGCAGAGGAGGAGAAATAACCCTCAAGCGCCCCATTAAGCACAATTGAGTAATTGACATCAGTAATACATGCTTTTATCCAGTTGATAAAGACATTAGGAAAACCTTTTTGTGCTAGACGAGCAAGCAAAAAGTCACGGCTAACACAGTCAAAAGCTTTTTTAATATCTAATTTAGCACAAAAGGTCTTTGCACCCCTTTTCTTCCCAGCAAAATAAAGAATGTCATTAGCCAACAGTATATTATCCGTAGATACTCTAGATTTGACCAATCCAGCTTGGTTGTCCATAACTATCAGATTCATCACAGGTTTTAAGCGCTCAGCTAACACCTTGGCAATAATTTTGTAAATGACATTACACAAAGCAATAGGTCTGTAGTCCGTGATGGCTGTGGCATTTTTATGCATGGGAATGATAACCAAAGCAGTAGCTTTAACCCCGTTAGGCATATAGCATTTTTGGAAAAAGGACTTGATCGCTTTACAAACAGAGGGACCTATGATATGCCATGCAGATTTGTAAAAAAGGAAGTTAAAACCATCTGGGCCTGGAGAAGCATTCGAGGAACCTGAAAAAACAACCGTTTTTATATATTATGAATTTACTCAAATCGAGCAAACTTGGCAATCACCATTCATCACTTGAATTCATCTTAGTCATACAACCACAATATCCTGTTGTAACCTCATTCCTAATATTCTTTGAATTTGTGGATATTGTGATATCGTTCCCTTTACCGCACCAGCTTCATCCCATCGTCGTTATAAACTTGTGATTATTTGAGGTCCTCATAATTTTAATCTCATTTTCTTCTTTCTGCATCGCTGACAACTCGGCCAACTCCATCCTCACATCAACCTTCCCTACTAATCCCTCATTGTCATTGCCATCTTTATCGATCTCATCTACATTGTTGGTGCTTATGCCCTCAAACAATTTATATTTAAAATAATATATTAATAAAAATTTAAATTTCGGCATGCATTATAATATACCTAAAGATACCTTCATTGAAAATTTCATGTATATAATATTATTTAAATAGTCTAATTTCATTCAATAACTACTTATATACTGCGAGAAAAAAGGAAAGGATGAACAAATTAACAAGGAAATATAAAAAAGAATATGAAAATGTTAAAAATGCTATGATATTTATAGCGGTGATATATCAACAAAAAATTATCTTGACCGGACACGAATCTTGAGGCAAAAATCAAGTTGGAAACTTAAAAAATTAAATCTGGGATCACCAGAACTTCGATTTCACCGAACTTACAGTCGAACTAATCGTCTCAAAAATACGAACCCAATGACACCAAATTCGACTCAATCCGAGTCCAAATCAAAGACCCGAAGCACTGTTGGAAAGTTCAAACCACAATTTTAGTTACATAACAATTTCCAAACATAACATGCTTATAGTCGAATCGAGTGACTCGACGAGGCAAACCCAACGAGCCCAAGATCGTCAAATTTCAATATCATTAAGACCTTTCAATATTTGACGAACGGTGCATGATCAAGGGATTCAATATCAGTCGTTTATCCAACCACCCCACATTTACCCCTGATCTATCACCTATTTATAAGCCATGCTACTCCAGAATATCTATAAATAGACATATCATTTCTCTTAAGAGGGGACTGAAGCAAGAAGAAGAAGAGGAGGAGAAGAGAAGAATAGGAGGGAAGAGACTCCTCCTTGACCACCACCGAAGTTCCGTCCGAACTCCAAGTGACGCCGGAATTCCGCCCGACCTCTGACGTCGGAATTTAGCCCGACCTCCAAGTGACGTCGGAATTCCGTTCAACCTCCAAGTGAGGCCAAAGTTTCACCCAAACTCCAAATGACGGACGCCGGAGTTCTCCTTGGCCGCCAACTGATGTCAGACTTCTACCCGACGCCGGACCTCCGCTTGTTGCCAAGTTTCTACCCACGTCAGACTCCTACCGGTTGTCGAACTTTCACTGGACATCTATCCGATGATGGATTTCTATCCATTATTGGATTTATACCTGACGTCGTCCTTCTGACCTTCATCATTAGACAACAGTCCTTCCGACCTCCGTCGCCCGCCAACAACAGTTCTTCTGACCTCCGTCACCATACTATGGTTATTTTGAACAAACGAACACATCAATAGTGAATCTTTGTATTTCTACCATGTAATGTACTCAATATGATATACATCAAGCCAAGGACTTCCCCCAATGAAGGGCTTCATTTGTAATCAACTGCAATACTAGTGGATTCATTCAAACTGGGCTAGGCCTCGTGGTTTTTCACCATTTTCAGGGGTTTTCACGTAAAAATTTTGATGTCTCATAAATGTTAAACCCTTTCTTTTATCTGTGTGTGTGATGGATCTTCGTACAATGCTAAGACATTAAACTTTATATTTCTCTACTGCCGTGAATACTCCAGGATGCAATAGTTTGGCGCCGTCTGTGGGAACGTGGTTCCCGACTTGGGGGTAATTTTGGCTCCAACCTCAAAAGATTATTCAACCGTTATTGATGCATCAATTTCATGGAAATCAAATCTAGATTGGGGGGCAATCTTGACTACAATTTTAGTCATGAAGATCCCTCTAAGATTTTCAAAACCAAGACGGTATATAAGGAAACTTCTGGAAAATGCAAGGATGCTTCCGATAAATTTCAAGCCACATATAGTCCCCTGCTAGACTTCTACTCCTTGGACAAGGTCTTAATCTCAACCTCAAAAGGCATTAATGATCTAAAGATAGATCATTCTTCACCTTTGATTTAGGATACATGTGGCGTTCGCCCCCTCCCAATCAAGGAAAAATTGATCACAGGAAGATCCGATTCCACCTCTTCCATATAGGTTAACGTCATCGAGTAAAGGCTCCGACATACAACCTCGGATAGGTATTACATTCTTGGTGTATTTTTTCAACCTCTTCCATACAGGTTAACATCATGAAGCAAAGGCTCTGACATACAACCTCGAATAGGTCTTACATCATTGGTAGATTCTCTCTACCTCTTCCATACAGATTAACATCGCCGAGCAAAGACTCCTACATATAACCTTGGATAGGTCTTACATCCTAAGTGGATTCTCCCGACCTCTTCCATACAGGTTAACGTCATCGAGCAAAGGCTCTGATATACAACCTCGGATAGGTTTCACATTCTTGGTGGATTCTATTGACCTCTTCCACAGAGGTTAAAGTCATTGAGCAAATGCTCTAACATACAACCTCAGATAGGTCTTACATCCTTGATGGGTTCTCTTGACCTCTTCTACACAGGTTTGAAGTCATCGAGAAAAGGCTCTAACATACAACCTCAAATAGGTCTTACATCATTGGTGGATTCTCTGGACCTCTTCCACACAGGTTAACGTCATTGAGCAGGGCTCTAACATACAACCTTGAAAAGGTCTCACATCCTTGCTAGATTCTTTTGACCTCTTCCATATAGGTTAATATCATCAAGCAAAGGCTCTGACATACAACCTCGAAAAGGTTTCACTTTCTTGCTAGAATCTTTCGACCTCTTTCATATAGGTTAATTTTATCGAGCAAGGGCTCTAACATACAACCTCGGAAAGGTCTCACATCCTTGCTGGAATCTTTCGACCTCTTCCACATTGGTTAACGTCATTGAGCAGGGCTTAAACATACAACCTTGGAAAGGTCTCGCATCCTTGGTGGATTCTCTAAACCTCTTCCATATAGGTTAACGTTATCGAGCAAAGGCTCTGGCATATAATCTCGAAAAGGTCTCACATCCTTATTGGATTTTTTCGATCTCTTCCACATAGGTTAAGATCATCAAGAAGGACTCTGACATACAATCTTGAAAAGGTGTCGCATCCTTGGTGGATTCTATTGAGCTCTTATGTATAGGTTAACATCATCTAGTAAAGGCTCTTACATACAACCTCAAAAATGTCTCACATCCTTGCTGAATTCTTTCGACCTCTCCCACACAGGTTAATATCATCGAGCAGTGCTTTGACATATAACCTTAGATAAGTTATATATCCTTAGTGGATTCTCACAACCTCTTTTACAGAGGTCAGCATCATCGAGCAAAGTTCAGAGTGAAAAAATTCTCTCTATAAAGATTCCATGAAATCAAGTGGCTGATATAATCATCACTCATTTGAAGATTTTTTGTAGGCTAAAAAGCCTAAAAAAACACATTATACATGTCTCAAAGTTGTATAAACAATTCAATTTCCTCTAAAGGATAAATTTTTAATTTTTTATACAATATCATTGGAGTTACATTGCAAAATTGTACATCAAGTTTAAGTGTACATTTATTCTCAAGCTGAAATCAAAAGTACAATGGCGTCATTCATACAAGCTACTATCATTAAGCAATAAATAACTTCGAAACAGTTAAAATTTTTTTAGTGGATTTAAGTGACTTCTTCTCTACTGCACACAAACATCTCATACAACTTATTCTTCAAAGAAAGATTACAATTTTGTCTTCCTCAGGCTTCAACTTAATTGACACTATTAGTGTGTCTCTAGAATGCTGACAGTGTACACCACTTCATAAAGGATATCTGATGTCAGTACATTTCAATATGGATATATATTGAAATAGCAAAATGCTACTGGACTCTAGCCATCATTGGCCTTTCGTCTGATATTTGTCGGTGGTTCTTCACTTCATATCGGCCATCATCGGCTTCTCGCTTGATTACTACTTGTAACGCACCCTCAAGCTTTCTCCTTCAGCTCTACATTGGTCGTTGACTGCCAACGGACTTCAACTCAGCTGTCCAGTGTCAATAGACTTCTGCTCAAATGGTGTTGAAATTCTCCCTGTCTACTCGTCACTTCTAGTTTTCTTCTCGAACACTATTGCCACCAGATCTTCTCAAATCACCCTCACATACAAGCAGCAATTGCCTTCTTCTATCAAGGATCATCTTTTAAGAAGATAGCTTCTCATCGCGATTGCTTCTATAGGGGAATGCCGCCTATCTATGATAGTGGAATGCCTCCATTATAAGAAGAAGTTCATAAGTGAAGACCAAGCCAAAAAATTTTTTTTTCCTTCTACACAAGAGAGGGGCATTGAAGCTCGATAGGAGAGTGTCTCCTATCACCAATAATGGAATGCCTCCAATATAAGAAGAAGACTCGAGGAGAAGAAAATGAACGGATGCAAAAATTCTAAACTTCTACACACGGAGAGGGGCCCTAAATTTTAGTAGGGGATGACACCTACAAAAAATAGGGGAATGCATAAATTGTTAGAACGTTAGAACAATGAAGGAGAACGAAAAGAAATGGCTATAAAAAGTCCATCTTCTACACAAGAAGAGGGTCGCTAAGGGAAAGTAACCTACATAAAACAGCGGAATGCATCGACTGTAAGAAGATCGACAGAGAAGAAGAAAGTGGAAGGTGAAATAATTTTTCTTTCCACACTAAAGAGGGGAGCTGAATTAAGTAGGGAAAGTCACCTACGAAAAATATTGGAAGGCCTCTAGAGCAAGAAGAAAAACATGAGAGAAAAAAAAACAAAGAAAATTCTAACTTCTACATAAGAAGAAGGGCACTGATTTTGCATAAAAAAGTAACATTCAAAAAATAGTTGAAGCCTCAACTGTAAGAAAGTTAGAGAAAGAAAGGTGGAGATGAATAATTTTCTCCTTACCTTAGGGGGTTATTTATTTGAGAAAGAGGAGGGAGGAATATTCTCTAAGAATAAGAATATTCCTAAAAGATGCCAGGAATATTCTTGAAATAAAAAAATATTCTTTATAAAAAAAGTGGGGCCCACTGTGGGTCTCCGAAAGGATTCTGCTCGTGTGGTTCGAATGCAAAGGGTACGATCACACTATCCCGTAGGACAAAATGGTCGTAGGCCTTTACACTCGACACAAACAGGCCGATGAAGAGCAGATTGGGTTATAGATACGATTAGCTATGGAGGGTAGCTGCTTTCACCTACCAACCTCGATGGATAATAATATATATAACCCTAAATTCATTAGATTTCCCCTATTCGATACATCAGCTCGAATAGGGTTTATTTGATTGTAGGGATCAGTTTTCTACGGGCGCAAGCCCCCCGTAGTTAATTACATCTTAGACCTCGATCTAAGAAAACTCTCGATTAAGGATGTTAGATTATCTTCTTGAATGGGTTTAGTGCGAAGGAAATATTCTAGGCTTTCTTAATCAAAGAGGAAGAATGTCCCAAATTGGCTCAATCAAATCACACGTGGTTCAGCCAACATTCGGCCGGTCTGAAGAAGAGAAAACTAGAGAAAAGAAAGAGGTCACGCATCTCAAGCAAGCATGAGAGAAAGAGGGAGGTGGCGTCATCTGTGTGATGCGGATGAGTAGGATTTATAGCCTCCGAAAGAATGGAGAACTTCACCCACCAATAAGGTGTATAGGGGTACACTCGTACCACTCACCTTTAGACCCTAAATCTATAAAAGATGTAGTGTTGCATACTCAACACTAGCATCTACGACCTAGCTAATGCAATCCTGGACTTATTCCTTGCCTAACAAAGGAAGCCAGCTAAAACCACCTAATCATATAAAATCCATGTCATCCGGTCCATATGAAGAAGGGTGGGTAGTTAGACGCTGAAATTTGGGATCGACAACTAGAGAAAGTTCCCAAGTGATCCCACAATTATGAATGATATAATGCTTCTAAAACTAATGCGATTAAATCTTAATTTTTTTGTTAGTTGCTAATACAATTTATGCTAGTCAAAGTCTCCAAATCAGGAATGTATGAAATTTTAAAAAAGGCTTATAAAAATAATCTTTAAGAATGACTAAACTTCCCTAGGTCCGGCACTTCATCCTCATAGGCCAGATTATCTGGACTCTACCCGCAGGCGGGGAACTTGTCTAAAAAAAGAGAGAATGTATGTATGCCACCCCGGAGGATTCCGGCTATTCCCTAGAATCGTTATATTTCTATGTGAGCTAATCTTAAATTTTAATTATTAATTACGAGTAGAAGAATTTTATCCTAAAAGAACATAGCGAGTCAGGCACAAGCACATGCAAGAAAGAAACCTATGTAAAGCATGCTGGTTCTACTACACAAACAAAGTAAACAAACAATAACAAAAATAAAATTCCACGAAAAAGAATGTCCATGGCAAGTGCCATACAATATTACATCACAGAGTACAGTAAAGTAAAGGTGGTCGGACTCCACCGACAACAACCAAAAAATGACACAAATCTTTAAAATGAGGCATTTTACATCTTCAATCTTCTTCTTCACTTCCTTGATTCGTCTTTGGATCATCTTCAGTCCTTCAGGCTCCGTGTAGTGAATGCTCCAAAAGGATGCCCAAATGAAAAAGGAAACTCCCTTGTAGAGGTTTTCTTTTCCCTTTGGACTCCTATATCTTTTAAAATGCCTCATTTTAATGATTTTCACAACCTTTACTATCAAATACATTACATTATTGAAAAAGAGAAAATCTAGACTCTTTTGCAGGGGTTATCCTGAGCTGTTTATAATAAAAATTCATCCAAGCATTTATATATATGAAAATGCTGAAAAATAAATCACACTTGGCCGTGCTCTAATCATTGGGGGCTAAGCAGCTGAAGCAGGTACCTAAAGCAGTTATAAATAACATTATTAATTTTAGCCCCATTTTTAGCTCTGTGTGAGCATGACCACATGCAGGAAGACAGTATTAGTATAAAAAGAGCGTTCCTAACCTATGGGTATTCTAACGCTCACAACAACAGTGCAGAAAAGAAAAGAGCAAAAACAAACGTCACAGAAAAGCATCACAGAAAAGCTATAACAGGTAGCAAAAACAACCAGCACTCAAGTCACATGCAAAGAGTCACAGCACAGCACAGAAAAGAAAAGCAGAACAACAACCTAACCTAAAACTAATAGTCGTGTCCTATCAAACTCATCTAAGTGTGTGTAAGCTGTGTGGTTTTGGTAGATCATATATGTGATAGTTTAATTAAAATTATTTTTTTGCATTCTTGTTTGTTAAAAGGGGAAAAAAGGGAATTTTGGTTAAAATTCAAATCTTAGCATTTTAAGATTAATTTTAGGATGTTTTATTTTAGTGTTTGATTAACCACCACCTTTGTTTCACACCGAGGCCGTGAAGTTTATTTCACCCTCCTTGGGGCTAACTTAATAGCCTCGTAGGCCTGGGTTACCCAGTGATAATTAACTTTGTTGGATTATTTTGGTTTGTTATGAAAAGAAAAGAAAAAAAGGGTGTATTAATCATTTATTAATCCAGTTTGTTAATTGATTTTTAGAGGTTATTCTAAAGTTTGATATTTAGAAATGTTTTTATCCTAATGAATTTTAATATTGGATTTAATCTCCTAATTAAATCTACTTCTTTTAAACTTTAGATTAGTTAAGGGTTAATTATTAGTTTAATTAGATTTGATTTAGGTTTATGATTTAGATTTATAGTTTAATAATTATGAATGTTAATTATAATTTGATTAAGAATTAAGTGTTTTAATAGATTTTTTAATATTAGATTAAAGTTGATTGGTTGATTATTAGTAGATTAAAGAAAATCAAAATCTAGGAAAATGTGTCACTAAATTTTTATTTTAATATTTCTATCCTATAGGGAGCATGCATCCTAAGTCTATATTTTCTAAGACTCGATCCTTAATTTTTGTCATTAAATGATATTAGTATTGTAGGATTAAAAGTGGTGTTGTGTTTCTAATTCCTAAGACTTCTACCCGGATGTCACAAGGTTTTAGGGATCTAACAAAAGCAAAGCATTCCTAATTATAATTGAAATTTCTACAAGGCCCTAAGGGTGGGAAGCGTACAAACATCTAGGCCCTTAAAGGTTTTCTAAGTTTGTAAGAAAGCTTACAGCACCGGGGGCTATGACCCGGTGGTTCCGCCCGTAGCGCCCCTACCAGAATGAATAGGGGCAACTGATGCTCTGATCCGGCTGTCCTAGCTCCTTGTCCAAATGCTCCAATGCTCCTTATCCATTGCTTTCCAAAGCTCACCTCGCAAAATATAGAAGAAATATGGATTAGAGCAATTCTATAAGCAATTAATAATATGAAAGAGTGAAAATGCAGAAAAGAAAAAGAACGTACCTTTTTGTTACTGGTTGAGCTACTTGTGTTTTGGGTTCTCTTCATTTTGTAAGTGCGTAGTGTCAAAGCACGAAAGAAATAATAAAGAAAGCTAACGGTGAAGTAAAAGACAACTAAAAGCAACAAAAAGAAGAAGAATAAAAATCGTATATAAAAGGGATGTAGGCATTGTTGTTTTGGACAGACTTCTTTAAAGACAAGTGTATCCTAAAACAACATTAACAATGCCATTTATTGTTCCCACAATCCGAATAAGGCACTCGATACATTTAGAACATCTAACTACACCACCCTCTAAACCAAGCCCAAAATGACTAAGGAAACAAATCCTAACACTAAGCTTAAAACAAGATTCTCTTTGGTTTATATTTACCCAAAAAAATCTATATCTTTTAGAAGCTAATATTAAAGAAAGATGACTCAAATAAGCAAGGGTTATCTTGTTCTAAAAAGACATTAAAAGCCTTCCAACACAATGCTACCAAAAATTTCAAATTCCAAAATTCATCTTTTAGAAACCAAACACTAAGTGAATTAATTCAAATGAGAAAACATCATTTGTCTCCAAAAGACACTAAAAGACCTTACTACATAAGTCTAATCACAAAATTATAGATCTCAAAATAACTTGCAAGAACTTCTAAAATAACTACTACACAAAACTTCCCAAAAGTTAACTACCAAAATCCCTTCTCTTTTCATTTTTTTTGACACAAACTCTACAAAAATCTTCTACCAAAATTCCCTCTTTTGGCACAAAATTTTACCCAAAACAACCCATAAACAAGTGCCTCTTTCTTTCATTTGGAGTGGGGTAATTTGTGAAAATTCCTCAATAAATAGGCGCTGTAAAACCCTCCACCAATGAACTTTCAGAAAAACAAAACAACAAAAATCTCAATATAAAACAATTCGCAAAACTCATGATAAAGCCTCCCGATACAAATCGACTTACAAAACCTTCATAAAACTTTTTCAACCATAAAATCATCCATAAAATCTTTCAATACAAAACGTTTTTTTTTTAAAACCTTCCAAATCATCTTCATTCTTTTAACAAAAGATCACAAGCAAAGAGGAAAAAAGACTATTCGATCTCTTCAACACAAACTCGATAGAAATATATAAATCCACAAATGTATGTTACCTTAAATGCTAACGGAAGAAAATCTATTTATAGTGAAATAAACTAGCCTCCAACTATAAGTACATAAACCATCATTATCAATCATATAAGTGATATTTGATAAATACTCATGAGTTCAAACTTTTCCAAATATGAAAATAAGTAAACACTCATACGGCATCGAAACGATAAATGTGATTGCAAGTAAAAGAGACACATGCTTTTGTGAGAGGAATAAGGGAAACTACCTGTGTAATCCTTCAACCTTTCTTTTTTTTTTTTTCTTTTTTTTTTTTATGCCAAACATGAATGAATAAGAAAAACATTGTATAGCATAATACTTCTCCAACCCAACACTTAAGCCACATGTACTTAGCAAAAAAAAAAAAAAAGAAAGAAATTCTTATGCCCTCATTTTCAAAACTCAAAGGAAAAGAGCATGATATCATCACAATACAACATGGATTTAAGACATGAGAGTATAAATTTAAAACACGAGCTATGTAACTATTTTCCAACAAATTTCTTGTTTGAATAGTTGCTATTTGAATGATTTATATTTGTGCAACTTATGTAGTTTTGATGATTCCAAACATTATTGTTCAAATGTATAGTTATCTCCTAACAATTTTAGAAGATTTGCATTTGCTCTTGTGTATACTAACATTTCAGAAAAATCAGACTCTAGACTACGATAACTTCAAATCAAATTCAACATGAGATATTTTGTTTATTTGAAGTTTGCATTTTCTTTGAATTAGTTTTGAAAGGGAGTGATTGTAATTGAGTGAATAAAATCTCACACACACAAATAAGGAGATCTTAAAATTCTATACTGATCGTACAGAACGATATTTATCGTACTGGACGATCTGTTAGTTATCTCCTATTGAGCACTTGGAACGAATAGGAACTTGCTCTAGAAAAATATTTCTAAGTCCTATTCGTCCAGGACGAATTTTATTATCGTCCCGGACGATGGGTTCTCTGTAAAAGTTTCGTCCAGATGAATTTTATCATCGTACGAGGCGACCAGTCCTCTGGAAAATTTTCGTCCCGACGAAAATAAATATCGTACCGGACGATCAGCTCTCTGGAAATTTTTTTGTCCAGACGAAAACGAATTATCGTCCGCGACGATTGGTCCTCTGGAAAATTTTCGTCTAGACGAAATAAATAATCGTCCAGGACGATCGGCTCTCTGGAAAATTTTTGTCCAGACGAACATATTTTCGTCCAAACGATTAACCGACTTAGAACAGTTTTCAGCAGTTTCTAGAACCAACCTTGTAATAACCGTTCGTACTGGACGAACCTAGTTCGTACAGGACGATCAGCTGTACGAAGTCATTTCGTACACATATACGAATTGGGTCGTTTCAGATCGTTTAAGTAAAATCGTCCAGGACGATCCAGGATCGTACAGGACGATCCACTGCGTACAGAATTGGAAACTTGCAGTTTTTGGGCGGGTTTTCATGTCTTTTGTATAAATAGTCCAAATTAGACTGCTACCCAATCTTTTTGTCATTTGATCTTCGTGCCTCTTGAGAGAATAGCCAAGGAGAGAGTTGAAGAGAGCATTCAAAGGAGGATTCCTACCATTGGAGCGAGAAGGCTTCACTTGGATTACTAAGGTAAGAGTCTCTACTTGTGAAATTGGATTTCTTCACTCTTTTCTTTCTTCATTCTAGATTCTTGTGAGAAGATCAGTCAAGGAGATCCGGTTCTCTGCCGACACTTGGAGAGTGTGAACAGACGAAGGGTTCTCTGCCCACACTAGGAGAGTGTAAAAGGACGAAGGTTCTCTGCCTACACTTGGAGAGTGTGAACAGCCGTAGGGTTCTCTGCCCACACTAGGAGAGTGTAAAAGGATGACGGTTCTCTGCCAGCACTGTGGATTGTGTAAAAGGACGACGGTTCTCTGCCGCACCGGGTAGTGGTGAAAAGAGTGTTTTGTACAGGCTTCTCCGCCTTGCTGTGGGTGCTAAAGGAGAGTCACTTTGTGGTATTAGTGCAACACTCAGAGGGTGCCTCTGAGGAGTGGATGTAGGTCTGGTTATAGACCGAACCACTATAAATCTGGTGTCATTTACTTTATTGCTTTTACGTTTTCGCACTTTCAATTTCTGTTTTAACAACTCTGTGGTTGAAAAACATTTTTCTACAAACTTTAAAAGAAAATTTTATTTCGGTTCAACTTTATCATTAAGAGGGTTTAAAATTTTTTAAAACTACCAATTCACCCCCCTCTTGGTAGCCGTGGGACATTTACTTAGGCTTAACAACCTAATTACTGGACTCAACATTTCTAGTTTCCACCCATAAGCTAACAAATATCTCCAAAGGCATTTTAATATAAATCTGTAAGCTTACTTTATTAGTACCAACCATATGATCTTGCAAATGTTTTAGTGGATATCAACTACACTCCTTCAAATTTACCCATGACTTTACGTATAAAGCTATGCTAATCACATTTCAATCATTCATGTTTTGAGATATATGCAAAGTGAACCTCACTACATCATTAGCAAGGAGTTTAAACCTTGTAAAGCAAAGACAATCTCAAAATTTTCATGCTTACATATTTTTCTACAACAACAATACTTCCCTTTTCGAAAGCCTTAGCAAAGAAAGGCAACTCATGTTTGAAACTCACTTTTCAAAAGTGTATAGAAATCATGCTTTTAAATACTCATATAAATGCTTGGCTCATGACAAAATTTACCCAACAATCCATACCAAATACTACAACGAAGAGCAAGAGAGATGATACATAAAGCTTTCATGCCAAGTACATTCTTAAAGCTTTAAACAATGTTTGAACGAAATCAACAAGTATGCCAATAAATCTCATAAGTAAGAACTACTCAAGGAAGCCATTTCATCGAATGACTAGCACGCGATGTTCATGAAATTACTTGAAACAAGTCTAAATGAAAATTGATACTTTGCAATCATATATTCTCATGGAACTCTTAAACATACGCCCTATTCGAGAAACATTATGAAAAGATTGCTTAAGGTCTATTACTATTCATCATAAATAAAATCTTAAATGTGTAAACCTCTCATTTCTTTATAAGGTTCTAAAAGAGAATCACGCAAGGAAAGAAACATGTGATCAAACTTGAGGTGGGAGACCTCCATGTCTAGCAACACACTATTATAATAAAAAGGTTGGATGTTTGAGTACGCTAGCATGAGGAGGATAGATCTTAGTCCTGCACAAAATCATGTTCAAGCATGTTAAGAGATTTTAAACTACTTTCAAACTGTTGTGTCATTCCCATGAGAAATAAGGCTCTACCAAAGCATTCGTGTACAATGATGATTAACATCCAACCCTCATATCATCCTTTTAAATTTTAGCATTTGACCATCACATGATGGTAATTCCAACTTGCAATAAAATAAGAGTTTTCAAATGCTCCTCAAACAAAATCACTGATTTTTTTAAGCACTTGTCATAAAAAAAAGATTTCTACTTTAAATCATACGTCTATCTTTTGAAAAAAAATAATGAGAAGATCTTGTTCACTACACATGATATTTCCACATAAAAAGAAGGGGATGAAGAGCAAACTTCATGAAGAACACATTTGGAGAGAAAATCAGAATATGCTTCATACACAAACAAGAGCAAGTTTCATTTTAAACCAAAGCATCACCATTCTCTAAACATACACTTGGTTGGAAAGATCGCCAAAGAATATGCTCAAAAGTCACCAAGATTTACCGTAAGCAAAGTATCAACTACAAGAAAAACTTATGAAATCACTTGGAACAAATCACTATGGAAGCTAAAACCTCCACAATCACATACCCTCATGAAAGATTTAGATGCGTACTTGAAAAAAAGGTTATTTGAAACTCATCAAAACTCATTATAAACATCTATAATCAAAAGGGCATTAGGCATTACAATAAGAAGATTTTAGGAGGAATCACACAAACATAAATTTGTCCAAGCTCATGAGAAACATGTCAAACTCCTGTATCTAAATATGGTCACCCAACATTTAGTTTAATGGCTCCATATGCTTCATGAGTCTCCAACCAAATCTTACAAAAAACTTTCTTAAAGGCATTTCCACAAACACCTAACATGCATGCTTTAGTAAAGAAAATACAAAGTTCTTATGGCTTACACCTAAAACTCAAAATCACATGACAAGGAGTAAGAGTAAATCTAAGATACCAATTATCCATTCTAAGACAAGATAAATCAGTCCATTTAAGAGAACTATAAACTAACACATCTTGCTAAAATCAACTACTATCATTAGTTCATCACAAGCCATTGTAGAACTTAGCACAATGAATAAATGCATTCCATAGTAAACGTATACACCATAAAACTTGCATTGTTGCATTAATATGATTCTCTACCAACCAAATTAGCAATCAAATCTTCGATGGGAATGAGGTACAAATAAATCTAAGGAAGAGGAAGAAGGAGATTAAGAAGAAGAAGGAGAAGGAAGTAAAGAAGAGGAACAAGGAGAGAAAGAAGAAGAAGAAGAAGAAGAAGAAGAAGAAGAAAAAGGAGGTGAAGGAGAGGGAGATAGAACTCACCTGTAGAGAGGAAGGAGGGAGTCGGTCCAGGCGGCGTCGGCCTCCCCTGGGATTCGCGAACTGGAGCGGGAGCAAGGAGTGGGGGCTTCGGCTCCTCTTGCTGGTGCCGACCGAGAGCGACAGAGAGGGAGGGGGCGACGACTTCGGCTCCTTTATATTTCTGCGAACCAGAGAGCATGAGAGAGAGAGAGAGACGGGCTGAGTGAGTGGGGGAGAAGGCGTGAAAGAGTGAGTGAGAGCTAGGGTGTGAGCTTGAGAGTGAGAAGTAAGTCGTGTGAGAGAGCGCGAGAGCCAGCATCCCCCCCAGCCGAGAGCTTTCGTCTTGAGCAAACCGAGTCCATCGCCAAAAGAAGAAGCCCGTCAGTTTTCGTCGTCGCGCTCCAGCCTTCAAAAATTCCTTAAACAGCTTTGCTCTTCGCTCGATGCCTACTCGAATTGCAGAAAGCTTCTGAATAGCGGGATTTCGGCCGAAACGAGGATTTTGCTCGATCGTGGCCGTTGGGGTAATTTCCTGATTCAGGAAAATGATTCAAAACAAATAGAAAGTCAAATGGAATTAAGTAGGATCAAATCGAGCTGAATCAGATTAAAATTGGCTAATATCGGGTCTGAATTTGGCTCGATCCGAACCAATTCGGGCTCGAGTCGACGCAAAAAAAAAATAATCGTATGAAATTGGGTTCAACATAATTATAAATTTAAATCAAATCAAGTAGAATGCGACAAAATCAAACCAATCGAGTCTAATTGAACACATTCGAGTCTGATCCAACTTGAGTTGGGTTGATTCGAGCTCGAATTGGGCTCGACGGGGTTCAATTAAATCGATCGAATGTGCTCAAGCAAATTCGAGCCAAAATCGAGGTCAACACCCACGAAACAAAAAAACCTTTATAGTGCCGTCGCCTGCTTATTTAAAAAAAAAAATTCATTGCCAGTTCATAACCGACTGCATTTGACGGAGAGATCCCATTTGGTACAACTATTCTTCTACCCGCAGTAAAAAAAATCTATTGCAGGCAAACCGTACGCCCCTTGGCGCCACCTATTGATGATGCAAAATAAGATTTCAAAGACGGAGGAAGGAATACATTCAGTACATATTTCATGAAGATAATCTTCCCAAGGAGGAAGAGAGAGACACCTATAAAGATTTGAGATATGAACAAACTTATTGAAATTACTACTCCGCCTCGTTTTGGAAATGAAATCAGCTCATCATTATCCAAAATACTCAGCTTTTTAAAGGAAGGGATTCTTCTTAATGGCTTCATTAGTAACACCAATGGATCACTTATGCTAAGAAAGCAGAGCATGAGAAAAACAATTTTACTGGTTTGCATTTTTTCAATATAGATCAGATTGGGGAAATTTTTAATTATCAAGAAATCATTTTTCGGCGTTTACAATTTAATTTTGATACTTTAAAATATACTTGGGTCTTCTGTGTCGAAGATCAGATTATTTTAAAAGTTTATACAAAGTCTGTTGTACATATTTTTGGACTTCTAAAGCTTTGACATATGAAAATAGGGGGGAAACTAATATATCAACAAAAAATACCTTGATCGAGCATGAATCTCGAAGAAAAATCAAGTTCGAAACTTCAATAATTAAATTGGAGACCATCTGAATTCTGATTTCAGCAAACTTATAGTCGAATTGAGTGTCTCAGAAGCACAAACCCAATGACACCAAAATCGACCCAATCCGAGCTTAAATGTGTCTAAGTCAAAGACTCGAAGCACTTTTGGAAGGATCAAACCGTAATTTGGGTTACCAAATGATCTCCAATTATGACATGCTTATAATTGAATCAAGCGAATTGGTGAGACAAATCATTCGAGCCCAAGATCATCAAATTCTAATATCATTAAGATAGTCAAATATCTATTGAACGATGCATGATCGTAGGAATCAAGATCGACCATCCATCTGAACCACTTCAAATTTATCCTTGATCTTCAACTTATTTACAAGCCATGCGTCTCAAAAATTCTATAAATAAAACCCCATTTTCACTTGAAAAAGGGGGAGAAGCCAAGAGAGAAGAAGGAAGAGAAGGAAGAAAGCTCCAACCGCCTAGCTCCTCTTCAACCACCGTCAGAGTTCTACCACACCACCGCCGGACCACGGGACGTCGGAGTGCCACCAGAAGCTGAAGTACCCCTTGACACTAAAGTACCACTACCGGTCCCACTGCCTGACACTGGTGTGCTATCGGACTTCCACCTGACATTGTAATGACGTTGGAGTTTTGCAAAACTCTCAGTTGTTATTTGTAATCTGGTCCTCTTCAAGGACGAGTCAGACCATTATACTTTCCCCAAATTCTAGTGGAATCATTTTCAACTAGGCTAGGCCCCGTGGTTTTTTTTCCCCTTTTTCAGGTTTTTCCACGTAAAAAATATTGTGTTCTCTATGTGTGAGTTGGATATCCGTGCAATGCTAATACATAGAATTATAAATCTATCGTCGCGTATATTCAACAAATATCTCTTCCAAAGACATTTATTCTCCTAAAATAATTTTGATTTATTAGACTGGATAAAATATAAATAAAAATGAGAATATATATATATATATATATATATATATATACTAGTTTAAATGCCCATGCACTAAGTGCACTTTGACTAAACATTATAGATTAAAAAAAATATTCCAAATAAAAAACTATTGATTATATTATTTATTTTAAATAAAATTATTTAATAGTTCTACATATTATCTTCTTTTTAATGGTAAAAATAAGTGATGATATTATTCTTAATGATAAGATTGAATTGTATTTAAAATTCATATATTCTAAATGCAAAATAATAAATTATTACTGGTTAGAATATTTATGGTGGTAGAGTGAGTAAATTTTTCATCTTACTGATACACGAATATCCATCTCACAAACATGTGATTTATTAGGGAGAGAGAGAGAGAGAAAGCAATAAAACACTAGATCTTTTTTACGTGGAAAACTCAAAAAAAAAAAAAAAAAAAAAAAAACATAGGGCCTAGCACAAGTGAAAACATTTTCCACTAAATTTGAGTGAATTATAAAGGTTGACATGTCCCTTGACTTAAAAGTAGGGGTGTCTATTATTGATAAGACTGATAACCCGACCCAAAAAATTTGGGTTAGGGTCGACCCGTTTAAAAAGTGGGTAGGGTCCGAGTTAACATGGTAACCTAAAACTGAACCGGATACCCACCCGCCTTGCAAGTCGCATTCACCCATCTGAGTTTGGACGTTCCAATATGTCTGTAGTCCACTAATCGGATGCCCACCCATCTTGCAAGTCTGTTGTCCTCTGCTCCGCTGTGAATTATGATGTTAGTCTGAGAATGTGGAAGGATGGAAATGAAGTAATGGGAGGGAGCTGCTAATATGGTTTGCTTTTGTGCCAGGAGGGGAGAAAGATAAAGTGGCTTGGGATATCAAAATAAGGGGAGGTTCTTTTGATTCTACAAGGGTTCGGTACATGGAGACGCTAAGTTGGATCGAAAGTTAAAAGGAGATAGTGTCTTACGGTATAGGTGGCTAGAATGGTTGCTTGGAGATCGAGCAGGTGTGGGATTCGGCTAGGTGGAGAGTTTGACTGTTTAAACAGGACAGAGAATGATCAAATAGGAGGGATTGTTGAAACTTGATTTTTATGAATTAGGTTGTTAGACTTAAGCTAATGTCCCACGGCTAACCCAGAGGGGGGGGGGGGGGGGGGGGTAATTGGTAATTTTAAAAAAAATCCCTCTTTTTAATTTTTAAACCAAAATATAAACTTTAACGAGTTTTGTAGAAAACGTTTTTCAACCATAGTTTTAAAATTAAAAAAACACAAAAATAAAAGGCAGCGGAAAAATAAAGACACGAGATTTATAGTGGTTCGGTCAAAACCAGACCTACATCCACTCCCCGGAGTCACCCTCCGAGTATTGCACTAATACCAATAGTGACTCTCCTTTTACACCCACAGCAAGGCGGAGAAGCCTTCACAAACACTCTTTCCACCACTACCCAGTGCGGCAGAGAACCGTCGTCCTTTTACACTATCCCGAGTGCTGGCAGAGAACCTTCGTCCTTTCACACTCTCCTAGTGTGGGCACAGAACCCTTCGTCCTTTCATACTCTCCAAGTGTGGGCAGAGAACCCTTCGACTGTTCACACTCTCCAAGTGTGGGCAGAGAACCCTTCGACTGTTCACACTCTCCAAGTGTCGGCAGAGAACTGGATCTCCTTGATAGATCTTCTCACAAAAATTCTAGAAGGAAGAGAGAAAAGAGTAAAGTAATCACAAACCAAGAGTAAAGACTCTTACCTTTGTGTACCAAGTGAAACCTTCACACTGAAATGTCAAAAAATCTCCTTCAAACACACTCTCCTTGACTCTTCTCTCAATAGGCACAAATATCAGTAGACAAAAAGATTATATGGCAATTTAGTTTGGATTATTTATAGGAAAAACACAAAAAATTGTCCAAAAACTGTAAATTTTCAAGTCAATACGAATTGGATCATCCCGTACGATCGTGGATCATTCTGGATGATTTTACTTAAATGCGTTGGAAATGAACCTAATGTATATGGGTATAAAATAATTTTGTATACACACATCATCCCGTACGAACTAGGTTCGTCCGGTACGAATGGTTATTCGATAGGTCGGTTCCCAAAAACTGCAGAACGACACTTAATTTTAAAAGTAGATTCACTTCGTATTTGGAAGAAATATACAGATAAAATAAACAGATCAAACACAAAATACAAAAAAAAAAAGACACAAGGTTCGTCTGGTACAGATAAAAAAAAAGACACGAGGTTCGTCTGGTACACGAGGTACGTCTGGTACAAAACGACATTTTTAGAAATATACAGATAAAATAAACACACACAACATATACATCAAACACAAAATACAAAAAAAACAAAACATATCAAACATAATCAAAGAACAACACGAAACAAATACTTTCTCCCCCTTTTTGACAACAATAAAAAGTAAAGAAGAAAAGACTTGAAATGTAAGTAGACATATGAAAATCATTTGATAATTCAATCTTGAAAGTGATTAAAATATATTATGCAAATAAAATTAAAATATTAGACAAATCATATTAATTTATAGAATTTAAGAAGAGATATAACATTGATAATAGAAAGAATATATTAAAAAGCATGAGTCAATTTAGACACTAAGATAAAGAAAATCATTGCAAAAGGGATGAATAAAAAATTTGTATATTTTAAATTTCAATACAAAATATAAATGTACAATAGATCAATTTGAATTAAGAGATTAAAAGATAATGGAAAGAATTAATTACCACATGTTGCGCTTTGCGCATCTTTTTCAAATTATTGGCACATTTTTGTGCATCTTTTTATTTTTGGGCTTATTTTGTGCATCTTTTTCTACTTGAGAACCATTGCACATTTCTTTTGATTTTTGTACATTTTTACATTTCTCTTTTTTTGTTCAAGAGCAATTTTGATCTTTCCAAATCAATAATAAAAAATTTTAAATTTTTCTAAGTATATAAATATTTATTGATAAGTGAAATATAAAATAAGAAAACATCATAGTTGCAATAATAATATTAGAATTAATGTAGTATAAATAAGAGACATGAAATTGATAATTCTAATTATATCAAGTCATAAGCAGAACTTAAATTTTAAAAAAATTAGATTTTCTAATGAATTTAATTTAGACTTGCACTTCAAAGTATAACACTATTAAGATCAAAAATCTAATGATTGTCATAAAGCTAACACACATTTCAATATAATTAAATCCAAAAACACATGAACATATATTGATATCACTAAAAAGATATTACAATTTAAGGTCAGGATATTAATACAGAAACAAAACATCTAAAGTAAAGAAAAAATACAACAAACTTACTTAAAACACATCTAAAACACAAACTACAGAAAATACATAAAACTAAGTGCAACAATCACTGAGAAGGACCCTAATCTGGTAGAGGAGGAGGAGGTGCAGCACCATAGATGTTAAAGTAAGTATTAATCATAAGCACATTAGTACTGATATCATTCATCTGATCCCTCATAAAGTTCATGTCATGCTGATACTGTATGGCCTGTTGCTGAAGATGAGTCTCAATTTGATCAAAGCGTTGATAAAAATGAGTCTCTAAGCGATCAAATCTTTGAACCAAATCCTGATAATTTGATTCATTGGCGGGTGCAGGTGCAACTTCTGGTTCTTCTTTTGTATCACTAATGACATGAGTTTTACTTGGTTCTTCTTTGAAGATTGCTCTAAATGATCCATCGTTGTAGTAGAGCGGTTCTTTAAATTCTTTATTAGGATGAACCGAATTGTATTTGTTCTCCATAATGTAGGCAACAAGATGTTCTAAGGCATTATTTTTCTTTCTCTTATGCTCTACATGTCCAATTTCAGACAACCCATAAAGATAGTCAAGGATAAGTTGGGATTCATCTATAGGTTCTTTAATCATGATCAAAAAGGTCATCATAGAAAGAAGAGGGGTAATGTTGACTATATCACTAGCTTTAGGAATTATGGAAGTTCTAATGACATGCTGGATGATTCGTGCATTTTGAACTAGACCAGATACTCTAGCCACATGTTCATTCACATTGTTTCCTCTAATCACATTATTAAGTTCAGACCAAGAATAATCATGAGTGTTGATCAAGTGATGGGCTCTGGCTCCCTCTGTCCTTAAATTCAAAAAGGCTCCTAAGTCATGCTTGGTGATTTGAACTTTTTGTTTGAAGACAAAGGAACGGTTTTTAGAGTGGTCAGAATTAAATGACAAGTTGGCGAGGAAGTAGTGGAAGCTTTTCTTATTGTAGAGATAGACGAGGGTAAGGATAAAACCAAACTGTGTTGAGCCAAATAAGTTCATTACCTGAAAGGTAAGTTTTTCTTGGATTAGGATTATTGAGGGTGTAATCTTCCGAGAGGCAAACCTAGAAAAAGATTCCTCATTTTCTTTAGAAAGGAAATTTTCAGAGGAATTTCGATGTGGTTTCTTTGCCAGAACCTTTTGTCTCTTGCTTGAACTCGCCATTTGGAAGAGGATCTAGAGTACGAAAGAGATTGAAAGTGGAGTTTTGAGTGTGACGGTTGAGTTCAAAAGCCCTTATATTTATTGAAAATGATACCTTCGTACCTAAAGAAAAAATTTTGTCCCGTACGAAATTTTCAATTCGTTTTGTATAAAAAAATTTCATTTGGATGATCCAAAGCATCAAAATGAAACGACTTTTCTTAATCAACACAACTTACGAAGCATCCTTTTATACAGACTTTTGACCAGTCTGATCATACAGACGAACACGTGTTCGTCCCGGGACGAACTAAACTTATATCATTTTAATGGCAGTTAAAACTGTTCCCTACATCGAACCGACATGTGTTCGTCCAGACGAACCAAAGGTTCGTATGTACGAAGTTCGTATTAAAAACTACCTTATCCATTCAACCGCTTTAATCATTTATTCCGTCGTTTGAAAAACATTTCATCCCGGACGATCGTGACGATCGTACAGACGAAGTGATAATAAAACACTGAAAACTGCACTTAAACGGTTCAAAATCCGATAGTTTGTCACACTACACAAATCGTTCCGTACGAAAACATTTCGTCTCGGACGATTGTTCCTCAAAATTTTCAAATTTTTGTTCTCAATAAAAAAACTTAAACACAAACACACTAAAAATATAAAATAAAGAAAAAACACAAACTCTAAATAAAGAAAATCACACAAATAAGTTCATGAACACATAAAAACACAAACACATTTAACTAGTAAACAAACATCAATGTTGCAAAAATATTTTTTATTTAAGCATTCCAATCAATCACACCAAACCTTGTTCTTAATGCACTGAAAGTATCAAAGGCTAAATGTTTTGTAAAAATGTCTGTAAGTTGATTTTCCGTAGAAACATGAGTGAGCTCAATTTCTCCTTTGGATACATGATCCCTTATGAAATGATGCATTATGTCTATATATTTGGTTCTTGAATGTTGAATAGGATTTTTGAAAATACAAATAGCACTAGTTTTATCACAATAATTTAGAATAGTGCCTATAATCAATCCTAAATCAATCAACTATTATTTCAACCAAAGTACTTGTGCCACACAACTTCCTAATATAATGTATTCAGCTTCTGCAGTAGATAGGGCTACTGAATTTTATTTCTACTGGACCAAGAGACTAGTGAATTTCCAATAAATTGATATGTTCCAGAAGTGCTCTTTCTATCCACCCTACAACCTATAAAGTTAGAATCTGAATAAATAATTATTTCAAATGAAGAGCTAAACTTAGGATACCAGATTCCTAAGTTCTGAGTTCTTAAAAGATATCTTAAAATCCTTTTCACTACTGTCAAATGTGATTCTTTTGGATCTGATTGCAATCTAGCACATAAGTAAACACTAAACATGTTATCGGGTTGGCTAGTAGTCAAGTAAAGTAAAGATCCAATTATTCCTCTAAATTTCTTTTGATCAACAGATTTTCCCTTAGGGTCCTTATCCAACTGGACTGATGAACTCATTGGTGTACTAACTGGTTTAGCATTGTCCATTTCCTACTTTTTGAGGATGTCCTTAACATACTTTGACTGACTAAGAAATGTGCCTTCCTCATTTTGTTGAATGCTAAATCCTAAAAAGTAACTCAAATCTCCCATTAGACTCATCTTAAATTCACTACTCATTATTTTTGAAAATTCATCACAAAGATTTTTATTTGAAGATCCAAAAATGATATCATCCACATAAATTTGAACAATGAGTATATCCTTTTCACATTTTTCTTCAAAAAGAGAGTTGTATCCACACTTTCTTTTTCAATAGATCTTTCAAGTAAGAGGGTGCTCAACCTCTCATACAAAGTCCAGGTGCCTGTTTCAATCCATATAATGCCTTTTTCAACTTGAAAATATGATTTGGGTATTTAGAATTTTCAAAACCTGGTTGTTATTCTACAAAAAGATCTTCTTGAATTACCACATTTAAAAATACACTTTTTACATCCATTTGATATAATTTGAATCCTTTAAAACAGGCAAAAACTAGCAAAACCCTAATTGCTTCAAGTCTAGTTACAGGAGGCAAAAGTCTCCTCAAAATCAATCCTTTAAATCTGATTATACCCCTTAGCAACTAATCTAGCCTTATTTCTAATGACTACTCCTGAGTCATTCATTTTGTTTTTGAACACCCACTTTGTTCCAACTACACTTTGATCCTTTGGCCTTTTAGTTAATTCCCAAATTTTATTTCTTACAAATTGATTCAACTCTTCTTGCATGGCCAATATCCAAAATTAATCCGAAAGTGCTTGATCAATATTTGTGGGTTCTATAGTTAAAATGAAGGCTGAATGATTGACTTCTTTATTTAATCCACGCTTAATCCTTACACCCTCACTTGGTTCACCTATAATCAATTCCCTTGGGTGGTTTTTAGAAAATCTCAAATCTCTAGGCAAAGAGTTTTCTATCTCCAATTTTTCTTCCACATTTTCTTTCAAATTTTCTTCCAAATTTATTTTATCAATCTTTTGGTAGTTAATCTCAATCTCATCTTCTACAATATTTGGCTCTTCCATATTTCCTGATTTATCAAATACAATATGTGTGGTCTCCTCAATTATCAAAGTTCTTCTATTGAATACTCTATAAGATTTTCCAACACTTGAGTATCCAACAAAAATTCCTTCATCAGATTTTGGATCAAATTTTCCTAATGCAGATTTTCCATTATTATGAATGAACACCTTACAACAAAAAATATGCAAATGAGACAAATTAGGTGTTTTTCCTTTTAGCAACTCATAGGGTATTTTATTTAATTTAGATCTCATATTCATCCTATTCAGAACATAACATGTAGTTCTAACCGCCTCGGCCCAAAAATATTTAAGAAGTGAGTATTCTGCTAACATTGCTTGGGCGGCTTCTATTAATATTCTGTTTTTTCTTTCGACTACCCCATTCTGCTAAGGGGTTCTAGGTGTAGAGAAATTGTGATCAATTCCTTTCTCCTTACAAAATTCTTCAAATTTCTCATTCTTAAATTCTCCTCCATGATCACTTTGTATAGAAATAATTTCACATCCTAGTTTTCTTTGAATCCAAGTCGAAAAGTTTCTAAATTCCTCAAATGATTAACTCTTATAAAATAAAAATCTAACCCATATGAATCTCTTGTAATCATACATAATCATAAATCCGTATACCTTCCCTCCTAGACTCACAGTACCAACAGGTTCAAAAAGATCCATATGCAAAATCTCTAAAGGTTTATTAGTTCTAAGATCCTTATTGGACTGAAAAGAGGACTTCACTTGCTTGCCTAATTGACATGCATTACAAATGTGGTCCTTAGTAAAATCGAGTTTTGGTATTCCTCTAACTAAGTTCTTTTGGGTAATCCTTCTAAGGTTTTTCATGCTAGAATAACAAAGTCTCCTATGCCAAAGCCATGACTCATCAGATGCAGTAGGAAATTGAATATAATTCAAGTATAGCATATACACATTATTTACCCTTTTACCATTCAAAACATCTTTATCATTTAGGCTTAATATGCAGCTAGTAGGAAAAAATTTCACACAATATCCTTTATCACATAGCTGACTTATACTTAACAGGTTATGCTTTAAGCCTTCTACTAATAACACATTCTCAATATAAAATTTATTAAGATTTCCAATCATACATGATCCAACCACCTTCTTTGTGGTGTTATCTCCAAGTGTAACCTTGCCTCCACTCATGGCTTCCAGTGATATGAATTGTGCGATATCTCTAATCATATGCTTTGAACATCGGCTGTCCAGGTACATTATGCTCTCACGAGGTCTTATGTGAAAGCGTCCCTGCAAAATTATCAAAAGTTAGACCTGGGAACCCAAACAAGTTTGTGTTCTCCTTTTGGCAATTTATAATCAGATGCATGTATGATATGTCTAGGTTTATGCATCTTAGGTTTCCACATTAAATAACTTTTCATCTTCAAAGTATAGGTGTGAGCTATATGTCCAAACAATCCACAATTATTACATTTTACTTTTGGAAATGGTTTCCTAAGTCTTCTACCATTTATCTGTCTATTTCATGGATTGTATAAATTTAGGATACATAATAGGATTAGTAAAATCTTCAAGTTTAGGGGGTATCATATTATCCTCAAGAGATTTTATCATTAATTTGTAAAATGAATTCATATCTTCCAAAATTTGATTTGTATAATTTGATCTATAAATTTTGCTCTCTGATTCATCCTTAAAATTTTTAAAATCTTTTTCAAGTTTAGCATATGATGATTTTAAATTTTCATGTTTTTAATTCCAGTCATCAAATTCATCAAGTAATTTTATGTGGTTGTCATCAATTAAAGCATGTTATTTCCTAAGGATTTCATGTTCCTTTTTTAATTCTTCAAATTCTAAACTTAGAGTAGCATGCATTTTTTTTATTTTCTTATATGCATCATGCATGTGTTCAAAAACTTCAAAAAGTTCATCATAGGTTAAGTCACATACCTCTTCTTGATCTGACTGACTAAGATTATCGGCCATTAAGCACAGATTAGTGACTTCCTCTTCCTTCTCAGTCTCTGATGAATTTGAAGTTGAGTCCGCCCAGAAAGCTCTTTGAAACTTCTTCTTGCCCTTCTTTGCAATTGGTTTCTCCTCAACCTTCTCCTTGCTAGGAGTGGCTTTAAGTTTTGGGCATTCGGTCTCGATATGACCAGATTTCCTGCACTCATAGCAAATCACTTCATTTGAAATCTTAGCATTTCTATTAAATTTACCTCTATTCCAATGCTGACATCTCTTCTACTTCCTCTTTAGAAAGCTTATGAATTGTCTAGTCATCAATGCGATGTCGTCTTCATCCTCAGGTTGTGAGTGTTCACTCTCAAACTCTTCCACATTTAGTGCTATGTTCTTTTGCCTTCGTGGTTCATCTGCATCAATTTTTTTTTGACTAACTTCTTACTCGTAAGAAATTAGCGAACCAAGAAGATTGTCAATAGGGTAAATGTTTAGACCTTTAGACTCTGTAATTGCAGTAATTTTAGCATCATAAGCAGTAGGAAAACAACAAAGAATTTTGTTAACCATTTCAACATTCGTTTGTTTCCTACCTAGTGCATGCAAAGAGGTGACTATTTGTATGAATCTTGTGTACATATCAGAAATGGATTCATTTTGTTTCACGTGAAACAGTTCATAATCATGAAATAAGATATTAAGTCTAGATTGCTTAACCTCATTAGTCCCCTCATAAGTTATACAAAGTCCATCCCATATGTCCTTCTCACTTTTGCAAGTGGAAACCCGCATGTATTCTTCTGATTTTAAAGCACAAAAGAAACTATTCAAGCATTTGGCATTTAGTTATGCTAAGTCACATTCTTCTACTGTCTAGTCCACAAAAGGGGTTTTAACTCTAACTCCATCAACTAATTTAGTTGGTATTGTATACCCTTCATGAACTAAGTTTCACGTACGATAATCAAGTGACTGTAAAAATGTAGACATGCGTGTTTTCCAAAAATCAAAATGTATATTGTCGAACAGTGGAGGTCTAGTTATAGAGTAACCCTCGGGTGTATTTCAGTTTCCAAATGTAGCCATCTACATTAATCAAAAAGTAGTCTAAATTTATGATTTTGAAACAAAGCTCTGATATCACTTGTTGAAACTTGATTTTTATGAATTAGGTTGTTAGACCTAAGCTTATGTCCCACGGCTAACCAAGAGGGGGGGGGGGGGGGGGGTGAATTGGTAATTTTTTTTAAAAAATCTCTCTTTTTAATTTTTAAATCGAAAAATAAACTTTAATGAGTTTTATAGAAAATGTTTTTCAACTACAGTTTTAAAATTAAAAAAACACAAAAATAAAAGGGAGCGGAAAAATAAAGACGCGAGGTTTATAGTGGTTCGGTCAAAACCAGACCTACATCCTCTCCCCGGAGTAACCCTCCAAATATTGCACTAATACCAATAGTGACTCTCTTTTTGCACTCACAGCAAGGTGGAGAAGCCTTTACAAACACTCTTTCCACCACTACACGGCGCGGCAGAGAACCGTCATCCTTTTACACTATCCCAAGTGCTGGCAGAGAACCTTCTTCCTTTCACATTCTCCTAGTGTGGGCAGAGAACCCTTCATCCTTTCACACTCTCCAAGTGTGGACAGAGAACCCTTCAGTTGTTCACACTCTCCAAGTGTGGGCAGAGAACCCTTCGTCCTTTCACACTCTCCAAGTGTGGGCAAAGAATCCTTCGGCTGTTCACACTCTCCAAGTGTGGGCAGAGAACCCTTCGGTTGTTCACACTCTCTAAGTGTCGGCAGAGAACCGGATCTCCTTGATAGATCTTCTCATAAAATTTCTAGGAGGAAGAGAGAAAAGAGTAAAGTAATCATAAACCAAGAGTAAAGACTCTTATCTTTGAGTACCAAGTGAAACCTTCACGCTCCAATGGCAAGAAATCTCCTTCAAACACTCTTCACACTCTCTCCTTGACTCTTCTCTTAATAGGCACGATGATCAGTAGGCAAAAAGATTATATGGCAGTTTAGTTTGGACTATTTATAGGAAAGACACAAAAACCCATCCAAAAACTATAAATTTTCAAGTCAATACGAATTGGATCGTCCCGTACGACCGTGGATCATCTTGGATGATTTTACTTAAATGTGTTGGAAATGAGCCTAATGTATATGGTACGAAATGATTTCGTACACACACATCGTCCCGTATGAACTAGGTTTGTCTGGTACGAACTGTTATTCCATAGGTCAGTTCCCAAAAATTGCAGAACGACACTTAATTTTTAAAGTCAGTTCACTTCATCCTGGGATGAAGTTAATGTTCTTCCGGACGAAAGTTTTACAGAGAGCAAATCATCCCGGGATGAATACACTTTGTCGCAGATGAAAATGCTCCAGAGAGCAACTCGTCCTAGAACGAATACACTTCGTTCTTGAACGAAAATTTTTCAGAGAACATTTTGACCTGGGATGAATACACTTCCTCCTGGACGATCAGGACTTAGAAAAATTTTCTTCTACCTCTGTTCATTCCATTGCTCTTTAGAGGAGAAAAATAATCTGATCGTCTCGTATGAACTATGTTCGTCCTGTTCGATCAGTGCAAATTTCTCAAAATCTCCTAAGGTGTGTGTGTATTCACTCAATTCCAATCACTCCCTCTCAAATTTAATCAAAGAAGAATACAAATTTTTAAATATACAAAGTATCTCATGCTGAATTTGATTTGAAGTCGTTGTAGTCTGGAGTTTGATTTTTCTGAAATGTTAGTACACACAAGAGCAAAAACAGCTCTTCCAAAAAGTGTTAGGAGATAACTATACAAAAAATAATAATATTTGAAATCATCAAAACTATACAAGTTGCAAGAATGTAAAACATACAAATAGCAACTCTCTTAACAGGGATCACAACTATGGATGGAAAGTTGGGATTGATTGGTTCGGTTGTGAACATGATTAGAAGTCTATGGGAGATTTTCATTTAGGGATGGCATAGCAAGTTATGGGTTATGCAGGTTGGTAGATCAGTTGTGGGTGTAAATGAGAATGGTCTGGACAGTTGCTAAGGAATAACCATGACAATATAAGTAGCTTGAGAGGAAGGTCGTGGAGTCGATGATAATGAACATAATGAATTTCCACGTTGTGTTGCTCATGCCCTCGTGTACCCAAGTTCACGGGTTATGTAAGGTCAACCCAGCAACCTGTTTGAGTCAAGTCCGACCGTTTACAAAAAGGGTTAGTTAGGTCAATTGGTTTAAATTTGGGTCAATCTGGGTTCGACCCGAACCCGGCCCATAGACCCATTTTGACACCCCTTTATAGGCGGTGGAATTACAATAGTTTGGAGAGTTGGTCGAAGGTCTGAAGATGGTCAGGCGATGGTTTGAAGATGGTAGGGCCGAGGTCTGATGGCATCCAAGCAAAAGTTTGGCAGACGGACAGTAATGCAACTATTGTCGGGTGGTAGTCCAGTAGTAGTCGATGGCCAGGCAATTGTCAAACTATGGTTGGGCGAAAATATAGAAATGGTTAATGGCCCGGTGGTATTCTGATAGCATTTGGCGGCCATGTGTTAGTATGATGATGGTCAAGCAAAAGTATGGTGGTGGTTAGCGGCCTGGTGGAAGTCCGATGGAGGTCGTTGGCTCAATGGTGGTCCAACGATGGTCGGGCAGAAGTCTGGCAGCGGTTGGTGGCCGAGTGGAAGTCCGAAGGTGATTGACAGTGGGGAGATGGTTTGATAATGGTTGGGCAGAAGTCTTGCCAATGTCGGAGGCCCGGTGGTAGTATGCTGTTGGGATCGTGGTCAATAATGGCTGGGTAGTGGTCTGGCGGTTGTTGGCAACTGATATCTCTAGTCAATGGTCTCCCTTATATAGAGAGTGAAGGTCTATTATAGGTTTTAATAGGTGGCACAACCATAATATATGGAGAAGATCATGTGCCGATATAGAGTTCTCTATCGGACGACCCGTATTTATTCTCTTGATCATAAAGCAATTTTCAAGCATTTAAGTGCTTTAGTGATGTCAAAATTCAGCAATCTTGTGTTTGTTGGATTTGATTTGTCGAGCCACTTAATTCAATTATAAGCATTCCATATTTGGATATTATTTTGTCACCCAATTTATGTTTTGAACCTTCCGAATACTTTTGGAACTCTTGATTTAGACCCATTCGAGCCTGGATGAGGCCTATTTTAATGTTGCTAGGTTCGTCCCTTTGATATGTTAATTTTGACTATTAGTTTGCTGAAATCAGAAGTCAGATGGTCCCAAAGTCAATTTTAAAAATTTTCACCTTATATATGCTTCGAGATTTGTGGTGGATCAAGTCGATTTTTGGTTGCATATCATGAATGATAAATTTGAATTAATTATTGATAAAAAAATATGTTGATGAGTGATATATAATTTAAATTGTCTCAAGCGCATCTTGGTCGTATAGTACTATCTATAATTTGTGGATATATTTTTATTATCATTTATATTCTCAATTAAATATTTATTTATTGTATCGAGGTACTTATGTAGTCTCTAATATTAAAGCAATACATTGTCGAACAAAAAAAATCATTGATAGTTATTTTATTTAATAATTTTAATTGTAGAATATGTTTCATCATAAGATCAAATATGGGTTTAAGAATAAAAAGATCATAGAATTTAAATTTGAATTTGATTAATTATTTTTTTATGCCAAATGCATATATATTCAACTAATATATTACCAACTATTAATCAAATGCAAGACATAAATAATTAGTTATGTTTATATAAAAAGTTATAACCAAATAGTTATATAATTTATAATATCAAATTTAACAACTTTATTCTTCAAAACTTAAATATTTTAAAGATTTATGCAATTCAACATTCATATTGAACCCCTTTCATTACTTTCTCAATAACATTGTGGCATCATGGAACATTCGTGGTGATAGAGAAATATAAAGTTCAATGTCTTAGCTTTGTATGAAGATTCTATACATAATTAAATAAAATAGAGGGTGTAACATTCATAATAAACAATAGAGTTTTTTATGTGGAAACTGCTGAAAAGGGGGAAAAACCATGGGGCATAATCCAATTTAAATGAATCTAATAGTGTTTGCAGTCAATTACAAATGAGGCCCTTCCTTGGGGGAAGGCCTTATTTTTATGTAGCAAATATACATCATATAGAGTGCATTACATGGTGGTAATTGGAAGAATCAGTATTGACATGCTCATTTAGTTGGAAAGACCATCGCCAGTGGGTGACGGAGGTCGGAAAAATCATAGTTGGGTGACGGTGGTTGAAAGGACCATAGTTGGTGTGCGACGGAGGTCGAAGATAATTATTTGGAGACGGAGGTCAAAAGGACCATAGTCAAAGGGCAAGGGAGGTCGAAAAGATCGTAGTCTGGCGATAGAGATTGGAAGGATAGTTGTCTGGTGACGGAGGTTAGAAGGACCATTTTCGACAGGTATTGGAGGTCGAAAAGACTGTAGTCTTGTGATGGAGGTCCGAAGGACCGTAGTAGTCACTATTGACATAGGTCAAAAATACTATAGTCGGCAGGTGATAGTGGTCAGAAAAACCATTATCTTGTGATGGATGTCAAAATAACTACAGTAGACAGGCGATAGTGG
Source organism: Dendrobium huoshanense (assembly GCA_016618105.1). Classification (NCBI taxonomy): domain Eukaryota; kingdom Viridiplantae; phylum Streptophyta; class Magnoliopsida; order Asparagales; family Orchidaceae; genus Dendrobium; species Dendrobium huoshanense. The sequence continues at coordinate 35,123,563 of CM028352.1, read as the reverse complement.
TAAGAAAGACCATTGTTTAGCGATGAAGGTAAGAAGGACTATAGGAAAGAAAGACCATTATAAAAAGGACCTTAGTCGGCAGGCGACAGAGGTAAGAAGGACTATAGTTGACAAATAACAGTGGCAAAAAAGACTATTATCTAGGTATGGAAGTTGGGAGGACTAACGACAGCTGGTGGCCGGGTATAAATCCAGCGTTAGTTAGTTGCCGAGCATAAGTCCGACAGCAGTTAGTGGCCACACATAAATCAAATGAAAGTTTGATAATGGTTCGACGATAGTGAGTGGTTGGGCGGTGCTTGAGGAGGAGCTTTGTGGCAAGATAGATCTCAGATTTCTTTTATTCTCCTATCTTTTTTTTTCTTCCTTTCTCCCCTACTTCTTCCATGGTCCTCCCCTCTTCAATAGGGAGAAAATCAAGGGTGCATTGGGAGTGGTTAGAATGGATGACTGATATTGATTCCCTTAATCATGAACCATTTATTGAGTATCTAAGTGACGTAATGATGTTAGAATTCAATGATCTTGGGCTCGTTGGATTCATCCTGTAGAGCCGCTCGATTTGATTGTAATCATGTCATATTTAGAAATTGTTTAGTCATTTAATTTATGGTTTAAACCTTTCATATGCATTTGAAGTCTTTGATTTGGACCAATTTGAGCTTGGATTGAGTTGAGTTTGGTGTCATTGGGTTTATCTTTTTTAGACATTTAGTTCGACTATAAGTTTTCTGAAATCAAAGTTTGGATGGACCAAGATTTAATATTAAAAGTTTCTAATGCAATTTTTCCTTGAAATTTGTACTTTATCAAGATAAATTTTAATGATATATATTAGTTCCCCCCTATTTTCATACATCAAAGCTTATAGAGTACGAAAATATATACTATAGCTCTACAAATTCTTTCAATGCAAAATTATAATTTTTAAATAATTACGAGACTTGACTGCTCGTGGGACATCAATATAGATCTTCTCTAGGGGACATAAACCAAGTAAAATATCCTTAATTATAAATTCGGGATGTCATGAAGTTGCGCATTGATTTGAGCAAAAAATTTTTAAAAATTGCACTCCAAAATATTTAAAATTACTTGAAATTGATTATAAATGTTATGTTGAACTCTGAAAGTGCCAAAATTAGATCCATAACATTGACAAAAAATTTCTAAGGATTCAAAAAAACATTTGATTTGGAATGTCTGGGCCAAAAATTGGTCCCAGACATATGTAGGAAGCCTAACTGACCGGTCGCCGCCCACCTCCGGCTAGTCCACATTGTGGTGGTGTTTTTTGGTAGATGTAGTTAGGAATTAGAAAATGTATGTTTTTGTTACTACATTAACATTCCAGTAACACAACTCAATACCATTTTGGTATACTGCACCTACTACGAAGTGTTTTCCTGCGCTATAGTAACCATACTATAGGACCCCACACTAAAGTATTTCTTACTATCATAACCACATCTTGTTCCACATCCATATTAACTATCGGTTAGAGTACCAATTGCTATAATAACCACAATTTGTTTAGTAGAAGTCACTTAAGATTTTTTTTATTCCCTTAGGATATTTTTTAAATATTCTTATTATTGTAATATTTTTAAAATATTTTTATTTTTGTAGAATGTTCCACTCTCATTTTTCACCTATAAATAGCCCCCCCCCCCCCCCCCCCCCCCCCCCCCCCCCCTTAGGAAAGGAGAGAAATTATATCATTTCTTTTTCTCTTCTCATATAGAGTTCTTATAATAGAGGCATTCCTCTGGTCTTGTAAAGGTGGTATCCCTTATCAAATTTTGGGGCCCTCTTTGTATAGAAGTAAAATTTCCCTACCTTCTTTCTACTTTTCCTCTTTTCTTCTCATATTAGAGGCATTCCACTGTCTAAGATATGTGACACCATCTATCAAGCTTTAGTGCCCCTCTTTTATATAGAAGAAACTTTCTTCTCCTTATATTTTCTTCTCCTCTAGTTTTCTTCTTACATTAGAGACATTTTACTATCTGAGTTAGGTGGCATCACTTATGAAGCTTTAATGCCTCTCTTTATATAAAAGGAGGCCTGATGAGAGTTTACTCTCTCCGTAGATTGCCCTTGACAAATGAAGATAAGCTACATCTTGCATGCGAGGGTAATTTGAGAGAATATAGAGCTAATAATACATAGTAGAGCAACTAATGTTTATTAATGGATGGGCATAATTTGATGATGTTTGAATGGAATTCTGGCAATGATCAACAGCCAAGTGAAAGTGCAGCGGTGATCTACGATCGGGTGGAAGTTTGTCAGCGATTGATGTTCGGGTGGAAGTCCAATGGCGATTGATGGTTTGGTGGTAGTAAGGCAGCAGTCAACGGCCAGGTTGAGAGCTGAAGGAAATAGTTGGAGGATGAGCTGCTAATAATCATCAAGTAAGAAGCTGATGATGGATGATATGAAGTGAAGGACCAATGGCATACATCATACGAAGTGCAGATGATGGTAGTGGTCAAGTTGCATTCTGCTAAAAGTAATATGAATCCATACTCATGAGTGCATACATCAGACATCCCTGCCTTATGCCTTTTGAGTCTTTTTAGCCTACTAAGGTCTTTATATGAGTAATGAATTTATCAATCACTTACTCTCATAAAGTCTTTTTAATAAGAATATTATTCACTACTAAGTTTCCTTTGAAGCCACCTCATAGGTGATCATTTTTGGGGTTATTTACAAAAGCATTGCTCGATGATAATAATAGATTGAGAGAAATTTATAAAGATTATTTTACTTATTCGAAGTTGTTTTTCAAAGCATTGATTGATAATATTAACCTATGTGTAAGAGGCTGAGAGAATCCACTAAGAAGTTATAACCTATTCGAGATTATTTTTAGAGCTTTACTCAATGATGTTAACATATATGGAAGATGTCAGGAGAATCCACCAAGAATGTATGACCTATCCAAAGTTATTTGTCAGATTATTGCTTGATGACGTTAACCCATATGAAACAGGTTAGATAGAATTCCTCTAGTATTGATCATCCAGTGATTGAGACATAATAAAAATTAAGTATTTCTTTAATGAAGGATTTTATGATTAGATTAACATCTTCTTATGATATTTGACTTATCTAAGGGTATTTGTTAGAGCATTACTTAATAACATTAACTTATGTGGAAGAGGTTGAGATAATCCACCAAAGATGTATGACCTATATGAGATTATTTGTTAGAGCATTGCTCGATGATGTTAACATATATGAAAATGTTCAAGAGAATCCACTAATGATGTATATCATGTATGAGGTTATTTATGAGAGCATTATTTGAAAAGATTAATCTGTGTGGAAGAGGTCAAATTGAATCACCCTAGGATTAATTTTGTCTTGATTGGGAGAGGATTAATGCCCTGTATACCTAAATCAAAGGTGAAAAATGATCTATCTTTAGACCAATTATCTTTTTGATATCTAAGTTAAGACCTTATCTAAGGCATAGAAGTCCAGTTAGGGAGTTTCCTAAGCTTATAATTTATTGTAATCATACTTGCATTTGTTGGGTGTTTCCTAAAATATTATCTTGGATGTTAAAAGTATTAGAGTAATTTTTTTGGCTACGGTTGTATTCAAGGTTGCTCCTCAGTCTGCAACTAATTCCTATAAAATTGATGCATCAATGGCTAACATCACGACATTAATGTAAATAACATTTTGAGATTGGAGCAAAAATTGGCCCCCCCCACCCCAGTTAATAACCACATTCCCATAGATGATGCCAAACTATTGCATCCTAAAATATTTACAGTGATAAATAAATAAAACGTTTAATATCTTAGTTATAAAAATAGATCTAATACATAATTAGATAAAAGAGAGGGTTAAACATTCATAAAAGATATCAGATTTTTTATGTGGAAACCTCTAAAATGGGGGAAAACACCCTGGGGCTTGGCCCAGTTTGAAGGAATCTAGTAGTGTTTGAAATCAATTACAAATAAGGCTCATCTTGGGAGAATGCCTTATTTGTTATAACAAACATACATAAAATATAATGCATTATGTAAAGCACATATAGGTTGTTAAACATGTGGAAATGTCTGAAGGCTAACCAAGAGGGGGGGGGGGGGGGGGGGGGGGGGGTGAATTGATAATTTAAGAAATCCCATCTTGAATTTTAATAGAAAATTATTTAATAGTTTTAACCATTTGAATTTTCTTTTTCAAATAAGCTTTTCAATCATAACTACAAAATTTTGAAAAATAAATTGCCAAAATAAAAATGAACACAAAGATTTATAGTGGTTCGATCCAACAAGACTACATCCACTCCTTGAAGACTCCCTCTTCAGGTATTGCACTATTATCAAAGTGACTCTACTTTTGCCCCCACATCAAGGTGGAGAATCCTTTACAATTTTCCTCTCTTCGACTAATCCATGGTGCGGCAGAGTACTATCGTCCTTTCATACCCTCCAAGTGTCGGCAGAGTATGGTCATCCTTTCACACCCTCAAAGTGTCTACAGAGTACTGTCATCCTTTCACACCCTCTAAGTGTCAGCAGAGTACCGTTGTCCTTTCACACCCTCCAAGTGTCGGTAGAGTACCGTCATCCTTTCACACCCTCTAAGTGTCGGCAGAGTATCAGAGAGAAGTAACCAAAATAAAAAAGAGATTCTTTCCTTTGATTAACATTGTGAACCCTTCACACTTCACTTGCAAGAACTCTCTCAAACACTCTCCCAAAACACTCTTTTACTTGCTCTCAAAGAAAACACGAAGAACAGACTGTCCAAGTCATTTTCTAAGGACTTTTATATGAAATATACAAAAAACCATCTAGAAAACTAACAATTGCCATTTTGAGCATATATGATCGTACAATATGATCATAATTCGTATGTACGAATAGTTTAAAAACTATTACATACAAATCTGTATGAAATATTTTTGTACGCGATAATCATTCATGTTCATACTGTACCAATTATTAAGAATTTTTTCTGGATCGTCGGGATGAAAAGATACCCCATATTTTCGTACTCTGGATGTCGTATGTTGGAACAAGACATCATACATAATGATCAGTTAAAAAAAAATCGGCGTTCATCGGGATGAAAAGGAACCCATTCTTTTTGTACTCTAGACGTTGTTTGTATGACATATATATTGTACAATATGATTAGTTCAAAAAAATTTAGAAATCATCAAGACAAACAAGGATGTATCTATTTCATACTCTAGACATCGTCTGTACGAAGGTCACTTCGTACAGTATGATCAGTGCTTAGAAAAATTTTCTTTGCATAGTTTGTCTAACTACTCGTAAGTAGGAAGTAATTAAACAAATCGTCTAGTACAAAATTAAATTATATAGTATGATTAGTTTAAAAAACTATAAATTTTAAACACTCCCCTAGTGTGTGTATGCATGGTTACTTAATTATAATCACACTCTCTCAGACTCAATAAAAATAAAAAATATAGACTCCATTTATAATGAACCATAATCTAATCTGATTTGAAGCTTTCAACAATCTAGAGTATAATTTTTTTAAAATATTAGTACACATAAACAACAAAAGTAATATATTCAAAATATGTTAGGAGAAATAGTAACTAAAATAATAATATTTGAAATAATAAAAAACATACATGTTGCAATAATCTCAACAATAAAAAAATTAAGTTGCAACAATCTCAATAATCTCCTCCTTTTTTATGATGGAAAAATAATTATTATTTGAGTTAACATTTATAACCTAAATTTCTCCTTAACTCTCCATAAATGAATGAATATTTGAATATAGAGAGATTCCATGAAGAGCAGAACTCAAAAATTTTTTTTTTTTAACAATAGACAAAAAACAAAACAAAAACACGAAAACACAAACAAGTAAGAAATATAAATACAAACAACAAATAATATTATTACTCTCCCTTTTGACAATAATAAAAAGGGAAGACGAAATTGAAATGAAAAATGTCAAACGATAAACCAAAAGAATTGACTTTGAAAATTATTTAAAAATTAATTACAATAACAAATATCAATTCCTTAGGACTAAAAAGAAAGATTCAAAATTGTAAATAAAAGAACAATTAAGATATGAAAAGTCAATAAGATCATGATGCATCCTAGACAACGTAAATAAGGATGATTATTACAAAAAAATGACAAAATAAAGATTAGTTAACTTCAATTTCAATATAAAGTATAATTAAAAATTAGATTAATTTGAATTAGAGATTAAATGATAGTGGAAAGAACACAATAAAGATAAATTTCAATTGGCAATTTGCACATCTTTTTAAATATGTGTGGCACACTTTGTGTATTTTTTTTACTTGGGCTAATTTTGGGCCACTTTTCAATTTGTGAACCATTGCACAAACTTTTGATTTTTGTATACATTGTGCATTTCTTTTGTTATACTTTTTGAGTCTTTTCAAAATCAGTAATCTAAAAGCAAACTTCTCTAATAAAAAAAATAATCATATTGTAAAAGAAATAAAATATTAATAATAAGACATAAATATTGCAATAATGATATTTAAATTATGTTTTCCTAAAAGAACATGAAATTGATCTTCTTAACTTAATTTAGTTATAATTTAATTTAGTTTTTTTGAAAAATTAGATTTTGTAATGAAATTAATTTTATAATGCAACTTAATTTATAATATATTTTTAGATCAATTATAAAATAATTTTAATATAGACTTAGTCACATTTCAAAATAAGAAATAAAAATAAATTCACAAAACATGATATTTTTTATTGATATCAAAAAAATATCATATACATTCAAACCATTGATACTAATATTAAAATAACATAAACATCTCACATCATCACATCACATAAAAATAAGGACTACAAAAGAAAAATAAAAAGAAATCATCACATCACATCACATCACATCACATATGAAGGACTAACAAAAGAAACAACAAAGAAGTACATTTAAAAGTTAGAGGGGCCCTGGTCTTGTGGAGGTGGCTAGTTTTTTTTTTTGTTTGTTTGAGGAATGCAAACATGTATAAAATAAAAAGAACCAAATAGCCTACATACAAGCTAATGAGAGTATACCAACCTATCACTTTCTTCCTTCACTAAATGAACAAAGGAAGAAGGAAGATTACTATCACAAAATAAATCCCAAATAAAATCATAAGATAAAGCTAAGTTAGCATAATAATCCGTTAACGTTTTACATTTACGCCCAACACAATGAAAGAGAACATTTTTGTAATTGCTAAAAAATAAGAGATCTTCACCTTCCAAATTCTCCTTCACATTCTTCAATTTGCTGTACAACTTTTGAAGAAATTGGAGAACATTTTTATTATCATGTTCACCAATAATACCTTTTGCATCTTGTAACCATCCTTGTAACACCTCTTCCAATGATTTAAAAGCCAAAAGCTCCATTTGTGCAATGTCCTAATGCATTTTTCCAAAACCAAATGCTAAAACAAACCTTCCTTTACAATCCCTAACAATACCTCCAATACTTGCCTCATTATTCTCTTTAAATGCAGCATCAATGTTTATTTTAACCACTCGAGTGGAGGGGGATGCCAGGTTTCTAAAAATAGTCAAACGGACTGAGTAACATCCTAGTGATTCGAGAGGATTACTCCCTGTTTAGCCGTGCTAACAAAACTGAGAATCGAAACAGCAATCATTACCTCACTGTCTTCAGGATTATCGTGATTTACATTATTTATGTTGCTCCATACAAACCACAACATTGATAAATAGATTCTCACAATCAGCAAATTTGATTATGCTAACCTCTTAAGATCGTGCAAACAATCCTGCCAATTTTTGAATTCCGGAATTCTGAACCCCCATCTTCTCAGTACATCAATCACCTTGAAAAGCTTTGAACATTTAGTAGTAATATGATTGACATCTTAAATCTCTCCACATCCCATAGGACACAAATAAGTTTTAGATAGCCTTCTACTATGTAGAAACTCTTCTATTGGAATAACATCCTTGCAAAGACACCAAATAAAAAGTTCCACTCGAGCATTTAATTTTAATTTGTGAACCCATGAAATAGGATCCACGTTCATCCCTTCCTTCAAGCCATCTTCCATTAGCATACCTGAGATAGGTTTACCAGTCAGTTTAAGCTTTAATTCCATACAATTTTCAAGCAAGGTATGAAAAATCTGCACTCCACTTATGACTTACACAAGTTCTTCACCAAAGTACAAACAAAGTTTTGCAAAGTCAAGAGTTGTATTTTCATCATCAAAGACCCCAAAAAAGGTTTGCCATTTAAGTAAACTCTTGTCCATAATCCAAACATCCTTCAATACATTAATGTTAGAGCAATCCACCACTTTCCACCTCAAAAGATTTCTGAGAGCCTTCCAACTACTAGAAATGATCTTCCAAGAAGAAGAACCACCTTTAATATCATCATTAATCCACCACCTTTCTCCATACTTGGCCAGTAAATTCCTGTTCAACATGGTAGACGAATCTTCCAATAGCTTCCATGCAAACTTTGCCCTTAGCGGCCATATCCTTGCCAATGCAGACTGGATTCCCCATCCTCCCCGAGGCTTCAGTTTACATAGAAAATCCCATGTCGAATAGTGCATCCCATGGCTTCCATCATTTTTACTCTAGATAAAATCTCTACAAAGCTTTTCAAACTCCTTCAAAGTCCCCAAAGGAACAAGAGAATGCAAAATAAAGAATATAGGGAGAGAAAGAAACACAGTATTTGCCAAAACCAATCTTCCGACAAGAAAAATATACCTATTCACCCAAGCATTCAACTTTTTTATTGATCTGTCCAATAACATTTGGAAATCAAGTTTCCTTAATCTCCTTAGAGCAATTTTAATCCCCTAGTATTCCATTTCAATATCCTTGAAATTTGTTTCTTTCTTCTTCTCAAAATTGATTTGCCACAAATCAAAGAAGATTTTTGATAATTGATTTTTTGACCAGTCCAATTGCAATAGTCCTTGACAATGTTTTTCAACTTCTTAACACTTCTCAATTTAGCATATGAAAATAACAATACATCGTCTGCATAAAGAAGGTGTGAAATTCTTTGAGCCTTTGGAGAGATTTTGGTTCCCACATCCAACCCTCTACTAAAGAAAGCATTAAAAAGTAGCTGTGAGCATAAAATAAATAAAAAGGGTGAGGGTGGACAGCCTTGCCAAAATCCACTCCTCCCCTCAATCCATTTGGAGCTAGAACCATTGATCAAGATAGAAAATCTAGGTTTCGAGACACAATCCATTACCAACTTGACGAATTTGTTGAACACCTCTTGAGCTAATAACAAATGATCCGAGATAGATCTCCCTTTCACAAAAGCCACGTGCTCTTTAGAAATGATCTTAGGAATAACAACAAGCAATCTATTCAATAACACCTTAGCCACAATTTTGTAAATGGAATTACATATGTTGATAGGACGAAAGGCAGATAGAGTCAATATATTAGAGGACTTGGGAATCAACACAACCATATTAGCTTTTCTCTCCTTACTCATTTTGCCCGAAATAAAAAAAATGCTTCACCGCTCTACAGACATCATCCCCAATGGTATTCCAATAAGCTTTGAAAAATGAATAGGTCATTCCATCACATCCAGGAGCCTTATTATTACCAAACCTCATAACAACCTCCTTTATTTCATTAACAAAAAGTTCCATCACCAACATTTCTCTATCTTCTTCTTCTAACACCATCCACGGGCAAGGCCAATTCTCCAAACAACACACCCTATCCTTTTGTTTTGAAAGAATTTGAAACACACCTCATCCACCTCTTTCGGATTCTTGGTAAGAACCCAATCAAAATTTCTCACTTGAGTAACCCAATTCACATTTTTCCTAACATTGAAAAAAGCATGGAAAAATTTAGTGTTAGAGTCACCATCTTCAGTCCACTTCACTTTGGCTCTTTACTTCCACCAAGTATGCAAACAACTAAGATTGATATTCAGCTCTTTGACTTTTGATCTAAGCATCCATAATTTGTCTTCATTCAACCACCCATCTCTAGCTTCCTCCTCTTAAAGTTAAAATATTTCCACCTTCAATCTATATTTCTCCTTAGAAAATTCCTTCAATTTGAACTTACTCCAATTGAACAAATCTTTCAAGGTCCTTTTACATTTCTTATTTAGAACTTCCATTTCATCTCTCTCATAAGCCTTCTTCCACCCTTTAGAAACAGTATGAGTTGATGTTTTGAAAGATAACCATGCATCTTTAAACTTTATATACCTTCTCTTCCTTATAACCGACTCAAATAATTTCAACACAATTGGACTATGATCCAAAGTCACTCTAGCTATGTGCCTAACAACTGCAATTTGAATTTTATTAATTGCCAATGAATTAAGCAAACAACTATCCAATCATTCAAGGATCTGTCCCCCTCCAACTTTATTATTACACCAAGTATACCTTGGCCCAACAATCCCAACTTCATGATAATCATTATCATTCATAAATTTTACCATTTCCATGGGACCTTGAGAGAATACAAACTTTCTCCCTTCTTGGGAAAAAATGCAATTGAAGTCCCCTCTAATAACTTAAGGAACTTTCCTATGGGAATGCTCATGAATACAATCCCATAACAATCTTGTTTTATGAACCTCATTGCCCCCATATATAGTAGTAATCATCCACACAGCCTTGTTGAAGACGTTAAGATCCCTTATAACACATTGATCTGATGTCATTAACCCTTCTGAAGGAAGAAGGAAAAAATCCCAATTAGGACCCATCATCCTCTCAAAGGTAACTCTATCAAAAGAGTTAATTTTTGTCTCCACCAACCCCAAAAAAAAAAACATTAAAATCTTTTATATACTCCTTCATATAAAGGGAGGCATGTTTCTTCTTGGCCCCTATATAATTCCAAAAGGCAATTGATTCCATTAAACCTACTTGGAGGAAGACCCCCCATCTCTTTTCTTACTTCCCCCATCAAAAATTCTACCACGAGGAATATTTTTGATTGGTCCTAAGGATCTCAATTTTTTTGCAAGCTTAAATTTAGTCAAATCCCCATTAGAACCAATCTCCTTTACCACACTGCTCACCCCCAAGTCATAACCTTTTTTACCACCACCACTATCAGAATCTCCCAACCCAATAACATCACCCACAACACCATTACATTTTATCCCACTACCACAAAAACTTTTACTAATCACATGAACCTCCTCCTTGTCCACACCCTCCTCATCCAAAACATCGAATTTATTCACATTTAATGGTAAAAATGATATGTCTCGAGGAGAGACCATAACCAAATCACCAACTGCTTTCTCTGTAATATTAGTGTTCTGCACATCAAGTTCTGTTAACCATGATCAATGGGCCATAAGTAGAATCAATATCTACCTCTTGATACCTCCCCAACTCCTTTTCAAACCTTGAATTTCCAGCATCTTCAGTCTGTTCCTTTGCAACAGAATTTCTCTGTTTACAATCATTTTTCACATGTCCAATCAAACCACATTCAAAACAAAATGTGGATATTTTTCATGCTCTATTTTTTGAAAAAACCTCCCAGAGATACTCTCCACCCATACTCCTAAGGGAAGAATTTGGTCAAGCTTGACTCGCACACAAACTCTTTCAAACTCCCTTTTCCCCCATTGGAACATGTTTCCATTCCTCATTAGTGGTTTTCCAATCATATAAGCAATATTTGCCACATTAACCTCATCCCAACATTGCAAGAGTAAATGAGGCATTCTAATCCATATAGGGGAGGTTAAGCCCTTCATAGATAATAAAGAGAATGTAGCCGACCATCTATCCATTCCAATAATGTGGCCATTTAAAAACCATGGTCCACCTGAAAGAACAGCTTCCACCATCTCAGCAGAACTGAAGGAACACAAAAAACAACCCTTTCCAAGAGTTATAAAATGGAAATTTCCAAATTGATTCCATTAATGTCTCACTTCCCACGCCACAATATGCGTTGAAATTTTCTTCCTAAACACCTTGATTACTAATGAGTTCATCATTCTATTAGAGTTCAAAATCTCTATGTCTTCCCACATTTTTACTGCTTTGTCATCCTCCGACAACACCAAATCTTCATCTTTAAAATCCAATTTGATATATGGCCTCTTCTTCCATGGATTACCATCCACCTCATTCACAGTTCTAGTTGGCATTACAATATTAACCTTATCCACATTACCATCCTCCTCTAAGCCCGAACTACCAGTGACATGAAAATTTATGTTAACAGAGGTAGGATAATTCACATTTATCACAGTGTGTCCAGGGATTGTATTTTATTTCCCAAATCTATTAACAAAAATTTTCATTTAGATGATGAAGCAAAAGGATCATTTGATTTCAATTCCGATGATCTCTTATCCATCTGCGGGGTAACAATTTCAACATCTTCATCAATGGACTTACATTTACCCTCGACTTGAAACATTTTCTTAGGATCCTCTCCAGTATTCTCCTTGATCACCAAAGGGCCTCTCGAACTCTTATTCACCATATCCATTTTCTACTAATTAGAAATAACAGCTTGACAATTATTCTCAACCAAAAATTGATTTGTAACACCTCCATTAGAAGAAGACTTCGTTGCCATAGCCAAAGATGTCCGGCGGCCCACCACCACCATCTCCTTCGCCAATTCCTTAAAAAAGGAATCAAATCCGAGATGGAAAAAAATTGAATTTTTTAAAACTTTCTCTCTCTAATGAGAACTTTATATCATGGAAAAATAGCTACTTTTGTATTTACCAAGTCAAACTGACCACGGATCCACCCTTTATCCTCCTAATATCTTGAATCCTGGTGTACACTAAAAAATAGCTACTTTTGTATTGATAGTGGAGGTGGCTAGTTGAACACTAAAAAATAGCTATTCATCATAACTACTTTTATATTTACCATGTCAAACTAACCAAGGATCCACCCTATATTCTCCTGGTATCTTGCATCCTGCTAGTTTAAGTGAGTCTCAATTTGATCAAAACATTGATCAAAGTGAGTCTCTAAATGATCAAAATGCTGGACAATTTCTTAAAAGTAGTGTTGATCAGGTCCAGGTGTAGGTGTAGGAGCTCCCCCTTCTTCAAAATCTCCACTAGAACTTTGGTCTCTCCCAAGCGAAGATAGAGAAGAAGCATCAGTAAGATAGATTGGCATTTCAGTGAAAGGATCAGGATGAAGAATGTGGAGGGGGTGAATTAGTAATTAAAAATTTACCCTCTTTTAAAATTTTATATCAAAAATTTACTTTAATGAATTATGTAGAAAAAGATTTTTCAACCACAAGTTAAACAATAAAACAAAAGTTAGCAGAAAATAAAAAGTCATAAGATTTATAGTGGTTCAGTCAAACACGACCTACATCCACTCCCTGGAGGCACCCTCTGAGTATTGCACTAATACCACTAGTGAATCTCCTTTTGCACCCACAGCAAGGTGGAGAAGCCTTTACAAAACTCTCTTTCACCACTACCCGGTGTGGCAGAGAACCGTCGTCCTTTTAGACTCTTCCCAGTGTTGGCAGAGAACCCTTCGTCCTTTCACACTCTCCCGGTATAGACAAAGAACCCTTCATCCTTTCACACTCTCTAAGTATAGGCAGAGAACTATTCGGCTATTCACACTCTCCAAGTGTGGGTAGAGAACCATTCATCTGTTCACTTTCTCCAAGTGTCAGCAGAAAACTAGATCTCCTTGACAGATCTTCTCACAAGAAATCTAGAAGGATGAGAGAAAAGAGTGAAGTAATCACAAACCACAAGTAGAGATTCTTACCTTTGAGTTCCAAGTGAATCCTTCACACTCCAGTAGTAAGAATCCTCCTTCAAACACTCTCTCATACTCTCTCCTTGAGTATCTCTTCAATTGGCACGAAGATCAGTAGGCATAAAGATTAAGAGGTAGCTTTAATTGGACTTTATATAGGAAAGACACAAACAATCATCTAAAAACTGCTGATTTTCAAGTCTGTACATAGTGGATTGTTCCGTACGATCGTGGATCATCCTGGATGAATTTACTTAAATCAGTTGCATACGAACCCAATGTATATTGGTATGAACTAACTTCGTACCCGATTATCATACCGTACGAACTAAGTTTGACCTGTACGAACAGTTATACCATGGGTCAGTTTCGACAACATGATGTTATTAAAATATGAAAAGATAGAGTATTTTCATCATGGAATGAATAAGAGTTCTTCTGGACAAAATTTTTATAGAGAGCATTTTGTCCTGAGCCAAATAGGAGCTCGTCTGAACAAAAATTTTCCAGAGAAAATTTCGTCCTGTGATGAATTGGAGTTTGTCTGAACAAAATTTTTATAGAGAGCATTTCGTCCTGGGCCAAATATGGGATTTTGTCTGAACCAAAATTTTCCATAGAGCATTTCATCTTGGGACGAATTGGAGTTTGTCTGGACAAAATTTTTACAGAGAGCATTTCGTTTTGGGCCGAATATAGGATTTCATTTGAACAAACATTTTCCAGAGAGCATTTCATCCTGGGACGAATTGAAGTTCGTCTGAACAATCGGGACTTAGAAAAATTTTCTCACTTCCTGTTCGTTCCATTGCTCTTCTGAGCGGATAACTGACTTGATTGTCCCGTACAATCAGTATGATTTTTAAAGATCTCACCAAGTGTGTGTGTGCTAAGTTACTTATATACAATCATTCCCTCTCAAACTCAATACAATGAAAAGTACAAGCTTTAATTTATAAATTATCTCATGCTGAATTTTGATTTGAAGTCTTCATTAGTTTGGAGTTTGATTATCCTGAAATGTTAGTCCACACAAGAGCAAAAATAACTCTTCTAAAAAGTGTTAGGAGAAAATAAAACTTTAAAACAATAATATTTGGAATCATCAAAACTTTACAAGTTGCAAAAATATAAAACATGCAAATAGCAACTCTCTTAACATTCTCCCCTTTTTTGATGATGGCAAAACAATTATTGTTTGTATAAATTTTTAAATTCTAAGAATCTCCTAACCCCCCCCCCCCCCTAAATTGATGAACATATAAAAATAAGGAGGCATTGCACAACAGTTTTATCTTTTTTTTTTTTTTTTTTTAAATACAAATATATACGATACGAAGATACAAAAAATAATACGATAACATTTAAATAAATACTACGATACAAAACAAGCACACATATACGATACGAACAATATTTTCTTCCCCTTTTTGACAAGAATAAAAAGAGAAGAAGAAAAAGAACATAAATGTAAGCAGGCATATGATAATCCTTTGATAATTGATCCTTAAACGTGATTGAAATAAATATTGCAAATAAAATCAAATCATTAGGTAACTAAAAATAATTCATAGAATTTAAGAAGAGATATAATATTGATAATAAAAAGTATATATCAAAAACATGAATCAATTTAGACACTAAGATAAAGAAAATCATTGCATAAAGGAAGAATATAAAATTTGCATATTTCAAATTTCAATACGAAATATAAATGTACAAAAGATTATTTTGAATTAAGAGATTAAAAGATTGTGGAAAGAAATAACTACCACATGTGGCACTTTGCGTATCTTTTTAAATAGTTATGGCACATTTTTATGCATCTTTTTATTTGTGGGCTTATTTTGTGTCTCTTCTTCAAATTGTGAACCATTGAGCATTCTTTTAAATTTTTGTACATTTTTCAAGAGTAATTTTGATCTTTCCAAAATCAATAATAAAAAATTTAAAATTTTTTCTAAGTGCATCAATATTTATTGATAAGTGAAATACAAAATAAAAAAATATCATAATTGTAATAATAATATTAAATATTAAGTCTAATAAGATATATGAAATTGACAAACTTAATTATATCAAGTTATAAGCAAAACGTAAATTTTAGAAAAATTAAATTTTCTAATGAATTTAATTTTGAGTTGTAGTTTAAGTTATATCACTTGTAGGATCAAAAATTTTAGAGATTTTTATATAGGCTAATACACATTTCAAAACAAGATTAAAAATAAAACAAGATAACTTATATTGATAACATTATAATGAATATTACAATCTAAGAAATGATATTAATACTACATAAAAACTCAAATACTAAAATATCAAATGAAACAAACACATAACAAAAAGAAAAATACATCACACAAACTACCACATTACAATCACATCAACTAAATAAAACTATAACTAAGTATATGAGTCACTGTGATGGGCCTTGATCTGGAGGAGGAGGAGGTACAATACTGAAGAAATTAAAATAACTACTTATCATGAGCATATTTAAACTTATGTCATTTATCTGTTCTCGCATATATCCCATGTCTTGATTGTACTGAACATTCTGCTGCTGTAAGTGAGTTTCAATTTGATCAAATCTTTGATCAAAATGAGACTCTAAATGATCAAACCTCTGAACCAAATCTTGGTAATTTGGTTCACTAGCAGGTGCTGGTTCCTCCTATGAGTCACAAATAACATGTGTTTTATGTGATTCATCTTTATTGAAGATTGCTCTAAAAGATCTGTCGTTGTAGTAGAGAGGTTTTTCAAAATCTTGAACTGGATGAACCAATTCATACTTCTTCTCCAAAATGTAGGCAACAAGATGTCCTAAGGCTGTGTTCTTCTTTCTTTTATGGGTGACATGACCAATTTCAGAAAGTCCATAAAGATAGTCAAGGATTAGTTGGGCTTCATCTATAGGTTGGTCAGTCATAATCAAGTAGGTCACTGTTGAAAGAAGATGAGTAATGTTGACACTATCACCAGCTTTAGGAATTTTGGAAGTTCAAAGAACATGCTGGATGATACAAGCATTACGAACAAGAGAGGACATTTAGGCATATGCTCCTTAAATATAATTCCTCTAATCACTTCATTAATTTTAGTCCAGTCAAAATCAGAAGTAGTGGTTAAGGTATGGGCTTTAATCCCTTCAGTCCTTAAGTTCAAAAAGATTCCTAGGCCAGGCTTGGTGATTTCAACTTTCTTCTTAAAAACATATAACCTTATGATAGAATGATCAGAATTGAAGGACATGTTTGCTAGGAAATAATGAAAGGTCTCTTTGTTGTAAAGGTGGACTAGTGTGAGAATGAGACCAAATTGAGTTGAAGAAAACAAGTTCCTTACCTGAAAGGTTGGTTATTCTTGAATAAGAACTCTAGAAGGGGTGATCCTAGTGGAGGAAAATCTAGGAAATGATTCTTCATTGGCCTTGGACAAAAAGTTATCGCTAGAATTTCAGTGTGGACCCTTGGCTATAACCTTTTGTCATTTGGTTGAACTTGCCATGGATAAGATCTAAAAGAAGAAAGGGTTCTAAAAGGAATGTGTGAGTGTGACTGTTGAGTTCATAGCCAGTCAATTTAATGAAATATGACTGTTTGTACATACGAAATTATTTTTGTCCAGTACGAAATTAAGTTTGTCCTGTACGAAAAAATTTTGTATGGACGAACAAATGAGTCCAAAATGAAACGACTTTTCATAATCACACAAATTATGAAGCATTCTTTCGTACAGACTTTTGACCAAACGATCGTACATACGAACAAGTGTTCGTCTTGGACGATCATAAATTTAAGAACATTTTAATGGCAGTTGAAATTGTCCCCCACATCGATTCGCCAAGTGTTCGTCCAGACGAACCAAAGGTTCGTACGTACAAAAATAATATTAAAATGAGTTTATCCGTTTAACTGACAATCAATTGTATAGACATTTGAAAATTTCATCCAGACGATCAAGACGATCGTACAAACGAAGTGAAAATTAAAAACTAAAAACTGTACGCAGACGGTTCAAATCCAACAGTTAACACACAACACTATTCGTCCCGTACGAAAATAATTTCATCTAAGATGATTTTCACTCAATTTTTCAAAAACATGCACTCAATCAAAACTAAAACACAAATACACTAAAAAATATATAAAATCACAAAATCACAAATACAGAAAATAACACACTCATAAATACACAGAAAATATTAACTAAAAACACATATCAATGTTGTAGAAACATTTTAATTAAACATTCAAATTGATCACACAAGGCCTTGTTCTTAATGCACTGAAAGTATCAAAGGTTAAAGGTTTTGTAAAAATGTCTACAAGTTGATTTTCTGTAGAAACATGAGTGAGTTCAATTTCTTCTTTGGAAACATGATCCCTTATGAAATGATGCCTGATATCTATATATTTGGTTCTTGAATGTTGAATAGGATTTTTAGAAATGCAAATAGCACTAGTATTATCACAATAAATTGGAATAGTGCCTATAGTTAATCCTAAATCAATCAACTGTTGTTTCAACCAAAGTACTTATGCCACACAACTTTCTAATGCAATGTATTCAGCTTCAGCAGTAGATAGGGCTACTGAATTTTGTTTTCTACTAGACCAAGAGACTAAAGAATTTCCAATAAACTAACATGTTCCAGAAGTGCTCTTTATATCCACCCTACAATCTGCAAAGTCAGAATCTGAATAACTAATTATTTAAAAGAAGAGCTAAACTTAGGATACTAAATTCCTAAGTTCTGAGTTCCTAATAGATATCTTAAAATCCTTTTTACTACTATCAATTGTGATTCTTTAGGATCTGATTGAAATCTAGCTCACAAACAAACACTAAACATGATATCGGGCTGGCTAGCTGTCAAGTAAAGCAAAGATCTAATTATCCCTCTAAATTCCTTTTGATCAATAGATTTTCCCTTAGGGTCCTTATCCAACTAAACTGAGGAACTCATAGGTGTACTAACAGGTTTAGCATTGTCCATTTCATACTTTTTGAGGATGTCCTTAACATACTTTGGCTGACTAAGAAATGTACCCTCCTCAATTTGCTTAATGTTAAAGCCTAGAAAGTAACTTAAATCTCCCATTAGACTCATCTCAAATTCACTACTTATTGTTTTAGAAAAATCATCATAAAGATTTTTATTTGAAGATCCAAAGATAATATCATCCATATAAATTTGTGCAATGAGTAAATCCTTTCCAAATTTCTTCAAAAAGAGAGTTGTATCCACACTTCCTTTTTTAAATGATCTATCAAGTAGGAATGTACTCAATCTCTCATACCAAGCCCTAGGTGCCTGTTTCAATCCATATAATTCCTTTTTCAATTTGAAAACATGATTTGGGTATTTAGAATTTTCAAAACCTAGAGGTTGTTCTACAAAAATATCCTCTTGAATTATCCCATTTAAAAAGTCACTTTTTACATCCATTTGGTACAGTTTAAATCCTCTAAAACAGACAAAGGCTAATAAAACCCTAAACAGTTTAAATCCATTTGGTCCCACATGATCAGTATGATTTTTAAAGATTTCCCCAAGTGTGTGTGTACTAAGTTTCTTAATTACAATCACTCCCTCTCAAACTCAATACAATTAAAAGAATACGCTTCAATTTACAAATTATCTCATGCTGAATTTTGATTTGAAGTCTTCATTAGTCTGGAGTTCGATTATCCTAAAATGTTAGTCCACATAAGAGCAAAAATAATTCTTCTAAAAAATGTTAGGAGAAAACAAAACTTTAAAACAATAATATTTGGAAACATCAAAACTTTATAAGTTGTAAGAATGTAAAACATGCAAATAGCAATTCTCTTAACATATAATTCACACAGTGCGAAAGAATTTCGTATACTATGAATAAACACTTAGAAATAAAGCTAAAAATAATAAAAATTTCATAAAAACCATCATCCTTTGATAAGTGACAAATGTCCAAACTAAAAACTCACAAAACTAAAACCAAAATTAAAACACTCACAAACAAAAATAAAAACAAATAGAAACAAAAAAAAAACTAGAACAAACAAACACAAAAATATATCAAGTTTACAAAATAAATTATCTAAGCATTAAGATCAATCACACCTAACCTTATTTTTAAGGTGCTAAATGTATCAAAGACTAGTGGTTTTAAAAAAAAATATGCATGTTAATTTTCAGTTGAAACATGATTTAATTTAATTTCTCCTTTGGCTACATGATTCCTAATGAAATGATGTATTTATGTGTACATGTTTGGTTCTAGAATATTGGATATGATTCTTTAAAATATAAATGGCACTAATATTATCATAATAAATTGGAATTGTGCATATTACAAATCCTAAATCTATCAACTATTATTTCAGCTAAAGAACTTATGCCACATAACTTTCTAAGGTAATATATTCATCTTCTGTAGTAGATAGGACTACAAAATTTTATTTCATACTGGAGCAATAAAATAATGAATTTTCTATAAATGAATAAGTTTTAGAGATACTCTTAAGATCAATCCTATAACCTATAAAGTCTGAATCAGAATATCCGAAAATCTCAAATGAAGTGCTATACTTAAGATACTAAATTTTTAAGTTTTGAGTTCCCAAAAGATATCTTAAAATTCTTTTCATTGCTGTTAAATATGATTCTTTTAGATCAGATTGAAATTTAGCATATAAATAAATACTAAACATTATATCTAGTATGTTAGCAATCAAATAAAGCAATGATCTAACTATACCTCTAAATTTCTTTTGATCCATAGATTTTTCTTTTGGGTCCTTATCCAACTGAATTGAGGACTCATTGGTGTAGTTACTAATTTAGCATTGTCCATTTCATACTTCTTGAGGATGTCCTTAATTTACTTTGACTGACTAAGAAATGTTTCCTCCTCAGTTTGCTTAATGCTAAAACTAGAAAACAACTTAGATCTCCTAGTAAACTCATCTTAAATTCATTACTCATTATTTAAAAAAATTATCATAATGATTATTATTTGTAGATCCAAAAATAATATCATTAATATATATATAGATGAACAATGAGTATATCATCTCCTAAATTCTTTAAAAAGAAAGTGGTGTCCACACTTTTTTTTTATAAAAGATCTCTCTAATAGAAAAGTGTTTAACCTCTCATACTATGCTCTAGGTGTATGTTTCATCCATATAATGCCTTTTTTAATTTATATACATGTTTAAAAAATTTACAATTTTCAAGACCTGGAGGTTGCTCAACATAAATATCCTCTTATATCATCCCATTCAAAAAGGCACTCTTAACATCCATTTGGAATAATTTAAATCATCTAAATTAGGCAAAGACTAATAAAACCCTAATTGCTTCAAGTCTTGCTACAGGGGCAAAAGTTTCTTCAAAATTAATACCTTCAATTTGATTATACCCCTTATTTATTTTGTATTTGAACACCTACTTAGTTCTAACTACACTTTGATCCTTTGGCCTTTCAATCAATTCCCAAACTTCATTCCTTACAAATTAATTCAACTCCTCTTGTATGACCAAAATCTAAAATTTATCTGAAAGTACCTGATTAATATTTGAGGGTTTAAACATAGAAATAAAAGTAGAATGGTTAACCTCTTTGTTAAGTCCATGCCTAATCCTAACACACTCACTAAGTTCACCTAAAATCAATTCCTTAGGGTGATTTTTAGAAAATTTTAATTTTCTAGGCAAAGGGTTTTTATCTCCAGATTTTCTTCCAAGTTTATCTTCTTAATCATTTGGGAGTTATTTTTTATAAGATCCTCTTCTAAAAATTACTCTTATAAAACACTAAATTTATCAAATACAATATGTATAGTCTCCGTAACTACAAAAGTTCTTTTGTTAAACACTCTATATGATTTTCCAACACTAGAGTATCTAAGAAACTTTTTTAATCTGATTTTAGATTGAATTTTCTTATAAAATTTTTTTCATTATTATGTATAAACACCTTACATCTAAAAACACGTAAATGTGCAAATCAGGTGTTCTCCCCTTAAGAAGCTCAAAGGGTATTTTATTCAATTTTGATCTAGTATTCACCCTATTCAGAACATAATAAACTGTACTAACTACTTTAGCCCAAAAATATTTTGGAAGTGAATATTCTGCCAATATGGCTCTAGCGGCTTTAATTAATATTCTATTCTTTCTTTCGACTACCCCATTCTGCCGAGGGATCCTAGGTGTAGAAAAATTATGATTAATTTTATTTTGTTTACAAAAAACCTTAAAATTTTTATTGTTAAATTCACCTCTATGATCACTTTGAATTATTAAAATTTCACATCCTAGTTTTCTTTGAATCTAACTCGAATAGCTTCTAAATTCATCAAATGATTCACTCTTATGTAATAAAAATTTAACCAATATGAATCTTGAAAAGTCATCAATAATTATAAATCCATATATGTTCTCTCCTGGACTTTTAGTGCTAACTGGTCCAAAAAGATCCATATGAATAATCTCTAATGATTTGCTAGTTTTAAGATCCTTAGTTGAATGAAATGAGGACTTCACATATTTTCCTAGTTGACATGCATCACAAAGGTGATCTCCAGTAAAGTCTAGTTTTGGTATACCTCTAACAAGTTTTTTTTGGGGTAATGTTTCTAAGGTTTTTCGTGCTAGCGTGACAAAGCCTCCTATGCCATAACCATGATTAATTAGAAATTATTTTTAAACAAAAGGCATTAGGAGATTTAATACAATTTAAATCTAGCATATATATATATATATATTAGATATTCTCTTCCATTTTAGCCACCTCCTCGCCTATGGGCTGTTGCAGGCCACCTGGCCTATTAGGGTGCAGCTCTATCTAGGAGAAGTTTTGGAATCTCTAGGGAAAATTATATTTTCTAAGCCAAAAATTTTAAAGCGCTTCATATCATTTATGCATATATGGTATATCAGCAAGCATTAAATTAAAAACTAATTAAACAATTAAAATTTTAATTTTATTAAATCATAATCACCCTACATAAGTAAAGGGACCAATTAGGACATTCTTTATACATCCAAACAAATTTTTTAAAACTTAAACAACCATATTACCCATCTTTCATAAAGACTATATTTATGATTTTAAAGTGTTAGGTGGTTAGATGGCTCCCCAATCTAGGCCGAGATAAGTCTAGATTTGTATTTCATTTATTAAGGTTAGGGTCATTATCGTTTAGTGCCCAAATTAAATTTTGGATTCAGGGCTAACCCAAAATCATAAGTCCTCAATTTTGAGGATATAATCCCAACATTCTAATAAATTACCAATTCAAATTAAAAATTTCTCTAAATCAAAATTATAAAATCAAATACATAGGATATATATAACTGTTTCTGAATTGTTTCAAAATTCTAAGACACCTCATACCATTCCTCCATTAGCCTCCAAAAATAACTGTTCAAATTTGCTTCAGCTCCTATTTAAATTTCATCTTCACTCATATAAAGTTCTCAATAAATTTTTTACCATTATTTTAATTGAGAGTATTCTTAGAAAGCTTAAACTTCCTATGATGAGATTAATTATGAAGGATTGCCTTCATAGGAGATTTAAAGACCCTAGATAAATTTATAGAATCAATTAATTCTCTTTGGAAAAATCAAAATCAAAGACGATCATTATTGTCATATTCAATCCATGGATAATAATTGATATGTTATCCCTAAAATGATATATTATTTAACAACATGCCTTTGAATATGAAATTAATGATAACACAATTAGATTATCATAGCTATAAATTTGATCAAATATTATTTTGACCCATTAGGGTCATATGTACTTCCTTCTTGAAATTGGCTAAAATATTCATGATAAAATTTATAATTCTAAATTTGAACACAGTAGGGAAGTTTATCACTGTCTATTGAGGTGGTATATCATTTCAAATGGTATATTAAATTTAGAATTAAAATTCAAAAGTTAATTTCAAAATTTTTAAATAAATTAAAATTTTAATTTCTTTGCATCCTTTCCAAAACAAATAGCATCAAAACCATCTGGTGATGGTGGTCGGAAGGACCATAGTCAGTAGGTATTAAAGGTCAAAAAGACTATAGTTGGCGAGTGATAGTGGTTAGAAAAACCATTATCTCTTGAAGAAGGCTAGAAGGATCGTAGTTAGTGGGTGATAGTGGTCAAAGAGACCAATATCTGGTGATAGAGGTCAAAAGGACTATAGTCGAAAATATCATAGTCGACGATAATGATAGTAGTTAGCAGGCGATAATGATAAAAAGGTCATTGTTTAGTAATGGAGGCTGGAAGGACCATAATGGACTGTAGTCAGTGGGCAACAATTGTTAGAACGACTGTTGTCTAGAGACGGAGGCCGAAAGGATCATAGTCGGTGGGCAAAAGAGGTTAGAAGGACTATAATTGGTTGGTGACAATGGTAAAAAAAAAACCATTATCTAGTGATGAAGTTCAGATGGATCATAATCAATGGGCATCAGAGGTTAAAAGGACTTTAGTCGGTGGACTACAATGGTGGGTTATAGTGGTTAAGACTATTATCTAACAACTAGCTTGGAAGGACTGTTGCAACTTAGAAATCCATCTTGAGAATATATTTTTGATGATAGAAAAATATTATTATTCTAATTCATTTTATCATTTCTCATGAGCATGTACTGGACATTTTTAGTTTATTGTTTATGTGTAGTAATATTTTAGGTAAATCATACTCCAAACTGCTGAAGACATTAAGAAAGAATATATTAGTGTTTCAAATAATGTATTATATTTTTGCATTATTCATACTGTACATTATTAGTTCATACAGATGACTCACAAAGTATGAAATGAGTGCGTACTAGTTCATCCCAAATGAATTCTTTTTTTTTTTATTTGTACTATATGATTTAAGTTCGTACAGATGACTGATAGAGTATGAAATTAGATGCATACTAGTTTGTCACAAAAGAAGAGATTTATTTATGTATTATTTGTATTGTACTAAGTTAATTTGTACATACGACTGACAGAGTATGAAAAGGGGTCGTCCATATTCATACCAAATGAAGCTTGATTTGTGTTAACTATTTGTTCTGTATTATTTCAGTACATACAGATGATCGATAGAGTATAAAATTAGGTTTGTACAGAATTGTACCAGACGAATAGGTTTTATTTTGAAATATTCATACAATATGATGTCAATTAATATAGATGATTAACAGAGTATGAAATAAGATTCGTCAAGTTCATACATGGATTTTTGAACTATTAGTACAAATAATCTTTAATTGTACCATACAATCCTAGGTCTGTTGACTTGTAATTTTCAATTTTCTGAATGGTATTTCTTATGGTTCATATATAAGAGTCCTAAAAACGGACACACTATACCTTTGCTAGAATTTTCTCTTGAGAGTGGCCATTGAGTGTAAGTGTTTGGGAGAGATTATGAGAGTGAAGTGTGAGAGATCAAGTGAGAGGGGATGTGAGGGATTCACAAGGATGCCCAAAGCGAGGATCTCTTTTTTTTTCTTCTAAAATTTTTTGAAAGTTCACTAGGGATGTTAAGCCCTATAGAACTGGCCCAAGCTAATCAAGAGGGGGGGGGGGGGGGGTGAATTAGTAATTAAAATTTCTTTTCTCAAAGAATAAAAATTGCATAAACCAAAATCACGCCACAAAAATAAATGCGGAAAAAAAGTGCGGAAGAAAGAAATCAAGAACACAGGAATTTATAGTGGTTCGGTCAACTCGACCTACGTCCACTCCTTGGAGGCACCCTCCAAGTATTGCACTACAAAACGTGACTCTCCTTTAGCCCCCACGGCTAGGCGGAGAAGCTCTCACAAGAACCTCCTTTTTGCCACCCCGGTAAGACAGAGAACCTACCTCCTTTTGCTTCCTCCTGAAGCTGGCAGAGAACCACAACCAAAAGCTAACTCCTTACCTCTACCGACCCTTCCACGGATGAGAAACTCTAGACGAAGAACAAGCAGAGCGATCCTTGAAGCAACCCTTGTGAATCCCCTCACAAGCTCCCCCTCACAAGATCCTCTCTCTCTCCCTCTCTCTTTCTCTCCTCAAGGTCATCTCAGGTCAAGGCAGCAGCCAAAGGTCTTGAAAAATGTTGAACAAGAGCTCTTAAATTGAAGAGCTTCAAAGGAGCTCATTAATTGCAAGTTGCCGACTATATCGTCCAGGCCGATATGGACATCGGCCTGACCGATCAGTACAAATCAAAGAAGATCGACCAGAGCATAGCCCTGGATGAAAAATAAGATGATTGAAAATTGGCTTGATCGTCCAGGCCAATCTCACGATCGTCCTGGCTGATCAGTTCAAATCAATGGAAATTCATCCTGAGAATAGCCCTGGATACAAGTTGGCCGATTTATATCGTCCTGAAGTAACTTAAGGTTTTTGACTGGATCGTTATGGCCGATCCTGCGATCGTCTAGGACGATATGATCGTATAAATCATCCTTAATTACTCCCTTGATTTCCTGATCAATTAAGGCATAATTTGTGAATATCGTCCAGGCCGATACAGGATCGTCCTGGCTGATAATTTAAAAATACAGTATACCTTAATTATCTATGGCAGCAACTTCTTTCTGTTTTGAGCTTATCATCCTGGCCGATACACGTATCGTACAGGCCGATATGTTAATGACGACTGCCTTAATTAAGAATCCTTATTTAAACTTTCTATTTTAAGCCTGATCGTCTAGGCCGATGTAAAAATCGTCTTGCCCGATATGAGTAAAAATAGAAATTCTAAGTCTCTCAAGTGTGTGTGTGAAGGGTTACTTAGCATCAATATCTTTGACCATTACAAGTAGACTCAAGAAGTGAAAAACAACAGTACAGACTAACTCAACCCTAAACCTACGTAATCCTGAATTTGCTTCGTCTTGTTCGTCCGATCTTTGATTCCTGAAATGTTAG
The DNA here is from genome assembly GCA_016618105.1 of Dendrobium huoshanense. Classification (NCBI taxonomy): domain Eukaryota; kingdom Viridiplantae; phylum Streptophyta; class Magnoliopsida; order Asparagales; family Orchidaceae; genus Dendrobium; species Dendrobium huoshanense. The sequence goes on along the minus strand of CM028352.1, from coordinate 35,096,836 downwards.
AAGCAACAAGCAGTCCAAGAGAAATAGTGTTTGTCAATCATCAAAACATAAGCCATGAAAATAGATTTGCAACAATCTCCCCCTTTTTGATGATGGCAAACACAAGTAGGAATGTGTCCAAAAAGGTTCATTAGAATTTCAAAGTTACAAACAACTTTTTCTACCACCATCACCCTACTCCCCCTTTTGTCATCACAAAAAGAGGGTCCATAAACAAACAAAGACTAAAAAGCAAACTACAAAAAATAGGAAACAAAATAACATAAAGCACAGACTAAAATAATGAGGGATCCTGATCATCTGATGGAGGAGGTGGAGGTGGAGGTGGCTGTTGAAAGTAGCTGGCAAGCGTTGTAAACTGAGCATTGATCCAGGCGATGTCCTGGTCATGCTGCTGCTACTGGTGAGTAAGGAAACTATCAAAGCGGGTTAAATCCTCAGTGCGGTGCTGCTCGTAATAGGCAATGTCCTCAGAGTTTTGCTGCTCCTGTGCAGCAACATAGGTGTCAAAGCGGGTCTCCCATCAATCAAATCTCTCAATCAACTGATCAACTGGTGAGTGCTGGTGGAGAGGAACAGGGTCAGGAAAGGGAGCGGCAGTGGAGGTTCCTCAGGGTGGAGACGAGTACTGTGAAGGGTACTGAAGGAATTGTTTGAGTAGAAGGGAGTTGGGAGGTTTGGTGGAATAGGATATTGAAGTTGGTATTTGGTTTCAAGGACATAGGCTATGATGTGTCCTAAGGCTAGATTGGGTTTTCTCTTGTGACCTAGATCACGGATTGTGGTTAAGTGATCAATGTATCGAAAAATTAGGTCCGCAGTATTGAATTCTCTATGAGCCATGATGTAGAAAGTAGTGAGGGAAAGTAGAGGGGTGATGTGGATTCGGTCCCCGCTTTTGGAATTACGGAGGTGCGAAGGACATGTTGGATTATCCTAGCAACTTCGACTAAAGAGCTAGTCTCTCCAACATGGTAAGGTGCATTGGTCTAGCAAAGAAAGTGATTCGCCATGGACCAGTCAAGATCAGGGTCAGAGGCGATTAAGTGCAGCTTATTCCCGGTGGTGGATAGCTGTAAAAGATCAACACAATCCTGATATGTGATTTCGACAGGGTGTCGATTCACATAGAAGGTCAGGGCTGTGAAGGTAGGGTTAATGCAAAGGTTTGCGAAAAATTCTTGAAGAAATTCGGTATTGAAAGGGAAAGCAAGATACATAATGAAGCAAAGGGAGGTGTGAGCGAAAAGATCCATTACCGGGTAAGAGATGTGGACAGGATTGATGATTCTTGAGACAGTTATCCCACACTCTTTGTAATAATGGTAGGTAGCTTCATCTTTTGCTTCCCTGAAACGAGGGTCAATCCTTGCCCTCGAAGAACTTCCAGAAGTTTGTCGGACACGTTTCCCACCAGCCATAGAGAGGACTAAGAAAAACCACAAGAGGAGAAAGGGTGAAGAGTGAAAAATCATGGTTGGAACGGCCTAAATTTAAAGAAATGGCCATATCGTCCTGGCCGATCGTCGAATCATCCAGGCCGATATGGTACAATAATTGCGTACAGGCTGATTGGTCAAAAAGGTGATCCGATCATCCGGGTCGATCAAATATCGGCCAGGACGATTAGACACAGACGATCGTCCTGAGGAGTCAGGCCGGACGACCATTGAAAAAGCAGATCGTCTGGGCCGATTAGGTGTATCGTCCAAGACGATGCATAATAATTGATTGTACCGGCCGAAGTTAAAATATTTTAAATCACTGCCACGTGTATCGTTCAAGATGAACAGTAGATCGGCCCGGCCGATTGTCCAATAATGGATCGTCCGGGGCCGAATTTAAAGATTCTAACGTGCTGACACGTGGATCGTCCAGGACGATGCACATAAATTGCATCGGCCAGACGAAATATTCCATCGGCCAGGACTATCATCAAGATTGCACCAGAGTTCGATCATATCGTCCAGGACGATATAGGATCGTCCAGGACGATGAGTTACAGCAAGCACAGAAAAGTTCAGCAGATGGATTTTGAAGAAAATTTACCCTATCGTCCAGGACGATAAATGTATCGGCCAGGATGATATGACTGGAATTTGAAACCAAAGAAAAGATGGTGATGATCAAGGCCCTCAAAAATAAAACAAAAGAAAAACAATCAGAAAAACACAGTAAAAGAAAAGCAAAAACACAAGGAAAATAAAAAAACAAATATTTTTGGTTTTTAATTTTCTTTTTTTTTTTTGTTTTCTGGAGGCATCATATGAGAAAATTTCAAAAATTTAAACTTTTAGAGTTCCAAGAGATCAAGGAGTTTAACAAATCCCAATCAGAAGAAGGTAAAACATCTGATTCTGTTAACCCTAGATCGGACATCCTTCAGGGTACAAAATTCTTTTGGAAAACAGAGGCCTAAATCAAAATAACTAAATAGGATAAGAAGATCCATTCAAGACTTGTTTACAAAGAAAATATCTCATAATTAATAAAACAAAGTAATTTTTCTCAATCATGAAAATTAAAATCAAGTCTTTGAAAGCATCACATAATCCATGAGTTCTCTAAGTTTTAAGAGTTTTAGCAAAGAGAGGATAGCTTGCATTTAGTGGGCTTATTTTATGCCTATTGTTTACTTCGATTGGCTATTTGAGCATCTGTTGATTCTTTTATACACTTTTGTGTATACAGCTTTCTTTTCAATTTGGCTTCATTGGCCTCTTTCCTTTTTTAACTCTTGCAAGCTAGAAACTCTTTAATATATCCTTAAAAAAAACTTAGTTGTGAGTATATCCTCCAAATATTAGAGAATATGAGCTCTCTCTAACATAGGGAAGAACAATCCACATGACAAAATCAAAATCATGTGATAAATGCAATGACAAGATTTCAAAAAAACTTGAAAGATATATAAGAACTTTGGCTATTATGCACAAGATAAATTAATGTAGCAAGATAAGAAATGGATCTTGATTAAAAAACCATTGGTTAAAATGAGTTTAGACTTTTGTTTAGAGAAGAAAATCATACCACTAAACAAGGTTAGAAGGAGAGAAACCATCAACGAGATTTCTCCTTTAACCGATTTAGAAAAACTAAACACTATCTCCAAAAACGTCCAAAATTTAAAAACTTGAAAAGATCCAACATATGAAAACCAATCATAAAAAACAACATGAAAACAAACTAATCTAAAATAACGAAAAGCTATCACATAACAAAACAAACAAAAGAAATTTAAAACAAAAAAAAAAATTCAAGAAATTATTTAAATGGCAGGTTTAAGCATTTATGAGCTGCGAGCCTCCTTATGTTCAGTTATCATATGCTCCCACGAGGTCTTTGGTGAGAGCACACCTGCAAAACTTAACAACCATCATATTTAGGAACCCAAACAAGTTTGGGCTCCTTCTTAGGAAAATTAAAATGCAATGCAGATATGGTATGCTGTGAATCATGCATCTTAGGTCTCCACTCCCAATGTGTACTACGGTGAATGGTGCAAGTGTGTGAGATGTGTCCTAGCATGCCACATGAGAAACATCTAACTCCAGGAAAAGGGTTTCTTAAATGCTGTGAGTAATAATGCCTCTTCCTAGATTCTGACTTAGGATTAAAAGTAGATGTCATTCGATTTTTCTTAATTGTATCCAAATCATTTTGAATCCTCAAGTTAGTTCTTTTTAATGCCTCATTATCAATCCTCAAATTTTTCTCAATCTCTTTAGACTTCTTAAGATCATAATTAAGTGAGGTGTGTGAAACTTTCAATGCCTTATATTCATCAATTAATTCTGAATGTTTTTTGTTCAATTCATCAAATTCGTCAAGAAGAGCCATGTGATTAGAATCAATCGTTGAATGATCTTTAAGAATGACTTCATACTCTTTCTGCAAAATTAAAAGTTCTACTTTTAAGCTAGCATGTGTCTTCTTAAGTTTTTTGTATGATGCATGGATTTTTTCACAAATTTCAAATAATTTATCATAGGTTGGTTTACATACCTCTTCCTCATCACTTTGCTCAAGATGATCTTCCCCTATTAAGCACAGGTTTGTTGTCTCTTCCTCTGGTTCAGTTTTAGAGGAATCAGTACAAGATTCTGCCCAGAACGCCTTTTGGATTCTCTTCTTCTCCTTTTTAAACTTAGATTTTTCCTCAATCTTTTTCCTTGCTTGTGTTATCTTGAAGTGTTGGGCAATCGACTCTCACATGTCTAGGCTTCCTGCATTCAAAACAAACAACATCAGAAGATCCTTTAACATGTTTATGTTCCTTACCTTTTCTCCAACTTTGATGATGCTTTTGTTTCTTCCTTAGAAAGCTTTTGAATTGCCTTGTGATGAAGGCAACTTCATCGCTTTCAGACCCGGAAGATTCAGAATCTAATTTGTGCGCCTTCAGTGCAATTGTTTTCTCCTTTTTCTTCTCACCTGCATCAAGATTTCTTTGATTCACCCCTTGCTCGTAAGCAATGAGTGAGCCAAGTAAGTTATCAATAGAATAGGTGTTCAAATCCTTAGATTCAGTGATTGTAGTGATTTTAGCATCATAAGACGAAGGCAAGCATCTCAAAATCTTGTTAACTTTTTCATAGTTTGAAAGTTCTTTTCCTAGTGCATGCAGTGAAGTAACTATCTGAGTGAATCTAGTGTACATGTCAGAAATTGATTCATGAGGTTTCATACAAAAACATTCGTAGTCATGCAAGAGAATGTTTAAACGTGATTGTTTAACTTCATTAGTACCTTCATAGGTGATGCACAATTTATCTCAAATCTCTTTACCAGTTTTGTAAGTTGAGACACGCATGTAATCCTCAGATTTTAAAGCACAGAAAAAACAGTTCAAATATTTTGCATTTAATTGTGCTAAATCACGTTCGTCGAAAGTCGTTTCGGTAAAAGCAACTTCAGTTTTAACACCATTAATTTCACGAGAAGGTGGAGAATAGCCTTCTTGAATAAGCATCCACATGCGATAATCAGTAGATTGTAAAAACGTTGACATGCGAGTTTTCCAAAAATCAAAAGGTAGGTTATCGAACAGAGGAGGTCGGGTAATAGAATACCCTTTCGTAGTGTTACGATTCCCTAGGTTAGCCATGGATCTAATTCAAAAACTTTTCAAACTTAAATTTTCGAATACCGCTCTGATACCACTTGAAAGTTCACTAGGGATGTTAAGCCCTATAGAACTGGCCCAAGCTAACCAAGAGTGGGGGCGGGGGGGGGGGGGGGGGGTGAATTGGTAATTAAAATTTCTTTTCTCAAAGAATAAAAATTGCATAAACCAAAATCACACCACAAAAATAAATGCGGAAGCAAGAAATCAAGAACACAGGAATTTATAGTGGTTCGGTCAACTCGACCTACGTCCACTCCTTGGAGGCACCCTCCAAGTATTGCACTATAAAATGTGACTCTCCTTTAGCCCCCACGGCTAGGCGGAGAAGCCCTCACAAGAACCTCCTTTTTGCCACCCCGGCAAGGCAGAGAACCTACCTCATTTTGCTTCATCCTGAAGCTGACAGAGAACCACAACCAAAAGCTAACTCCTTACTTCTACCGACCCTTCCACGGACAAGAAACTCTAGACGAAGAACAAGCAGAGCGATCCTTGAAGCAACCCTTGTGAATCCCCTCACAAGCTCCCCCTCATAAGATCCTCTCTCTCTCCCTCTCTCTCTTTCTCTCCTCAAGGTCTTCTCAGGTCAAGGCAGCAGCCAAAGGTCTTGAAATACGTTGAACAATAGCTCTTAAATAGAAGAGCTTCAAAGGAGCTCATTAATTGCAAGTTGCCGACTATATCATCCAGGCCGGTATGGACATCGGCCTGGCCGATCAGTACAAATCAAAGAAGATTGGCCAGAGCATAGCCCTGGATGCAAAATAGGATGATTGAAAATTGGCTTGATCGTCCAGGCCGATCTCACGATCGTCCTGGCCGATCAGTTCAAATCAGAGGAAAATCGTCCTGAGAATAGCACTGGATACAAGCTGGCCGATTTATATCGTCCTGAAGTAACTTAAGGTTTTTGACTGGATCGTCCTGGCTGATCCTACGATCGTCCAGGACGATATGATTGTATCAATCATCCTTAATTACTCCCTTGATTTCCTGATCAATTAAGGCATAATTTGTGAATATCGTCCAGGCCGATACAGGATCGTCCCGGCCGATAATTTAAAAATACAGTATACCTTAATTATCTATGGTGGCAACTTATTTCTGTTTTGAGCTTATCGTCCTGGCCGATACACGTATCGTCCAGGCCGATATGTTAATGACGGCTGCCTTAATTAAGAATCCTTATTTAGACTTTCTGTTTTAAGCCTGATCGTCCAGGCCGATATAAAAAATCGTCCTGGCCGATATGAGTAAAAACAGAAATTTTAAGTCTCTCAAGTGTGTGTGTGAAGGTTTACTTAGCATCAGTCTCTTTGACCATTACAAGTAGACTCAAGAAGTGAAAAACAACAGTACAGACTGACTCAACCCTAAACCTACGTAATCCTGAATTTGCTTCGTCTTGTTCGTCCGATCTTCGATTCCTGAAACGTTAGAAGCAACAAGCAGTCCAAGAGAAATAGTGTTTGTCAATCATCAAAACATAAGCCATGAAAATAGATTTGCAACATTTTTCCCATGTCCTGTGGAGGCTTTTAAGATAAGATCTTCAATATTATGCAATGGTATTCTTTTGTCTCCAGGAGGGTGAGAAAGGATGTTAGTACTTTTCTATCACCAGGAGGGTGAGAAAGGATGTTGGTACTCTACCATTACCAAGAGGGTGAGAAAGGACTTCAGTACTCTGTCACACCGAGATTGGTGAAAGAGAGTTTATAAAGGCTTCTCCACCTTATTGTAGGGGAGAAAGGATAGTCACTTTGATTAAGTGCAATACCTGGAGAAGGAGTCTCCAAGGAGTAGATGTAGGTCTATTTTAGACCACAACACTATAAATTTGGTGTTTTTTTATTTACTTTACTTTTAGTATTTTTATTTTTTTGTGTTTAAAAATTTTTTGGTTGAAACATTTATTTTCATCTTAAGGGACGAAATTGATTTCATGTATGCCATGTTCTTATTTTCTTTGATGAAAAATCATTTTTTAGTTTTGAACAAAATATATTCCACCAAAAAATGACAATAATCTAAGGCACATACCAAAGCAAAACTCTCTCTCTCTCTCTCTCTCTCTCTCTCTCTCTCTCTCTCTCTCTCTCTCTCTCTCTCTCTCTCTCTCAAATGCTCGGGGAACTCAAATTGCTAAATTTGAACCCCCAACCTTGTATAAAAAATTCCTTAGGAGAGCTTTTTCTAATGAAACATGCCCAACCCCAGTCTTAAACTTATAATAATCAGTAGTGATTGCCCGAGTAGCACATGATTGTCTAATCTTGCTTCAAGTCTGAATAAAAAGAAATATTGAAATACTCGTTATGGAGAGCTGAGACATCGAGATACTTAAGACATGTGTGAGTTTTAGAGCCCCTTACGTAAAGGGAAGTCACTTTCAAGTAAAGATCCACTCTTTATCCTTTGTCAAGCGGCTGTCAATATATCACAAATTCCAAATAATAGAAGATACAAACTCTAAATGAGCTTGCCCCACATCCAATGACTTGTTGATCCTTAGTCATTTCAATTTCATAATAAATGGTGTGATCACTCAAGTTAAGAGAAATTATCCAATCCCCCTCCAAATTTGAGCTAAAAGAAAAGATAGGACTACTCCCTGAAGCGAGCCAAGGCCCCCAAGGCACTTAGGAGCTGTGCGAACACCAAAGCTTCCAATGTGAAGGAAAGTGATCTTTTTAGCATGAACATCTTTTTATTCCCCATCAAGTAGCTATAGAAAATTGCAATTTGAATCTTAAAATGACTTTGTGCAAATGCACTTGCTCTTGTCAAATAATGTATACTTATCAATTAAAAAACTTACTTACTCGTAATAAACATTAAATTCTTATCAATTCACAAAATTACTTACTCTTAGAAAATTAAGAATTCTTACTAATTCACAAACTTACTTGCTCTTGACATATAATAAATTCTTATCACATAACAAACTTACCTGATTTTGGGAAGTAATAACCTTTTATTGATCGACAAAAATAGTTTGTAGATGTGGCTACTATGAACATATAATCAAACACAAATCATTAATCTATTTATAAGTCATTCTCCCTACACTCGAGGGACTAGGGCGTATGGAGAATTGTCATTTGAATGTAACTAATAATACTTGCCTCTTTTATAGAAATAAAATGTTTAATCAGCTTTCCCTAGAGTGGCCAGACATATAAGAAATCGTAATCCTTATCAACAAGGACTAATAAAACATGTCGCTAGAAGAGCCTTTTAATAAAATTGTTATCAAATTATATGAAAATGTATGATCACTCATGCAATGTGGGATTGCAACTACCACTTTGGGTCCGAACTAAAAGAAATATTAGACTACATTCTAACCTACATGAGTGCTACAGTCCCTAGTGTGAAGGAAAGTCACTTTTCTTGTAGATCCATCATTCAATTCTAGTTAAGCAGATATAGTAATACAGTTTCATCAAACTTGTTCTCGCTCATAGAAAAATTATAGAAACAACTATGGAAATTCTAAGGCATATTTAAGCTCAAATAACAGTCACACAAAGAGAAACTAATAGAGGTACAAAAAATCAACCTTTATTTCATAACTCTAAAGTACTAAATTCAATATTTATTGCATATCTTACATTACATGTTTTTTCACATAATCACACATTAATTCCAATATGTTTTCCAATTCAATACATGATGATTGAATAAGTATGTTCCTATACATGAAGTTAAAATGGGTAGAAGAATGCACCCATTTCACATTTCTTAAAGGAAACGCTTCCTGGGCCACTATCATTTCATTGGAAAAATAGGAATTTGGATACTGTCATAGTCAAGGGAAACCAAACTCTGCTAGGCGAGTCTAGCAAAACTACTCTTACCGTACTTGCCTAAGGAGAAGACTTATCCTCCTCAAAATTTCATGTTAAAATAATAATTCTAGAATGAATAAAAAAAAAAACTACCGATTCTTACCTCCATTACTGATCTTAAGGGAATTGGAAAGTTGGAAGTAGTGTGTTACTTTATTACATCCATACTTACTCTAGCCCTTAATTATTGCTATAATTTGACTGCTAAAATGCATATTGCTCCTTTATCACGTTTTGAATTTAGTTCTAAGATTTTAATGACATGCTGGGCTATTTAGCTTATTATATGTGATTAAATATTTTCAAGTCAGGGCAGAGGATCAAGAGTGAGAGATTAACCAATATCCTTCAGGTTTAGGCTCTTATTATTTGAACTATTCTTTTAGGGAAAGATATATATATATATATATATATATATATATATATATATATATATATATATATATATATTATATGATTTGACTACTGAACAACATGATTTTTTTTTACATATTATGATTTGATTTAAGTTTTGATCATGCAAATTTCTTTTATACCCATTTTGTGCCCATATCCTTAATATAAATGCCGGGAATGACATTTTTTAAGGTGGGTAGATTTAAATAACTCAAATTTAAAAAATGTTTTTTTTTAATGAAAAATCTAAATTTCAGCACAATGACTTGTTGAAGAAGGAATAGGAGGAAGGGAAGGAAAGAAGAGAGAAAAAAAAAGAAGAGAGAGAAAAAAAGAAGAAAGTTAATTTTAGCCATCAGATCACTTCACAATTTTTGTGATACTTATTCATATTGAGGTAGCTGATAATGTTCCTTTTTTAGTTTTTAAATATTTTGCTTTCAATCATTTAATTCTCTAGAACTTATATATATATATATATATATATATATATATATATATATATATATATATATATATATATATATATATATATATATATATATATATATATATATATATATATACTTCTATTTTGTAACTTTTTATATGATAACTGATTATTTTGGAGATTTTGACTGTAATATTTTTAAATTTCACTAAATAAAATAAAAGTTATTAAATTTTGTATAATTTTTCCTAATTAAAATTAAGTATTTTTATTTAAGTATACTATTAATATAATCATTATGAACAAATATAGACATATGGTAGAGTAATAGTTGATATCTATTTTTATTTTAAAAATTTGGTATTAATATTATGAAAAATAAATGAAAGACTAGTTTCACTGATGTTGACTGGAGATTGATTGACATATACATAATGGTGGGTCGACAACTCCGTAATAACTCCTTTAAATATATGTTTTGGTGTTATCCTCGACTAATTCATAAAATATACTGATTAGGAGTTATAAGAACTTTTTTCTGTGCTGACTGACAAAGAGTGACAACTTTGTCTACTAAATCAATAGTTACTAACTTTGAATTACTGATAGTGAAAAATATCGCTTAAGTTAGAACTTCTTACTTAATTAATATAATTACTAAAATGCATGTTATACATTCATTATCAGTGTACAACTTTATTGTTCACTATTTATTGATTTATTATCATTTTACAAATTTACTATTATTACTAATGGTTTATTAAAATTAATAATATTACTAATTACACCATTTACCGATTTACTATACTACATCGATACTATCTCTGATATTGATACTGATCTTACTAATGGTACACTATTACTATTACTGATTCACTGATTATTTATTGATAAACTAATTTTATAATGTACTAAGCATGTTATTGTATCGATACTAATATAGAGTGTGATTACTATTATTAGTTTTTTTTTTGAAACCAATGCCTCAAAATGCATTAAACCCAAAGGAAAACAAATAACAGATACAACTCACTCAAGAACTCCCTAAAGCATCACACTCCTCCTTCAAACAATGTAAGAACGAAGGAGGAATGTAATTCTCTTGAAGATCTTCCCACAAAAAAGATCCTTCTAAAGAGAAAGTAGCACACATGTCCGCTAAATTGTTACCAAGTCTACTAGAATAAGAGAAAAATAACTTGCTTAAAATCTAGTAAAAAAGCCAAACTATCTTCAATAACTCTGCTAACCTTCCAATTTTTGATTGACATTTGAAGCACGTTGATGATGTTCCTGTTATCCCCCTCAATGATAACTCCTTGTGCTTCACACATCCAGTCCTTCACCACATTCTTCAAAAAAAGCACAGCACAAAGTTCTGTTTGAGCTGCATCCCAGTGTTGAAGTGAATTACCGAAAGCAAGCAGGATTAACCGGCCTTTGTCATCTCTAGCAACCCCTCCGATTCCAGCCCTGTAGTTCTTCTTTAGAGCACCATCTACATTGATTTTAATCCATCCGGGAGGTGGGGGATTCCAATGATAAGACAGCCAAAGCTGGTTGGTATCCCAATTTTTTGGTTGGAAATTCAAAAAATTACTCTGTACCGCAAAAGAAATAACATTGGCTACTATTGAGTTATCCGAATCCTCCTTTCCTGTGTGTGTAAGTTTGCACCTACTCTTCCATACCATCCATACCACTGTACAGTATAAGTTTGCAGCGAGATCTTCCCTCCCAATCAGCTTCTGAAGTCCTTCTAAGCAATCCTCAAAGCATTGATAAACTGGAATATACAATCCCCAGTTATTTAACAAGTAGCTACCGTCTGGATTTTAACACATTTCCCTCCAATATGGTCATTATCCTCTACAACTTCAAATCCCCTCGGACATCCAAAAAAAGAACTGATCCTTCTATTAGCAAGCAAAAAATTAGATGGAATGGCGTTATTATACAACCTCCACCAAAAGAGCTCAATCTTTGGATTAAGCTTTAATTTCTTCATCCTAATCCAGTGAGCCGCTCTATCTTCATGTATCCCATCAGCATTTGTTGTAAGAGACGTAATTGATCTCCCAGAAAACTTCTTAATAAGCTCCATTTTATCAGAATTCCTTCCTTCCTCAATCTGTATTTTCCGGATTAAATCGATGAGCTGTTCTCCGAACACCTCTCTCAAATTATCCACCTTCCAACTACCCCCTTCTATAAAGAAGCTGAGTTTGTTTTCTGTAAAATCCTGGATATTCACAAAAGGTCTGCCATCTAGCTATACACGTGTCCAAGATCCAAGTGTCATATAACCAATTGATCGAATCTCCATTTGAAACTTGCCATCTAACCACTTTCCTTAGATGAATAGCTCCCATCTTTATAATCTTCCAAGTGGGTGAACAAGCAGATTTTATCGAGGTAGACCATACATCTCCACCATATTTAGCTTTCAACACCTGATTCAACAAAGAATCTGGGTTATTTATGAAATTCCAAGCAAACTTTGCTCTAAGTGGCCCAACCTTCTCAACAGCCGAATACAATCCACGGCCACCCTCAGCGTTTTTCTTACACAACAATTCCCAAGATGCATAGTGAATTCCATGCTTACCGTTATTCTTATTCCATAAAAAACCCCTACACAACTTATCAAATTCCTTCAAAATGCTCAAAGGAACTAGAGACAGAGAAGATAAGAACACTGGCAAAGACAAGAAGGTTGATTTGACAAGAACCAAACGACCTTCTAAGGAAATACATCTCTTCCCCCATGTATTCAACTTGGAGGTAGCTGAATCTAGTAAACTCTGGAAATCCACTGTTCCCAATCTTCTTAAGGCCATTTTAACCGCTAAGTAGCTGAACTCTTTAACCTGCTTATAATTCAAAACTTTGACCACAGCCTTTTTAACTCTTCTTCTAGTATGCTTGCCAAAGACAATCATTGATTTGGATTCATTCACCCTCTGTCCCGTCCAGTCACAATATTTAGAGATAATCCTTTTCAATTCCCTCACATCCTTTAAGTTGACCTCAGAGAATAATAACATGTCATCCGCATAAAATAAATGAGACACCTTTGGAGCAAGTCGTGAAACCGAAACCCCATTACCTATCCTTCCATTTAATGCATCAGAGAAAATTTGGGAGCATAAGATGAATAAAAATGGGGATAAACGGAAACCTTGCCTAAACCCACATTTTCCATCAATCCAACTAGTCTTTTTCCCATTGATCAAAATGCAGAAATTGGGGTTAAGAACACACTGCAACAGAAGTTCAATAAATTTGACAGGAAAATTGAAGTGGAGAAGAGCTTGCCTCAATGTCATCCACCCCATGCTATCGTAAGCCTGCTCCATGTCTAATTTAATAGCCAACAACCCCTTATTACACTTAGACCATCTGAACCTGTTAAAAACTTCCTGGGTCAGAAGAACATGATCTGACAATGAACGACCTCTGACAAAAGCCGCTTGATCCACCGAGACAATCTTGTGACTAACTTTTTCCAATCTATTAGATAGCATTTTAGCAACTATTTTGTAAATATTCATACAAAGACTTATAGGCCTGAAATTAGTAGGTTCTTGAGGACTTTTGATCTTTGGGATTAAGACAATTAAAGTTTCTTTCCAGGATTTGTCCATCAAACCTGACTTGAAGAAGTGAACTGCCGCATTCCACACATCCTCCTTGACCACTCTCCAAAAGTCTTTTACAAATGAGAATGTAATCCCATCCTTCCCTGGGGAAATATTCCTCTCTGATTGCTCCACTACCAGCTGCAGCTCTTCTCTTGTAAAATCGGCTTCTAGTAAGGATCTATGAACCTCACTAATGACTGTTGCAGGTTTTGGCCAACCACCTAAAGTGCAATTCCTATGTTGCCATTTAGCCTTAAAAAAATCTGTAAAAGTATTTTGAATTTATGCTTCATCCTCTATAATAACTCCATCTGCCATCTTGATGTGATGAATCCAGTTAATACTTCGACGAGCATTGGCAAAGTCATGAAAAAAAGTTGAATTGCAATCACCTTCCTCCATCCACCTTACTTTGGCTCTTTGTTTCCACCATGTGTTGAGCCTAGCCAAAGTGATGTTAAGTTCATTAATTTTACTTCTTAACACTTGTAGTTTATCGAAAGAAATCCCCACATCCGCTTCTTCCATTTGAATTTCCAGAATTTCTGTCTTCAAACAGTCTCTCAACTGAGACAAATTCTTGTGCTTTTCCTTACTCCAAAAAAAGAGAGCTCTTAGAGCTCTTTTACATTTCAAATTTAGGATGCCCGCCGGGTCACCTGTACATTTCTTCCCCCAAATTCTCCTTACCAATGCAGATGCACCATAATAAGATGCCCAAACCTCTTCATATTTAATGTCCCTCTTCACCGAGACCACTTGTTTGAGAATATCAAATACAATCGGACAGTGATCCGAAGCAATGCGAGGAAGGTGTTTGACCAGAGCTAAATGAATACTATTTAATGCTGAGGAGTTGATAAGGCACCTGTCCAATTTCTCCCAAATACGACTACTATCGGATTTATTATTACACCAGGTATATGTTGGTCCCATAGATTTTACCTCGTGAAGATCGTTGTTGATCAAGAAACTTTGAAAATCCTAGGAACCTTGAGATAGTCTGAACTTCTTCCCCCCTCTTTTCTCCTCCTGAGAAACAACACAGTTGAAATCTTCTCCTATCACAAATGGAAGATCATATGAACAAAACCTTCCAAGACTGTCCCAAAGCAATTTCCTCTCTTGTACATCAGTACTACCATATACCGAAGCCACTTTCCAGCACCCTTTGCCAACTACATTAAAATTTCCCACCACCAATTGGGAAGAACTCTCAATGACAGAGAAATCAGCTATATCATTTCTCCATAACACCATCAGGCCTCCTAACATGCCCATTGCTGGAACTAAATAGGAACTCCACTTATCTCCCAACAGCTTCATAATTTGAGTACTTTCTAAGGTATTGATCTTCGTTTCCAACAAACCAACAAAGAACACCATGTGATCCTTGATCACCTCCTTTAGATATAGAGCAGCCTCGACTTTCTTGGCTCCTCTACAATTCCAAAAGAGTAAAGCACTCATTGCTTAAAGATGGGGGAAGGGCCCCCAACCTTCTTTACCTTTCCACTCTCCCCTTTCCTATTATGAGGAAGTATATTACCTGCTCCAAGGGATTTCAATTCCTTGAGTAGTTTAGCTTTCTTTTCCAAAGAGTGGTTCCTTACAGAACTTGAGTTATTCTTAGAATGATCCTTCTTCAACGAGGACCCCGAATTTTGCTTCACCTTCCCTTCCTCCAGACCAATAATATTTGATGCCAGTGATCGTATGAATTCTCCTTCTTCTGGTTTTCCTCCAGCATCATCATCTGAGACCACCACATGCCCTTCCTCTTCTAAATTTGATAAAGAATCAAATTGATTCTGAACCAGCACTGAAGACTCCAATTCCTTACCAACATTAAGATAATTATCTGGATGATAACATTTGTCTATTACCATAACCCCATTATCAATAACATCCTGAACCGGATCTTGGTTAACCCCAGCTACTTCCTCTGGTTTATTAACCAGATTAATAGCATTTGAAATAATCTTCTTCTTCTTCTGGTTGGAAGTGCCAATTTTGGGAACATACAATTTCTTCATTTGTACCGAAAACTTTCTAGTGAAAAATTTCCTGTTATCCGTTCCTCTGTTCACCTTTTTCTTCCCGTGTTTAACAACAGTCCAGGAGCTTTCTTCACCCTTACCCTTCTCAAGCTGAGAGTACGTGCCAACCAAAGGAGGATTCCGTCCTCCATTCATGACTATATTTGGAATATCTGTATAATCAGAACCAACCTTCTCCTTCAAACTCATACACATACTTCCAGTGTGTCCAGCTTTACCACATTCACTACAAATTTTAGAAATCCCCTCATATTCAACCTTATGGAAGAACTTCCCTATTAAACCTTCCACCCATACCCCTTGAGGCAGTTTCAAATCAAGAGGAATTCGCACACAAACACGAGCAAATTCTCTTCTGCTCCATTGAAATAAGTTTCCATCTAGAAGATATGGTTTGCCTATCTGTGAAGCAATCCTGCATATGTTGACCTCGTCCCAACATTGCAGTGGTAGGTTGGGCAACCTTATCCACACCGGAGAAGCAATTCCCTTTAAAGAAGTTGGATTGAAATTAGGTGACCATCTATCTAGGCCAACCACATGGCCTCTAACCCACCAAGGTCCACCTGCTAATACCTTTTCACCACTGAAGCATCTTCAAAAGAGCACAGGATCCAACCAAGACCCAGGCCAGTGATGTGGAATTTCCCAAACCTATCCCACTATCTTCGTAAATCTGTACTAATAACTTGAAAGTAAATATTATCACCAAAAGTTTTAACTACTACAGCCTTCTCCAAATGTTTTGCATTCTCCAATTTTTTCTCTGTTTGTAGTAACACTACCTTCCCGTCATCTGATAGAAATGAGCCCTGCTCCAAATTATCAACCTTCACATAAGGCTTCTTCACCCAGGCCGAAGGAGCCTGTTCCTTTTTTCCTTTCACCTCTTCCGAAGAAAGATCATCCAAAACCATTTTAAGGCCTTCAACGGGGCCATCACCTTCTTTGCTCTGAGACAAAACCACATCCACATTATTTGCACCCCGAGAAATGAGACTATCCTGAACTGTTCTACTAACTGATCTCCCAGCTAGAGACGAAGGCAATGATTTTGAAAGAATACCAAAGTTAGAATAAATCCTCAAATCTCCCGAAGAAGATGCATCACCCCTCCTTCCTCCATTTATACAACCAACCGCCAAAATCGGAGAGATCTCCGATGATCACTGAAAAACCTCCTTGAAAACCTCCTTACCCTTACCTGGCACCAGAACGGGTAACTCCGTTCTGCCCAAAAGACCTCCTTCATTGATAATTAAAGGCTTTTCTTTGAAACTCTTGAAATTCTAATTAAATCCATCCATAACTTTTGATCCCCCATTGAAGACCTCTGAGGAATCAAGAACCTGTGTCGATAAGCCTTTCCTATACTTTGACCATGCCTCCGAAGGGAGGAGCCGCCGCTGCTGCTCCATAAACTCCCCACCCCTAATCGCCGGAGATCCGGCGGTGCACTGGCCAAAAACCACCGCAAAACGCAAGAACCGCGTAAACGAAACTTGAAATCCCAGACTTTCTCTCACCGCAAAACAAGCGAAATTACTATTATTAGTTTATTGCATTGATATTACTGTTCCCATTTACTACGTTGATATGATTTAAGATAGTCTTTACTGATGCTTTGGTTTTACTGATCTATATGATTTCTTTACTGATTATCACTAATTGATAGTACAAATATGAGGAATCCATTATTAATTTGACACATATAGTGGTTTATTAGTTTCCTTAATGTATTGCTTTACGAGCTTTTGTATCATACTGTTTTAACTTTATATATTTTACTATTTTTTATATTAAATCATGATCATATAAATGTTACTGCTATGATTTAATAGCTGACATGCATATTTTCCCTTTATTGTACTTTGAATTTAATTATAGGATTTTGGTTACATGCTAAGTTGTTTAGCTTATTATATATAGTTAAATGTTTTCAGGTCAGGGTAGAGGATCTAGAGTGAGAGATTGACCAAGATTCTTTAGTACATAATTATTAGATGATAACCAATTAACACCACCACCCAAGTACATATAAGCAAAAAAAAAAAAAAAAAAAAAAAAAGAACGAATTTCTTCATATTTATCATTTTTTTTTCATTTACATAAAAATCATCATTACAAAGGTCTGATGTGAATACTTACCTTAATTAAAAAAATTATTTATATTAGTAAAAAATGGGAATAGTTTTGCATTGGTATGACTATCACCGTGTAACTTTTTATATGTTATAAATAATATGAATATGCACATTTTGAATATTCTGTAAAAAATTTAAATTAGGAGTTTTAAAATTTATGGGATTTTATTGAATAAAAATTATGTGGATGTTGAAACCTAGTATTGTATTATGATAAAAGTCTTAAAATATTATTTTTAATAATCCCTTTAATTTGGTTATTTTCTAAAAAAGTTTACTTTTACCTAATAAATTTTTTTATTGCCTACTATTATAAAAAATTATATAATTTTATAGATGCTCAATTGCTCTTTAACTGCTATAATGTGATCATGTATGTTTGGGAATATTCTAGTATCTATAAGGCATATTTTAGTGGTTAAAAGTCATATTCTTGTGGTTATAGATATATTCTAGTGCTATAAGTATAAAAGGGAGTCATAAGAAGTCAGAATTATTTGGGATTCTATCTAGATTTGAGAAATATCATATGAACTACTCTATGATATGCATTATAATTTATTTACTTGGTATATAATATTATTTAAATAATTGAATAATTGCCATGCTCTTATTATATTTCTTGGTACAATGATTTGTTAGATTACATTTAATTGTTTTTACATATTTAATAAAATTTAATAAAAGAATTTAAAATTTTAGATTTGTATGTGTGTCCTACTGAGCTATTATAACTCACTATGGTTTTTTATGGTTTTCATGATCTGGGAAGGGGAGGAGACGACAAGGTAGCAGTTCAGGATTAGATTTAAGTTTATATGTATTTCTCTTTTAATTTTTGTATATTCATGTCTAGTTTATTATTGAATTCTGTTCTGTAGCTTTTGTATGTAGCCATGTAATATAGTGTGGATACATTTTGATGAAATGAAAGAAATATTAATGATGAGTTTATTTTTAATATATAGATGTGTTAGTAGCTATGTAGTCTATAAATTTTTAAAATAAATATTGAAAGAGAATTTGAATATTCCAAAACTAGTTATTAGGATTTATTTATCATAGCTCAAAAAAATAGGTCCTATATTGGTTAGGCTGGGTTGTGATAAGCTTTTATGGTATCAGAGTAATAGTCTTGGATTGGATCATAAAATAGAGCTTTATGAATTAATTTGTAAGTTAGGTGGTTGTAGTTTTTAGTCTATTTGGGTGTTCATTATTTTTGTTTTATGTGCATGTATACTCTATTGCATATTTTATGTGACTATAGATCCGCTAGACTCAGACATGACAGATGGATAAAGTGCTTGTTAGACAACTCCTATGAATAGTATCACTCATATAGTTGGTTTTGATATAATTTTCTAATTTGCTGCTTTAATAGTCTAGATGATGGTGAGGCGCAGAGAAGGTTTCCTGCTGTGAGAACTGATGATGTATATATATATATATATATATATATATATATATATATATATATATATATATATATATATATATATATATATATATATATATATATATATATATATATTCTAAGATTGAAGCCTCTAAGAATTGAGTGTATTGTTAAGCCCAAAGTAGCAGAGGATTGGTTAAAGGAGGCTGGAGGAGACATTTAATGGTATGTAGTATCATTTTAAGAGGAAGGAACCATTAGTAGTCATTTTATTAGATGGAGAGGTTGAGCGCTAGTGGATGGGCCAGTTTGAAGATAAATTTTAAGGGAGATTAAATTATTTGATTACATGGGAGGAGTTCTCTGATGTATTTAAAGCCTAGTTTGTTTTTCCTTCTACATAATAATAGATGTGGAAACTTTTTTGAGGTTGGATCAGGGGAGTAAGATAGTTATGAAATATGAGAAAGAGTTTACTAGTTTTGCTAGATATGCTTCACAACTAGTTAAAACTCTCGTAAAGAAGTATTACAGATTTTTTAGGGGACTTCGAGATAGTTTGAGACAACTTCTGCTGCTATTTCAGATTTATTTTTGAGCTGGTGGAGAGAGCTCCTCTGATAAGAATAATCTAATAGCTACTTAGCAGAGGTGAACTACTAGTAGAAAGAGGTTCGATAGAGAGACTTATAGTAGTGGTTTTTTTAGAAGAAGAATATATTTACATCTAGGGATTCTAGAAGAGGTAAATAGTAAGTATTTGTAGTAGTCTCTAATAGTGGCAGAATTATCAATTTTTATTTTGTAATTGGGTACCTATATGCCATAGTTATGAAAGACATTATTTTGGTCAGTATTACAAGATGATTGGATAGTGATTCTGATGTGCTCAGATAAGGCACCATGTAGTAGAGAGTCTGCTGGAAGGATTTTACTGATGTTATGAGTCTAGATCTCAGAGCTTCATAAGAGCACCAGGGAGACTAAGGGCAGTTCCACTCCAAACTTTTTCTGAGGGACCATCTGGTAGAGTTGGTTATTCTTCTTTGTTGGCATGGAGGCCATTTTCTAGTGGTTAGAAAGAGCATAGTAGTTATATTATTTTAGCTCAAGTTTAACCATATGTATACATTTTGACTCAACAGGAGGCTTGTGATTCTCCATATATTATAACATGTATGATTTACCAATTTGAGCATTCATGTCATATTTTATTTGATTATGGAGCTAATCATTAATTTATTTCTAAACATTTCTTTGATTAACAACACTTATCTTTAAATGTACTGCATATTTCTCTTTCTATCATTTTATCGACTAGAGATAATATGATATCAATTGTATTATTTTTTGTGATATTAAGATTTTTGATAAGAAGTTGAAATCCAATTTGATTTTATTACCCAATTTCTCATATAATATTAATTTGTGTATGAATTGGTTGAGTCTGTATGGGGCTTAAATTGATTGCTTAAAGAAGTAAGTTATATTATTTTTTGGCAGTAAGATTTATGTATTCGAAGGAGTTAGAGGGGTTTTATCCTATCTATTTTTTGCGGTGAAAGTATATAAATTGTTGAAGAAGGGTTGCATGGTATTTCTACCATCAGTCAGGGATAGGAGTATAGATTCTCATATTGTTTCTAATGTTTTGACAAAATAAGAATTTTTAGATATATTTCTTGAGAAGTTATTCAGCTTACCTATGGGTAGAAACTTAGAGTTTTGTATTGATATATTTCTAGGTACGACACTAATTTCAAATATTGCATTTTGGAAGGCATCTAAGGAGCTTCAGAAGTTGATTGCACAACTTAAGGAGTTTGTTGATAAGGGATTGTCTCATCCGTGTGTCTTCATGGTGATTATTATTCTATTTGTAAAGAAAAAGGACTATACAATGTGTATGTGTATTGACTATAGGGAGTTGAATAAAGTCACTATTAAAAATAAGCATCCTCTAAAAAGGATTGATGACATATTCAATTAGCTTGCTAGATCTTCTGTATTTCCAAAGATTGATTTATGATCTAGATACTATCTGGTGAAGATGAGAGAGTGTGATGTGATAAAGACACCCTTCCAAAGTACGAATGGTGTTTGTACAGTATAATCCATACTTAGAAAAATTCTTTTTACGCATTCAGGAACTCGTCCATTTTGTACTTTGGAAGGCATGTACGAACTATGTTTATACAGTATGATCCATACTTAGAAAATTATTTTTATGTGACAAAAAACCTGTCCATTTCATACTCGTGAAGGCATGTACAAACTATGTTCATACAATATGATTTATACTTAGAAAAATTTTCATTTCTATTCATTTGACTGCTCGTTGGGGAAAATAACTGAACAAATCATCTCGTATGAAGTCAATTCGTATAGTATGATTAGTTTAAAAAATTCAAGTTTTTATCTCTCCCCCTGTGTGTGTGTGTGCACAGTTACTCAATTACAATCTCACTCTCTCATACTCAATAAAATGAAAAATATAGACTTCATATATGATAAACTTTTAAATTGATCTGATTTGAAGTCTTCAACAATCCAGAGTATGATTTCCCTGAAATGTTAGTACATACATACAAAAAAGTAGCGCATCCAAAATATGTTAGGAAAAATAATAATTAAAATAATAATATTTGGAATCATAAAAAATAAACATATTGTAAGAATATTAACAATAAAGAACTAAGTTGCAATAATCTCAACAATCTCCCATTTTTGATGATGACAAAACAAATATTATTTGAAATAAAATTGAATACCCTAAATTTCTCCTTAACTCCCCCTAAATGAAGAAACATGTGAATATAAGGGAATTCTTTTAAGAAAAAATCAATATTTTTTATTTTTAAATTTTAAAACACACAAAAATTAAAACAAGAACAAAACACAAAACAACACTAACACAACAACCAAAACAATACTAACACACCAAAAACAATCAAAAGCAAACAAGCAAACAAAATTTTCCCCCTTTTGACAACAACAAAAAGGGAAGAAGAACAGTTTGAAATGAAAGAAGTCATATGAGAAACCTTAGAAATTGATCTTGAAAGAGATTGAATTATAATTGCAATAACAAAGTTAATGTTTATTTATTGAAAAAGAAAGATTAAAAAATATTTAAATTAAGGTATAATATAGATAAGAAAAGTTAACTAAAGTTATAAAGCATTCTAGACAATTTAGATAAAGAGAATTATTGCAAAAGTGATGAAATAAAAATTAGATAATTTCAATTTTCAATATAAAACATAATTAAAAATTAGATTGATTTTAGTTTGAATATTAAAAGATAGAGGAAAGAATATTATCAATATGCGACATTGCACATCTTATCAAATATTTTTTGGCACACTTTGTGCATCTTTTTGTATTTGGGCTAATTTTATGCATCTTTTCAATTTGCAAACCATTACGTATTCTTTTAATTTTTATGCACATTATACATTTCTCTCTTTTTTTAATTGATCTTTCCAAAATCAACAATCTAAAGAATCAAATTTATCTAATTACAAGAATATATATATATATATATATATATATATATATATATATATATATATATATATATATATATATTAAAAAGAGAAATAAAATTTAGTAAGACATCAAAATTGCAATAATAATATATGTATTATATTTGCCTAAAAAGAATATAAGATTGATTTCCTTAACTTGATCAAGTTATAAATTAACTTAAAATTTTTGAAAAATTAGATTTTGTTATGAAATTAATTTTTATATTACAGTTTAATTTATAATACTTTTCAGATCAATTAAGATAGAATTCACATATAGGCAAACTAACATTTCAAACAAGTAAAAAAATCAACTAAATAAAACTAGACAATTTTTATTGATTTGAATATAAAGATCTAATATAATAAAAGCACAACGGATATCTATATCATATATCTCAAGAAAAGATAACATAATAAAAATATTATCAAAGATCTAAAAACAAGACAAGTGCTTAAAACATCGAAAAACATCACAAAGATAAAAACATCTCAAATGATTGACAAAGACAGCACACAAGAAGTACATCTAAAAATCTATGGGGCCCTGGTTTGGAGGAGGAGGTTGGTTCAAGATAGAGAAATAGTTATTCATCATAGTTATGTTAGTGTTCACTGATTCAAACTATCCTCAAATCGACCCCATATCTTGCTAGTACTGAGCATCCTATCGTTGTGGATGAGCCTGAATTTGATCAAAGCGCTGATCAAAATGACTCTACTCTCTAGTTGGTCAAAGTGCTGATCAAAATGACTCTTTAGTCGGTCAAAGCGCTGTACCATCTCTTGAAAATTAGGCCTATTAGCAGGTGCAGGTGCTGGAGCTCCTCCTTCTTCCTTAGAATCCTCACTTACATTGTCATCTTTCCCAAAAAGTGCTCGAAATGAAGTATCAGTAAAGTAGATTGGCAATTTAAGTTGTGGTTCAAGAGGAACCAGATTGTACTTCTTCTCTAAAATATAGGTCACAAAATGTCCTATGGCAATATTCTTCTTCCTCCTATGAGATACATGACCAATTACAGAAAGTCCATAAATATAATCAATAATAAGTTATGCTTCATCAATTGGTTATCCAGTCATGATAAGATAAGCAATAGTGGAAAAAAGAGGAGTAATATTAATATGATCATCAGTTTTAGGAATTATGAAAGTTTTAAGGACATGCTGAATGACCCTTGCATTTTTGTTTAAAGTATAGACCATAGGAAAATGACTTACTTGCTCAATCCCTCTAAGAAATTTATTTATTTTGGATCAATCAAAATAAGATTTTGAAGTCATTATGTGGGCTATAACTCCTTGAGTTCTTAAATGCAAAATGGTTCCCAAATCTTCCTTTATGATTTCTATATTTTTTCTTAAAAAACATAAGATCTGATCCTACTTTCTTCCAAACTAAAAGACAAGTTTGCCCAAAAATAGTGAAAGATTTCTTTGTTGTTGGCATGAATCAAAGTCACGATAAAGGCAAATTGAGTGGTGACAAAAAGAGGCATCACTTGAAAGTGGATATCCTCTTAACGTAGGATTCTAGAAGGAGAACTTTGAAAGTTCGTTAGGGACGTTAGGCCCTTATGAACTAGCCCAAGGCTAATTAAGAGAGAGGTGAATTGGTATTTTAAAAAATCTTTCGCAATAAAAAAGTTAAACCAAAATCCACCACAAAGAAAACACAATGCAGAAATTAAATGCGGAAATAATAAAGAAAAGAACACACTAGATTTATAGTGGTTCGATCAAACCTTAACCTGATGCGGATCTATGTTTTTGATGATAGCAAACATTCCTTATTTCTCTACGATTGCCTTATGTGCTAACGTTTCAGGTCCACACGATCAGACTGCAATCTGGAACCAGCTCAAGATTGGGTAGACTAGGTCTGTGTCAGTTTGTAATCTTTTTTCTTTCTTGAGTCTGTTGTATTTGGTGTGGTATCTGATGATTTGTAACTTGGAAGATTTTCTGTTGTGCCCTAAAAGATTTTTATTTTTGGTAACATCGTCCGTGACGATATTTATATCGTCCTGGACGATCTGACAAAAGTAGAAATCCTAATTAGGGCATTCTCATTAAAGCAGTCGTCTTTTTGCAAAACACATCATCCTGGACGATTTTGTATCGGCCAGGACGATCGGCTCAATTCAGCAAGAATCTGCTGCCATATCTACTTAGGAAAATCTTATTTTTGGATATCGTCCTGGTTATCGGCCTGGCCGATCCAGGTCAATTTTTCCAAAATTTCTCAGGCAGTTTTGGAAAGCAATTAATGGGGATTTCGTCCAGGCCGATCGCAAGATCGTCCGGGACGATTAGACATCATCCAGCTTCATTTCAGGGCAATTTTCAGGACGATTTTCCTCATATTTGTGCTAATCGGCCAGGACGATTTGGCTATCGTCCTGGACGATAATGGCGGCAACTTGCATTAATGAGCTCGTTTTGAGAGCCTCTATTTAAGCTATGGCAAGGCACTTTGTAAGTGTCTTTGGCAGCCATTGTAGCTTCGTTCTTGTGGGGGAAACTTGAAGAGAGAGCTTGAAAGGGAGAGAGGAAAGGGTGGAGTTTGAGAGAGGGAGAAGATCCTGTGAGGGGGGACTCAAGGGAGTGTGGAGGGGGTTCCACACGGTTGCTCCGGCGAACTCGCACCTTAGTACCATCGGATTCAAGGCTTGTCTCGAGGTAAGTTCACCAAAGAAGAAGTCTCTTTGGTGTCAAAGGACCCGGCAACTCCGCCGCACCGGGAGAGGTGGAAGTGATTTTGTAAGGGCTTCTCCGCCTAGCTGTGGGGGCTAAAAGAGAGTCACTTTGTATTAGTGCAATACTTGGAGGGTGCCTCCAAGGAGTGGACGTAGGTCGAGTCGACCGAACCACTATAAATTTCTGTGTTCTTTTTCTTGCTTCCGCACGTTTAAATTCCGCATTATTTTCGTGGTGTGATTTGGTTTATATGATTTTATTTCCTTTTTTTAAAAAGAAGTTTTTAAAATACCAATTCCCCCCCCCCCCCCTCTTGGTTAGTTTGGGACTAAGTTCATAGGGCTTAACATCCCAATCGAACTTTCAAGTGGTATCAGAGCTCGATTCGAAAATTAAAGTTTGAAAACTTTTTGAATTTGATCCATGTCTAACTTTGGGAATCGCAACACTACGGAAGGGTATTCTATTACCCGACCTCCTCTGTTCGATAACCTACCTTTTGATTTTTGGAAAACTCGCATGTCTACTTTTTTGCAATCGATTGATTTTCGTATGTGGCATATGATTTTAACTGGTTATTCATCACCATCACGTATTGTTAATGGAATTAAAACTGATATTCCTTTTAATCAATGGAATAGGGATGAACGAATGAATGCTCAATTAAATGCAAAGTCTTTAAATTGTTTTTTCTGTGCTTTAAGTTCTGATGATTTTATGTTAATATCCACGTGCACTACCGGTAAGGAAGTTTGGGATAAATTGCACACCATATACGAAGGCACTAGTGAAATCAAGCAATCCAAGTTGAATTTTTTAATGCATGATTTTGAAATGTTTTCTATGAAACCTTTTGAAACGATTTTAGACATGTATACAAGGTTCATTCAAATTACTACATCATTGCATGCCTTAGGAAAAGATTTTTCAAATTTTGAAAAAGTTAACAAAATTCTTCGATGTCTACTGGATAAATTTGATTCTAAAGTTGTTGCTATTTGTGAGTCTAAAGATTTGAATGATTATTCTATTGATAATTTGATTGGCTCACTCATTGCCTACGAGCAAGGGTTGAGTCAAAGACTTTTGGATGCAGGTGAGGCGATCGTTCTAAAAACCGAAGATACGGAAAGAGGAAGCTTAGTTGGTGACGACAGAAAGGAATTGTCAAGCAAATCAAAAAGCTCACCAATGCATAAGCAGAAGTGGAAAAAAGGTAAAATTGGTAAGGATGTTAATATTTCCTCTGACGTTATTTGTTTTAAATGCAGGAAACCTGGACATATGAAAAATGAGTGCCCTAATTTAAGAATTCTCCCTGCAAAAGAAAAGGGTAAGGCAAATTTAAATTTAAACTGGGGAAATAATGAAAAGCAAAAAATCTCATGGGCAGATCTGGTCTCTGAAGCATCAGACCAGGAGAGAGATAATGGTTAAGAGCCTTTCATATTTTTTTTGAGTTGTGTTTTTGTTTTTATGTTTTTTCATTTTTATTTTGCATTTTTGTTTTGTTTATTCTTTGAAATTTTTTTTTTCGTAAAAATTTTTCTCTGATCTACACACACATTCACTTTTCTAGAAATGAAAATTTTACTTCCTAATTCTTCTTGAAATCTTTAGTAAGTTGTGATTGACTTCTCTAAAAACAATCAAAGGAAGGAAACTCATGTTTTTGACTTTCAATCTCTGTTTCCTAAAAGAGGTTTTTCTACTTTTGATTTAAAATCTTTTTCATCTTTTAAATTGGTTTTTGAAACTAAATTTTTTATCTCCCTATATCTTATTTATCGCATAGGAATCTTTTGCAAGTTGTTGAATCTAATTCAAAATTTTCTTAATCAAGAAATTCGCTTTATCAATAGTATGGGTTTACTTTTGGTATTTAAGATTTCAGAAAGGTAGCATAATCAAAAAAAAAAAAAAAATTGGCCAATGATGCCAAAAATAAAAGAAGCGCAAAGCGCCAAAATTGAAAAATATAGAATACACAAAGTGTATCAAAAAATGCGCAGTGCGCCAACCAATTGTCAAGAGGCATAAAATGAGCCCACTAAATTTTAATGCTTACCATTCTTATACTTCTTAAAGCTTAAGAAAACCCTTGATTTTTCGATGCTTGAGTTTGAAAATCTTGATTCATGATTCATCAAATCGTGCATTAATCTTCTATTAGATATATTTTATGAAAGGAGTTTTGAAAAATTATTGTTTCTTTATCTAATTTATTCCTTGATTTAGATATTGAATTAAAAAGTTTTTGAGCCTTTTTAAAGAACTTGAGTTTGGATTATCAATTCTTGATTTTCTAACCTTTACTGGGCTATGTGTTGTCAATCCAATTCTACTAAGTTTTTTTGATTAAAACCCAGAGGTAACTTTCTCATTTTAAGAACATTTGTTTTTTCACTTGATCAGGGAATGTTTTTTGTTCGTTTTGTTTTTTGTTTGTGCCTCCTCTCTTTTTGATAATGTCAAAGGGGGAGAACGTTGTATCTTTTTTCTTTTCAAAAATTTTAAAATAACAAAAATATTTTCATCTCCCCTATTTTTTTTAAAAGGATTTATTCTAGTGAGGGGGAGATTAGGAGGATTTACTTTTATGAAAATTCAAATTGAAATGTTTTGCCATCATCAAAAAGGGGGAGATTGATGCAGATCTATGTTTTTGATGATAGCAAACATTCCTTATTTCTCTACGATTGCCTTATGTGCTAACGTTTCAGGTCCACACGATAAGACTGCAATCTGGAACCAGCTCAAGATTGGGTAGACTAGGTCTGTGTCAGTTTGTAATCTTTTTTCTTTCTTGAGTCTGTTGTATTTGGTGTGGTATCTGATGATTTGTAACTTGGAAGATTTTCTGTTGTGCCCTAAAAGATTTTTATTTTTGGTAACATCGTCCGAGACGATATTTATATCGTCCTGGACGATCTGACAAAAGTAGAAATCCTAATTAGGGCATTCTCATTAAAGCAGCCATCTTTTTGCAAAACACATCATCCTGGACGATTTTGTATCGGCCAGGACGATCGGCTCAATTCAGCAAGAATCTGCCGCCATATCTACTTAGGAAAATCTTATTTTTGGATATCGTCCTGGTTATCGGCCTGGACTATAAAATATCGGCCTGGCCGATCCAGGTCAATTTTTCCAAAATTTCTCAGGCAGTTTTGGAAAGCAATTAATGGGGATTTCGTCCAGGCCGATCGCAAGATCGTCCGGGACGATTAGACATCATCCAGCATCATTTCAGGGCGATTTTCAGGACGATTTTCCTCATATTTGTGCTAATCGGCCAGGACGATTTGGCTATCGTCCTGGACGATAATGGCGGCAACTTGCATTAATGAGCTCGTTTTGAGAGCCTCTATTTAAGCTATGGCAAGGCACTTTGTAAGTGTCTTTGGCAGCCATTATAGCTTCGTTCTTGTGGGGGAAACTTGAAGAGAGAGCTTGAAAGGGAGAGAGGAAAGGGTGGAGTTTGAGAGAGGGAGAAGATCCTGTGAGGGGGGACTCAAGGGAGTGTGGAGGGGGTTCCACACGGTTGCTCCGGCGAACTCTCACCTTAGTACCATCGGATTCAAGGCTTGTCTCGAGGTAAGTTCACCAAAGAAGAAGTCTCTTTGGTGTCAAAGGACCCGGCAACTCCGCCGCACCGGGAGAGGTGGAAGTGATTTTGTAAGGGCTTCTCCACCTAGCTGTGGGGGCTAAAGGAGAGTCACTTTGTGTTAGTGCAATACTTGGAGGGTGCCTCCAAGGAGTGGACGTAGGTCGAGTCGACCGAACCACTATAAATTTATGTGTTCTTTTTCTTGCTTCCGCACGTTTAAATTCCGCATTATTTTCGTGGTGTGATTTGGTTTATATGATTTTATTTCCTTGTTTTAAAAAGAAGTTTTTAAAATACCAATCCCCCCCCCCCCCTCTTGGTTAGTTTGGGACTAAGTTCATAGGGCTTAACATCCCAATCGAACTTTCATAACCTACGTCCACTCCTTAGAGGCACCCTCCGAGTATTGTACTAAACTTAGTGTCTTTCCTTTAGCCCCTATAGCTAGGCGGAGAAGCCCTTACAAAATTACTTCCACCTTCCCTAGTACGGCGGAGTAGCTGGGTCCTTTGACACCAAAGAGATCTTCTTCTTCCCAAAACTTTCCTAAATATAAGCCTTGAATCTGATGGACTAAGGTGCAATCTCGTCAGAGCAACCGTGGAGAATCCCCCTCCACACTCCCTTGAAACCCCCTCCAAGGATCTTCTCCCTCTCTCAAACTTTACCCTTTACTCTCTCCTTTTCAAGCTCTCTATTCAAGTTCTCTCCAAAAGAACTAAGCTACAATGGATGCCAAAGACACTCTTCATGAGAAAGAAGGAGGTCTTTAAATAGATTTACAAAACTGACATTATCATCCAGGACGATCGCCAAATTATCTCGTACCTTATGCATAAAAAGAGAGCTTCCAAAAATCCTAAAAACTCAATTTTGATGCCAAACATCATCCAGGATGATCGCAGGATTGTCCCGTATGATGTGCTTAGTAAGAGGGCTTCAGAAAACCCTAAAAACTCAATTTCGACGCCCAGAATTGTTCTGGACGATCGCAGGATTGTCTAGTACGATGTGCAAAATTTGACATAATAGTCATAGACGATATTATGATAGTCCAGGATGATTAGTACAAAAAATGTGCAAATCGTCCAGGATGATGTTGTGGATCTTCCAAGACGATCAGGAGAAAAATTATAGTATTTCGGCTTGGACAGTTTAGGAAAATCAAGTATGTCGGCAAACATCATCCTGTATGATATACAGATTATTTAGGATGATTGGATTAAAAACTTTAACCATAATTAATCCCCTAATCACATGATCAATTTAGGCATGATTTGTATTGATTGTCCAGGATGATCTAATCATCTGGGATAATTTGAACAAAAAATTTAAACTTAAATCCTTGCCTAAATTGTCATTGGCGGCTCTTTTCCAAGATCATAAAGAATCATCCTGGATGATCCAAAATCGTCTAGTACAATTAGTTCAAAATTTGATCTTCTGGATTTGAGTAGATCTCACTCCCTTGAGTGTGTGTGTGCATGGTCACCAAGAAATCAAAATTACATCAATGAATATTACAAACCCTTTTACAACATAACATTATTTAACCCAATCTTGAGCTCTGATTCTTTGTTAGATGTTGCATGATATTTCTAAAATGTTAGTATATACACAAACAAATATATTATTAAATACAAGTAGACAACAGAAAGTGAACCATAATATTTGTTATTATAAAAAATACAAACTCATAAGCTCGAGTTGGAACAATCTCTCCCTTTTTGATGATGACAAATATTACTAGCTAAATTTGTAAAATTGAAAACATTTTCTCTTAATCTCCCCCTCACTAGAATAAAAATTTAAAAATAGGGGAAGACAAAATTTTTGTTGTTTTTATTTTTATATTTTTTAAAAATAAAAAATAGATACAAATATAACATTACATTCTCCCCCTTTGACATTATCAAAATGAGGAGGGGCACAAAATAATTAGAATAAAAAAAATAAATAAAAACCAAAAAAATCCATGATCTAGTAAAAAGAAAAAATTAAATATTCTTAAAATAAGAAAGTTACCTCTTGATTTTATTCAAAAACTTAGTAAGGAATGGATTGAAAATGCATAATCCAGAAAAGGTTAGAAATTCAAAAATTGTTAATCCAAGCTCAAGTTCTTTTAAGTGCTCAAAAACTTTTTAATCCAATATCTAAATAAATGAATAAATTAGAAAAAGAAACACTAATTTTTCAAAACTCCTTTTATAAAACATATCTAATAGAAGATTAATGCAAACATTGGTGAATCAAGAATCATGATTTTCAAGATCAAGTATCAAAAATATTAAGGGTTTTCTTAAGCTTTAAGTATTATATAAAAAGTAAGCATTCTCTTTGCGGGCTCATTTTATGCCTCTTGTTAGTTTTTGATTCATTTTATGTATCTTTTATTTTTTGATACACTTTGTGTATCTTTCTCAATTTGACGTCATTGTGCATCTTTTGATTTGGCGTCATTTGCAATTTTTTTTAATATGCTACATTTATAAAATTTTAAAAATAAAAGTAAACCCATTCTATTGACACAATGAACTACTTGATTAAGAAAATTATGAGGTAGATTCAACAACTTGCAAAAGATTCCTATGCGATAGATAAAATGTAGGGAGATGAACAAGATCAGTTTCAAAATCCAATTTATAATATGATGAAGATTTTAAATCAAAAGTAAAATAACCTTTTTAAGAAAAGAGATAGAAAGACAAAATCATGAGTTTCCCTCTTTTGACTGTTTTTAGAGAAGTCAACCATAACTTATATAAGAATTCAAGAAAAATAGGAGGTAGGTTTTTAATTTTTATGAAGGTGAACATGTGTTTTGATCAGAGAGAACTTCAAAAAAAAAGTAAAGAGAAGACAAATTAAAAAAAAATTTAATGAAAAAGAGAAGAAATGAAAAAAGAAAGAAAAATAAATCCAAAGAAAAAACAGACAAAAAACACAAAAATGAATAAAACATGCATACACAGAAAAATAAACACACAAATAGTGGTTTAAACATCATCTTGCTCCTGGTATGATGATTCAGAAGCTAGGTCTGCCTAGAAGATTTTTTGCTTTTTATTATTTATCATTTTTACAATTTACTTAGCTTTGTCCTTTTCTTTTGCAGGAAGAGTTCTCAAATTAGGGCACTGATTTTTCATGTGTCTAGGCTTCCTACATTCAAAGCAAACAACGTTAGAATAAATCTTAACATTCTTATCATTTTTGCCTTTATTCCACTTTTATTGATACTTATACTTTAGTGGGCTTTTTAATTTGCTTGATAAGTCATCGCTTTTGTCACCAACTAAGCCACCTTTTTTTGAGTCTTCAACATTTAGAACTATCATCTCACCTACATCCAAAAATCTTTGAACCAAACTTTACTTGTAGGCAATGAGTGAGCCAATCAACTTATCAATTGAATAGGTATTCAAATCTTTAGATTCAGTAATTGCAGTGATTTTAGCATCAATAGAGGAAGGTAGACATCTCAAAATTTTATTAACTTTTTTATAGTTAGTTAGTTCTCTTCCTAAGGCATGCAAAGAAGTAACAATCTGAGTAAACCTTATATATATTTTAGAAATTGATTTAGAAGATTTCATATGAAAAAGTTCGCAATCATATAAGAGAATATTCAAACAGGACTGCTTAACTTCATTAGTACCTTCACAGGTGATACATAATTTATCCCAAATTTCTTTATCAGTAGTGCAAGTAGAAACACGTATGTAATCTTCCAATTTCAAAGTACAGAAAAAACAGTTCAAACATTTTTGCATTTAAATGTGCTAAATCCCTATCATCGAGGGTCCATTCAGTTAAAGAAAGTGGAACAGTAACGCCATTCAATTTTCTAGTTAGAGGTGTATAACCATCCTTAACAAGCATCCACATGCGATAATCAATTGATTGTAAAAATGTAGACATGCAATTTTTTGAAAAATCAAAATGGATATTATCAAACAAAGGTGATCTAGTAATAGAATACCCTTCCGCAGTATTACGATTTTTGTTGTTAGCCATGGACCAAATTTAAAAAGTTTTCAAACTTAGTTTTTATGAATCCTGCTCTGATACCACTTGAAAGTTCGTTAGGAATGTTAGGCCCTTATGAACTAGCCCAAGGCTAATTAAGAGAGAGGTGAATAGGTATTTTAAAAAATCTTTCATATTAAAAAAGTCAAACCAAAATCTACCACAAAGAAAACACAATGCAAAAATTAAATGCGAAAATAATAAAGGAAAGAACACACCAGATTTATAATGGTTCGGTCAAACCTTGACCTACGTCCACTCCCCGGAGGCACCCTCTGAGTATTACACTAAACTCAGTGTCTCTCATTTAGCCCCCACAGCTAGACGAAGAAGCCCTTACAAAATCACTTCCACCTTCCCCAGTGCGGCGGAGTAACCGGGTCCTTTGACACCAAATAGATCTTCTTCTTCCCATAACTTCCCTCAAGACAAGCCTTGAATATGATGGTACTATGGTGCAAGATCGCCGGAGCAACCACGTGGAATCCCCCTCCACACTCCCTTGAAACCGCCTCCAAGGATCTTCTCCCTCTTGTTGCAAATCTATTTTTTATGGCTTATGTTTTGATGATTGACAAACACTGTTTCTCTTGGACTGCTTGTTGCTTCTAACTTTTCAAGAATCGAATATCGGACGATCAAGAAGGAGCCAAGTTCAGGATTGCGTAGGTTTAGGGTTGAGTCAGTCTGTATGTTTGATTTTCATCTCTTGAGTCTACTTGTAATGGTCAAAGAGACTGGTGCTATGTAACCCTTCACACACACACTTGAGAGACTTAGAATTTCTGTTTTTACTCATATCGGCCAGGACAATTTTTGGATCGTCCTGGACGATCAGCTTAAAATACAAAGTCTAATTAAGGATTCTTGATTAAGGCAGACGACATTAACAGATCGTCCTGAACAATATGTGTATCGGCCGGGACGATAAGCTCAAAATAGAAAGAAGTAGCCGCCATAGTCAATTATGGTATACTGTATTTTTAATTATCAGCCCGGACGATCCTAGTATCGGCCTGGATAATATTCACAAATTATGCCATAATTGTTCAGGAAATCAAGGGAGTAATTAAAGATGATTGATACGATCAAATCGTCCTGGACGATCGAAGGATCAGCCCGGACGATCCAGTCAAAAACCTTAATTAACTTCAGGACGATCAATATCGGCCAACCCGTATCCAGGGCTATTATCAGGACGATTTTCCTCTGATTTGAACTGATCGGCCAGGATGATAGTGAGATTGGCCTGGACGATCAAGCCAATTTTTAATCATCCTGCTTTGCATCCAGAGCGATGCTCTGACCGATCTTCATTGATTTGTACTGATCGGCCAGGCCGATGTCCATATCGGCCTGGACGATATTGTCGGCAACTTGCAATTAATGAGCTCCTTTGAAGCTCTTCTATTTAAGAGCTCTTGTTTAACATTTTTAAAGACCTTTGGCTGCTGCCTTGACCTAAGAAGACATTGAGGAGAGAAAGAGAGAGAGGAGAGAGAGAGGATCTTGTGAGGGGATTCACAAGGGTTGCTTCAAGGATCGCTCTGCTTGGTCTTCGTCTAGAGTTTCTCATCCGTGGAAGGGTCGGTAGAGGTAAGGAGTTTGCTTTTGGTTTTCGTTCTCTGCCAGCTTCAGGAGGAAGCAAAAGGAGGTAGGTTCTCTGCCTTGCCGGGGTGGCAAAAACGAGGTTCTTGTGAGGGCTTCTCCGCCTAGCTGTGGGGGCTAAAGGAGAGTCATGTTTTGTAGTGCAATACTTGGAGGGTGCCTCCAAGGAGTGGATGTAGGTCGAGTCGACCGAACCACTATAAATTTCTATGTTCTTTTTCTTGCTTCCGCGCTTTTAAATTCCGCATTTATTTCTGTGGTGTGATTTGGTTTATGCAATTTTCTTTCTTTGTGAAAATAGTTTTTAAAATACCAATTCACCCCCCCCCCTCTTGGTTAGCTTGGGACTAAGTTCATAGGGCTTAACATCCCTAACGTTCTTTCAAGTGGTATCAGAGCGGGATTCGATAATTAAAGTTTGAAAACTTTTTGAATTTGATCCATGGCTAAATTGGGGAATTGCAACACTACGGAAGGGTATTCCATTACCCGACCTCCTCTATTCGATAATCTACCTTTTGATTTTTGGAAAACTCACATGTCAACGTTTTTACAATCTACTGATTATCGCATGTGGATGCTTATTCAAGAAGGTTATTCTCT
Organism: Dendrobium huoshanense; assembly: GCA_016618105.1. Lineage (NCBI taxonomy): Eukaryota > Viridiplantae > Streptophyta > Magnoliopsida > Asparagales > Orchidaceae > Dendrobium > Dendrobium huoshanense. The sequence continues at coordinate 35,061,698 of CM028352.1, read as the reverse complement.
ACCTTCTCGTTAAATGAATGGTGTTAAAACTGAAGTTGCTTTCACTGAATGGACTTTTGATGAACGAGATTTAGCTCAATTAAATGCCAAATGTTTGAACTATTTTTTCTGTGCATTGAAATCTGAAGATTACATGCGTGTTTCAACTTGCAAAACTGGTAAAGAAATTTAGGATAAATTATGCATCACTTATGAAGGTACTAATGAAGTTAAACAATCCCGTTTAAACATTCTTTTGCATGACTACGAACTTTTTCGTATGAAACCTCATGAATCAATTTCTGACATGTACACAAGGTTTACTCAGATTGCTACTTCATTGCATGCACTAGGAAAAGAACTTTCGAATTATGAAAAAGTTAACAAGATCTTGAGATGCTTGCCTTCGTCTTATGATGCAAAAATTACTGCCATCACTGAATCTAAAGATTTGAACTCCTATTCTATTGATAACTTACTTGGCTCACTCATTGCTTACGAGCAAGGGGTGAATCAAAGAATTGTAGATGCAGGTGAGAATAAAAAGGAGAAAACAATTGCATTGAAGGCTCACAAATTGGATTCTGAGTCTTTCGGGTCTGAAAGCGATGAAATTATCTTCATCACAAGGAAATTCAAAAGCTTTCTAAGGAAAAAACAAAAGCATCATCAAAGTTGGAGAAAAGGTAAGGATCACAAACATGTTAAAGGATCTTCTGATGTTGTTTGTTTTGAATGTAGGAAGCCTGGACATGTGAGAGCCGATTGTCCTAAACTTCAAGATCATTCAAGCAAAGAAAAGGAAAAAGGTGAGGAGAAAGCTAAATCTAGGAAGGAGAAGAAGAAAATCCAAAGAGGTTTTTGGGCAGAATCTGGTACTGATTCCTCTGAAACTGAACCAGAGGAAGAGACTACAAACTTGTGTTTCATGGGAGAAAATTAAAGTGATGAGGAAGAGGTATGTAAACCAACCTATGATGAATTATTTGAAATTTTTGAAAAAATCCATGCATCATACAAAAAACTTAAGAAAACTCATGCTAACCTAAAATTAGAACATTCAAATCTACAAAAAGAGCATGAAGTTTTTCTCAAAGATCATGCAACGATTGATTCAAATCACATGGCTCTTCTTGATGAATTTGATGAGTTGAACAAAAAATATTTGGAATTAGTTGGTGAAAGTAATGCATTAAAAGCTTCACACACCTCACTCAAGGATGATCTTAAGAAATCTAAAGAGATTGATAAAAATTTAAGGATTGAGAATGATGCATTAAAAAGAACTAACTTGAGGATTCAAAATAATTTTGATACGTATAAGAAGAATCGGATGACTTCCACTTTTGATCTTAAGCCAGAACCTAGGAAGAGGCATTTTTACCCAAACCATTTAAGAAAACCTTTTCCTGGAGTTCAATGTTTTTCTTGTGGCATGCTAGGACACATCTCACACACTTGCACAGTTCACCGTTGTACACATTGGGTGTGGAGACCTAAGATGCATGATTCAAAGCATACCACTTCTGCATTGCACTCTACGTTTCCTAAGAAGGAGCCCAAACCTGTTTGGGTTCTTAAATCTAACTGTTGAGTTTTGCAGGTGTGCTCTCACCAAAGACCTCGTGGGAGCATAGGATAACTAAACATAAGGAGGCTCGCAGCTCGAAATTGCTTAAACTCACTACTTTATCACTTGCTTGAAAATTTTTTTTATCTTTTATTTTATTTTTGTGCTAGTTTTTGTGCTCACTTTGTGTTGTTTTTAGTTTGCTTTTTTATTTTATTTTATGTGGTTTGTTTTTCACATTGTTCTTTAAATTTGGCCTTCCATATGATAAAACTTTTCAAGCTTTTAAATATAGGAGTTTTGGAGATAGGGTTTAGCTTTTCTAAATTGGTTAAAGGAAGTAATACTATTGATGTTTTCCCTTCTTCTGACTTTGTTTAGTGGCATGATTTTTCTTCTCTAAAACAAAAGTCTAAACTCAGTTTAACCAATGACGTTTCATCTAAGATCTTTTTCTTATCTTGCTACTTCAAATTATCTTATGCATAATAGCCAAAGTTCTTAGATATCATTCAAGCTTTTAAAATCTTGTCATTGCATTTATCACGTGATTTTGATTTTGTGTTGTGGATTGTTCTTCCCTATGTTAGAGAGAGAGAGCTCCTATTCTCTAATATTTGGAGGATATACTCACAACTAAGTCTTTTTCTTTAAGGGTATATTAAAGAGTTTTTAGCTTGCAAGAGTTAAAAAGGAAAGAGGCCAATGAAGTCAAATTGAAAAGAAAGCTATATACACAAAAGTGTATAAAAAATCAAAAGATACTCAAAGAGCCAATCAAAGTGATAAGAGGCATAAAATGAGCCCACTAAATGCAAGCTATCCTCTCTTTGGTAAAACTCTTAAAACTTAGAAAACCCATTATGTGATACTTTCAAAGACTTGATTTCAATTTCCATGATTGAGAAAAATTATTTTGGTTTATTATTTATGAGATATTTTAGTTGTAAACAAGCTTGAATGGATCTTCTTATCCTATTTTGTTATTCCGAGTTAGGCCTCTGTTTTCCAAAAGAATTTTGTACCCTGAAGGATGTCCAATCTAGGGTTAACGGAATCAGATTTTCTACCTTCTTCTGATTGGGATTTGTTAAACTTCTTGATCTCTTGGAACTTTAAAAGTTTAATTTTTGAAAAGAATTCTCATATGATGCCTCCATAAAACAAAAAAATAGAAAAATTAAAATCCAAAAATATTCGGTGTTTGGTTTTCATTATGTTGTTTTTATTTTTCTGTGTCTTTGACTCTTTTTTTGTGTTTTATTTTTTGAGGGTCTTGATCATCGCCATTCTTCTCTTGATTTCAATTTCAAGTCACATCAGCCTGGCCGATCATTTTATCGTCTTGGACGATGTGATATATTTTCTTCAAAAATCCATCTGCTGAACTTTTCTGTGCTTAATATTACTCATCGTCCTGGACGATCCTATATCGTCCTGGACGATTTGATCGAACTCTTGTTGATAGTCCTGGCCGATAGTATATTTGTCTGGCCGATGCATTTTATGTGCATCATCCTGGCCGATACACTGGATCGTCCTGGACGATCCACGTGTCAGCACGTTTGATCTCTAAATTCGGCCCCGGACGATCCATTATTGGACAATCGGCCGGGCCGATCCACTGTTCGTCCTGGACGATACACGTGGCAAGCATTTTAAACGTTTTAACTTCGGTCGGTACGATCAATTATTATACATCGTCCTGGACGATACACCTAATCGGCCCGGACGATCTGCTTTTTCAACGGTCGTCCAGATTGACTCATCGGACCAATCGCCTGTGTCTAATCGGCCTGGCCGATATCTGATCGGCCCGGACGATTGGACCGCCTTTTTGACCAATCGGCCTGTACGTAATTATTGAACCATATCGGCCTGGATGATTCTGCGATCGGCCAGGACGATATGACCGTTTCTATAAATTCAGGCCGTTCCAGCCATGGTTTTTCACTTCCAACCCTTTCTCCTCTTGTGTTCTTTGCTTAGTGCTCTCAATGGCTGGTGGGAAACGCGTCCGACAGACTTCTGGGAGTTCCTCGAGGGCAAGGAATGACCCTCGTTTCCGGGAAGCAGAAGATGAAGCCGCCTATCATCATTACAAAGAGTTTGGAATTACTGTCTCCAGAATCATCAATCCTGTCCACATCTCTTACCCGGTAATGGATCTTTTTGCTCACACCTCCCTCTGCTTCATTCTGTCTCTTGCCTTCCCTTTTAATTTAGAGTTTCTTCGAGAGTTTTTTGCAAACCTTCGCATCAACCCAACCTTCATAGCCCTGACCTCCTATGTGAATTGACGCCCTGCCGAAATCACATATCAGGATTGTGTTGATCTTTTACAGCTATCCACCACCGGGGATAGGCTGCACATAATCGCCTCTGACCCTGATCTTGACTGGTCCATGACGAATCACTTTCTTCGCCAGACTAATATACCTTATCATGTTGGAGAGACTAGCTCTTTAGTCAGAGATGCTAGGACAATCCAACATGTCCTTCGTACCTCCGTCATTCCAAAAGCCGGCGACTGAGTCCACATCACCCCTCTACTCTCCCTCACTACCTTCTACATCATGGCTCATAGGGAATTCAACACTGCAGACCTAATTTTTTGATACATTGATCACCTAACCACAATTCGCGATCCAGGCCACAAAAGGAAACCAAATCTAGCCTTAGGACACATCATAGCCTATATCCTTGAAACAAAATACCAACTTCAGTGTACTATTCCACCAAACCTCCTAACTCCCTTCTACTCAAACAATTCCTTCAGCACCCTTCACAATACTCGTCTCCATCCTGAGGAACCTCGTGGGGCTAGAGAGGAGGAGGCTCCCGCTCCAGCTCCCTCTCCTGACCCTGTTCCTCTCCACCAGCACTCACCGGTTGATCAGTTGATTGAGAGATTTGATAAATTGGAGACCCGGTTTGATGCCTATGTTGTTGCATAGAAACAGCAACACTCTGAGGACATCGCCCGTTACGAGCATCACCGCGCTGAGGATTTAGCCCAATTTGATAGTTTCCTTACTCACCAGCAGCAGCAGTATGACCAGGACATCGCCTGATTCAATGCTTAGTTTACCACACTTGCCGGTTACTTTCAGCAGCCACCTCCACCACCTCCATCTGATGATCATGATCCCTCGTTCTTTTAGTTTGCGCTTTGTGTTGTTTGTTTCTTGTCTTTTTTTTGTAGTTTGCTTGTTAATTTTTTGTGATGTTTTTTCTGTTGTCTCTGGACCCTCTTTTTGTGATGACAAAAGGGGGAGTAGGTAGGTGTGGTAGGAAAAAGCTGTTGTAACTTTGATTTTCTAATGAACCTATTTTTTTGTTTAATTTTTTCCTACTTGTGTTTGCCATCATCAAAAAGGGGGATATTGTTGCAAATCTATTTTTTATGGCTTATGTTTTGATGATTGACAAACACTGTTTCTCTTGGACTGCTTGTTGCTTCTAACTTTTCAGGAATCGAAGATTGGACGATCAAGAATGAGCCAAGTTCAGGATTGCGTAGGTTTAGGGTTGAGTCAGTCAGTACGTTTGATTTTTATCTCTTGAGTCTACTTGTAATGGTCAAAGAGACTGATGCTATGTAACCCTTCACACACACACACTTGAGAGACTTAGAATTTCTGTTTTTACTCATATCGGCCAGGATAATTTTTAGATCGTCCTGGACGATCAGCTTAAAACAGAAAGTCTAATTAAGGATTCTTGATTAAGGCAGCCGACATTAACAGATCATCCTGGACGATACGTGTATCGGCCAGGACGATAAGCTCAAAACAGAAAGAAGTAGCCGCCATAGTCAATTATGGTATACTGTATTTTTAAATTATCGGCCCGGACGATCCTAGTATCGGCCTGGACGATATTCACAAATTATGCCATAATTATTCAGGAAATCAAGGGAGTAATTAAGGATGATTGATACGATCATATCGTCCTGGACGATCCAGTCAAAAACCTTAAGTTAATTCAGGACGATCAATATCGGCCAGCCCGTATCCAGGGCTATTGTCAGGATGATTTTCCTCTTATTTGAACTGATCGGCCAGGACGATAGTGAGATCGGCCTGGACGATCAAGCCAAATTTTAATCGTCCTACTTTGCATCCAGGGCGATGCTCTGGCCGATCTTCATTGATTTGTACAGATCGGCCTGGCCAATGTCCATATCGGCCTGGATGATATTGTGGGCAACTTGTAATTAATGAGCTCCTTTGAAGCTCTTCTATTTAAGAGCTCTTGTTCAATGTTTTTAAAGACATTTGGCTGCTGCCTTGACCTGAGAAGACCTTGAGGAGAGAAAGAGAGAGAGGAGAGAGAGAGGATCTTATGAGGGGGAGCTTGTGAGGGGATTCACAAGGGTTGCTTCAAGGATCGCTCTGCTTCGTCTTCGTCTAGAGTTTCTCGTATGTGGAAGGGTCGGTAGAGGTAAGGAGTTTGCTTTTTGTTTTGGTTCTCTGCCAGCTTCAGGAGGAAGCAAAAGGAGGAAGGTTCTCTGCCTTGCCGAGGTGGCAAAAAGGAGGTTCTTGTGAGGGCTTCTCCGCCTAGCTGTGGGGGCTAAAGGAGAGTCACGTTTTGTAGTGCAATACTTGGAGGGTGCCTCTAAGGAGTGGATGTAGGTCGAGTCGACCGAACCACTATAAATTTCTGTGTTCTTTTTCTTGCTTCCGCGTTTTTAAATTCCGCATTTATTTCTGTGGTGTGATTTGGTTTATGCAATTTTCTTTATTTGTGAAAATAGTTTTTAAAATACCTATTCAACCCCCCTCTTGGTTAGCTTGGGACTAAGTTCATAGGGCTTAACATCCCTAACGAACTTTCACCTCTCTCAAACTCCACCCTTTCCTTTCTCTCTTTCAAGCTCTCTCTTCAAGTTCCCTCCAAAATAACGAAGCTACAATGGCTGCCAAAGACACTCTTTATGAGAATGTAAGAGGTCTTTAAATATATTTACAAAACTGACATTATCATCTAGGACAATCGCCGGATCATTCCGTATGATATGCATGAAAAGCGAGCTTCCAAAAATCCTAAAAACTCAATTTTGGTGCCAAACATCGTCCAAGATGATTGCAGGATTGTCCCGTATGATGTGCTTAAAAAGAGGGCTTCAAAAAACCCTAAAAACTCAATTTCGATGCCCAGAATTGTCTTGGACGATCGCAGGATTGTCCAGTATGATGTGTAGAATTTGACCTAATAGTCTTGGACGATATTAGGATAGTCCAGGATGATTAGTTCAAAAAATATACAAATCATCCAGGACGATGTTGTGGATCGTTCAGGACGTTTAGGAGAAAAATTATGGTATTTTGGCTTGGACGATTTAGGAAAATCAAGTATGTCGGCAAACAACGTCCTGTACGATATATAGATTGTCCAAGATGATCGGATTGAAAATTTTAATCATAATTAGTCCCCTAATCATAGAATCAATTTAGGCATGATTTATATTGATCATCTGGGATGATCGGATCGTCCGGGAGGATTTGTTCTTTATTTGATGTTGCATGATATTCCTGAAATATTAGTATACACACAAACAAACATATATTACAAATACAAGTAAATAATAGAAAGTGAACCATAATATTTCTTATCATCAAAAACATAAACTCATAAGCTTGAGTTGCAACATAATTTTGGCAGAGACAAACATGAGGAAAGAATCCTCGTTTGCCCTAAATAGAAAGTTGTCATCTCCACTCCTAGAAGATGATCCCTTAATGAGTCTACCCCGCTTGCTAGAACTACCCATTGCTAAGTTGAGAAGGATTGGAAGAGGATATTGAAGTGAATTAAAATGAATTTTAAAGCCCTCCTATTTTAAAAAAATTGATCTTTCGTACATATGAAAAAGGGTTTATACTGTACGATTGATGGTTTGTACATGACGATATGAATTTTATATGTATGAATGAATATGTTCAAAATGAAATCACTTTTTGTAATCACGCAAGTTATAAAACATCCTATCGTACAGGCTTTTTGAACAGACGATCATACAGATGAATAAGTGTTCATCTGGGATGATTGGTTATTTAAGATTATTTTAAAGATGGTTAGGTTTGTCCCCCACACCGAATGATATGTGGATCGTATGTACGAACTAAAACTTTATACGTACGATTAGTTATAATAATTGATTATGCCCGTATAATCGTCTACATGCATACAGACAAAGTAATACAAATCATCTGAGTTGATATAAATATCATACAGTAAGATATGTATTGAAAAATTAAAACTCTATGCAATCAGTTCAAAACACCTATCGATAAGCTACATAATTAATACAGGATGAAAATAATTTTGTACAATATGAATAGAACACTTAGAAAATCATCAGGATCATATATAACAAGAATTTCAATGTGTCAATAACATGTCCAAAATAAAAAATATATATATTAAAAGCAAAAGAATAAATAAACACACAAAAACAAAACAAGAACAATCACATTGAAAAACTAAATAGAAAAAAACACACAAAAACACATCAAGTTTGCAAAATTTTTTTTAATTAAGCATTAAGATTGATCTAGCCTTACTCTTTATATACTAAAAATATCAAAGGCTAGTGGTTTTGTAAAAATATCCGCAAGTTGATTTTCAGTAAAAATATGATTCAATTCAATCTCTCCTTTGGATACATGATCCCTTATGAAGTGATGCCTTATGTCTATATGTTTGGTTCTAGAATATTGAATAGGATTTTTTAAAATACATATGGCACTAGTGTTATCACAATAAATTAGAATTGTTCCTATTGTAAATCATAAATCAATCAACTATTATTTCAACCAAAGAACTTGTGCCACATAACTTTTTAAGGCAATATATTCAGCTTCAATAGTAGATAGGTCTACGGAATTCTGTTTTCTACTAGACCAAGAAACTAAAAGATTTCTAATAAATTTATAAGTTCTAGATGTACTCTTTTGATCAACCCTATAACCTACAAAGTCAGAATCTGAATATCAAACAATTTTAAATAAAGAGCTATACTTAGGATACCAAATTCCTAAGTTCTGAGTTTCCAAGAGATATCTCAAAATCCTTTTTATTGCTTTTAAATGTGATTCTTTTGGATCTGATTAAAATCTAACACATAAACAAATACTAAACATAATATCAGGTCTGCTAACAGTCAAATAAAGTAAAGATCCAATAATTCCTCTAAATTTCTTTCGATAAACAAATTTTCTCTTTGGGTCTTTATCTAATTAAACTGAGGAACTCATAGGTGTACTAATAGATTTCGCATTATCCATTTCATACTTTTTGAGGATGTCTTTAATATACTTTGACTTACTAAGAAATATTCCTTCCTCGATTTGCATAATACTAAAATGTAGAAAGTAACTTAAATCTCCCATTAGGCTTATCTCAAATTCACTACTCATTATTTTAAAAAAACTCATCACAAAAATTTTTATTTGTAGATCCAAAGATGATATTGTCAACATAAATTTGTACAATGAGTTTGTCATCTCTCAATCAAAAAGAGAGTGGTATCCACGCTTCCTTTTTCAAAATATCTATCAAATAGGAAAGTGCTCAACCTCTTATACCACACCCTAGGTGCCTGTTTCAATCCATATAATACCTTTTTCAATTTAAAAACATGATTTTAGAATTTAAAATTTTCAAAACCTAAAAGTTCTTCAACATAAATGTCCTCTTGAATCACCCCATTCAAAAAGTTACTTTTTACATCCATTTAAAATAATTCTTTAAAATAGGTAAAAGCTAACAAAATCCTAATTTCTTCAAGTCTCGCTATAGGGGTAAAAGTCTCCTGAAAATCAATCCCTTCAATTTGATTATTCCCCTTAGCCATCAATCTAGCCTTATTTCTAACAATAACTCATGAGTCATTCATTTTGTCCTTAAATACCCACTTAGTTCCAACTACATTTTGGTTCTTTAGACTTGCAATTAATTATCAAACTTCATTTCTTACAAATTAATTTAATTCTTCTTGCATTGCTAAAATCTAAAATCATCCGAAAGAGCTTGATTTATATTTGTGGGTTCTATTGTTGAAATAAAGGAAGAATGATCGACTTCTTTTCTTAATCCACGCCTAGTCCTAACACCCTCACTTGGTTCTCTTAAAATCAAATCCATAGGGTAGTTTTTAGAAAATTTCAAATATCCAGGCAAAGAGTTTTCTATCTCCAATTTTTTATCCAAAATAATCTTCTCAATCTTTTGGGAGTTATTTCCTATTTCATCTTATTCCAAATTTGGCTCTTCCAAAATTCTAGATTCAGCAAATATAATATGTGTGGTATCCTCAACTACCAATTTTTTTTTTTTAAATACTCTATAAGATTTTTCAATACTAGAGTATCCAAGAAAAATTCTTTCATCTGATTTTGGATCAAATTTTTCTAAGGTAGATTTTCCATTATTATGAATGAACACCTTACATCCAAAAACATGCAAATATGATAAATTAGGTGTTCTCCCCTTAAGAAGCTCATAGGGTGTTTTGTTTAATTTTGATCTAATGTTCACCCAATTCAGAACATGACATGCAGTGCTATCCACTTCAGCTCAAAAATATTTAGGAAGTAAATATTTTGTCAATATGGCTCAAGCTGCTTCAATTAATGTTCTATTCTTTCTTTTGAATACCCCATTCTGCTGAGGAGTTCTGGGCGCAGAAAAATTGTGATCAATTCCTTTTTATTTATAGAAATCCTAAAATTTCTCATTTTCAAATTCTCATTCGTGATCACTTTGGATTGTCAAAATCTGACACCCTAATTTTCTTTGAATCCAAGTTAAAAAATCTCTAAACTCCTTAAATGATTCACTCTTATGATATAAGAATTTAACCCAAGTGAATTTAGAAAAATTATCTACAATCACAAATCTGTATATCTTCCCTTCTAGACTCACAGTTCTAACCAATTCAAAAAGATCCATATGTAAGATCTCCAAAGGTTTACTTATTCTAAGATCCTTATTGGAATGAAAAGTGTCCTTCACCTATTTTCCTACACCTATTTTCCAAATTGACATGCATTGCAAAGGTGATCCTTAGTAAAGTCTAGTTTTGGTACATCTCTCACCAAATTCTTTTGAGTTATTTTCCTAATGTTTTTCATGCTAGAGTGACAAAGTCTTATATGCCATAACCATGATTCATCAGAAAGAGTTTTTGAACATAAAGCATTAGGAGTTTTAATACAATTTAAATCTAGCATATAAATATTATTTACTCTTAATCCATAGAAAACATCATTTCCATTTACGCTTAATATACAGCTAGTAGGAAAAAAATTTACTCTATATATTTTATCACATAACTAGCTAATAGCCAACAGATTATGCTTTAAGCCTTTTAAAAGTAACACATTTTAAATGAAAATTTTTTGCAAGTTTCTGATCATACTGTGCCAACCACTTTCCTAGTGGTGTTATCTCCCAGTGTAACCCTGCCTCCATTCCTAGCTTCCAGCATTATAAATTGTGTAGTGTCTCTAGTTATATGCTTTGAGCAACCACTGTCCATGTACCAAATGCTCTCACGAGGCCTTGTATGAGAGCATGCCTGTAAAACTATCAAATATTTTACTTGGGAACCCAAATAAGTTTGGGTTCTCCTTTTGACAAAATAAAATTAGATGCATGTATGATATGTCTAGGTTTATGCATCTTAGGTTTCCACACTTAGTGAGTTTTCTTATCCAAGGTACAAGTGTGTGCTACATGTTCAAACATGCCATAAGAATAACATTCTACTGTAAGAAATGGGTTTATCAAATTTTTAGAGTAACTTTGATTCTTCCTGGGTTTTAAAAGTTTTGGCAACAAAATAGGATTAGTAAAATCTTCACATAGAGGTGGTATCATATTTTCCTCAAGAGCTTTTACTTTCAATTTAAGAAATGTGTTTAAATCTTTTAATAAATTCTTATTATAATTCAAATAATATTCTTTACTCTCTGATTCATCCTTAAAATCCTTAAATTCCTTTTCTAATTGAGCATAAGATGATTTTAAATTATTATTCTTTTTATTCAAGTCATCAAATATATCAAGTAAACTCATATGGTTGTTATCTATCAACTCGTGATATTTCCTAAGGATTTTATGCTCTCTTTGTAATTCTAACTTTTCAAGATTTAAACTAGATTGTATTTTTTTAACCTTTCTATATGCATCAAGAATTCTTTTAGAAACTTATAACAATTTATTATAAGTTAAGGCACATACATATTCTTGATCTGACTGATCAAGATTATCAGTCATTAAGCACAAATTGGTGACTTCTTTCTCCTTTTCTATTTCTGATGAATCTGAAGCTGAGTCTGCCCAAAAAGCTTTCTAAAATATCTTCTTTCCTTTCTTCACATTTGCTCTCTCCTCTACCTCTCCTTGCTAGGAGTGGCTTTGAGATTGGGGCAATCTGATTTTATATGTTCAGGTTTTCTACATTCGTAGTAAATCACATCATTATAAATCTTAACATTCTTATTAAACTTACCTCTATTTCACTACTGGCATCTCCTCTGCTTCCTTTTAAGAAAGCTCCTAAATTACCTAATCATCAAGGTAATGTCATCCTCATCCTCAAGTTGTGACTGATCACTCTATAATTCCTCTACTTTCAATGCTATGTTCTTATCCTTTCATTGTTCTCCAACATCAATCTTTTTTTGACTCACTCTTTGCTCGTAAGAAATTAATGATCTAAGAAAATTGTCAATAGAGTAAACATTCAAATCTTTAGACTCTATTATAACAGTTATCTTAGAATCATAAGCAGTAGGCAAATAACGAAGTATTATATTCACTAATTTAGCATTCATTAATTTCCTATCTAATGCATACAAAGAAGTGACTATCTAAGTGAATCTTATATACATGTCAGAAATGAATTCATTTAGTTTTATGCAAAATAATTTATAGTCGTGTAATAAGATGTTTAGTCTAGATTGGTTTACTTTGTTAGTCCCTTCATAAGTAATACAAAGTCTATCCCATATGTCATTTTCACTTTTATAAGTGGAAACCCACATGTAATCTTCTGACAAGTGTACAAAAAAGATTATTTAAGCATTTAGCATTCAACTATGCTAAGTCACGTTATTCTATTGTCCAGTCAGCAAAGAGTGTTTCAACTCTGACGCCATTAACCAATCTAATACCCTTGTTGAACTAAAAGCCACATATTAAAATGTAGTGACAATAAAAATATAGATATGCTTATTTTTCCAAAAATTAAAAGGGATATTATCAAATAATGTAGGTCTAGTGATCGAGTACCCTTCGAGTGTGTTTTAGTTTCCAAAAGTAGCCATGCTCATATTTCAAATAGTAGTTTAATCTTATGGTTTTGAAACAAATCTCTGATATCACTTATTGAATCTTGATTAGGTTGTTAAACCTAAGCTAACGTCCCAAGGCTAATTAAGAGGAGGGTGAATTGGTAATTTTATAAAGTACTCTTGGATTTTAAAATAAAAAACATTTAAAGATTCATAGCAAGTTAATTGATAATATTTGAAAATAAAATTTACAACCACTGAATAAAAACTTGCAGTAAATAAAATGTAGAATTTTAAATGACAGAAAGATTTATAGTGGTTCAGTCAAACACGACCTACATCCACTCCCTGAAGACTCCCTCTTCAGGTGTTGCACTATTACCAAAAGTGTCTCTCATTTTGCCCCCATAGCAAGGCGGAGAAGCCTTCACAAAAACATCTTCCACTAATTCTTAATATCGCAGAGAAACAACATCCTTTCACACTCTCAAAGTGTCAGTAGAGAACCATCATCTGTTTACACTCTCCAAGTATTGACAAAAAATCGTCGTCTATTTACACTCTCCAAGTGTCGATAGAGAACCATCGTCTGTTCACACTCTCAAAGTGTCAGAAGAGAACTGTTGTCTATTCACACTAACTAAGTGTCAGTAGAGAACCAGATCTTCTTCAAAGATTTTCTCACGAGTAATCTAGATAGACAAGAGGAAGAATGAAAAACATAAATCACATAGAAATCCTTACCTTTAAGTAACCTTGTTAACCCTTCACACTCCACTTGCAAGAATTCTCTCTCAAATACTTTCTCACACTCTCTCTTTCAATTGCCCTTAAAAAATCATGAAGATAAGAATTTTTCACATTAGTTTTAAAAGACTTTTTATACACAAAACATGAAAAATGTTTAGAAAACTAAAAATTTTAATTTAGAGCGAACACGATTGTACACTATGATCAAATTTTGTACATACAAATAGTACAAAAACTATAGTGTACGAACCTATTATGAATAGGTACGAAATCATTTCAAACCCGATCATCATCTCATATGAACTAAGTTCGTCCGGGACGAACTGTTAAAATTTTTCAAATTTTATATGTATAAAAAGGAACCCCAATATTTTGGACTTTGGATGGCATATATACGTTGATGTCATCATTCAGTATGATCATTTATAAAAATTTTAAGTTCATAGGGATGAAAGGTTGGGATGAAAATATACCTCACATATTTGTACTATGGAATGCATATACGAACTATGTTCGTACAATACAATCCATATTTAGAGAAATTATTTTTATATGACCTATAACCCATCCATTTCATACTCTAGAAGGCATATATGAATGGTGTTCATATAGTATGATCCATACTTGAAAAAAATTCTTTTTACGTGTTCAGGAACCCATCTATTTTATACTTTGGAAGGCATATACGAAGTGTGTTCGTACAGTATGATCCATGCTTAAAACAATATTTTTATATGACCAGAAACTCATCCATTTCATACTCGTGAAGGCATATACGAACTATGTTCATATAGTATAATTTATACTTAGAAAATTGTTCATTTCTGTTCGTTTGATTGCTCGTCGGGGAAAATAACAAAACAAATCATCTCGTATAAAGTCAATTTATATAGTATGATTAGTTTCAAAAATTCAACTTTTTATCTCTCCCCCTATTTGTGTGTGCATATTACTCAATTACAATCACAGTCTCTCAGACTCAATAAAAAGAAAAATACAAACTTCATATATGATAAACGTTTAAACTGATCAATCCGGAGTATGATTTCTCTGAAATATTAGTATACACAAACAACAAAATAGTTCATCCAAAATATGTTAGGAGAAATAATAATTAAAATAATAATATTTGGAATCATAAAAAATAAACATTTTGTAAGAATATCAACAATAAAAAATTAAGTTGCAATAATCTTTACAAGTATGTTGGGAGAGTTGTCCTACTTTTTGGTGTTTAGCATAAGACAATTGGATAATGGAACCTTTCTTAATCAATCAAAGTATATTAAGGGCATTATGGAGAAATATAAAATGGATAAATCCAAGTTAATAAATACTCCCATGAGCTCCAGTGTTCAATTAGATAAGGATTCAAATGAAAAATCTGTTGATCAAAATAAGTACAGAGAAATAATTGGATCACTGCTTTGCTTGATTACTAGCCGACCTGATATTCTGTTTAGTGTTTGTCTCTATATTAGATTTCAAGCTGATCCTAAAGAATTCTACCTGAATGTAGTTAAGAGAATCCTTAGATATCTCTTAGGGATCCAAAACTTAGGAATCTGGTATCCTAGGTACAACACTTCTTTGGAGATTATTGGATATTCTGATTCTAATTTTATAGGATATAGGGTGGATAGAAAGAGCACTTCTGATACCTACTAATTCATAGGATAGTCCTTAGTCTCATGGTTTAGTAGAAAACAAAACTCTGTTGCACTTTTCACTACTGAAGCAAAGTACATTGCCTTAAGAAGTTATGTGGCCCGTCCTTTAGTTGAAGCCGCAAATTCTAGATTTAGGATTACATGTAGACACAATTTCAATCCTATGTGACAACACTAGTCCCACATGCATCTCTAAGAATCATATCCAACATTCAAGGACAAAATACATTGATATAAGGCATCACTTTATTAGGGACCATGTTACCAAAAGAGACATTGAGTTAGACCATGTGGCAACTGAGAATCTATAGGCTGACATCTTTACTAAATCACTGGCCTTTAACACATTTAGTATTTTAAAGACTAGATTATGTGTGATTGACATAAATGCATGAACTTGATGCTCTCTGAACTCTGAATTTTATATCTATTGTTTATTGTTATTTTCTACTCTTTATTTTACTTTTAGTTTTTAAGTGTTAATTATGATTTGCTACTATTTTCCATATTTTCATTTTTGATGTTTCAGCTTTTCTTTCAATTTTTCTTTTGGTCACTGCAAAAATAATATTTTATACCTTGTTTTTATTTTTAAAAATTTGTTGTGAATTTTTTTACATCACTAAATCAGTTAAAGGGAGAAACACCGTGATTGTTTCCCTTCCTCTAACTCTTTTTAGCGGTGTAATATTTCTTTTTTAGATAAAATTCTATCTGAAATTAACAACTGAACTTTGAAATTGAGATCTTTTCTAGCTTGCTATAGAAATCTATCTTATATAAATAATGTTCAAAGTCATTAAATCACTTTTCAAGCTTTTGTAATCTTGTCGTGGAATTTATCATACAAATTTATTTCTACTTTGTGATTTACTCTTCCTTATACTAGAGAGTGAGTTTTTCTTCTCTAATATTTGGAAGATATTATTACAACTGAGAGTATTTAAAAGTTTCAAAAGAGAACTAACTTGTAAAAAATGACAAGAGATATAAAATGAGCCTAAAAAAAAAAAAGAAAACTGAAAAGATGTGCAATAATCGCCAAAAAATTGAAAGATTCACAAAGTATATCAAAAATCAAATGATGCATAAAGTGCGCCAACCAATTGATAAGAGGCACAAAAAGAGCCCACAATAAAGCAAGCTTCATTCTCTTTTAAACCTTTAAATCTTCGAAGAATTTATATAACTTGATATTTTCAAAGACCTGATTTCAAAATTCTTGATTATGACAAATTACTTTATTATATTATTCTATAAGATATTTGTCTAGAAATAAGTTTTGAATGGATCACTTTTTCTTATCAAATTGCATTTTCTTAGTTAGATCTTTTTTTAAAAAAGATGGTTTGCCTGGTAAGAAGTCTGAGCTGGGGTTAACAAGATTGGTTGTTATACCATTTTTCATATTTCAATGATGTTAACTCATTTTAGTATAATTGTTTAATTCAATCACATGGAAAATTTATCATATTTGTGCTTAATTAATTTTTATTTTATTTTTCCCTGGTTTCTTATGTTTTAGGGCCTCTTTTGATCATCTCCATCCATTCATAAAATCCTTGATTTTTGATCACATCATCTTAGATGATATTTACATCATCTTGGACAATATCATCAATCCACCCTTTATCTTCTATCTGACGGCTAATTTAAGTCAATCATTTAAGATCATCCTGAATGATCCATATCATCATGGATGATATAATTAAATCTTGTTCAATTATTTGTAATCATCATGTACGATACACATCATCCTAGATGATATGATCAAATCCTATTGAATTATTTGTGATCATCCTAGACATACACATTGGCCTGGATGATATGATTAAATCTTACTCAATTATCTATGATTGTCCTGGATGATTTACATGACAAAAATGGTTACACGTTTCAAATTCTGTCGGTTTAATCCATTATTGTCGATCATCCTGGATCCACATAATCGTCCTTGATAATCTACTTTTTTAATGGTCTTCTAACATGACTCGGGATGATCACCTGAGTCTAATCTTCTTGGATGATGTTTAATCATCCTGGATGATCAAACTGCCTTTTTTACTAATTGTCCTGGATATTATAATTTTGCATGATTGTCCTGGATGATTCTACGATCATCCTGGATAATATGGTCATTTCTTTATAAATAACCATTTTGAACCTTATTTCTTCGCACCTTTCTTCTTAAATCCTTAATAATCCTTCCTTCTTCTCCTTTATTTATTTAATGGTTGGTTGAAAGTGCTCCAGAATATTGGCTAAAAGTTATTGGAGGGCCACTATTATCCCTCGATTCAATGAGACGGCTGACCAAGCCACCAATCTTTGCTACAAGACTACCAAAATCACATTCTTCAGGACCGTCAACCCTCATACGCTCACTTACCCTATCCTAAATCTTATTGGTCACACCTCCCTCATATTCATTCTTACACTCACATTCCCCTTAAATTCTGAACTTCTTTATGAATTTTTTATGAGCCTTAGGATCAACTCCACTTACATTGTCCTTCAGTCCTTTATAAATAAACGACCTATAAAAATTACCTATCAGAACTGCCATGAACTCCTCCAACTGTCCACTACTAGAGACAAGATTCAACTCTTATCTCCTATCATGATGGGGTGTCCAACATCTTAGTCAAGGATGCTAGGATATTCTAACTTTTACTTCACACCTCAGTAATTCCTAAGGCTCGTGATCATGTCCACATCACTCCTCTTTTTTTAATCACTACCTTCTACATAATGACCCATAGAGAATTTAATGTTACTGATATTCTTTTTTGTTACATTAAGCATCTGACTAATATTAGGGATCCAAGACACAGAAGAAAGCCTAACCTTTCCTTAGGACACATCATAGCCTATATCCTGGAAACCAAGTATAACCTTCAATATCCTGCCCCACCTAATTTTCAGCCTACCTTCAACACCAACAGATCCTTCCATGTTCTTCATAGTACTCATCTCCACCCGGAGAACAAGGAGGCTAAGGAGCTAAGGAGGAAGCTTTACATGCACATGTTTCCACACCTGCTTTGATCTGCCAGTACTCATAACTAGATTAGCTGGTGGAGCAGTTTGACCAGTGGGAGGCTAGGTTCGATTCTTACATTGTTACATAGGAGAAACAACATGAGGCATATATGGCTAGATTTGATGCATACTTGGCTCACCAGCAGCAGCACCATGACCAAGATATGAAATTGTTTGGGGAGAAATTAGAGGCTATTTCCAGCTTCTTTTAGCCGTCACCGCCATCTTCTTCTAATGATTATGGCCATTCATAATTGTAGATTATTTTCCTTGTGATGTTGTTTTTTTTTTTTTTTTTTTTGTATTTTCTATTCTATTTTTCTTTTATGGTTTCCTCCTCCTTTTTGTGATGTTAAAAGGGAGAGTAGTGGTAGTGTTGTGTTATTTCATTGTACTATTTTTTACTACTTTTATTTAGTGTTTATTTCTGCTATTTTATTTTAGTAAAATTTAAATTGCTTGGTTCATAATGTTTTCCTTCACATTATATTTAAATTAACTACTTAAGTTAAACATTCTACTAAATGTTTGCCATCATCAAAAAGGGAGAGATTATTACAAATCAGAATTCAAGGATTATAATTTTGATGATAGCAAACATTTTTTACAATTCTTGTTTTCTACAATTTCCCTACATACAAATGTTTTAGGTCCATAAGGTTAATTACAAATCAAGCAAACCCAAGATTGGGTAGATTAGGACTTAGTCAATATGTAAGTGTACGTCAAGTGTTTTACCTTTTCCTGAGTCAAATGTAATAAAGTGGGTGCTGATGCTAATTAACCATATCGAAACACACTCAAGGGGAATAATTATGTCTGTTTCTGAATTTTCTATTTTTTATCATATCATCCAGGATGATACAAACCATTCTGGATGATTAGTTAAAAATAGAAATCCTAATTACAACATCCTAGTTAAGGTAGTCAAAATTAAGCAAATCATCCTTGATGATATTAGCATCGTCCTAGATGATATGCTCAAATCAGAAAGAATCAGTCGCCAACTCTTTTAGGCATATTATCATTTTTAGATATCATACATGACATCATCCTGAACGATGCATTACAATTATGCCTAAATTAGTTTGATGATTAAGGAAAGCAATTAAGGTTTGATTGATCGATCATATCGTCCTGGATGATGACAGATTATTTTGGATGATCAACTAAATAATCTTAAGTTTATTCCTTGACAAATAAAATGATGTTCTGGATGATATGTATTGATTTGAACTAATCATTGAGGATGATCAAAGAATCATCTTGGACGATCAGTTATTTTTTCATTGTTCAACATGAAAAGTCTGGCCAAACAGACCGATGGTCTGAACGATACTTGATATTTTATACTAATCGTATAAGATGATATACCCATCATTCGGGATGATCAGAATAAACAAATGTTCTAATCATCTATCCTCCCCAAGATCATCCTTGCTGATTGAGCTAAATTTATACTGATCATATAAGATGATCCATTGATCATCCTGGATAATCTTTGTTGGTTTATTGCAATTTAGGGCAAATTTGAAGCCCTTATATAAGAACTCTTATTTACTCAAGTTAATATCTTTTGCTATTTTCCTGACCTGAGAGAGCCAAGAGGAGAGGAAGAGCTTGGGAGAGAGATTGAGGGTCTCTGCCTGCTTCAGGAGGAAGCGAAAGGAGTCAGGTTCTTTACCTACTTCAGGAGGAAGCAAAAGGAGTTGGGTTCTCTACCTCACTAGAGTCGGTGGAAAGGACTTTTGTTTAGGCTTCTCTGCCTTGCTATGGAAGCAAAAGGAGAGTCACTGAGTTTAGCATAATACCTAGAGGAGAGGCTCTAGATAGTGGATGTATGTCAAGTTGATCGAACCACTACAAAATTTGATGTATTTTTTTCTTATTGCATTTTTGCATTTAATTCTGCATTTTATTTTTTAGTGAATGTTTATTTGGTTTATAGTTTTAAAATATTTCAAAAGATCATACTTTATGTTTGAAAATTTTTAAAACACCAATTCGCCCCCACTCTTGGTTAGCCTCGTATTAGTTCATAAGGGCTTAACATCCCTAACCAACTTTTAAAATCTATTTTTAATGGCTAATAAACACCTTTATCACTCTAATCAAGAAGATGTATATGAGCTTACTTATGATCAATTATTTGAAATCTCAGAGATAATTTATTCTTCATATAGGAAGCTCAAGAAACTTGTATGCTAGTCATGAAATTGATTTTTTTAACTTTGGAAAAAAATCATGAATGCCTGAGAAAAGATCATCCCACTTTAGAAAGCAATCATATGACTTTACTTAATTAATTTGATTAATTAAATAAAAATTATCTTAATTTAACACATGAGCATGATTCCTTAAAAAGTTTATATATTGAACTAGAAAGTGCATATAAGGACTTAGATACTTCTACATCTTCTTTAGATAGTAGGGAGCATGCTTTTAAAATAGAAAAGACAATTCTTTAAAATGTAAATAAGTTTTTAGAAGCTAAATTAATTACTTTCAAAGAAAATAAAAAACCACCCATAATGCTTGAGTTTCACAATCCATCAGATAAGCATGCATTATTTAAACCTAGGAAGAGGTACTATAACCTGAGTAGATTAGTAAATTATTATCCTGGTGTTAGATATTTTCCTTGTGATATGCTCAGACATATCTCCCACACATGCATAGTTCATCATAGAATACATTTAGTGTGGAGACCTAAAGTTCAAAACTCATAGCATAACATGCATGCATTTCACTCTTCTTTCTATAAAATGGGACCAAAACCTATTTGGTTTCCCAAATATAACATTTGATAATTTTATACGATTGCTCTTATAGAAGGCCTCATAAGAGAATGTGGTATATGGATAATATATGTTTAAGGCATATGACTAGAGATGCAAATCAATTCATTTCACTAGAGGCCAAGGCAGGAAGCAAGGTAACACTTGGAGATAACACCACTAGGAGAGTGGTAGTGTCATATATAATTGAAAACTCTAAATGTTTCATCATTAAAAGTATTTTAATAGGTTATGGCTTGAAACATAACTTGCTCAACATAAGTCAGCTCTATGATAAAGGCTTCAACATAAAATTTCTGTCTACCAGCTACATATTAAACTTGAAAATAATATTGTTTTGTAGGAAAAAAGAATAAAAAATATCTACATGCTTGATTTAAATTGCATTAAATCTGACATTACTCTTTCCTTAAAAATTGTTGCTGATGAATCTTGGTTGTAGCATAGGAGGTTGTGTCATGCTAGTATAAAAAGCCTTAGAAAGATCACCCAAAAAGGCTTAGTGAGAGGAATAACCAAACTAGAGTTCACTAAGGATCAGCTATGTGATGCCTGTCAGTTAGGAAAGATAGTCAAATTCTCCTTCCCCTCAATTAAAGACATTTCCACTTACAAACCCTTAGAATTCTTACATATGGATCTCTTTAGGCCTATCAGCACTACAAGCTTAGGAGGGAAAGTCATTAGGTATGTGCTTGTTGATGATTATTCAAGGTTTACTTGGTTGAAATTCCTATCTCATAAAAGTGAATTATTTAACGAGTTTAAGTCTTTTTCCACCTGGATTTAGAGGAAGCTAGGTTGTGAAATTCTAACCATTCATAGCGACCACGGAGGAGAATTTGAGAAGAAAATTTTTGAATCTTTCTATAAGGAGTAAGGGATAGATCACAACTTCTTAGTTGCTAGGACCCCTCAGTAGAATAAAATAATTGAAAGAAAGAATAGAATCATAATAAAAGATACTAGAGCCATATTAGCTGAACACTCACTTCCAAAATACTTTTGGGCAGAAGTGGTGAATACAACCTGTTTTGATCTGAATAGGGTGAATGTTAAATCCAAACTGAATAAAATGCCCTATGAAGTTCTAAATTGTAGGACACCCAGCCACTATCACCTCCATGTCTTTGGATGTAAATTATTCATTTTAAATAATAGGAAGTCTAAACAAGTAAAATTTGACCCAATATCTGATGAAGGAGTGTTCTTATGTTACTTAAGTGTTGGGAAATCCTATAGAGTTTTCAATAAAAGAACACTGGTAATTGAGGAGACCACTCATGTTGTAGAAGAAAAGGAGGTTGTAGAAGTTACCAAAGGATTAAATTTTGCAAATTTGAAGGAAAGGGTAGAACCTAAAAATAGTTTGCTTAGAGAATGGAGATCTTCTTTGAGCCATACTAAAGAATTAATCTTAGGAGACCCATCTAAAGGTGTTGGAACTAGGCATGGACATAGAAAAGAGGTAAACCACTCTACCTTCATTTCAATAATTAAGCACACTAGCCTAAATCAAGCCTTATCTAATGAATTTTGGATCTTAGCCATGCAAAAAAAAATCAATTTATAAGGAATGATGTTTGGGAGCTAGTTGGAAGACCTAAGGACAATAGTGTGATTGGAACTAAATGAGTTTTAAAAAATAAAATGAATAATTTTGGAGTAGTAGTGAGGAGTAAAGTAATATTGGTGGCTATTGGTGGCTAAGGAGTATAATCAAATAGAAAGGATTTATTTTGAAGAGATTTTTGCTCCTGAAGCTAGATTGGAAGATATTAAAGTGTTATTAGCCTTTGTATTTTTGAAGGGATTCAAAATATACCAAATGAATTTCAAGAGTGCCTTTTTGAATGGGGTGATAAAAGAAGATGTGTACGCTGAACAACCCCCAGGTTTTGAGGACTCACAATTTCTTAATCATGAGTTTAAATTTAAAAAAAAAAGATATTGTATGGATTAAAACAAGCACCCAAGACATAATACGAAAGGCTAAGAACATTCCTACTAGAAAGATCTTTTTTTAAGGGAGCATAGACACCACCATGTTTAAAAAAATGGTAGGAGAAGAATTACTGATTATTTGAATTTAGGTTGATGATATTCTGTTTGGATCTTCTAATAAAAATCTATGTGATGAATTCTTAAAAATTATTAGTAAGGAATTTGAAATAAGTATGATGGGATGACTGACTTACTTTTTGGGGATTAGCATAAGGTAGAAAGATGATGGAACTTTCCTTAGTCAATCAAAATACCTTAATTTTATCCTTAAAAAAAATGAAATGGATAAATCCAAGCCAATCAACACTCCTATGAGTTCCACTATTTAGTTGGACAAGGATTCAGATGAAAAGTCTATTGATAAAAAATAATACCGAAGAATAATTAGATAAATTCTTCACATGATTTTTAGTAAACCTGATATTATGTTTAGTGTTTATCTCTATGCTAGATTTTAGGCATATCTAAAAGAGTGCCACTTGACTGCTATTAAGAGAATTCTTAAGTATCTCTTAAAAACCCTTGACTTAGGAATATGGTATCTTAGGCATAACATCTCTTTTGAATTCATAAGATATTCTGATTCAGACTTGATGGGATGCTGAGTTGATAGAAAAAGCACTTTAAGAACTTAGTAATTCATAAGATAGTCCTTAGTCTCTTGGTCTAGTAGAAAATAAAACTTAGTTGCCCTGTCTAGTGCTAAAGTTGAGTACATTTCCTTAGGAAGTTGTGTGGCCCAAGTACTCTAGTTAAAGCAACAAATTCATGATTTTTGATTACCATTAGGCACAATTTCAATCCTTTGTGATAACACTAGTACCAACTGCATTTTAAAATATCTAATCAAACACTCAAGGACTAAACTGATTGACATAATACATCACTTTATTAGGGACCATGTTACTAAAGGAGATATATAGCTACACCATGCAGCCACTGAAAACCAACTTGCTGATATCTTTACAAAACCACTGGCCTTTGAAACTTTTAGCATCCTAAGAACTAGATTAGGTGTCATAGATATTAGTGCTTGAAATTGATACTTTTTATTTTTTTTATATTTTCCTTTTTTTCTTTTGTACTTCTATTTTTTATTTTTCATTTTCATGTTAATTTTTCCTTTCATTTTCTTTTTCAGAATCAGATCAATGGACACTTCTGAGATTGATTTCTTAAATCACATCTTTTCCTTGCTTTGGTTTTAAAAATTAGTAGGTAGTGTTTGACTTCCCTAAATTAGTTAAGGGAAGAAACATTGATGATTATAACTCTTTCTCTAACTCCTTTAGTGGTGTATTTTTCTTTTTGAAGTAAAATCTATTTCAAATTTAAAGTTGGACTTTGAAATTAAGATATTTCTATCTTCTTACAGTAATCTATCTCATATGAATAATGCTTAAAGTCATTAAATCAGTTTCAAGGTTTCTCGATCAGGTTATTGCATTTATCATATAGATATAATTTTGATTTGTGATTTATTCTTTCTTATATTAGAGAGTAAGTTTTCTTCTCTAATATCTGAATATAATCTCACAATTGAGAGTATTTAAATGTGTTGAAAGAAAGCCAACTTACAAAAACTAACAAGAGGCACAAAATGAGTTCGAAAGAGAAAAAATCAATAAAAAGATGTGCAATGGCTACCAAGTAATTTCAAGATACATCAAAATATATCACAAATAAAAAGATGTGCCAAGTGCAAGAGATAATTAAAAAAGAGGCACAAAATGAGCCCACAAAAATAAGCTTCATTCTCTTTCAAACCTTTAAATCTTAGAAAAATTTATTTACCACTTGATAGCTTCAAACACTTTTTTTTGAAACTCATGATTTTGATTGATTACTTTGCCATATTATTCTGTTAGATATTTTTCTAAAATGAAGTTTTAAACATATCACTTTTCTTATCTTATTTCTTTTTTGAATTAGATTTTTTTCTTAAAATAGATTTTTGACCTGTAAGGTGTGTGATATAGGGTTATCAAAATTGAGTTTCTACCTTTTTTGGATTTCAATATAGTTAATTAATTTATTATTAATTTTAAATCCAATCATAGGGGAATTTAATAATTTACTAGAATTGATTGATTAAAAAAAGAGTTCTTTTATTTTGTATTCTTGTTTGAATCTTTTTTGTTTTTTTTGTTATATTACACTCTTTTGTCCTAAAAAGACTTGGTTAGAAAATATTAGGAATGACCTTTCTTTATTAGATTTAAACGAGAATTTGACTTTTAATAGGACACAATGGAGAAAAAGGATTCATGTAGCCGACCCCACGTAGTGGGATAAAGGCTTGATGTTGTTGTTGTTGTTGTTGTACACTCTTTTGTATTTTTTTATCTTGAGAAATCCTGATCATCACTTTCCATATCTTGAAAATTTTCCATTTTGTTCACATCATCCTAGATGATTAATATCACCCTGTATAATCTAAAAAAATACACTTCTTTGATCACAGCACATATAACAACTAGATTGAGTCAATTATTGGTGATCATACTAGACAATCCTCAATTCGTCCTGTACAATCCACATGGTAGAAACAATTGGACAATTTAAATATTGTTTGGCTAATCCATTATTACATATCATCCTGGATGATCTACATATTCATTTTATACAATCCATTTAGTCAAAGATCATACAGGATGACTCCTCAAGATGACCACTTATATCTAATCATCTTGGATGATATCAAACAGTCCTGGACAATACGACCGGCCTTTTTTTAGCTGATCATCTCGATGAATTTATTACACCTGATCATCCTGAAAAATCAAACTATAGTCCTAGATGATCTGGTCGATGCTATTTAAACAGCCTTAATCCCATATTTTCTTCACTCCAATTCTTCAACACTCCTCCTTCACCTCTAAATTCTAATCCTTTGCAATGAATACAGGCAAGAGATCGCATCAAATTATAGGAAGTTCCTCTCAATAATAATTTGATCCTAGGTTTGTTGAGGTAGCTGAAAAAGATTCCAATAAGAGATATAAGGAGGCTTGAATTACACCCTCAAAAATCTTAAATCAGGAGAAACTTCATTTTCAAGTACTACCTCTTTGCCCTTACAACTCTGAATTTTATTCTCACTCTTTCCTATCATTTTTGTTCTAAACTACTTATTGCGTTCTTTGCTAGCCTAAGAATCAACAATGAGTGTACCATCCTTCATTCGTATGTTAATAGGCATCTAGTAGAAATCACATACGTAGACTTTCATACTTTTCTAAATTTGTCCACTAATGACAAAAGGTTTACATTTTTGTTTCAAATCCTAAATTTGACTAGACTTCTATTAACACCACTCTTAAAGGATCCAACAGTCTCTTCCACATTGCCTAGGTCAGCACTTTAGGTCTGGATGCCCACATCATCCAATATATTCTCAAAAATTCTATCATTCCTAAAGTTGGTGATTGCCTCAACATTACTTTTGTCATTTCTCTTGCAACTTATTTCATAGCGGCTCGGATATACTTTAATACAACTGATCTTCTAATTTTCTATCTTTCTAATTTGACATATATTAAAGACCCCAAGCATAAAAGAATTCCCAATATGGCCTTAGGACACATCATAGCATTTATTATTAAATCCAAGTAAAACTTTTGATTTCCTGCACTGCAAAATTAGTTCTTAATTTTCTACTCTGACACTTCATTCCATGTTATCAAAACTTCTTCTCATTGTCAGACTCACTACCGAGAAGTAAGTGAACTTGATAAAGCTCCAGTACCTGCTCCTGAACCTATTCCTTGCTACCAGCAGTCACAGCTAGATCAGCTGGTTGAGAGGTTTGACCAGTGGGAGGATTGGTTTGACTCCTACGTACCTGCACAGGAGCAGCACATGCAGGGGATGTTGCTCATTTTCAAAACTATGTCCCCAAGCAGCAACAGTAGCATGACCAGAACATGGTCTAGTTTGGCGAGCAGTTTAGCTCTCTTCATCGTTACTTTTAGCAACCACCACCACCACCTCCACTTGATCAGGGTTTCTCTTTCTACTAGTTTGTCAGTGTTTGATTTTGTGCTTGTATTAGTGATCATTTTTGTATTTTATTCTATTTAGTATTTTTTTTCCTTTTTCCTTCTTTTTTTGATGTCAAAAGAGAGAGTAGTATGTTATTTGATTATGTTTTTAGTGGAATGTGTTTTTTTATTGTTGTTTTGTTGTCTCATATTCACTTTTCCTTTTCTTTAATTTAAAAGATTTTTTTTTGCTTGATCTAAATTTGTTAACAATAATATTTGTCATCATAAAAAATGAGGAGATTATTGCAAATCTATATCTAAGTACTGTGATTTTGATGATGACAAAACATTCTTATTTCTTTACCATTACTCTTATTGTATATTTGTTTGCTTGCCATGCTTACTAATTTTTTAGGTCCATACAATCACATGCAAGAAAATTAGCTCAAGATCAGGTAGACAAGGGTTGAGTTAGTCTATAACTTCAAATTTAATATACATTTTTACTTTCTTGAGTAAAGTCATGTACTGGTGAACCCCACGCTAAGTAACCTTGTACATAAATACTAAGGGGAGGACATTTGGTGAGTTAAAAAATTCTTTATTTTTGAACTAATTATATAGGATGACTTCACATCTTATTAGACGATTAGTTAAAAATAGAAATACTAATTAGGGCATCCCAATTTTGAGAGTGATTAAATAAATCATACTGGATGATCCCTATTGACTAGGATGATTAGTTAAATCATGAAAATAATCGCCAATCATAATTTAGAAAATGTTTTAATTTTCAAATTTTGTACTAATCATATAGGATGATATTTATGACAATCATTCCTAAATTAAATATGTGATTAGGATAATAATTATGGAAAAACATAATTCAGTATGATCGTACAGGATGATCGGTGATGATTGTCCTTGATGACAGAGAACTTATTTGGTACAATAAGGGAATGCCAGCTATCGTACCAAACAAATACCATAATTTTTGAATTAATCATTCAGGATGATTTATCTCTATCATATTGGATAGTAAATAAGTGGATGGGACGATAAGGCATCGCTAGGCATCATACTAAATAATATTCAATTCTTTAATATTAATCATCAAGGACAGTATTTGTATAATGCAGGATGATCAACTTACTTCTCTTGAACTAATTAAATAGAGCAATGCCATTCGTCATGGCTGAAATGGCTATTTTGTACTAATTATACAGGACAATCCTTCGATTGTCCTAGACGATCAATTACATAGAATTAAAAATTAGTGCTTCTTTTAGAGGATCTCTATTTAAACTCTCTAATTATCTCTTGAGACAATATTTTGCTATGTGGTTTATCCAAGAGGGAGCTTAGAGAAGGAAGATGGAGAGCTTAAGAGAGAGACAGAGAGAGAGAGAGATCCTTGTGAGGGAGAGTTTGTGAGGAAATCATAAAGGTTGCTCCAAGCAAGGTGTTCCTCGTCTTATTCAAGTTGCTCCACTGGTTCCTCATCTTTCTTACTATAAGGATTAAGGGATATATCACAATTTTTAGCTCCTAGAACTCCTCATCATAATGAGGTTACTAAAAGAAAGAATAGTACCATAATAGAAGCTGCTAGAGTCATGTTAGCAGAATACTCACTTCTTAAATACTTTTGGGCACAAATGGTGAATATAGCATGTTATGTTCTGAATAGGGTAAATGTTAGATCTAAGCTGAATAGGATATCCTATAAAATTCTTAAGGGTAGAACACTCAACCTCTTTCATATTCATGTTTTTGGATGTGAAGTATTCATTCTGAATAATGAGAAATCTCTACGAGGAAAATTTGACCCCAAATCTAATAAAGGAGTGTTCCGAAGTTATTAAAATATTGGGAAATCCTATAAAGTTTTCAATAAAAAAAATTGGTAGTTGAGGAGAGAACTCATATTATATTCGAAGAATCTGATAACTCTGGAGGGTCTATGATAGAAGAAGAAGAGGTTGTAGAACTCACCTAAGGATTAGAATATGTAAATCTGGAGGAAAGGGTAAAACCTGAAAACACACTGCCTAGAGAATGGAGATATTCTTTAAGTCATCCTAAATAATTAATGTTAGGAGACCCATATGAAGGTGATAGACTTAGGTATAGACCTAGAAAAGAAGTAAAACACTATACCTTATTTCAATGATTGATCCCACTATTTACCTCATTTCTTTATGGGTCACTAAGACCCACTTGGGTCTTTTTCTGGTGACCCAATGATTGGGAAGTTTTTACAATGGATGTTAAAGGCAAGAGACCCAAGTCTCCTGAAAGGAATTTTGTTCCAAATAAGACTAAGCTGGATATTCCTTGACCATTTTCAAAAACACCTAGGTTTTCTATCCAGTTGAAACAGATTCCGGTCAGTGTCCCCCCGATCCTAATTGGTTTAGTTGATGCTAGTACTAATCTTCCAGTTATTACAATTGATAGAGTTCCTACTACCACTTTAGTTGATGTTTTTGTTACCCCCCATGTTGATGTTCCAGACAGTTTATGTCAAAGTCCATATGTCATTCATAAGCTCCTTATTCGGGGGTTTGAAGACCTTACCTTACCCGACTTAGGAGTTATTACTCTTAAAGCTTTTGTATCGCCTCCTAAGGTATGTGTCTCTCACACAGTAGAGGATACCACCCATATGACAACCAGTATAGGGATATTCAAGGGGGAGGGGATAGACTTGTACTAAGAGATGGTTGATAAGTCAGCTTCATAATCTCAAACGGATGATAACCCAAAACTATAGGCCATTACTTCTAAGTTAGAGTTATATGAACTTTTTGATATGGTGGATTATAAAGGTTACTTACCTCTTGATCCTAAATAAATAAAGGAGAGTCTAATTGATGAGGTAGTCTAAGATATCAAGAACATCCTATAAAAGAAAGAATGAACATCAACCTTCGACCCTGACATAGATGATCTGTTAATAGAAAAGGATGAACCCACAGGCAGTATTTGCATGGTAGAGACTAGAGAATCTAACAAGGAAACATAACCAAGTAAATGATGAGCTGGAAAAGAGGAAGGTTTAGCCACAGTTGAGTCAGATTCTGATGAGTCAGTAAGAGCTAGAGATGAGTAGCATATAAAGAACTTGGAGACACAAGTCACAAACATGTTATTACAGGTCAAGAAAATGAAAGAATGACTAGATAAGTAATAGGATTCTTCTCTTAAACTACAACAATCTACTTGAAAATCACTGAAATAGATAAAAAGGCAGAATCCAGTTCTAAAGCTCCTAAGTCAGTACAAGTAGTCCCTCCTTGTCTGTTAGAGACACCTCCTGTCCAACTTATAGTTCTTACAGTTCCTCCAACACCACCATAGAAAGACCTTAAGTAACTCATCGGGAATCAGGTAAGGGAGGCCTTAGCCCATTTATAAGGAACTACATCTATTCTAAAGGGTATGACCTACCCCCAAAGAATATAATTTGGTTCTTTATCCATAGGGCTTTGTTCCTCCATCTTTTAAGAGTTTTACCGGTATCAAAAACCCAAGACATCAATTGGCCTACTTTCGAGCAAGTTGTTGCAACGTAGAAGGATCCGATGCTCTACTATTTTGCTATTTTGTTAGTAGTCTCTCTGGCATTAGTTTTTAATGGTATGCTAATCTGCCCAATAGTTTAGTGAGAACCTTTAACGAACTAGAAAAACTATTCCTAAAGAGATTTTCTTGAGTGCAACAGTGCACTATAGGGGAGATCTAGTCATTAAAAAGCAAAAGCTGGGGGAGTCTTTGGTTGAATACATCCTGAGGTAGCAAAATCTCTCAATGAAGTGTGAACCCCATTGCAATAGCAATATGCCATTGAGATCCTTCTAAAGAATATCCACAACCTGATTGTTTTTCTCCTAAAGGATTTCATGATCAAAGCTTTTGAGAAAGTTCTAAACAAGGCTAGTAATTTATAAGAATAGGCTCCTAGGATGCCAATCTTATGAGATCAATTTGATGAGAAGAAGGGTCCTAAGCTGGTGAAATATTTTGAGAAGAAATCCACAATCTCAGCAGTTGGTAAAGGGAAAAGGCCAGTTATTAGTCAGCCTAGTATTCCTCCACCACCACATATTCAAAAATAATCATTTCAGATTACTCCCTAGCCTCCTAAAGAATCTTACTAAACCTACATTAGAGACAGGTTGACAAGACCATACCACTTTAAGAGAAAGTTAGTAAGGAAGATCTTTAGGTGTCTTTAAAAAAAGCTAGACTTTTAGTTGCCTGAAGTTAGAATGCCATAAGAGGTAGACAAGAAAGATGACCCTAAGTACTGTCCTTATTACATTATGTTGGGTCATCTAATTGAAGACTGCATTAACCTGATTGCTTTTCTCCTAAAGGATTTCATGATCAAAGCTTTTGAGAAAGTTCTAAACAAGGCTAGTAATTTATAAGAATAGGCTCCTAGGATGCCAATCTTATGAGATCAATTTGATGAGAAGAAGGGTCCTAAGCTGGTGAAATATTTTGAGATGAAATCCACAATCTCAGCAGTTGGTAAAGGGAAAAGGCCAGTTATTAGTCAGCCTAGTATTCCTCCACCACCACATATTCAAAAATAATCATTTCAGATTACTCCCTAGCCTCCTAAAGAATCTTACTAAACCTACATTAGAGAGAGGTTGACAAGACCATACCACTTTAAGAGAAAGTTAGTAAGGAAGATCTTTAGGTGTCTTTAAAAAAAGCTAGACTTTTAGTTGCCTGAAGTTAGAATGCCATAAGAGGTAGACAAGAAAGATGACCCTAAGTACTGTCCTTATTACATTATGTTGGGTCATCTAATTGAAGACTGCATTATTTTAAAGACTAGGTAGAGAAGAACTTCAGGCAAGGTAAAATAATCATCCCTAAGGAATATTTGGTAGATCTGGAATAAGCTTCAGTTAAAACTATCTCATGTAACACTCTTAACACTTCTTTATCCGTTAAAGATGGTTGGGATATTACTTTTTCCTGGGCATTTGAAAAATTGATTAGAAAGTCTTTTCATCTTTCTAAACAGCTGACCACGATAGCCCAGGGTCCAATTTAGGTGGTTGACCTAGATGCTTCGCCGGTGGATGTTGAGCTACTTCTCTCTCCAGTAGTCGTAGGAGTTACTGTACTACATGAAAAAGAAAAGAGAGATATTTTTGTAGAGAGGAAGTATAAAGATGAGAGATGTATTCGAGTGATTTATGGTGGTGTAAAAATCCATTCCCCTCTCTTGTTATCTGACTTTTAATTTGCCATATCAAAGGCAAAGGATCAAAAGATTAATAAAAACATCATTCTACCTCCATTTTGGTGATTAACCATG
This sequence comes from Dendrobium huoshanense, assembly GCA_016618105.1. Lineage (NCBI taxonomy): Eukaryota > Viridiplantae > Streptophyta > Magnoliopsida > Asparagales > Orchidaceae > Dendrobium > Dendrobium huoshanense. Next base: position 35,029,249 of record CM028352.1, on the reverse strand, counting down.
AGTCTAAAATGCAAGTTGATGCTTATTCTCTTCTAAGTAAAAATTCTATTGAGATCAATATGAATGTTCAACAATCCAACCTTCTTGAATTAACCTTTCAAGAAGATGTTGAATTTGAAGCCTTATCAGAAAGTGACTTCCCTCAAATTGATTTTTAGGGAAGTCTTATCATGATAATTTTTTTAGATTCTAACTCCCTTTTAGGAAATAATGATCTAATGCCTATAATGAGCGTAGACACCACCTTAGTTTATCCTCCCAAAGATATCAAGCAGGTGCAACTTTATGGTGGTATGGTCTTACCCCTAGGCTTCACCCTCATGATAAGGGAAAATAAACTGTCTCCGGAGATCCAAATCCAAATTCTCCACAACAATATGATTTTTCTTTAATTTTTTCAAGTTTTAAGTATGTTATTCCTAAGGATGATTATAATGTTTTATCCCATCTTAGGAAGTTGCTAGCCAAACGGAGCATCTATAACGTCCTCCTCTCTAGAGAAATGATGGAATCCTTAATCAAGGCACTTCTCAATCCTGAGATTATCTTAGCTCAACTGGCATCAACTTCAAGAGAAGAGGCACTCTACTTCAAAGAAATCCTTGATATGACATTTTTAAATGAAGATCTACTTCTGGGAACTACCGACCACAATCACCCAATCTACATTACTGTAGATGTAGGAAATTTCAAGTTATTAAGAGTTCTTATTGATTCAGGTGCATGGATCAATGTAATAAATATAAAGACTCTCATATACCTTAGAGTTAATACTAAAAACCTTTCAACTGATAAGTTGGTACTTCACGGGTTCAACAAAAAGGGTGAGAAAGCTTTAGGTTCAATTACCCTTCTTCTAAAAATAGGAAAGTTAAAAACTCAAACGAAATTTCATATAATTGACTCAGCAACATCCTTTAAAGAACTCCTAGGTAGGCCTTGGATTCATGAATTTAGAATGGTTCAATCTACCCTACACAATTGCGTTAAGTACCAATGAGATGTCATTGAAAATGTGATTAAGGGTGATTTGCAACCATTCTCAATTGAGGAAATTAAGATATATGAGGATGCTTCATATATTATACCAAAAGGGTCCTCATCCCATTACAAAGTTGAGGAAAAAATTATTTGACCAAGCTCCAACGGAAGTCAAGAAACAAAAGAAAAAGAAATGAAAAAGGAAAAAGATCAAGAAATGATAGAATCTGATAGGGAAGAAGATATTGATATCATTATCCTTAAGCCTCCAAACATGTTGTCTCAAAGAGGTGGGATGATGGCTTTAAGGGCACATGGTCGACCTTTTGCTTCATTTGAAAGAAGAACAACTCCCATATACATTGACCCTGAATCGAGTTCTGATAAGGAGTCAGAAAGATAGGGTGTTATGATTCTTTTCATTTACCAAACTATAAATACTCCTGCAAAGTTTGATCTTAGTTTTGTTCAAGATAGTGACCTTGAGATTAATGTTCCAATGGTTAAAAGTGATGAGCCTAAATTAACAATATATAAAAATCTTAGTAGAAGGATTGAAGCCCTTTCCTTGACCCCTCTGTCGGCTGGCACGATTGCAGGGTTAGAAATTAAAGAGGCCCACAACCTGAATAATGAAGTGAAGAAAGTCCAGAAATTTTTTTCATGGCTCGTCCTCCTCAAGGGATGAAGGTGATGTAACCCTCAAGGAGGCAGATTTTAATGAGTTAATAGAATTATCTTTTGGCTACTTCCATGTATGTGTAAAGAATTCCTTTTCTAAAGGTCCCGTACTATATAGATGGACTAAGGGTCAAGCTAAACACTATGAGAATATTTGGATAACAAAAATCAAGAAAAATCCAACTAATGGTATAGTCTTTGGTACCATTAGTTTGTTTGATCATGACGAATACTGTTTGATGATAACCTACCATCTTTAATTTAAGAATGTCCTTATTGATGTCGTCGGTCCCCTCGACAGACTCTATTTGGAGACTTTAGACGATCCTGATGAACTTCAAGTTTGGGATGCACCCCCTAAATTTGAAAAAGAAATTAATTCAACAGTTGATGAGTTAAGGGAAATTAACATAGGAACCGACGATGACCCTCACCCCACTTTCATTAGTATCCTATTGAGAGAGGATGAGTGTCAGAATCTAATTCAGCTTCTGTGCGAGTTTAGGGATTGCTTCTCTTGGACCTATGATAAAATGCCAGGTTTGTTCGCTGACTTAGCAGTACATAAACTTGGAATTTGACATGATGACTTTCCTATTAAATAAGCTCCTCGATGGATGCGCTTAGAGATTGAGCAACAATTCATTTATAAAATTAAGAAGTTGGCCTAGAATGAGTTTATCCAAGAGAAACAATATCCCTAGCTCATGGGTGGCCAATGTCGTGCTAGTTTAAAAGAAGAATGGTTAGATCCAAATTTATGTCAACTATAGGGATCTGTATAAGGTGTGTCCCAAAGATGAACTTTCTTTTCCCATACATGAACTCATGGTGGACATTACCTCCTCATACGCTTTTTTTTTTCCTTTATGATGACTCATCTAGTTATAATCAAATCATGATGACTCCAGAAGATAAGAGAAACATTGTATTCATAACTCCCATATGAATCTTTTATTATAAGATGATGCCCTTTGGCCTTAAAAATGCTAGTGCAACCTACCAGTAGGCCATGACTCATATCTTTGATGACTTAATTCACAATCAAGGTGAGTTCTATATCGAATATTTAGTTATAAAGAGCAAATTCAAAGAGGCTCACTATATAACTTAAGAGTTATTTTTGAGCAGTTGTGCCACTACAACTTAAAAAAGAATCCTCTAAAGTGTGCCTTCTGCGTCACTTTAGGAAAGTTCTTAGGATTTATAGTGAGGCATAGTAGAATCGAGATTAATCCTGCCAAAATTGAAGCCATCCTAAATATGCCACCTCCTAGGATCCTTACATAGTTAAGGTCTCTTCAATATATGTTGGTAGATATAAGGAGGTTTATCTCTAACCTTTTTGGGAGATGTCAACCCTTCTCCATCTTAGCCAAAAAGAAAACTAAATTCATATGGGATGAGAAGTGTCAGAATGCCTTTGGTAACATCAAGCAATATATTTCTAATATACCAGTTCTAGCAGCCTTTATTTTGGGGAAACCTTTGATCCTCTACACTGATGCCCTAAATAAGTTTCTAGGTGTCCTGTTAGCTCAAGTAAATAATGAGGGGAAAAAGAATGCCCTCTATTACCGTAGCTGAAAACTCATGCCTACTGAAATTCAATACCATTCAATCGAGAAGCATTATCTTACTCTAGTTTTTGCAACCAAAAAGTTATGACTCAACCTATGTTATAAGGACTTTTGGCTTGGTGGTCTATGATATTACTCTAATTTGAGATTACTTTCATTCCCTTATGTGTTGTGAATGGACATGCCATTGCCGACTTCCTTACGGTGTACCTACTGCTAGCGAATTATCTTTTAAATGGTGATTTATCTAATGAACAAATAATGAGTTTAAGGGAATCTGATAAACCTATCTGGAAATTATATTTTGATGGTGCAACATCCTCTCTTGTGGATGCAATTCTATGGCAGATGCCTTAGCTAAGCTTGCAAAGGAATTCACATGCCTAGAAGAATACTCTGTCCCTACAGAGATTCAAGGTTGTAAGGTCCTTTCCCCTATAGTTATGGAGCACATAAACAAGAAATCTCCCCATATCCTTTCTATCTCTTCGATAACTAATGAAGAAGGAGACTGGAGACAACCATTGATCATCTATCTTTAAAGAGGAAAACATCGCCATGACAAATCCCTCGCTAATAAAGTTAATAAATATGCCCTATCACATGCACTAGTCAACAATACGTTATACCACCGATCATTCGATCATATGTCACTATGTTGCTTAGATAACTTAGAGTCCCTGAAGATTGTTAATGAAGTCCACTCCATACTATGCAATGCACATCAATTGGATATAGAAATGAAGTTGAGAATCAAAAGAGTTGGATATTATTGTTATACAATTATTAATGATTGCATAAATATTGAAAAACATTATCATTCATGTTAGTTTCATGGTGTAGTTTTACATCAGCCACCTAATGTGTTGCACCCCACAAAAGCTTCGTGGCCCTTTGAAATTTGGGGCACATATGTTACTAGGCCAATTGACCCTCCATCTTTGAAGGGGCATTGCTTCATATTAGTTGCGACTTATTACATCTTAAAATGGGCAGAAGCAATTCCCCTACATAATGTAACATCACACCATGTTTTAAAGTTCTTTCATAACCATATCATGTATCGATTTGGCGTACCTTGTAGAATCATATCCGATAATGGGTATGTATTCAGGTCTACAAAAATCAACAGTTTTGTAAGATGCTATAATATTAACTGGAGATACTCAGTAATTTATTACCATAGGTTGGCTGAGGCCTTCAATAAGACTTTGGTAAAGACTATCAAAAGGACCCTCAATGATAATAAATGCTAGTGGGATGAGATATTGGTGGAAGCTTTGTGGGCTTACCAGACCACTTATAGAACCCCGACCCAATCCACCCCGTTCGTACTAGTGTATGGGTTCGAAGTCATACTTCCTTTGGAGGTACAAATCCCTTTACTCAGAGTCACAGCCCAAAATAAAATCATAACTAAGTAGAATGAAAAACTATAATTAGAAGAACTTGAATGCCTTGAAGAGCGATGCCTCCAAGCTCAACATAGTCTAGAGTTGTATAAGGCCCGGATTTTTCAAGCTCATGATAAGTTAGAGAGACCAAGAACATTCCAAGTAGGAGACTTGGTCTTAGTTCTTCGAAGGCCTATTTAAGCTAACCAAAAGATCGGTGGGAAGTTTGAATCAACTTGGGAAGGACCCTTTGTTGTAGAGTCTGTCTACAAAGGAGGCTCGTAACATCTAGTGGATTATAAAAGAAATCATCTAATAATACCTATCGATGGGAATTTCTTTAAGAAGTAATATTCTTGATGAACTCAAATTTTCAATTAATAAAGTTCTATTTTTGAGTTTTGACTAGAGTAAACTCAGTTGTACCCCTGTATTAGAAAATTTCAAAAAAAAAATAAAAATTAAAAAAGAGAAAAAGAAGAAAGAAGAAAGAAGAAATCATCTCAAAATCAATTACTTGACTCGGGTCCTCTTTTTTTAAGGTTAGGTCTTTCCTTCCCATATGATTAGACCCACTAGTGATGGAGTACGTTGTTCGTGACACCATCGTAGATTCACTTTAACCTGGTGCTCTGTGTTATTGTGGCTGTTTTGACCCCACCACAAGATCATTCAACCCGATCCTCTATGATGGGCATATCTCGGCCCCATCATATGATCATTTGACCCTCTATGTTGGGCATATTTTGACCCCACCACAAGGTCATTCAACTCAGTCCTCTGTGTTGGGCATGTTTCGACCCGACCGTAGGACCATTCAGTACAATCCTTTATGATGGATATATCACGACCCCATCATATGATCATTTGACCATATGTGTTGTGCTTATTTTGGCCCCACCATGAGGTCATTCAATCTAGTCCAATGTGTTGGGAATATTTTTACCCCACAATAAGACCATTCAACACGATCCTCTATGATGGGCATATCTCAACTCCATTATAAAATAATTCGACCCTCTGTATTGGGCATATTTCAACCCCACCATAAGGTCATTCAAATTGGTCCTCTGTGTTGGGTATGTTTCGACCCCACCATAAGACCATTCAACTCAATCTTCTATAATAGGCATATCTCTACCCCATCATATTGAAAGTTCGATGGGGATGTTAAGCCCTATGAACTTAGTCCCAAACTAACCAAGAGGGGGGGTGAATTGGTATTTTAAAACTTCTTTTTAAATAAAGAAATAAAATCACATAAACCAAATCACACCACAAAATAATGCGGAATTTAAAAGTGTGGAAGCAAGAAAAAGAACACATAAATTTATAGTGGTTCGGTCGACTCGACCTACGTCCGCTCCTTGGAGGCACCCTCCAAGTATTGCACTACACAAAAAGTGACTCTCCTTTAGCCTCTACGGCTAGGCGGAGAAACCCTCACAAGAACCTCCTTTTTGCCACCCCGACAAGGCAGAGAACCTATCTCCTTTTGCTTCCTCCTGAAGCTGGCAGAGAACCAGAACCAAAAGCAAAACTCCTTACCTCTACCGACCCTTCCACGGACGAGAAACTCTAGACGAAGATGACGCAGAGAGATCCTTGAAGCAACCCTTGTGAAACCCCTCACAAGCTCCCCCTCACAAGATCCTCTCTCTCTCCTCTCTCTCTCTTTCTCTCCTCAAGGTCTTCTCAGGTCAAGGCAGCAGCCAAAGGTTTTTGAAAACGTTGAACAAGAGATCTTAAATAGAAGAGCTCCAAAAGAGCTCATTAATTGCAAGTTGCCGACAATATCGTCAAGGCCGATATGGACATCGGCCTGGCCGATCAGTACAAATCAATGAAGATCGGCCAGAGCATAGCCCTGGATGAAAAATTGGACGATTGAAAATTAGCTTGATCGTCCAGGCCGATCTCACGATCGTCCTGGCCGATCAGTTCAAATCAGAGAATAATCGGCCTGACAATAGCCCTGAATACGGGCTGGCCGATATTGATCGTCCTGAAGTAACTTAAGGTTTTTGACTAGATCGGCCTGGCCGATCTTGCGATCGTCCAGGACGATATGATCGTATCAATCATCCTTAATTACTTCTTTGATTTCCTGAACAATTATGGCATAATTTGTGAATATCGTCCAGGCCGATCCGAGGATCGTCCTGGCCGATAATTTAAAGATACAGTATACCATACTTGTCTATGGCGGCTACTTCTTTCTGCTTTGAGCTTATCGTCCTGGCCGATACACGTAACGTCCAGGACGATCTGTTAACGTCGACTGCCTTAATTAAGATTCCTTAATTAGACTTTCTGTTTTAAGTTGATCGTCCAGGCCGATCAAAGAAATCGTCCTGGTCGATATGAGTAAAAATAGAAATTCTAAGTCTCTCAAGTGTGTGTGTGAAGGGTTACAAAGCATCAGTCTCTTTGACTATTACAAGGGGACTCAAAAGGTAAAAAATAAAAGTACAGACTGACTCAACCCTAAACCTACGCATTCCTGAACTTGGCTCCTTTTTTATTGTCCGATCTTCGATTCCTGAAAAGTTAGAAGCAACAAGCTGTCCAAGAAAAGCAGTGTTTGTCAATCATCAAAACATAAGACATGAAAAATAGATTTGCAACAATCTCCCCCTTTTTGATGATGGCAAAACACAAGTAGGACAAAAATAGATTCATTAGAAAAACAAAGTTACAATATCAACTTTTTCCTACCACACCCTATCCTACTCCCCCTTTTTGTCATCACAAAAAGAGAGTCCAGAAACAGCAGAGAAAAGAAAAAAAACATCACGAAAGACTACTACAAAAAGACAAGAAACAATAACTCAAAGCACAAACTAAAAGAACGAGGGATCCTGATCATCAGATGGAGGAGGTGGAGGTGGCTGCTGAAAGTAACTGGCAAGGGTGGTAAACTGAGCATTGAACCAGGCGATGTCCTGGTCATGCTGCTGCTGCTGGTGAGTAAGAAAACTGTCAAATCGAGCTAAATCCTCAGCGCGGTGATGCTCGTAGCGGGCAATGTCCTCAGAGTGTTGCTGCTCCTGGGCAGCAACATATGCATCAAATCGGGTCTCCCAACGATCAAATCTCTCAATCAACTGATCAACCGGTGAGTGTTGGTGGAGAGGAGCAGGGTCAGGAAAGGGAGCTGGAGCGGGAGCCTCCTCCTCTCGAGCCCCCTGAGGTTCCTCGGGGTGGAGACGAGTACTGTGAAGGGTGCTGAAGGAGTTGTTTGAGTAGAAGGGAGTTGGGAGGTTTGGTGGAATAGGATATTGAAGTTGGTATTTAGTTTCAAGAACATAGGCTATGATGTGTCCTAAGGCTAGATTTGGCTTTCTTCTGTGGCCTGGATCGCGAATTGTTGTTAGGTGATCAATGTAACTAAAAAATAGGTCCGCAGTGTTGAATTCCCTATGAGCCATGATGTAGAAGGTAGTGAGGAAAAGTAGAGGGGTAATGTGGACACGGTCGCCGGCTTTTGGAATGACGGAGGTGCGAAGGACATGTTGGATTGTCCTAGCATCTCTGACTAAAGAGCTAGTCTCTCCAACATGGTAACGGACATTGGTCTGGCGAAGAAAGTGATTTGCTATGGACCAGTCAAAATCAGGGTCAGGGGCAATTAGGAGCAGCTTATCTCCGATGGTGGATAGCTGTAAAAGATCAACACAGTCCTGATATGTGATTTCGACAAGGCGTCGATTCACATAGGAGGACAGGGCTGTGAAGGTAGAGTTGATGCGCAGGTTTGCAAAAAATTCTAGACGGAACTCAGAATTGAAAGGGAAAACAAGAGACAGAATGAAGCAAAGGGAAGTGTGAGCGAAGAGATCCATTACCGGGTAAGAGATGTGGACCGGATTGATAATTCTAGAAACAGTAATTCCATATTCTTTATAATGATGATATGCGGCTTCATCTTCTGCTTCCCGGAAACGAGGGTCAACCCTTGCCCTCGAGGAACTTCCAGAGGTCTGACGGACGCGCTTCCCACCAGTCATTTGAGAGAACTTAAGCAAAAACACAAAGGAGAAAGGATGAAGTGTGAAAAATCATGGTTGGATCGGCCTGAATTTAAAGAAAACGGCCATATCGTCCTGGCCGATCGCGGAATCGTCCAGGCCGATATGTGTCAATAATTACGTACAGGCCGATTGGTCAAAAAGGCGGTCCAATCGTCCGGGCCGATCAGATATCGGCCAGGCCGATTAGACACAGGCTATCGGCCCGAGGAGTCAGTCCGGACGACCGTTGAAAAAGCAGATCGTCCGGGCCGATTAGGTGTTTCGTCCAGGACGATGCACAATAATTGATCGTACCAGCCGAAGTTAAAACATTTTAAATGCTTGCCACGTGTATCGTCCAGGATGAACAGTGGATCGGCCCGGCCGATGGTCCAATAATGGATCGTCCGGGGCCGAATTTAAAGATCAAAATGTGCTGACACGTGGATCGTCCGGGACGGTCCAGTGTATCGGTCAGGACGATGCACATAGAATGCATCGGCCAAACAAATATACTATCGGCCAGGACTATCACCATGAGTTTGATCAAATCGTCCAGGACGATAATGTATCGTCTAGGACGATGAATTTCAGTAAGCACAGAAAAAGGTCAGCAGATGGATTTTGGAAAGAATTTGTCATATCGGCCAGGACGATAAAAATATCTGCCAGGCCAATGTGACTTGAATTTGAAATCAAGAAAAGAATGGTGATGATCAAGACCCTCAAAAATAAAACAAAAGAAAAGACAGTCAAAGACACAAAAATAACACAATGAAACCAACCACCGAAAAAAAAAATATTTTTTTTGTTTTTTTTTTATTTTTTTATTTTTTTTTTTTTTTATGGAGGCATCATATGAGAATTATTTTCATGAATTTAAACTTTTAAAGTTTTTAGGAGATCAAGAGGTTTAACAAAATCCAATCAGAAGAAGATAGAAAAACTGATTCCATTTACCCTAGATCGGACATCCTTCAGGGTACAAAATTCTCTTAAAAACAACAGAGTCCTAACTCGGAATAACAAAAAGGATAAGAAGATCCAATCAAGACTTTTTAACAACTAAAATATCTCATAAATAATAAACCAAAATAATTTTTCTCAATCATGGAAATTGAAATCAAATCTTTGAACGTATCACATAATCAATGAGTTTTCTAAGTTTTAAGAGTTTTACCAAAGAGATGATAGCTTGCATTTAGTGGGCTAATTTTATGCCTCTTGTCACTTTTATTGGCTCTTTGAGCATCTTTTGATTTTTGATACACTTTTGTGTATATAGCTTTCTTTTCAATTTGGCTTCATTGGCCTCTTTCCTTTTTAACTTTTGCAAGCTAAAAATTCTTTAATATACCCTTAAAAAAATACTTAGTTGTGAGTATATCCTCCAAATATTAGAGAATAGGAGCTCTCTCTCTAACATAGGGAAGAACAATCCACAACACAAAATCAAAATCATGTGATAACTGCAATGGTAAGATTTCAAAAGCTTGAATGATATCAAAGAATTTTGACTATTATGCATAAGATGTTTTAATGTAGCAAGATTTAGAAAGAGATCTTAAAAAGCCATTGGTTAAACTGAGTTTAGACTTTTGTTTTATAGAAGAAAATCATGCCACTAAACAAAGTCAGAAGAAGGGAAAAACATCAACAGTTTACTCCCTTTAATCAATTTTAAAAAGCTAAACCCTATCTCCAAAAACTCCAATATTTAAAAGCTTGAGAAGTTTCATCATATGGAAGCCCAAAAAAAAATAAAGATCAAGGTGAAAAAGCAAAAGCAAAAAAAAAAAAATAAGCAAACCAAAGACAACACAAAGTGAACACAAAAACTAAAAAATAAAAGACATACAAAAACTAAAGATTTCAAGCAAGTTATAAAGCAATGGATTTAAGAAATTGAGCTGCAAGCCTCCTTATGTTCAGTTATCTTATGCTCCCACGAGGTCTTTGGTGAGAGCACTCCTGCAAAACTCAACAACAGTCAGTTTTAGGAACCCAAACAGATTTGGGCTCCTTCTTAGGAAATGTAGAGTGCAATGCAGATGTGGTATGCTTTGAATCATGCATCTTAGGTCTCCACACACAATGTGTATTGCGATGAACTGTGCAAGTGTGTGAGATGTGTCCTAGCATGCCACAAGAAAAACATTGAACTCCAGGAAAAAGTTTTCTTAAATGGTTTGGGTAGAAATGCCTCTTCCTAGGTTCTGGCCTTTGATTAAAAGTTGGTGTCATCCTAGCTTTCTTACATGTTTCCAAATCATTTTGAATTCTCAAGTTAGTTCTTTTTAATGCATCATTCTCAATCCTCAAATTTTTCTCAATCTCTTTAGATTTCATAAGATCATCGTTAAGTGAGGTGTGTGAAGCTTTTAATGCATTACTTTTATCAACTAATTCCAAATGCTTCTTGTTTAATTCATCAAATTTATCAAGGAGAGCCATGTGATTTGAATCAATCGTTGCATGATCTTTGAGAAAAACTTCATGCTCTTTTTGTAGATTTGAATGTTCTAATTTTAGGCTAGCATGAGTTTTCTTAAGTTTTTTGTATGATGTATGGACTTTTTCACAAATTTCAAACAATTCATCATAGGTTGGTTTACATACCTCTTCCTCATCACTTTGATTTTCTCCCATGAAACACAAGTTTGTAGTCTCTTCCTCTGGTTCAGTCTCAGAGGAATCAGTACCAGATTCTGCCCAGAAGCCTCTTTGGATTTTCTTATTCTCCTTCCTAGACTTAGCTTTCTCCTCACCTTTTTCCTTTTCTTTGCTTGAATGATCTTGAAGTGTAGGACAATCGGCTCTTACATGTCCAGGTTTCCTGCATTCAAAACAAACAACATCAGAAGATCCTTTAACATGTCTGATCCTCTATGATGGGCATATCTCGGCCCCATCATATGATCATTTGACCCTCTATGTTGGGCATATTTTGACCCCACCACAAGGTCATTCAACTCAGTCCTCTGTGTTGGGCATGTTTCGACCCGACCGTAGGACCATTCAGTACAATCCTTTATGATGGATATATCACGACCCCATCATATGATCATTTGACCATCCGTGTTGTGCTTATTTTGGCCCCACCATGAGGTCATTCAATCTAGTCCAATGTGTTGGGAATATTTTTACCCCACAACAAGACCATTCAACACGATCCTCTATGATGGGCATATCTCAACTCCATTATAAAATAATTGGTCCCTCTATATTGGGCATATTTCAACCCCACCATAAGGTCATTCAAATTGGTCCTCTGTGTTGGGTATGTTTCGACCCCACCATAAGACCATTCAACTCAATCTTCTATAATGGGCATATCTCTACCCCATCATATTGAAAGTTCGATGGGGATGTTAAGCCCTATGAACTTAGTCCCAAACTAACCAAGAGGGGGGGTGAATTGGTATTTTAAAACTTCTTTTTAAATAAAGAAATAAAATCACATAAACCAAATCACACCACAAAATAATGCGAAATTTAAAAGTGCGGAAGCAAGAAAAAGAACACAGAAATTTATAGTGGTTCGGTCGACTCGACCTACGTCCACTCCTTGGAGGCACCCTCCAAGTATTGCACTACACAAAAAGTGACTCTCCTTTAGCCCCTACGGCTAGGCGGAGAAACCCTCACAAGAACCTCCTTTTTGCCACCCCGGCAAGACAGAGAACCTATCTCCTTTTGCCTGGCAGAGAACCAGAACCAAAAGCAAAACTCCTTACCTCTACTGACCCTTCCACGGACGAGAAACTCTAGACGAAGACGACGCAGAGAGATCCTTGAAGCAACCCTTGTGAAACCCCTCACAAGCTCCCCCTCACAAGATCCTCTCTCTCTCCTCTCTCTCTCTCTTTCTCTCCTCAAGGTCTTCTCAGGTCAAGGCAGCAGCCAAAGGTTTTTGAAAACGTTGAACAAGAGCTCTTAAATAGAAGAGCTCCAAAAGAGCTCATTAATTGCAAGTTGCCGACAATATCGTCCAGGCCGATATGGACATCGGCCTGGCCGATCAGTACAAATCAATGAAGATCGGCTAGAGCATAGCCCTGGATGAAAAACTGGACGATTGAAAATTAGCTTGATCGTCCAGGCCGATCTCACGATCGCCCTGGCCGATCAGTTCAAATCAGAGAATAATCGGCCTGACATTAGCCCTGAATACGGGCTGGCCGATATTGATCGTCCTGAAGTAACTTAAGGTTTTTGACTAGATCGGCCTGGCCGATCTTGCGATTGTCCAGGACGATATGATCGTATCAATCATCCTTAATTACTTCCTTGATTTCCTGAACAATTATGGCATAATTTGTGAATATCATCCAGGCCGATCCGAGGATCGTCCTGGCCGATAATTTAAAGATACAGTATACCATACTTGTCTATGGCGGCTACTTCTTTCTATTTTGAGCTTATCGTCTTGGCCGATACACGTATCGTCCAGGACGATCTGTTAATGTCGGCTGCCTTAATTAAGAATCCTTAATTAGACTTTCTGTTTTAAGCTGATCGTCCAGGCCGATCAAAGAAATCGTCCTGGCCGATATGAGTAAAAACAGAAATTCTAAGTCTCTCAAGTGTGTGTGTGAAGGGTTACAAAGCATCAGTCTCTTTGACTATTACAAGTGGACTCAAAAGGTAAAAAATAAAAGTACAGACTGACTCAACCCTAAACCTACGCATTCCTGAACTTGACTCCTTTTTGATTGTCCGTTCTTCGATTCCTGAAAAGTTAGAAGCAACAAGCTGTCCAAGAAAAGCAGTGTTTGTCAATCATCAAAACATAAGACATGAAAAATAGATTTGCAACACATATAATCATTCAACCCTCTGTGTTGGGCATATTTATCCCCTACCATAAGGTCATTCAACCCAAACCTTTATATTGGGCATGTTTCTACCCCACCATAAGATCATTCAACCCGATCCTCTATTATGGGCATATCTCGACCCCATCATATGAGCATTAGACCCTCTACTTTGGGCATATTTTGACCCCACGATAAGGTCATTCAACCTGGTCCTCTATGTTGGGCATATTTCAACCCCACCACATGATCACCTACTAATGGTGGGTAATACCCTTTATGGCAACCCCCTGGTATCCACTCAACTTTGATTCCCTAGGTTTTGTCCCTCCCTTTCCTTAGAATAAAAATTTTCAATTTCATCCTTCCATTTGGTCAATGCCAATATATGCATTAGAACTTCATTCTACTACATATATTGGGAGTTCATTTGTTGATCTCATTTCTGTATGAGGTCAGTAAGCTCTACTTGGGTTTCTTTCTAGTGACCCAATGATTAGGAAGTTTCTAATCCCTAATCATATGGGTCCTAGATAAGACCCAACTCAACCTCAATCAAACTCAACTCTACCCTCCCATTCAATCTTTGGTATAACAACCAACCAACATTCAATCAACTTCTAAATCCCATCCAATCATCAATAATGATCTCTTTGACTGTTTGTGATATGGATATGCCACCCCTAATCATCTAATCCAAAACTCAATCCAATTCCAAAGTTCCAAATAAAATCCAAGGGCTAAGGACTAAGGTATTGAAACCCTTTTAAGGGGAATTTTCAAACCCCATGGAACACAGCCTAATGACCTCTGACTTAGGGACTATCAATAGCATATCGCCTAGGTATGTCTTTAGGGTCAACCATCAAAATTTGAGAATAATTCAGCAATCCTAGCCCCCAAAACTAATTTTTTCTCCAAAGGCTATAAAACATTCAGTTATTTACAACCTATACCACTTGACTTGCCATCCAATGAATCTTGGCCATAGTACCCTTTCCAAACTTTCCAATCACCTACATGACCACCATTAGGACCTACTAACCAATAGTCTACACTTTTTCCAATTCAATTTGACCCAAAATTGATCATGGGTAAAAATGACCAAAAATACCCTTTAAAGCGGTTTTTGGTCTTTTCCCCCATGTTCAATTCAACCTCATCTCAATCCTCAAAACCCATCCCAATGGATCCTAAACACCATTAAAAACAAAATGGACCCAAATCCATATTTGAGTTTGACCTAGTTGACCAATTCAACCATGGTTGACTAAGTTGACTCTTAAAGGGTTTAAAAACTTATTTCCAATCAAATGACCTCCTCTTGGTATGGGACCACTATCATTGAGTTCACATGATCTATTTGAACTCAAAGGACCCAACCCTTGACCCTAGGTTAACCTGATTGACCAAACCACCCAAATTTGACCAAACCTCCCATACACCCCAACCCTTCCAAATCCTTGGACCAAACCACCCAAGTTTAGACCCATGGGTGACCCATTGGGTCCTCAAAAGCACCCCCCCCCCCCACCTTGAGGATCTAAGCTTTGGGCCCACTTGGGTTAGGTATTTGGCTTTACTCAAGTACCCAAATAGAAGTCTCCCTTGAGCCATTCTCTAGCCAACCCAGCAAATGGGTTAACTTAGGCTAGGAGTTAGGCTAACCCAAAGTGGCTAAAACCACTTTAGATTGAGCCAAAACCATCTTAAGCCCAATTAAACCTAGCTTTAGGTCCAACACACCTACCCTAGCCAGCCCAGCCTTTAGGTATATTTGGGTTAACCTCTAGGCTAACCCAAAGTGGTCAAAATAATATCAACCAAAGCCATTTCTCACCTCAGGGATATTCAGACCCAAATGACACTTGCCTTGTGTGCACCAAAGCTTGGCCTGCCTCCCAAATCAGACCCATGGTCTAACTTGACCTGGGTTAAGCCATAAATGGCCCAAATTATATAGGTTTGGGTCTTCTCAAGCTATCCAAATGAATTTGATGCCCCAGGTCAAATTGAGCTCATATTTAAACTCACCACATCCCCATGAACCTTTCCAAATCATCCTATCACAGACCTTAGCCAGTCATGGTTGGAACCAATTGAGAATGGGCTTTGGTGGTCCCCTCCACTTTTGGATTGATCCAAAGGCTTCCAAAGCCTAGGTTTGAAAGTTCGCTAGGGATGTTAATCCCTATATAACTGGCCCAAGCTAACCAAGAGGGGAGGTGAATTGGTAATTAAAAAATTGCTTTTCTCAAAGAATGAAAAACACAAACCAAAATCACCACAAAAAACAAAGTGCGAAAATAAAAGTGCAGAAGCATGAAATCAAGAACACAGGAATTTATAGTGGTTCGGTCAACTCGACCTACATCCACTCCTTGGAGGCACCCTCCAAGTATTGCACTACAAAACGTGACTCTCCTTTATCCCCCACGACTAGGCGGAGAAGCCCTCACAAGAACCTCCTTTTTGCCACCCCAGCAAGGCAGAGAACCTACCTCCTTTTGCTTCCTCCTGAAGCTGGCAGAGAACCACAACCAAAAGCTAACTCCTTACCTCTACCGACCCTTCCACGGACGAGAACTCTAGACGAAGAACAAGCAGAGCGATCCTTGAAGCAACCCTTGTGAATCCCCTCACAAGCTCCCCCTCATAAGATCCTCTCTCTCCCTCTCTCTCTTTCTCTCCTCAAGGTCTTCTCAGGTCAAGGCAGCAGCCAAAGGTTTTTTAAAACGTTGAACAAGAGCTCTTAAATAGAAGAGCTTCAAAGGAGCTCATTAATTGCAAGTTGCCGACTATATCGTCCAGGCCAATATGGACATCGGCCTGGCTGATCAGTACAAATCAAAGAAGATTGGCCATAGCATAGGCCTGGATGCAAAACAGGACGATTAAAAATTTGCTTGATCGTCCAGGCCGATCTTACGATCGTCCTGGCTGATCAATTCAAATCAGAGGAAAATTGTCCTGAGAATAGCCTTGGATACAAGTTGGCTGATCTATATCATCCTGAAGTAACTTAAGGTTTTTGACTGGATCGTCCTAGCCGATCCTGAGATCGTCCATGACGATATGATCGTATCAATCATCCTTAAATACTCCCTTGATTTCTTGATCAATTAAGGCATAATTTATGAATATCATCCAGGCCGATACATGATCGGCCTGGACGATAATTTAAAAATACAGTATACCTTAATTGTCTATGGCGGCAACTTCTTTCTGTTTTGAGCTTATCGTCCTGGCCGATAAACGTATCGTCCAGGCCGATATGAAAAATCGGCCTGGCCGATATGAGTAAAAAGAGAAATTCTATGTCTCTCAAGTGTGTATGTGAAGGGTTACTTAGCATCAGTCTCTTTGACTATTACAAGTAGACTCAAGAAGTGAAAAATAAAAGTACAGACTGACTCAATCCTAAACCTACGCAATCTTAAATTGGCTTCGTCTTGTTCGTCCGATCTTTGATTCTTGAAACGTTAGAAGCAACAAGTAGTCCAAGAGAAATAGTGTTTATCAATCATCAAAACATAAGCCATGAAAATAGATTTGCAACAAGGTTCATCGGCTTTAAGCTCATAGACCTCTAGGAGGATGTCCCCTTCCACCTAGAGGCCATCCAATGGCATGCCCAATCAATACCAGCCATCCATGGCCGTGGGAGTGGGATGAATATGGCAGCTCATTCTAGACCTTGAATGTGTGTTTTGAGTTTTCAATAAGCCTTCCAAGAGCTCCCTCAGTGCTTCTCTCCCATTTCCCAATCTCCAATCCTCTCTTGTCCATCTGTTCAAGTGAGCTCTGATGAATTTTGTGCATAGTCCACTTGAAGTCACATTTTCGACCATCCTTCAATCCTAACATATGAAGGAAAACCATTCTCCATCCATTCCTAAAGCTTCATAATAAAAAAAACCATTTGTTGGGATTTTTTATATGGTGAGAACTCTATCCCGGGCTCCTTAGATAGGTAATCCGATCAAGTATGATGGAAACCTTCACTCTAATAGATCTCAACCATTGGATTGAAGGTTTCCATCATCTTAATGCTTTTCACAAAGTTTTGTGTGAATCCACTAGTGAGATCAATCGGATCATGCCAGATTAGTTTAATGGTTTCAGGAGATAGTTGAGGTTGAAGATGAAATCATGACCATTGATCTAAGTCATGGTCCGCATTCAATCCCATGATTTTGAAACCCTTTAATCACATCCATCCAATCAATAATCTAACATTTAGGACTAACCCCATGGCTACACTGAAATTACTAAACGACAAGAGGGGGGGTGAATTGTAAAAACTTCTTAATAATAAAATTAACCTTAAACAAGAGTTCTAATTTTTTTTGTTGTTTTTGAAACTTTAAGACAAAGATTTATGCAATTTTTTTTCACAAAATTTCACATGCAATAGATATGACAAATTTAAAATGCAAGCAAAAATTAAACAACGATAAGGAAAGAACACACCAAGAATTTTATAGTGGTTCGGTCAAAATATGACCTACGTCCACTCCCCGGAGTCCTCCACTCCGGGATTTTCACTATCAAAATAGTTCTCCTTTTGCCCCCCTCGGCAAGGCGGAGAAGCCTATACAAACCTCCCTTTCACCAACCCGGCGTGGCGGAATACCAAACTCTATTTTCACCCTCTTGGCGACGGCAGAGAACCTTCTCGTTTTTCTCCCTCATGGAGAAGGTAGAGAACCTCGAGGTAACGGATGTAGACGAGCCTTTCCCTTGGAGATCCTTCTTCAAATCCTTCTCGGGCCATAGGAGGAGCAAGATGCAGCAAGCTTGGAGCAACCGTGTGATCTCCCTCACACCTCTTCTCCCTCACAACGCTCACCTCCTCCTTCCTCTCTCAACCCTCAAGAATTTCTCTAGAGTTTTCTCCCTTGGAATCCCTCTCTAACCACGTTCACCCCCTATGTAAATCTTACCCAAAAAGACTTGATTGACATCTAAAAACGGGCTCCAAAAACCTCTGATTTCAAAATTAGCCGTTACTGTTCGTACAGTACGATTCAACATCATACAGTACGATCTTCACAAACAGCTGTCGTCCTGGTACGAAGATGTACGAACAGTACAAAAACAAATCATACTATACGATATAATATCGTACGGTACGATCCAACAAGATACTATTCGTACAGGACGATGGTCTAGACGATCGGATGTCGTCTCTGTTCATCGTATGGTACGATTACTATCGTACAGTACGATGTTCAAATTTTCATTAGCCCTGGATTACATGCACTAATCACGGGTTAATTTAAGTAAGTATTAAAAACGGATCGTACAGTACAAACTTGTTCGTACAATACGAACGGCGCAAAATCACTTACTTAAACTAAGTCACGGCTAGGGTTTTGGATCTGAACATATCGTACAGTACGAAAGACTTTGTACAGTACGATCTATTCACAGAATTGTCCACATAGCTTGGATCGTACAGTACGAAATAAAATCGTACAGTACGACCTACAGAGAAAAATTTTAGTTATAATTTGCAGTTAAAAAAGAACTCTCCCCCTGTGTGTGTGCATGGTTCCTCTTACTCTTACGCATATTGTGGCCAGACTCAATAAAGTAAAAATACAATAAATGAAAAAATACATTGTTTGACTCATACTCCTAATCTACCCGGTCTTGAGTCTTCCTTTCTTCCTGAGTCACTTGTGATCTTCCTGAAATGTTAGTGCTCAAGGAAAATAACAAATAAAATAATAATCAATGAAAAGCAGTTCCAAAACACTCATTATTTGGCATCATCAAAATCTCAAACTCGGGGTCATGGGTTGCAACAATCTCCCCCTTTTTGATGATGTCAAATAATTTATTGCAAGTAAGAAAGAAAACCATTTCTTTTGAAAAACATTTCTTTTGTTGTTTTTTTTTTATTTTTTATTTTTTATTTTTTAAAAAAAATTAAACACAAGAAAAAAAGGTACTACAAGTAAGTACAAAACAAAAGATACTGCATTTAGATAAATAGGCATTACAATATTTCAACAAACTTCTCCCCCTTTTGACAGCACAAAAAGGAGGAGCAACTAAAAGCAAAAAGTAAGAGAAGAAAACAAACAGAAACTACAATGCAAACATAAACAAACTAAGCAGACGGGTCCTGATCTGGTGGTGGTGGAGGTGGATTTGGTTGAAAATATTGAAAGAGAGCATCGAAGCGGTGATCAATTGCAGTGAATCGTTCGCCAAACCACTGCATATCAGTCTCGTGTTGGTGATGCTGTTCTTGAATATGCATGTCGAGACGAGTCTGCAGCTGGTCGAAGCGGGCGACTAAGTCATCATCAGGGTGCGCTGGTGCTGGTGCAGGTGCTCGGGGTGCAGCATGGCGTCGTGGTCAAGCTGGAGCTGCGGCTGGTGCATCTTCTCCTTCTTCTTCATCAAAGACGGATTCTTCAGGCTCATGTCCCCGATGAAAGAGGATACGGAAGGAAGCATCCGTATAAAAAATAGGAAGCATGTCGGGTTCACCAGGGTAGGATAATTAATATTTATGGTAGAGGATATATCCTATTAGGTGACCAAGAGCCAGATTTTGTTTCCGTCGAGTGGTAGGAAGACGAACAAAAGTCATGTGCTGAATATAGTTGGTAATCAAATCGACCTCATCAAACTTAATGTTGGACATAATAAGGTAGGTAGCGACTGACAAGGTAGGGGTCAGATTGATGCGGTCGCCACCTTTGGGTATGATAGAGGTTCGAAGAACATGTTGAATGATACGGGCATTTCTGGTTAAAGATTGGACTAGAAGCTGGTGTTGATGAAAAACAGTATTCCTAAGGACTCTATTTACATCGCTCCAATCAAAATCATCGGTAAGAAACGAGCGAACCATAGGTCCTTCAGTGGACAGCCCAATATGTTGGGCGATGTCAGCTCTAGTTATTTCAACGGGGCGGCCACAAACAAAGGAGTGAAAAGTGGTGTTATCGACGGTGTAGGTGAGGTTGGCGAGAAATTCAAAAAGCAGTTCAGAATTGTATGGAAACGCTAGGGTGAGTAGGAATTGAAAAGTTGTGGAGACAAAGAGGCCCATTACCTTGAAATTTAGAGCGGCCTGATTAAGCATTTTCGAGGGAGAAATTTTGCAAGCCTTGTATCGGTAGTAGGCTTCCTCATTTTCACTATTTAGAAAGCGATCGGGTTGACGATGGGATGAGGACGAGCTTCCGGCAGTCATCCGACCTCGTTTAGACATTGCAGGAGGGCAAGAAAACGAAGTGAAGGCTGAGTGAGGAGAGGGTTGAGTGAATTGAACAGCCTAGGCAAGGGTATTTAAAGAGATTTTCGTAAATCGTACAGTACGATCGGAGATCGTACAGTACGATATCCAATTAATATTCTGACTAGTCGTTTCGGGAAAAGACAGTCAAATCGTACAGTACGACACGTATCGTACAGTACAATCAGGCGAATATCGATCGTCCCGAGGCCCTCAGTACGAATTTTGACCAAAAGTTTCGTACGGTACGAATAGGTGGATCGTACAGTACGATACATAATAAATATCGTACCGAACAGCTATTACTCAAATTGTCCTTTTGTGATGACATGGATCGTACAGTACGAATCAAATGGATCGTACAGTACGATACTCAATAATGTCGTACCAACCGGCTTTAATTCGTCCCAATCCGTGCTGACGTGGATCGTACCATACGAAGTGGATCGTATAGTACGATGAACAGTCATATAAAGTGTTGGTGTGGTGAGTGTGTGGTGATCAGGAGCAGCCCTAAAGATTTTTTTTTTTTTTATGCATTTATATCTATGACACCTAATCTAGTCCTCAAGGTGCTAAAGGTGTCAAAAGCTAATGGTTTTGTGAATATGTCTGCCAATTGATCTCCTGTAGCGATGTGATGTAATTCTATATCTCCCTTAGCGACGTGATCTCTAATGAAATGATGTCTAATGTCTATGTGTTTCGTTCGAGAGTGTTGAATTGGATTCTTAGAGATACAAATTGCACTTGTGTTGTCACACATGATCGAGATGGTTCCAACAGGTAGTCCAAGATCAAGAATTTGTTGTTTTAACCATAGTACTTGTGCAACACAACTTCCTACCGCAATATATTCTGCCTCGGCTGTGAAAAGTGCTACTGAGTTTTGCTTCCTACTGGACCAAGAAACTAATGATTGGCCGATGAATTGGCAGGTACCAGAGGTGCTCTTTCTATCTATCCTACATCCTGCGAAGTCAGAATCTGAGTACCCTAGGATTTCAAAGGAAGTGTTGTGCCTGGGATACCAAATTCCTAAGTTTGGGGTGCCTAGTAGATATCTAAGAATTTTTTTTACAGCAGTTAAGTGAGACTCTTTAGGATCGGCTTGGAAACAGGCACAGAGGCACACACTAAACATTATGTCCGGTCTACTGGCAGTCAAGTAAAGTAGGGATCCAATCATTCCTCTATATTTTTTCTGATCTACTGGTTTTCCACTAGGATCCTTATCTAATTGGATTGTCGAACTCATTGGGGTGTTCATGGGTTTTGCACTATCCATTTCATATTTCTTTAAAATATCCTTAATATACTTTGATTGGCTAAGAAAGGTTCCATTATCCATTTGTTTTACACTAAAGCCAAGAAAGTAATTAAGCTCTCCCATCATGCTCATTTCAAACTCATTACTCATTGTTTTTGAAAATTCATCGCATAAGTTTTTATCCGAAGATCCAAACAATATGTCATCTACATATATTTGAACAATGAGAATTTCTTCTTTGACCTTTTGTAAAAAGAGTGTAGTATCTACACTACCCTTTTGAAATCCTCTATCCAAAAGAAATGAGCTAAGTCTTTCATACCATGCTCTAGGTGCTTGCTTTAATCCATATAGTGCCTTTTTTAATTTGAATACATGGTTTGAAAATTGTGAGTTTTCAAATCCGGGGGGTTGCTCAACGTAGACATCTTTCTTAATTACCCCATTCAAAAATGCACTCTTCACATCCATTTGATATAACTTAAAGTTCTTGAAGCAAGCAAAAGCTAAGAGCACTCTTATGGCTTCTAGTCTAGCAACCGGGGCAAAGGTTTCTTCAAAGTCTATTCCCTCAATCTGGTTGTACCCCTTAGCTACTAGCCTTGCTTTTTTTCTTATTATTGTTCCTGAATCATTCACCTTATTCTTGAAGACCCATTTTGTTCCAACAACACTTTGCTTTTTAGGTCTCTTAACTAACTCCCAAACATCATTCCTGGTGAATTGGTTCAGCTCTTCTTGCATTGCTAGAATCCAAAATTCATCTCCTAAGGCTTGATCTATACTTGTAGGTTCTATCATAGAGATGAAAGCTGAGTGACTAACCTCCTTCCTAAGTCCATGCCTAGTTCTTACACCTTCTGAAGGGTCTCCTAAAATTAACTCTTTAGGATGACTAGAAGAATATCTCCATTCTCTAGGCAAATCTTCCTGAGGTTCGACCCTTTCTCCTAAGATCATTGTCTCTACTCCTTGAATTGCCTCTATTTCATCATCTTCAATTTTAGATTCTGAGGGCTTATCTGATTCATCAAATACCACATGGGTGGATTCTTCTACTACAAGGGTTCTCTTATTAAAAATTCTATAGGCCTTACCTATAGAAGAATAACCTAAGAAGACACCCTCATCAGACTTGGGATCGAATTTTCCTAAGGGATGTTTACCATTATTTAAGATGAAGCACTTACACCCAAAGACATGTAAATGTGAAAGGTTTGGTGTCCTACCCTTAAGGAGTTCATATGGAGTTTTATTCAGCTTCGATCTAATGTTTACTCTGTTCAAAACATAACAGGCTGTGTTGACTGCTTCTGCCCAAAAGTATCTAGGAAGTGTGCACTCCGCTAACATTGCCCTAGCAGCTTCTACCAAAGTTCTATTCTTCCTTTCTGCTATGCCATTCTGTTGGGGTGTTCTAGGAGCTGAGAAATTGTGCTCTATTCCTATCTCTTGACAGAATGACTCAAATCTATCATTTTGGAACTCTCCACCATGATCACTATGGATTGTTGATATTTCACAACCTAATTTTCGTTGAATCCATGTGGAGAAAACTTTAAATTCCTCAAAAGACTCATTCTTGTGTGCTAAGAATCTTACCCAAGTAAATCTAGTGAAGTCATCTACAATCACAAATCCATAATTCTTTCCACCTAGACTGGCTGTACTTACGGGTCCAAATAAGTCCATGTGTAGAATTTCTAGTGGCCTAGAGGTGATCACGTCTCTAATTGAGTGAAAGGATGATTTGACTTGTTTTCCTTGTTGGCAAGCGTCACATAAGTGATCCTTGGTGAATTCTAACTTAGGTACACCTCTAACTAGGTTTTTCTGAGTGATGTTTCTAAGAGTTTTCATGCTAGCATGGCATAGTCTCCTATGCCATAGCCACGAGTCATCAACTATTGTTTTCAAGCAAAATGATTTTGAACTATCAACGCAATCAAGGTCTAACATGTAAACATTGTTAATTCGTTTTCCTTCTAAAATAATTTCATCAAATAAACTAATCAGGCATCTATCAGTAAAAAATTTAACATCAAAACCTTTGTCACACAGTTGACTAATGCTAAGTAAGTTATGCTTTAAACCATCAACTAATAAAACATTTTTAATTAAAAAATTCTTAGCATTACCAACGATACCTGAGCCTATCACCTTCCTGGTAGTGTTGTCTCCCAACATTACTTTGCCTCCAGTTTTGGTCTCCAATAGGATGAACTTCTTCATATCTCCAGTCATGTGTCGCGAGCAGCCACTATCCAGGTACCACATGCTCTCACTAGGTCTTTTGTGAGAGCATCCCTACATTTTCATTCAAATATTAGATTTGGGAACCCAAGTGAGTTTGGGTTCCTCCTTATGCTTGCATGAATGAGATGTATGCATGTTATGCTGTGATGGATGCAGTTTAGGTCTCCATACTAAGCGTATCCTACGGTGAATTGTGCATGTGCGGGCTATGTGACCTAACATGCCACAAGAGAAGCACCTAACACCAGGAAATGGATTTACTAATCTATGAGTGTGGTGGTGCCTCTTCCTAAGGTTTTGTAATGCATGCTGTGTTGGGGGTTTTCTAGGATGGCCTACTGTGAGTGATGCAATTTCATTTTCTAACTCTTTTATCTTTTCACTATAAGTTTTATTTTGAGCTGTCAATCCATCAACTTCTATCAATAGCAAGTGCTCACTATGATCTACTTCTAATGCAAGTGCAGTTAGTTTTTCAAACTCTACATCTAGTTCAATATGTGATATTTTCAAGGATTCATGCGCTTCAATTAGTTCAATATGCTTCTTATTTAATGCATCATACTCATCAAGAAGTAACATGTGATCTTTATCTAAATCAGAATTTTCTTTAACTAAGTTAGCATGCTCAATTTGTAAGGAACTAAATTCAATATTAAGTTTAGCATGCATTTTCTTCAGTTTCCTATACGAGTCATGAATATTCTCAGAAATAAGCAGTAATTCATCATAAGAAAGTTGATATACCTCATCTTGATCCAATTGATCAAGGTTATCATTAGCCATAAGACACAAATTTGTTACCTCCTCATCTACTTCTTCTTCTGATGATTCTGAGGCAGAGTCGGCCCAAAAAGCTTTCTGTGTCTTTGTCTTTCCTCTCTTGTATTTAACTTTGTCATCTCCTTTCTCCTTTGCTGGTTGACTCTTCAGATTAGGGAAATTGGCTCGAAGGTGACCTGGCTTCCTGTACTCAAAGCAAATTGTATCAGATGAAACCTTATTGGACCTTGAGCTCTTACCTTTATTCCAGCTGTTCTGATGACGCTTTTGTTTTCTCTTCAACAAACGGGTCATCAGTGCTATTTCATCGTCTTCCTCCCCTGCAGAGCTTTCACTTTCTGAGTTGCTAGCTTTTAATGCCACCGTCCGCTCCTTTTTCTTTTCACCTGCATCACTTTGCCTTTGGCTCACTCCTTGCTCGTATGCAATGAGTGACCCAAGGAGGTTATCAATAGAATAAACATTAAGATCTTTAGACTCAGTGATAGCAGTTATCTTAGCATCATAGGAACTAGGTAGGCATCTAAGAATTTTATTCACTTTCTCAGAATTTGAAATTTCTCTACCTAATGCATGCAAGGATGTCACAATTTGGGTGAACCTAGTGTACATGTCAGAAATTGTTTCGCTAGGTTCATACGGAATAATTCATAATCATGCAGTAGAATGTTAAGCCTAGACTGTTTTACTTCGTTTGTTCCTTCGTATGTGATGCACAGTCTATCCCAAATCTCCTTACCAGAAATACAAGTAGATACTCTCATATAGTCCTCAGATTTCAATGCATAAAAAAAGCAGTTTAAGCACTTAGTATTCAGTTGGGCTAACTCCCTATCCTCATTGCTCCATTCAATAAAAGGTACAAAAGTTTTCAAACCATTAACAATCTTAAACGGTGCAACATATCCATCATTTACTAACATCCACATGCTGTAATCTATAGATTGCAAAAATGTAGACATTCTAATTTTCCAGAAATCAAACGGAATGTTATCAAAAAGTGGTGGACGAGTTATTGAAAAACCCTCCGCAGTGTTACGATTACCAAAATTCGACATGATCGTTTTTTCAAGGTTTTCTAAAACACTATTTTGAAAAACAAGCTCTTATACCAATTGAAATTACTAAACGACAAGAGGGGGGGTGAATTGTAAAAACTTCTTAATAATAAAATTAACCCTAAACAAGAGTTCTAATTTTTTTTGTTATTTTTGAAACTTTAAGACAAAGATTTATGCAATTTTTTTTTTTCAGAAAATTTCACATGCAATAGATATGAAAAATTTAAAATACAAGCAAAAATTAAACAACGATAAGGAAAGAACACACCAAGAATTTTATAGTGGTTCGGTCAAAATATGACCTACGTCCACTCCCCGGAGTCCTCCACTCCGGGATTTTCACTATCAAAATAGTTCTCCTTTTGCCCCCCTCGGCAAGGCGGAGAAGCCTATACAAACCTCCCTTTCACCAACCCGGCGTGGCGGAATACCAAACTCCATTTTCACCCTCTTGGCGACGTCAGAGAACCTTCTCGTTTTTCTCCCTCCTGGAGAAGGCAGAGAACCTCGAGGTAACGGATGTAGACGAGCCTTTCCCTTGGAGATCCTTCCTCAAATCCTTCTCGGGCCACAGGAGGAGCAAGATGCAGCAAGCTTGGAGCAACCGTGTGATCTCCCTCACACCTCTTCTCCCTCACAACGCTCACCTCCTCCTTCCTCTCTCAACCCTCAAGAATTTCTCTAGAGTTTTCTCCCTTGGAATCCCTCTCTAACCTCGTTCACCCCCTCTATAAATCTTACCCAAAAAGACTTGATTTACATCTAAAAACGGGCTCCAAAAACCTCTGATTTCAAAATTAGCCGTTACTGTTCGTACAGTACGATTCAACATCGTACAGTACGATCTTCACAAACAGCCGTCGTCCTGGTACGAAGATGTACAAACAGTACAAAAATAAATTGTACTATACGATATAATATCGTACTGTACGATCCAACAAGATACTATTCGTACAGGACGATGGTCTGGACGATCGGATGTCATCTCTGTTCATCGTATGGTACGATTACTATCGTAC
This sequence comes from Dendrobium huoshanense, assembly GCA_016618105.1. Classification (NCBI taxonomy): domain Eukaryota; kingdom Viridiplantae; phylum Streptophyta; class Magnoliopsida; order Asparagales; family Orchidaceae; genus Dendrobium; species Dendrobium huoshanense. Next base: position 35,002,133 of record CM028352.1, on the reverse strand, counting down.
AGTACGATGTTCAAATTTTCATTAGCCCTAGATTACATGCACTAATCACGGGTTAATTTAAGTAAGTATTAAAAATGGATCGTACAGTACGAACTTGTTCGTACAGTACGAACGGCGCAAAATCACTTACTTAAACTAAGTCACGGCTAGGGTTTTGGATCTGAACATATCGTACAGTATGAAAGACTTCGTACAGTATGATCTATTCACAGAATTGTCCACATAGCTTGGATCGTACCGTACGAAATAAAATCGTACAGTACGATCTACAGAGAAGAATTTTAGTTATAATTTGCAGTTAAAAAAGAACTCTCCCCCTGTGTGTGTGCATGGTTGCTCTTACTCTTACGCATATTGTGGCCAGACTCAATAAAGTAAAAATATAATAAATGAAAAAATACATTGTTTGACTCATACTCCTAATCTACCCGGTCTTGAGTCTTCCTTTCTTCCTGAGTCACTTGTGATCTTCCTGAAATGTTAGTGCTCAAGGAAAATAACAAATAAAATAATAATCAATGAAAAGCAGTTCCAAAACACTCATTATTTGGCATCATCAAAATCTCAAACTCGGGGTCATAGGTTGCAACATACACTGATAGTGCCAATGATTGGCTTCCCAATCAGGGCACACCGCAAGTAAAGCTCTTGCTGACTGTGTAATTTTGGGTTAATTAAATGCAAAAATCATAGGAAACTTCAAAAATTTAGATCTCTCAATCCACCTAATCAAATTAGGTGTTCTTAAACTCATTGGAAAGATCTCAAAGAGATCTTCAAAAACCCTATGATCCTAGGCCTTAATTGCATTTGTATTAATCTTAATTTTAGTTTGAATATTTTACTTATTATTGCATTTATGTGTTAAATTGAAGTCACCAAGTCTTGGGACCTTGGGATAGTCAATTTAGACATGTCCCTGACATGTCTAGTTTTTTTCTCCCTTGTTTGAGGTGTTTAAGGGCAATTTCATGACAATTTAGGTTTAAGGGTTATAGTTTGACTCTTAAATTCAAATTAGTGTCATGGTCTCTCTAATGAGAATTGGGATATGTGTTTTAGTTTGATGATAGTGCTTAGCATAGGGAGTGTAGACCCACTAATTTTTCCCTAATCAGAGCTTAGGATAGATCCCTAGGATTTTTTCAAGGTGACTCAGAGGTCACCTTAGGTGTCTTGGTTAGCTACCTTAGAGAGTTCCATTTAGGCTTAAATTTAATGTGTTTGAACCTTGAGGTTAGCTAATCTCATGGTCCAAAATTCACTGGGATTGGTGTTCATTTGGTCCACGAATTAGGAGCCTCAAAATCCCTCCCTAGAATTGACAAAGAACCATAAATAATTAACTAAAAATTCATATTAAGCACAAAAAAAAAAATTATATAAGGACTCTATCTAACCCTAATTGAACTCTTAACTCATGAAAAATAAGAACCCTATCAGATAACCCTTAATTTCATTTTAATCTAATTTCAAGAAATCTAACAATTAAATCTAATAATTAATTTAAAAAAACTAAAAAAATCACAAACTAATTTCAAACACTTTAAAACATCCCCATGGGTCAACCCTGACCTTTGGGAGTGATTCCATGAGGTTTAGAATGATCTTGAATCAAAATCACCAAAATCTTCCTAATTAAGAAATTTTAAAATCCAATTAATTAAACAAACTTTCCAATTTAATCAAACTTAAAGGAAATCAACTCTAATTAAGTTCTAATATTTTCTAAACATGTCAAACCTCCAAAATTTAGTCAAAGTTAAAATGCCAATAATTTGGTCAAACCTAAGTCAAAATCAAGTTAAAACTTCAAAAATTTATAAATTTTTTAGGAAACTCCAAATTGAATATAGTAATAGTCTAATCACTCATCATAAGTCCTAATATTTTAAAAAAATTTAAAATCTTTAAAATCTACTTTAATTTTAAAAGTCAACCTTTAACCACTTAATTAATATATTAAATTAATTCCAATAATTCTAAAAAAATTTAATTATTCATTAAAATTTAAGAAATCTTTAATTTGATTAATAAAAATCATCTAACCAACTAAATTAACTAGTCAACCCAGATTGCTATTAGTAACTCAGGCCTACGAGATTATTAACTTACTCACAAGGAAGGTGAAACAAACTTCACGGCCTCGGTATGCAACAAAGGTAGCAATCATTTAACAATTAAAATACATCAAAATCAAGCTTTAACACATTAATACTTAAACTCAAACAAAAAAGTTCTCCTTCAGCCTTTAATAAACTCAAATATTAGATAACCTCAATAAATTACCCAGTTTAGGATCTACCCTAATCACACAACCTTTTACTCACACTTTAGATGGTTTATTAGGACAATTTACTTTAGAATTAGGCTAGGTTGGTGTTTACGTTTCTGTGTGTGCCAATTTTTTTAGATTTTATTGCATGTTGTGATTTAAATATTTTGGTGTGTCTATTTACTTTTACTATACTTTATGGATTGATGATGTTATTGGCATTTAGATTACCCTTAGCTTAGGAATGATCTAGATGCTCACTGAGTTTTTTGTAGGTGGTCGCACTCATGCAGGGCAATAAAGGGAAAAAATAAAAAATAAATATAACTGCTATAGGTGCTTCAACTGCTTAGCCCCCAAAAAAAAGTGTGTAACCAAGTGTATTTACTTTTTCTGTATATATATATATATATATATATATATATATATATATATATATATATATATATATATATATATATATATATATATATATATATATATATATATATATATATATATATATATATATATAATTGCATGGGAATAAGTTTGATTTATTAAATGCTTAGGATAATTTTATAAGAGAGTCTAAAATTTTTATTTTCATGTATATGTAATTCATATGGAATGTTAAGAGTTGTGAAAGTGCACATTTGAGTTGGGATGCATGGATCTAAAGCTTGGATTCCAAACTATAAAGGATACCCCTTTAAGGGATAGTCCTTTTTCATTTGGAAGTCCAAATTTGGATTATCTTTTTTTATACCCATAGTAGAAAGAGTAATCTTCCCATCGAGGGAAGAGTTTTCTTTTTTATTTTGGTAGCTGGCTATGAAGAATTGAAGGATCCCAAAGGAAAGAAGAATGAAGAATTAAAGACAAAGAGTATCCCACTCAAAGCCACTTGCATCTATATAAGGATTAAAATTTAAGTTATGGTTAGTGGTGCCCGACCACTTTTAATTTCTGCATTTCTTGGTTGTAATAAGTAAGGCAGTTTGTCTATAGACATTTATTAATTAATTTGATTATATTTGACGTGTTAATCTGATTGTGATTAGGATTTTACCTACTTTTCTTAGTCTTTTTATGTTTGTGTGCCGCTTTTGATTTAGCCTGGATACGTGAGACTAGTGAGGGTTTGAAAATTCTTTTACTCATAATAAAAAATTAAAATTTTATGAGTTAAATAACACAGAAAGATAATGATCTAGGGAGTAAGCCGGAGATCGTCCGAGGTCACATGCATATCGATGCATTCCTCTTTTCATGTTTTAAGACACTTCCCCGCTTGTCGGTAGAGTTCAGATAATTCAACCTATAAGGATGAGGTGTTGAACCTAGGGAAGCCTAATATTCTAAAAACCTATTTTAAAGCCTTTTTCAAATTTTAAATATTAGAAATAAATTTAAAAGAGTATAAATTTTAATTGCATCTATTTTTATCATTTCACCTAACATAAGTCATGGGACCACTTAGGACAATCTCTAGATGTCGGCCTAGCTCTCCAAATCCTTAATAAAAATGTTCCCACCACTCTTTTATAAAATGATCGTACTCAAAGATATAAAATCAACTAGGTGGCTAACTGGCTGCCCAATCCAAGCTAGGGTAAGTCTAGATTTTATATTGCATTAGCTAGGTTTGGGTCACCAGTATGTGGTGCCCAATTTAGATTTAGAATCTCGGGTGAATCTTGGATCCTAAGACCCCAACCATTGGGAATACAATCCCAATTTTTTAATAAAATGCTTAACTCAAATTAAATCTTCTTTCAACATAAAATATAAAGCACAACATTTAGATTAGGATGGGAGACTTTTGGATTGTTCCAAAATCCCAAAGTGTCCCCTACTCTTCTTCCTTTGATTTGAAAATACGTGCTCAATCTTGATCCATTCCTTGTTGAAATTCCAAAATCCAACTCCTTTGATATCACTCCTAGAAAATCTTTATGTAAAATTTGTCATTATTTTAATCAAGAGTATTTATAATAAATTTTAATTTCATATGAAGTAATTAACTATGAGGGCTTATACTCGTAGGAGATTTAGAACACACATGCACCTTTTTCAAAATCAATTTTTAAAATTCAAAACTAATATTCTTTTGGAAAATCAAGTCGGTTACGATCATTATTATCATATTCCATCGATAAAAAATAAGTGAATTTTTCTCTCTTTGGAGAGATCATCATTCATTATTATGACATGGAATATGAAATTAATGATCTTCCATATGGATTATAGTGGTTGAATATTGATAAAATCTCATTTTAACCCTTCAGCATTGTATGCATTTCTTATTAGAATTCAATTACTACAAATGGGACGATAGCTTTCATTTTCATCATCTGAATCAGCTAGCAAATGATATTTTTGACTTATGGGGCAATATTTTATTTATAACGAGATGTTCGATTTTGAGACTGTAAATTTAAAACTCAATTTTTTTAAATAAGATTAGATCCTTTCAAAACCCTCTTTTAAAACTTCCACCAACACCCACCAACATAAACCAAGCCATATGTGATGAATTATATATCCTAGCCATGCAAGAAGAGTTAAATCCATTTATAAATAATGATGTTTTGGAGCTAGTTGAAAAACCTAAGGACTAGAGTATGGTTGGAACTAAATGGGTTTTCAAAAATAAAATTATTGATTCTAGTGTAGTTGTAAGGAAAAAGACAAGATTGGTGGCTAAGGGATATAACTAGATAGAATGGTTTGACTTTGAAGAGACATTTTCCCTTTTAGCTAGATTGGAAGTCATTAGGGTTCTACTACTAGCCTTTACTTATTTTAAGGGATTCAAACTATATCGAATGGATGTCAAAAATGTCTTTTTGAATGGAGGTGATAAAATAAGATGTGTAAGTTATACAACCCCTAGGCTTTGAAAATTCATAATTTCCTAATAATGTGTTTAAATTAAAAAAGGGATTGTATAGACTTAAACAAGCACCCAGGACATAGTATGAAAGGCTCAGCACATTGCTACTAGAAAGAACCTTTGTTAAGGAGAACTTAAACACCACCCTATTTCTAAAAAGGTAGGAGATGAAGTATTGATTATCCAAATTTATATTGATGATATTTTGTTTGGATCCTTTGATAAAAGCCTTTGTGATGAGTTTTCAAAAATAATGAGTAAGAAATTTGAGATGAGTATGATGGGAGAACTAACCTACTTTCTAGGATTTAGTATAAGGCAGAAGGATGATGAAACATTCCTTAGTCAATCAAAGTATATTAAGGATATCCTTAAGAAATATGAAAGAGATAAAGCTAAGCCAATCAATACTCCCATGAGTTCCACTATTCTGTTAGATAAAGATTCAAATGAAAAATTTATTGATCAGAAGAAATATAGAGGAATTATTAGATCTCTTCTTTACTTGACTATTAGCATACCTGATATTATGTTTAGTATTTATCCTTGTGCCAAATTTTTGGCTAATCTAAAAAAGTCCCACTTGCCTACTATTAAGAGAATTCTTAGATATCTGTTAGGAACTTAGGACTTGGGAATCTGATATCCTAAACATAGAAACTCTTTTGAAAACATATGATATTTTAATTTAGATTTTTTAGGATACCAAGTTGATAGAAAATACACTTCTAAAACATTCCAATTCATAGGACAATCCATAGTCTCATGGTCCAGTAGAAAATAGAACTCAATTATTCTATCTAATATTAAAGTTGAGTACATAGCCTTAGGAAGTTTTATGGCTCACATCCTTTGGTTAAAATAACAAATTCTGGACTTAGGACTATTAGTAGGCATAATTCTAATCATATATCATAACACTAGTGTCATTTGTATTTTAAAGAATCTAATCCAACACTCCAAGACTAAACACATTAACATAAGGCACCATTTTATTAGGGACCATGTTACCAAAGGAGACATAGAGCTATACCATGTAGCCAATGAAAACCAACTTGCTGATATATTTACAAAACTATTGATCTTTAAAACCTTTGTCATCTTAAGAACCAAATTATGTGTAGTAGATATTCATCCTTGAAACTGACTCTTTCTGTTTCTTTTATTTATTTTTTATTTATTTGTAGTCAATTTCTTTTTATGTGTTACTATTTTATATTTTTCATTTTTTGGCTGTTTTTCCTTCAGTGTTTTTAAAGAATCAGATTAATGCTAACTTCTATTACTGAATTCTTAAATGACATTTTTGGTTTGCCTCTGGTTTTAGAAATTTGTAAGCAGTGCTTGACTCCTCTAAAATAGTTAAAGTAAGAAAAATTGATGATTGTCACTCTTCCTCTAACTCCTTTAATGGTGTATTTTTCTTTTTGAAGCAAAATACTTGAATTTGAAAATCATGATTTTGATTAATTACTTTGCAATATTATTCTATCACATATTTTTTCTAAAAAGAAGTTTGAAAAGATCACTTCTTATCTAATTTCTTTTCTAAATTAAAATTTTTATTTAAAAATAATTTTAACCTATAAAGTGTTCGACCTAGGGTTAACAATATCAATTTATACCCCTTTTGGATTTCAGCATTATCAATTCATTTCTTACTAATTTTTAATCAACTCACAAGAAAACTTTATCATTTACTAGAGTTGATCAATTAAAAAAAGGGGGGAGTTCTTTATTTTGATTTTTAACTGGTTTTTAGTTTGGTTTTGTGTTGTTTTATGCTTTTCATGGTTTTATTTTTTATTTTAAAATTCTCTTGATTATCATATTCCATGTCTTGAATTTTTCTAGTTTTACTCACATCGTTCAAGATGATACAAATCATCCTATATAATCTAAACAAAAATACACCTCTTTTATTACAGCACATCCAAAGACTAATATAAATTAATTATTGGTGGTCATCCCATATGATTCATACATCATACTAGATGACCCACATGGCTGGAGTCATTAGAAGATTTGAATGTTATTAGGCCAATCCATTATGACAAATTATCCTTGACGATCCACTTATTTATTCTTTACAGTCCAGTTAATCAACAATCATACAAAATGACTCATTGGGACAATCGCTCTATGTTTAATCATCTAGTTTGATACTTGATCATACTATATGATATGACCAAACTTTTTGACCAATCATCTAGGCGAATTGATTACACATGATCGTCCAGGGTGATCTCATGATCGTACTGTATGATATGGAAATTCCTTTATAAATAGCTGGCTTTCTTCATATTCCTCACACCATTCCAATTATGTAATCCTCTACTTCCCTTTTGAGCTGTTCCTTCCTTGTAATGGATGGTGGAAAGTGTTCCTGAGCTCTCACGGGTAATTCCTCTAGAAGAACCATAGATCCTAGATTCACTAAAGAAGCTGACGAAGCAGCATATCATTGCTACAAAAATGTTGGGATTAACTAATCCATATTAGTCAACCTAGAGGTGTTAAACTTTCAGGTGCTTGAACTTTTTGCCTATACTACTCTTGGATTCATCCATACTTTGGCCTTTCCCTTTTATTCAAAATTACTTTTTGAATTTTTTGTGAGCTTAAGAATCAATAGCAAGGGTACTGCCCTCCAATCCTTTGTTAATAGGAGGCTAGTAGAGATCACCTACAAAGACCTACATGAATTTCTCCATTTTTTTAACTTCTAGTGAAAAAATTCACATTCAAGCTACAAATCTTGATTTTAATTGGACCCAAGTCCTACACAATTATGAGAGAATCTAATGTTAACTCTTACATTTGTTCTGTTAACATTTTAGTATAAAATGCTAGGATCATCCGGCATATTCTTCGCAACTCCATAATTCCAAAAGCTGGTAATTGAATAAACATTACCCCTGTGTTGTCTCTTACAACTTATTTCATATGGATAAAATTTTCTTTAATCCAGTTGACCTTCTTATTTGTTATCTTGAAAATTTGACAGTTATTTGAGATCCTCATCATAAGAGATTGCCCAATCTATCTTTAGGACATCTCATTTCCTTTGTCCTAGAGTTCAAATACAACCTTCAATATTATACACTAATTGATCACTTTCCAATCTTCTATTCTAATAGCTCCTTCCATATCCTTCATAGTGCTCATTACCACAACATTTGTTATGGTGATCGCCCAGAACAGGAAGAGGAAAATCAATCTCAAGCACCAGCTCTTATTCACCACCAGTCACATATTGATTAGTAGGTTTAATGGTTTGATTAGTGGGAGGCTAAGTTTGACTCCTACATTGCCACACAGAAGCAGCAGTATGCCCAAGACATAGCTCACTTTGATGCCTACATAGTATAGTAACTGCAATAATATGACTAAGATATGGCCTGGTTTAGTGAGCAGTTTACCTCTTTTCACCGATAGTTTTAGCCACCACCACCACTACCTCCAACACCTGATCAGGGTTCCTCTTTTATCTAGTTTTACTCAGTGCTTTTATTTCTGGGTTTGTACAGGTCTTTTTTTCTATACTTTATTCTGTTTAGTATTTTTTTCCTCCTTTTTGTGATGTCAAAAGGAGGAATAGTGTGTTTACTTATGGTTTAGTGAAATTTACTTTGTTATATTTTTGCTCTATTTTTTATTCTATTTTTGATTTATTTTTCTTATGTCTCATATTTTTTTAAGAACAAAAAAAAAATTAACTTCCCTCACCTTTAGAATTTATTCCTATAAGGGGGATTTTTAGAAAATGTCAAAAAGATTTAAAAAATTTTAACAAAAATATTTTCAATCTTAAAAAAAGGGGGAGATTGTTACAAATATGGGCCCAAGTAAAATGATTTTGATGATAAAAAATATTATTATTTCATTACTACTACTATTCTTACATATCTGTTTTGTTTGCGCTACTCACTAAACTTTCAGGTTCACAACTTCACTTATAATGCCAATCAATTCAAGATCGGGTATACAATGATTGAGTCTGACTATAATTTAAATTTCAATATACTTTTTACATTTCTTGAGTTAAGTCATATATCTGGTGGACTCCAAGCTAAGTAACCTTACAAATACACACTCAAGGGAAGTGATTTAGTTAGTTTGAGAAATATCTAATTTTTTACCTAAACGCACAATTTGATTTCAATCACATTGGATGATTAATTAAAAAAAACCCTAATTAAGACATCCCTGTTAATTAATAGTAATTAAACTAATCGTATTGTATGATCCATATTGTATAAGACGATCACTTTAGTTTGTGAAAAATAGCTGCCAATAATAATTTAAGCAATATTTTAAAATTTTAAATTTTTTTTTTAATCGTATAGGATGATAAGCATCATCTTAGATGATTTATGACAATCTTTCCTAAATAGATCCTATGATTAGGAGACTCATTATGGTTATATTGTGCAATCATATCATACAGGAAGATCTACTTATATCGTACTGGATAATCTATTACATTTCATGATCCTCTATCATCCAAGATGAAAATCATATTTTTCTTCTAATCATCCAGGAGATCATACTAGACATCCTGAGAGGTTTGCAGGATGATATGTAGATCTCCACCCATCATCCCACTGAATGATCAATAAAGTATCTTGAACTAATCATCTTAGATGATTACAGAATCATACTAGACAATCTATATGAATACTTGAACTGATCGTACAAGAAAAAGATGATGATACTAGATGAAAGGGCTATTTTGTACTAATTATACATGTCGATCTATAAATCATACTAGATGATATTTGACTGCAAGTTAAAAATCAGGGCTTCTTTTAAGGTTGTCTATTTTAGCTCTCTTATTATTCCTTGAGATAATCTTTTGTTGTGGAGTTGATCTAAGAGAGAGCTTAGAGAATGAAGAGAGAGGGCTTGGGAGAGAGAGATAAATCTTTTTGAGGGATTTATAAAGGTTGCTCCAAGCAATATTTTCATCCTCTTCTTCAAGTTACTTTTCTTGTTCCTTGGTGGTTATGGGGAAGATCTTCATCAGCATCACATCTAGGTTCTCTGCCTTCACCAGGAGGCTAAAAAATGATTCCAAGGTTCTCTGCCTACTTTATGAGTGAGTAAAAGGATTTCCATGTTCTCTTCCTGCTCCAAGTGGGAGCAACAGGATTAAATGTACTCTTCACCACCGAGTCGATGGAAAGATTTTGTAAGGGCATATTCACCTTACTATGGCGGCAAAAGGAGAGATAATACTTTTAGTGCAATACTTGGAAAGGAGATTTTTGGAGAGTGGATGTAGGTTAATTTGACTGAACTACTATAAATCTGGTGTGTTCTTTCTGTTTACTTTTTCACATTTAATTTTCACATTATTTTATGATCAAAATCTTTGATTTTTTATTATTTTGAAATTACTGTTACTTCTGCATAAATTGTTCAATTTAAAATATTCAAAAAGATTTCCTTTTTTCATTAAAGAATTTTTAAATAACCAATTCACCACCCTCTTGGTTAGCCTCGAGCTAGTTCATAAGAGTTTAACAACCTTCACGAACTTTCAAAATCTATTAAAAGTAGTTATATCAATTATAAGTCTTATCAATCATAAGTAAGGTAGCTTCATATAGGAGTCATCACTCTCCATCAGTCACATTATATTAGTCAATGTCCTTATGCCCCCCTTTCATCTTTTAGGATTAAACCATAAACTTTTTATTTAAAGGAAAGTATGTTCGTTCACCATCCTATAAAAAGTAGCATATCTCTAGAAAGCTGAATCAATTAAATCTCTAGCTAATCTTTCTTACATACATAAATATATGCTATATTATGCATTTATCATTCTTCATGGCATGGATCATTTAACATGTGCATATCTAGTGTAATTAGTATGTGAATCATTTTAATACTATGAACTATAGCAGGTGTATATAATATGCCTAGTAGTATGCATGTCCTATGAATGTAATCATGTCAAATTTCATATCATGATAGAGGGTTTATACTAAATGCATGTTATATCAAACTTGATGAAACATTTGTGATAGTCCTAAATTATTTTTATTGTACCTTTATTCTGAATATTTGAGATAAACTATCATGTATGCAAAACTATCTACAGAAATCTAAATGTGAACTTATCAAAATATTCATAATGAATACACACACACACACGAAATATTAAAAGTTATATGGTGAAAGTTTGATAGATCAGGAGATAATATATTTTTATCAGATTCGAGAGATTTAATGTTTGGCCAAAGCATGCGAATGGGAAGGAAATGGGATGATGGCGAGATATTTAATATAATTTATTTAGTTATTTTATATAAAAATATTTTGATCATATTAAACTCGTTGTACTCTAGACCACATCACTCTCCCAAAGTATTGCAAACCCGAGAAGCAGTGCCGCACTGCATTTAAGAAGGAATTTCAGACATGTAATAATGTTAATTTAGTTCTATTGGGTCATTAGTAGGTCATTAATAAATAATTAATCTAATGGACATGAGGATCATTACAGTCAATGCCAACATCGATGCATAGCAATTTTAATAATGCTGATGCCTACCATTAGCATCAATACCAACATTTTTTTATCTTTAACAAGATTGATATACATCATTAGAAATAGTATTGAAGTACGTCATCACTAATAATGCTAACGCATATCATTGACACAACCTTTAATCCACCCCATCAATCAATTTATTTGTTGACTCCAACAACAATTCAGACCGTCGATAATAAGTGCAACCTTCCATTAATATTAACCTTGGTACCTACCAAGACTAATAAGGGCGATGGTGTTATAACAAAACTTGATAAAACCCATAGATGAAATATGTCATACATGATGACTTACAACAAGCCAAACCCAGGATGGGAGGTTTGGGAAACTTATTAGATTTTCTTTTTTCAATTAACTTAAATAAACAACATACCACATAATTGTTAATAGCTTATAGTATACAAAAAATAACTCATTCATAAGATTTCTATTTAATTCTGATCTTAATGTATGTACAATAATTACATTATAGTGTATGGCTATAGACTGAACCATGGAACTAGGCCGTTAGCTAAAAACTAATCAAAGTCGCCTAAAATTGGCTTTCTCTCTAGTTGGCTACCCCAAAAAGAATAAAGTGAAATTTATTAGTAAAAAAATGATATTTTCAATAGAAAATTCATATATTGTGCCACAATGCTTCCTCTAGGAACCCATAGAGCCGTAGTGCCACTACGAGTGCAACCATGCTGAATTGCCAAAATTCTAGAGAGCTCAAAGTTATGGTGTTGCCAACCTAGCACTACAACATCATGTGAGAAAATATTTTTTACTTTTAAAAATGCTTTTTTGGTATTTAAATAAATAAATTCTCATGTGATTTTCTTTATTTATATTTTAATATTTTTTTCAATCAAATCCACATAGTAGGACATTATACCGCCCCGAGAGGTAGACTAATATCCTTCTATTGATTTGAAAGAAAGAAGACTACAATTCATTATTCTAATCAGGTGCAGCATAGGGAATATACAAATCATCCTAACGGATGATAAGTATATCCTATCAACCCGATTAGACTAATGAATTGTGAATTTATTTTCATAATCAAATATACAAGATATTTGATCTACTTGTGGAAGCAAATCAATTATCTACCTATCCTTTGATTGTGGAAATAAACATTAAAATATAAATAAAGCATGATCTATGTCCACAGATCTTTCCCCTACCCTAGAAAGGAAACTAAGGTAGGATTTAAATTATTTTGGGATCTAGACTTCCTATAGGGGCAAGCCCCTATAGTTAATTACATCTCCTAAGAGAAAACTCTCGATTTAAATGAAGACTAATTAATTTCAAAATTATATGCAAGTTTAACTAAATATTTGGGCTAATTTAAATTTTCATTATCAAGCTTTACATTATAAATTTAACACTAAATTTGGAAGAGTTCAGATTTTATTAGAAGAAAAAATGTGCAGGGAGAGGGTGTATACATTCTGGACTTACCACCTATCTAGAGTGGGCTGCCAGCTAACAATCCTAATCAAAATAATTTGTCGATGAATGCAAGATTTAAGATGGCTCTATCCTAAGAATCAAGGAATGGTTAAAGAAATTTAATCATATGCAGGATAATATGCTTACAAAAAAATAGAAAATCTACACGGATGCTAATGATGCATGAAATAGTTGTATTCATAAAAGGGCTGATTTTATTAATATCAAATTTATAGAGTACATCCCAGGGTTTGCAGGAAAGTAAGGGTGGCCAGGCCCCACCGACAACAAGCCTAGGTTCTAAGCCTATAGGAGAGTAGAATTAAATATAACTACTTATGATCTTCAGGCTCCGAGTCTTCTATGGAATTCCAAAAAGGAACATCCTCCTGGTGGAGGATATTACTTTTTGGAGCCCCATATGTATGTGTATAAGCAATCATCTTTAATTCTTTTACAGACACAAGATGCTTTACAGACTCAATCTATATACAACAGATCTAAGAAAATAAAAATTTTCAATTTTCTTTACAAGTACATCAGATCCTATAAACATTCTACTTTGTAGGTAAGTAAAAGCAGGAAAGTAAAAGCAGGTATGTAATTATGCATGCTATGAGTGCGTTGTGAATAGTTATATATGCAGGAAAGTAAAGACAGAAAAGTAAAGTACACGGCCCTCACTTTGTTCACTCCGCTCTCTGGTACACTGACAAAAAAATAAATATGCATTCTATGAGTTGCAGGAAAGTAAGCCGACAAACATAGGTGCCCTCTAGGCAAGACACCCGCAAATAAAATGACAACAAACCACCGGCCTAGCCTAGGCTAAAGTTGGTTGTCCTAACAAGCATCTAAGAGTGTGAAAGAGGTCATGTAGCTCGGATAGGTCCTATAGAAGTTTATGTTTGAATTGCATGTATTATTAAAGTTTATTTATTAAAGGTCAAATGAGAATTTAATTAAATTTTAAGTAGAGTGTATTTGAATTTTAAATTATTTCATTTTTAAATGTTAAAGTTATTTGATTTAATTATAAAGAACTTATAGATTGATAATTTCCTAAGTGTAGAAAATTATCAATTTATAAGTCCTAGAACCTTCAAAATTAATGTTCATCTTATAAAGAAGACAAATATCCATTTGAGAGTTCCCAAAGTTTTATTAGAGAGAGAAAAGAGACCTTGCAAATGCAATGTGACATACCTTCCAAAAGGAGTCGTGTATGCCACATAAGGTCGGTGTATTATTAAGGGTTTGAAGATCTCCAAATCCAAATGTATTAGTGCCTTCCTAAAAGGATTCCTGCATAACACATAGGAGAATCTATTTGTTATTTAATTATTTAAAGGCCTCTTTAAGTCAAAATGCCTAAAGCCCTCCAAAAGGAATTAAGCTTTAGGCATAAAGGCCTTAATCCATTTAATCTAAATTAACAATCAAATTTGATTGACTAAAACAGATCTTAATCAATAAAATTATCATATTAATTTAGTTTAAATGAATTCAAATTTAATTTAACTTTTAATGAATTTTATTATAATATTTAGAATTTGAATCATTTATTGAATATTTAATGATTTAATAAAATATGGGTGATTTATTAATCAAATTATATTATAAAATTATACATAAATTTTATTTAAGTTGAATTATTAATCTCTAATTTTTATTAAGTTTTATTTGAATTTTTATGAATTTTTGAATTTATTCAGTATTTTTTAATTAATTATTAAAAGAATTGTTTAATTAGTGAATTATTAATGAATTTAACATTCGAAAATTATTTTAAATTAAAAGTAATGCATTTCTAGTTTGATTTGATTTTAATTGAGTTTATTTTATATTTTTGATAATTATTTGACTTTTATATGAATTTTATAATATTTATTCAATTAATGTTTGATTAAGGGTGTTTAAGAATTTAATTTAAATGAGGTTTATATTCAAATTGATTTTTAATTGATTATTTATTTATTTTAGGGTTCATTAGAATTAATCTAGATTTTTAAAGAATTTTGTTCAAATTATTATGATCTGTTTAATTAGGGCTTAATTAAGGGTTGATTAAGGGTTAACTTAGGTTTAATGAGATTTAGGTAATAATTTGATTTTTGAATAATTATAATTTTGATTTAGAGTTGATTGAAATTATTTGAAGTTTATTTTAGATTTTTATACATTTTATTTGACTTATTTGGATTTATTGAAGATTGAACCCTTAATGAAGGATGACGTAAACCTACTAGTTGTTCTAAGATTGATTAATGTCAAATCAAGGTATATTTAATCAAAGGTTTATGACACTAGTTTTCTATATTCATGTTTAATCCCAAAAATGATGTATGTAGTGTATCCTAGATTTTGACTAAATTAGCTAAGATAAGGTCCTTAATTATTATTCCTAAATGTCACTAAGTCATAGGTTTACAATCAAGGTATACTAACCCTTTGAACACTAGTTATAAGAACAACAAATCAAAACAATCATGAATAATAAAAGTGCCCTAATGCTCTATGGAATGAATATAGTGAATTATCATTTAATGACCTATAAACTCAAACAAATTACTGTAGAGGAATAGATATATCAAATTAGAATGAGGTGATTTTGAGATATATATATATATATATATATATATATATATATATATATATATATATATATATATATATATATATATATATATATATATATATATATATATATATATATATATATATATATATATATATATATATATATATATATATATATATATATATATATATATATATACCTAAATCAAGAATCAATCTAATTTGATAAAATGACCATGTATAGTTTATTAATTATTTAAACTATATTAAGCATGATATTGAAGATAAATTTTAACTAAACTATACATGATCAAGATCTAAACCTATTTTTAGTGAAAGAAAGACTTTAAACTGATTCCATAGAACCCTAACATCCTTGAGATGAATTTAGATTGAATGACTTATGAGTTGGCAATGATCTAAATCAAATTTTGACCTAGATTTTTGTAAACTCATAAACTAAATGACATTGAATCAAATGAGCTTAGAAAAATTATAGAAAATCAACACTAGCCCCTATTATATCTCTGCCAAATTTCAGCCCAAAATAATTTATATATTTTCATTTAAAAAAATAAGGTTTTATGTATTATTGAAATTATTAATAAAATGTTCCTAAAAATAAATTTTAATTATTTTTTAAATATAGTACTTAAAAATACAAACAAAACAAGCCTAAGAACTTTAAATTTGGACAAGAAATGAAATTCCTATCAAATTTTGAGGTTCTGAGCATTTTCTGAATTTATTTTAAGGATTTTAATCATCTGGTCAGCCGGCGATGCTGACCAGACACGCGTCGGCAGCGGACGTGATCACGTGGATGGCGGCGATCATACGGGACCCGCCACTTAACTAGCTCAGCGAGATTTAAGACTGTCAGATCCGTCACAGCGTGGATCCGACGGCTGCGATCAGTCCTGTGGTATCAAGTTCGATCCAGGATGATCGAACAGTCATCCGAGATCCCGTAGTTTGGATCAACAGCCAGGATTTAGCCCGCTAAGGATCTGGATACACTGTGGTCAAAATGGGTCTTTTATCGTGATTTAAATGATGGATTGGGTTGATTTTATCACGGTTGAATTTGTAGATTGACCATGTGTTGATTCCTTGCAAACCCTGATCTTGAACGTCGCTTCTCCTAGGGGTTGATGTGATTTGGACGGAATAGCTCACAGTTCTTCACTCCTCTCACCGCCAGCGAGCTTCAAATGCTGTGAAAAGATTGGGAAAATGCAGAGGGAGCTCTTGGATTTTGAAACGAAACCTTAGAGCTCTGGGAGAGTAAGTGAAAATGAGAGATGTCTTGTCTTGAGAGATTTTTGTGCTCTTGCCCTATTCAGCAGTTTGGAGCCAAAACGAGCAGCTAAGATGGATCAGGGAGACTCCTAGTATGCTGGACATCTGTCCCAAGTCATTAGGGAGTAGAGGGAGTGGCGGCCTCAGGTGAGAACGACTTGAAGTCATTTTCAAACATGGGGGACCACTAGGTTGGTAGGCTCGGATCTAGGCGCTACACCAGCAGTTGGGGAGGTCAGGCTAGCTTCAGGGAAGCTTCTGGAGTTGATTACACTGGCTGGATGAGCCTGGTTTTAACTAGGTGAGGTTGGTGAGTCGGGTTGAGCAATAAAGCTCATTTGAGCTAATGTGATGAGATAGGAGCATGCTAATACTTGGGTTGGGTCAGGTTAACCTCCTGGAAGCTTCTAGAGTCAGTTTAATGAGCTGGACAAGACTGGACTGGATTGAGCCAGCCGGGTTGATGGGTTTGACCAAATAAGGGTTCACTCAAGCTCCAATTGACCATTGACCGGTTAACAGGTCAAAGTTTGTAAAGTTGGAGCTGAAGTGAGTCTATGGGTTATTTGAAGTGGTTGAAAAGGCTTGAGTTTGAGCTAGGTTTATTGGATAGGTTGGGTTGACCATAAAAATGGTTCTTTAGGCCTTGAGTTGACTGGTCAAACCAGTCAACTCAGTCAACATTTGATGAAGTGGATTGTGAGAGTCCATGGCATGCTGGTTGAGTGAATTGCAAAGGGTTTAGATGTCTATAGGCATTGCATAAGTGAAGGAGTTTTTATAAGGTGGAGTTTGACTAATGCTTGGGGGAGTTTAACTGAGTCAACCCATGATGATTTGACTCAAATCATGGTTGGGAAGTCTTTGAACTATACTTTGAAGTCATGAGAGAATGGTTGATTGAAACCATGTGTAATGATTGAGTTCGACTAGATTGAGTTTGATCAAATAATTATAGTTTTAGTCAATGTTGATTATATGAAGGTTTGAAGTATGGTTGAATGTGATTGTAGTATAAGACTATAGGTGATTGATGTTTTGATTGAGCACTGAATGATTTATTTGTTGGCTATATAGTTGAAGATCAGATGATTGAAGTATTGATTGAATTATTTGCAAGGTTATTGATTAGTTGAAGATTATGATTGTTTTGAAGTTTGAATAGGTTTTGAAATCTCAATGAATTTGAGATTTAAATTGAATTGAATTGGGATTGATCTAAGATCTAGATAGGTTTAAAGTCTAAATAGGTCCTAGGGTCTGGATAGATCTGGAGGGCTTGAAGTCCAGATTTGATTGAAGTTTAGATTTGATTGAAATCTAGATGGATTGAGGTAAGATTTGACTTGAGAATATGAAGTGATTAAGAATTTACTTTGATTTGAATTTTGATTGATCACAAACCTAGTATTTATTTGCATTTGAATTGATTTTAGGATCCTGTATAGACCTCATACAAAAATAACGTCAACACATCAGAGGGGAAAATATTCCAAAATTTCAGAACATGTAAATAGACCCCTGAGGCCCACTTCAGATGATATGCATGTTAAGAGAGTTACTATTTGCATGTTTTACATTCTTACAACTTGTAAAGTTTTGATGATTCCAAATATTATTGTTTTAAACTTTTGTTTTCTCCTAACACTTTTTAGAAGAATTATTTTTGAAAGTTCGTTAGGGATGTTAAGCCCTATGAACTTAGTCCCAAGCTAACCAAGAGGGGGGTTGAATTGGTATTTTAAAAAATTCTTTTCACAAAGAACAAAAATCACATAAACCAAAATCACACCGCGAGAAAAATAAACAATGCGGAAATTAAAGTGCGGAAGCAAGAAAATAATAATACAGAGATTTATAGTGGTTCGGTCAACTTGACCTACGTCCACTCCTTGGAGGCACCCTCACAGTATTGTACTACAAACGTGACTCTCCTTTAGCGCCCACGGCTAGGCGGAGAAGCCCTCACAAAGAACCTCTTTTTGCCACTCCGACAAGGTAGAGAACCTATCTCCTTTTTCTTCCTTCTGAAGCTGGCAGAGAACCACAACAAAATGCTGACTCCTTACCTCTACCAACCCTTCCATGGACGAGAAACTCTAGACGAAGAAGAAGCAGAGCGATCCTTGAAGCAACCCTTGTGAATCCCCTCACAAGCTCCCCCTCACAAGATCCTCTCTCTCTCCCTCTCTCTCTTTCTCTCCTCAAGGCTTTCTCAGGTCAAGGCAACAGCAAAAAGGTTTTTCAAAATGTTCAACAAGAGCTCTTAAATAGAAGAGCTTCAAAGGAGCTCATTAATTACAAGTTGCCGACTATATCATCCAGGCTGATATGGACATCGGCCTAGCCGATCAGTACAAAACTCAGAAGATCGGCCTGGGCATCGCCCTATTTTGGGTGCTGGACGATTGAAAATTGGCTTGATCGTCCAGGCTGATCTCATGATCGTCCCGGCCGATTAGTTCAAATCAGAAAAAAATCATCCTGAGCATCGCCCTGTTTTCAAGCTGGCCGATCTCGATCGTCCTAGAGTAACTAAGGTTTTTGAAAAGATCGTCCTGGCCGATCCTGCGATCGTCCAGGAAGATATGATCGTATCAATCATCCTTAATTACTCCCTTGATTTCCTGATCAATTAAGGCATAATTTGTGATTATCGTCCAAGCCGATTAATGATCTTCCTGGTCGATTATTTAAAAATACAGTATACCTTAATTGTCTATGGCGACAACTTCTTTCTGTTTTGAGCTTATCGTCCTGGCCGATACCTGGCCGATACACGTATTGTCCAGGATGATCTGTTAATGACGGCTGCCTTAATTAAGAATCCTTAATTAGACTTTCTATTTTAAGCCTGATCGTCCAGGATGATATAAATATTGTCTTGGCCGATATGAGTAAAAACAGAAATTCTAAATCTCTCAAGTGTGAGTGTGTATAGGGTTACTTAGCATCAGTCTCTTTGACCATTATAAATACACTCAAGAAGAGAAAAACCAAGTACAGACTGACTCAACCCTAGACCTACACAATCTTGAACTGGCTTTGTCTATTCGTCTGATCTTCGATTCCTGAAAAAGTTATAAGTAACAGGCAGTCCAAGAGAATCAATAGTGTTTGTCAATCGTCAAAACATAAGTCATGAAAATAGATTTGCAACAGTTTTTGCTCTCGGGTGGACTAACATTTCAGGATAATCGAACTCCAGACTAATGAAGACTTCAAATCAAAATTTAGCATGAGATAATTTGTAAATTGAAGCTTGTACTTTCATTGTATTGAGTTTGAGAGGGAGTGATTGTAATTAAGTAACTTAGCACACACACACTTTGGAAGATCTTTAAAATTCATACTGATCGTATGGGACAAACCATGTTTGTACGGGACAATCAAGTTAGTTATCCCCTCAGAAGAGTAATGGAACGAACAGGAAGTAAGAAAATTTTTCTTAGTCCTAATCGTCTAGATAAATTTTTCTATTCATCCTAGGATGAAATGCTCTCTTGAAATTTTTTGTTCAGATAAAATCCTATATTCAGCCTCGGACAAAATGCTCTTTGTTAAAATTTCGTCCAGATGAACTTCAATTCATCCTAGGACGAAATGCTCTCTGGAAAAATTTCGTTCGAACGAGTTCCTATTCGGCCCAGGACGAAATGCTCTCTGTAAAAATTACGTCCAGACGAACTCTTATTTATCCCAGGATGAAAATGTTTTATCATTTCCAATTTTGATAACTTCCTGTAGTTTTTCAAAACCGCCCCATGGTATAACTGGTCGTACTGGACGAACTTAGTTTATACGGGATGATAATCAGGTACGAAGTCAATTCATACCAATATACATTGGGTTTGTATGCAACTGAATTAAGTAAGTTCATCCAGGATGATCCACGATCGTACAGGACGATCCACTATATGTAGACTTCAAAATCAGCAATTTTTTAATGGTTTTTTGTGTTTTACCTATACAAAGTCCAATTAAAATTGCCTCTTAATCTTTTTGCCTACTAATCTTCATGCCTACAGAAAGGAGAGTCAAGGAGAGAGTGTGAAAGAGTGTTTGAAGGAGGATTCTTACTACTGGAGCATGAATGTTTCACTTGGTACTCAAAGGTAAGAGTCTCTACTTGTGGTTTTTGATTACTTCACTCTTTTCTCTCTTCCTTCTAGATTTCTTGTGAGAAGACCTATCAAGGAGATCCGATTCTCTGCCGACACTTGGTGAGTGTAAATAGCCGTAGAGTTCTCTACCTACACTTGGAGAGTGTGAAAGGACAAAAGATTTTCTGCCCACACTTGGAGAGTGTGAATAGCCGACGGGTCCTCTGCCCACACTTGGAGAGTGTAAAAGGACGAAGGGTTCTTTGCCCACACTTGGAAAGTGTATCTCTGCCTACACCGAGAGAGTGTGAAAGGACGGACGGTTCTCTGCCAACACTAGGAAGAGTGTAAAAGGACAATGGTTCTTTGCCGCACCGGGTAGTGGTGGAAGAGAGTTTTGTAAGGGCTTCTCCGCCTTGCTGTGGGTGCAAAAGGAGAGTCACTCGTGATATTAGTGCAATACTTGGAGGGTGCCTCCGGGGAGTGGATGTAGGTCGTGTTTGACCGAACCACTATAAATCTTATATCTTTTTTATTTTCCGCAGCCTTTTAATTTTTACTGTTTTAACTTGTGGTTGAAAAATCTCTTTCTATAAAATTTACTAAAGTTAATTCTTGGTTTTAAATTTTTAAAATAGGAATTAATTTTTAATTACCAATTCACCCCTCTCTTGGTTAGCCGCTGGGACATAAGCTTAGTTTTAACTACCTAATTCATATTGAACAAGTTTCAATAGTGGTATCAGAGCTTCGTTTCAAAATCATTAAGTTTAGACTACTTTTTTATTAACGTAGATGGCTACATTTGAAAATTGAAATACACTTGAGGGTTACTCTATAACTAGACCTCCATTGTTCGATAATATTCCCTTTGATTTTTGGAAAATACGTATGTCTACATTTTTACAGTCACTTGATTACCGTATGTGGATCTTAGTTCAGGAAGGGCATACAAAACCAACTAGACTAGTTGACGGAGTTAGAATTGAAACACCTTTTGTGGACTGGATAGTAGAACAACGTGACTTAGCATAACTAAATGCCAAATACTTGAATAGTTTCTTTTATGTACTTAAATCAGAAGATTACATGCAGGTTTCTACTTGCAAGAGTGGAAAGGACATATGTGATAGACTTTGTATAACTTATGAGGGGACTAATGAGGCAAAACAATTTAGACTTAAAATCTTGTTGCATGATTAAGAACTGTTACGCATGAAACTAAATGAATCCATTTCTGATATGTAAACAAGATTCACACAAATAGTCACCTCTTTACATACATTGGGTAGGGAACTAATGAATACTGAAATGGTTAATAAGATTCTTCGTTGTTTGTCTACTGCTTATGATACTAAAATTACTGCAATTACAGAGTCTAAAGATCTAAACATTTACTCCATTGACAATCTTCTTAGTTTGCTAATTACTTACGAGCAAGGAGTTAGCCAAAGAAAGATTGATGCAGGTGAACCACGAAGGGAAAAGAACATAGCACCAAAAGTGGAGGAATCTGAGAGTGAACACTCACAACTTGAGGATGATGATGACGTCGCATTAATGACTAGACAATTTAAAAGCTTTCTAAAGAGGAAGCAAAAGAGACACCAGCAATGGAATCGAGGTATATTTAATAGGAATTTTAAGATTTCAAATGATGTTATTTGCTATAAGTGCAGGAAATTTGGACATATTAAGACAGACTGCCCAAAACTCAAAATCACTCATGGCAAGGAGAAAGTAGAGGAGAAACCAATTGTGAAGAAGGGAAAGAAGAAATTCCAAAGAGCTTTCTGGGCGACTCATCTTCAGACTCGTCAGAGACGGAAAAGGAAGAGGAAGTCACTAATCTGTGCTTAATGGCCGATAATCTTGATCAGTCAGATCAAGAAGAGGTATGTGACTTAACTTATGATGAACTTTTTGAGGTTTCTAAACACATGCATAATGCATATAGAAAAATAAAGAAAATGCATACTAGTCTGAGCTTAGAATTTGAGGAACTATAAAAGGAATATGAAATCCTAATGAAAGATAATGCTTTAATTGATGACAATCACATGAAATTACTTAATGTGTTTGATGACTTGAGTAAAAATTATGAAAGTTTGAAATCATCCTACGCAGAACTTGAAAAGAATTTAAAAATTTAAGGATGAATCTGAGAGCAAAATTTATAGAATCAATTATACAAATCAAATTTTGGAAGATATAAATTCATTTTACAAATTAACGATAAAAGCTCTCGAGGATAATAGGATACCCCCTAAACTTGAAGATTTCACTAATCCTATTTTTTATCCTAAATTTATGTAATCCCTAAATAGATAAATGAATAGTAGAAGACTTAGGAATCCTTTTCCAAAAGTCAAATGTAATAATTGTGGATTGATTGGACACATAGCTCACACTTATACTTTGAAGAAGAAAACTTTTTTGGTGTGAAAACCTAAGATGCATAAACCTACACATATCATACTTCCATCTCTTTATAAATTATTAAAAGGAGAACCCAAACTTATTTGGGTTCCCAGGTCTAACGTTTGATAATCTTGCAGGGTTGCTCTCACATAATAGCTCGTGAGAGCATATGTTACCTAGACAGCGGATGTTCAAAGCATATGACTGGAGATACTGCACAATTCATATCGCTGGAAGAGAGGAGTGGAGGCAAGTTTACACATCGAGATAGTACCACAAGGAAGGTGGTTGGGTCAAGTATAATTGGAAATCTTAAAAATTTTTACATTGAAAATGTGTTATTGCTAGAAGGCTTAAAGCATAATTTATTAAGTATAAGTCAGCAATATGACAAAGGGTATTGTGTAAAAATTTTTCCTACTAGCTGCATATTAAGCCTAAATAAAAATGATGTTTTGAATGGTATAAGGGTAAACAATGTGTATATGCTAGATTTGAATTGCATTAAAACTCATACTATTTTTTTTTTAAAAACTATTTCTGATGAATCATTGCTTTGGCATAGGAGACTTTGTCACTTTAGCATGAAAAACCTTAGGAGAATTACCCAAAAGAACCTAGTGAGAGGTATACCAAAACTAAACTTTACTAAGGACCACCTTTGTGATGCATGTCAATTAGGAAAACAGGTGAAGTTCTCTTTTCAGTCCAATAAGGATCTTAGAACTACTAAACCATTGGAGATTTTGCATATGGATCTTTTTGGACCAGTTGGAATTTAAAGTCTATGAGGGAGGTATACAAATTTGTGATCGTAGATGATTACTCTAGATTCACATGGGTTAGATTTCTATTTCATAAAAGTGAATCATTTGAGGAATTTAGAAACTTTTCAACTTGGATTTAACAAAAGTTGGGATATGAAATTATGACTTTACAAAGTGATCATGGAGAAGAATTTGAGAATGAAATATTTGAGGATTTTTATAAGGAGAAAGGAATTGATCACAACTTTTCTGCACCTAGAATCTCTTAGTAGAATGGGGTAGTCAAAAGAAAGAACAGAACATTAATAAAAGCCACTTGAGCCATGTTTATAGAATACTCACTTCCTAAATATTTTTGTGCTGAGGCGGTTAACACTGCATGTTAGGTTCTCAATAGGGTGAATGTGAGATCAAAATTAAATAAAACACCCTATGAGTTGCTAAAAGGAAAAACACCTAATTTTACACACTTGCATGTTTTTAGTTTTTTTTTTTTTTGAAACCAATGCCTCAAAATGCATTAAACCCAAAGAAAAACAAAAAATAGGTACAACTCACTCAAGATCTCCCTAAAGCATCACACTCCTCCTTTAGACAATGTAAAAACGAAGGAGGACTGGAGTTGTCTAGAAGATCTTCCCATAAAAAAGATCCTTCTAAAGACAAATTAGCACATATGTCTGCTAAATTGTTACCAATTCTACTAGAATAAGAGAAAACCACTTGCTTAAAATCTAGTAAAAATGCCAAACTATCTTCAATATCTCTGCTAACCTTCCAATTTTTTATTGACTTCTGAAATAAGTTGATGATGTTCCTGTTATCCCCTTCAATGATGACTCCTTGTGCTTCAAACATCCATTCTTTCACCACATTCTTCAAAAACAACACATCACAAAGTTCTGCATCTCGATATTGAAGTGTATTCCCAAAAGCAAGCAGGAATCGACCTTTGTCATCTCTAGCTACTCCTCCGACTCCAGCCCTGTAGTTCTTCTTTAGAGCATCATCTACATTGATTTTAATCCATCCGAGAGGTGGGGGATGCCAATGAGAAGATAGCCGAAGCTGGTTGGTATCCCAGTTTTCCAGTTGGAAGTTCAAAAAATTACTCTAAACCGCATAAGAAATAACATTGGCTGCTATTGAGTTATCCGAATCCTCCTTACCTGTATGTATTAGTTTGCACCTACTCATCCAAACCATCCAAACCACTGTACAGTATAAGTTTGCAGCGAGATCTTCCCTCCCAATCAACTTCTGAAGACCTTCTAAGCAATCCTCAAAGCATTGATAAACCGGTATATACAATCCCCATTCATTTAACAGAGCAATTACCTTCCTGATTATAACGCATTGTCCTTAGTTGCAAGGTGTTTATTCATAACAATGAAAAATCTACCTTAAGAAAATTTGATCCAAAATGAGATGAAGGAATTTTTGTAGGATACTAAAGTGTTGGAAAATCTTATAGAGTATTCAACAAAAGAACTTTGGTAATTGAGGAGACCACACATGTTATATTTGATGAATTTGAAATTTTTGAAGAGCCAAATGTTGTTGAATATGAGATTGAGATTAATTCCCAAAAGATTGATAAAATAAATTTGGAAGAAATTTTGGAAGAAAATTAGGAGATAGAAATCCCTTTGCTTAGAGATTTGAAATTTTTTAAAAACCACTCAATGGAATTAATAATTGGTGAACCTAGTGAGGGTGTAAGGACTAGGTGTGGATTAAATAAAGAAGTAAATCATTCAGCCTTCATTTCAACAATAGAACCCACAAATATTGATCAAGCACTTTCGTGTGAGTTTTGGATTTTGGCTATGCAAGAAGAGTTAAATCAATTTGTAAGAAATAAAGTTTGGGAATTAACTACAAGGGAAAATGATCAAAGTATAGTTGGAACAAAATGGGTATTCAAAAGTAATATGAATAACTCAGGAGTAGTCATTAGAAATAAGGCTAGATTTATTACTAAGGGGTATAATCAGATTGAAGGGATTGATTTTGAGGAGACTTTTGCCCTTGTAGCTAGACTTGAAGCAATTAGGGTTTTGTTAGCCTTTGCCTGTTTTAGAGGATTTAAACTGTACCAAATGGATGTAAAAAGTGCATTTTTAAATGGGATAATTCAAGAGGAAGTTTTTATAAAACAACCTCCAGGTTTTGAAAATTCTAAATACCCAAATCATGTTTTCAAATTAAAAAATGTATTATATGGATTGAAATAGGCACCTAGGGCTTGATATGAGAGATTGAGCACCTTCCTACTTAAAATATCATTTGAAAAATAAAGTGTTGGTACAACTCTCCTTTTGAAGAAAATTGGAAAGGATATACTCATTGTACAAATTTATATTGATGACATCATCTTTGGATCTTTAAATAAAAACCTTTGTGGTGATTTTTCTAAAACAATGAGTAGTGAATTTAAAATAAGTTTAATGGAAGACTTAAGTTACTTTCTAGGCTTTAACATTAAGCAAATTGAGGAGGGTACATTTCTTAGTCAGTCAAAGTATGTTAAGGACATCCTCAAAAAGTATGAAATAAATAATGCTAAACCTGTTAGTACACATATGAGTTCCCCATTTCAGTTGGATAAGGACCCTAAGGGAAAATCTGTTGATCAAAAGAAATTTAGAGGGATTATTAGATCTTTACTTTACTTGAAAGCTAATCGACCCGATATCATGTTTAGTGTTTGTTTGTGTGCTAGATTTCAATTAGATCCAAAAGAATCATATTTGACAACAGTAAAAAGGATTTTAAGATATATGTTAGGAATTCAGAACTTAAGAATTTGGTATCCTAAGTTTAGCTCTTTATTTAAAATAATTAGCTATTCAGATTCTCCCTTTGCAGGTTGTAGGGTGGATAGAAAAAGCACTTATGGAACATGTCAATTTATTTGAAATTCTTTAGTCTCTTGATCCAGTAAAAAATAAAATTCAGTAGTCCTATCTATTACTGAAGCAGAATACATTGCACTAGGAAGTTGTGTGGCATAGGTACTTTATTTGAAACAACAGTTGATTGATTTAGGATTAACTATATGCACTATTCTAATTTATTGTGATAACACTAGTGCTATTTGCATTTCTAAAAATCCTATTCAACATTCAAGAACCAAACATATAGACATCAAGCATCATTTCATTAGGGATAATATATCCAAAAGAGAAATTGAACTCATTCATGTTTCTACTAAAAATCAACTTGCAGACATTTTTACAAAACCTTTAGCCTTTAATATTTTCAGTGCATTAAGAACAAGGCTTGGAGTAATCGATTTGAATGCTTAATAAAAATGTTTTCTGCAACATTGATGTGTGTTTCTAGTTAATATTTTTGTGTGAATCTTTGAGTTTGTGATTTTTTTGTATTTTGAGTTTGTATTTTTATTTTTCTATTGTGTTTTTATTATGTTTGTATTTTGGTTTTGCTTGAGTGCATGTTTTTGAAAAATTTAAGTGACATTCGTCCAGGATGAAAATAATTCTGTACGGGACGAATTGTGTAGTGTGTCAACTATCGGATTTGAATCGTTTACGTGTAGTTCTTCAGTTTTTATTTTTCACTTCGTCTGTACGATCGTCACGATCGTCCGGACAAAATTTTCAAATGACGGGACGATTGAATGACAGTTAAATAGATAACATCATTTTTAATATTATATTCGTACGTATGAACCTTTAGTCCGTCCGAACGAATGCTTGGCGAATTGATGTGGGGAACATTTTAGTCTGCCATTAAAATATTCATAAATTTCTGATCGTCTAGGATGAACACCTGTTCGTTTGTACTATCGTTTGGTCAAAAGTCTGTACGAAAGGTCGCTTCGTAAGTTGTGTGATTACGAAAAGCCGTTTCATTTTGGACTTATTCGTTCGTCCATAGAATTTTTTTTGTAAATGATGAACTAAATTTCGTACGGGACGAACATAATTTTGTTTGTACGAACAGTCATATTTCATTAAATGGATCAGCTATGAACTCAATAGTCACACTCACACATCCCTTTCAGAACCCTTTCTTCCTATAGATCTTATCCATGGCAAGTTCTAGCAAACGACAAAAGGTTATCGCCAAGGGTCCACACAGAAATTCTTCTGATAATTTTTTGTCCAAAGCCAATGAAGAATCTTTTCCTAGATTTGTCTCCGCTAAGATCACCCCGTCTAGAATTCTTATTCAGGAACAACTGACCTTTTAGGTAATGAACTTGTTTGCTTCAACTCAATTTGGTCTCATTCTCACATTAGTTCACCTCTACAACAAAGAGACCTTTCATTATTTCCTAGCAAACATATCTTTCAACTCCAACCATTCTGTAATCAAGTCCTATATTTTTAAGAAGAAAGTTGAAATCACCAAGGTTGATCTAGGAATCTTTTTGAACTTAAGGACTGAGAGAATTAGAGCCCATACCATGACCACTACTGCTGATTTTGATTGGAGTGAAATTAATGAAGTGATTAGAAAAATTATATTTAAGGAGCATATGCCTAAAGTATCTTCTCTTGTTCGCAATGCTCGTACCATCCAGCATGTTCTTTGAACTTTCATAATTCCTAAAAGTGATGATAAAGTCAACATTACTCCTCTTCTTTCAACAGTAACCTATTTGATTATGACTAAACAACATATAGATGAAGTCCAACTAATCCTTGACTATCTTTATGAACTTTCTGAAATTGATCATGTCGCCCATAAAAGAAAGAAGAACATTGCCTTATGATATCTTATTGCCTACATTTTGGAGAATAACTATGAATTGGTTCATCCAGTTGATGATTTTGAAGAACCTCTCTACTACAATGACGGATCTTTTAGAGCAATCTTCAATAAAGATGAACCACATAAAGTACATGTTATTAGTGACTCAGAAGAGGAACATGAACATGCACCTGCATCTGCTAGTGAACTAAATTATCAGGATTTGGTTCAGAGATTTGATCACTTAGAGTCTCATTTTGATCAAAGATTTGATCAAATTGAAACTCACTCATAGCAGCAGGATGTTCAATACAATCCGAACATGGGGTATATAAGAGAGCAGATGAATAATATTAGTTCCAACATGCTTATGATAAGTAGTAATTTTTATTTCTTCAGTACTGTAACTCCTCCACCTCCTCCAAATCAGGGACCATCAGAGTAATCCATGTACTTGGTTATGTTTTTCTTTAGATGATGCCATTGTGTTTTAGTAGTTTATGACGTATTTTTCTTTTTGTGATGTACTTTTCATTTGATGTTTTAGTATTTGAATTTTTATGTCATATTGATATCATTTCTTAGTTTGTAATATCCATTATAATGATATTAATACAAGTTATCTTGTTTTATTTTAATCAGATTTTGAAATGTGTGTTAGCTTATATGAAAATTCCTAAAATTTTTTGATTCTACAAGTGCTATGACCTAAACTGCAACTCAAAATTGAACTCATTAGAAAATCTAATTTTTTAAATTTAAGTTTTGCT
This sequence comes from Dendrobium huoshanense, assembly GCA_016618105.1. Classification (NCBI taxonomy): domain Eukaryota; kingdom Viridiplantae; phylum Streptophyta; class Magnoliopsida; order Asparagales; family Orchidaceae; genus Dendrobium; species Dendrobium huoshanense. The sequence continues at coordinate 34,972,307 of CM028352.1, read as the reverse complement.
TATAAATTGATAAAATTAAGAATTTCAATTTCATGTATCTTATTAGACAACATTAATATTTAATATTATTATTCCAATTGTGATGTTTATTTATTTTATATTTCACTTATCAATAAATATTGATGCACTTAAAAAAATTTGAAATTTTTTATTATTGATTTTGGAAAGATCAAGATTACTCTTGAAAAATGTACAAATGTACAAAAATCAAAAGAAATGTGCAATAATTCGCAATTTGAAAAAGAGGTACAAAATAAGCCCACAAGTAAAAAGATGCACAAAAATATGCCACAACTATTGAAAAAGATACGCAAAGTGCCACATGTAATAGTCATTTCTTTCCACAATCTTTTAATCTCTTAATTCAAATTGATCTTCTGTACATTTATATTTCGTATTGACATTTGAAATATACAAATTTTATATTCATCCTTTTTGCAATGATTTTCTTTATCTTAGTGTCTAAATTGATTCATGTTTTTGATATATTTTTTTTATTATCAATGTTATATCTCTTCTTAAATTCTATGAATTACTTTTATTTACCTAATGATTTGATTTTATTTGCAAAATTTATTTTAATCACTTTCAAGGATCAATTATCAAAAGATTATTATATGATTGCTTACATTTCTATTCATTTTTTCTTCTCTTTTTGCTGTTGACAAAAAGGGGGAGAAAATATTATTTGTATCGTATCCGTGTGCTTGTGTGTATCATATATGTATGCTTTTTTTGTATTAAAAAGGAAAAGATAAAATATAAAATTGTTGTGAAATGCCTCCTTATTTTCATATATTCATCAATTCAGGAGGAGTTTAGGAGATTTTTAAAATTTAAAATTTTTACAAACAATAACTGTTTTTCCATCATCAAAAAGAGAGAGATTGTTAAGAGAATTGCTATTTGCATGTTTTACATTTTTGCAACTTGTAAAGTTTTGATGATTCCAAATATTATTGTTTTAAAGTTTTGTTTTCTCCTAACACTTTTTAGAAGAATTATTTTTGCTCTTGTGTGGACTAACATTTCAGGATAATCGAACTCCAGACAAATGAAGACTTCAAATCAAAATTCAGCTTGATATAATTTGTAAATTGAAGCTTGTACTTTTCATTATATTGGTTTGAGAGGGAGTGATTGTAATTAAGTAACTTAGCACACACACATTTGGAGAGATCTTTAAAATTCATACTGATCGTATGGAACGAACCATGTTTGTACGAGACGATCAAGTCAGTTATCCCCTTGGAAGAGTAATTGAACGAACAGGAAGTAAGAAAATTTTTCTAAGTCCTGATCGTTCAGATGAATTTTTCTAGTCGTCCAAGGATGAAATGCTCTCTAAAAATTTTTGTTCAGATGAAATCCTATATTCGGCCCAGGATGAAATGCTCTATGTAAAAATTTCATCCAGACGAACTTCAATTCTTCCCAGGACAAAATGCTCTCTGGAAAATTTTCATTCAGACGAGTTCCTATTCGGCCCAGGTCGAAATGCTCTTTATAAAAATTTTGTCCAGACGAACTCTTATTTGTCCCAGGATGAAAATGTTTTATCATTTCCAATTTTGATAACTTCCTGCAGTTTATCGAAACCGACCCATGTTATAACTGTTCGTACCGGATGAACTTAGTTCGTACAGAATGATAATCGGGTACGAAGTCAGTTCGTACCAATATACATTGGGTTCGTATGCAACTGATTTAAGTAAGTTCATCCAGGATGATCCACTATGTACAGACTTAAAAATCAGCAATTTTTGGACAATTTTTTGTATCTTTCCTATATAAAGACCAATTAGAATTGCCTCTTAATCTTTTTTCCTACTGATCTTCGTGCCTACTGAAAGGAGAATCGAGGAGAGAGTGTGAGAGAGTGTTTGAAGGAGGATTCTTATAACTGGAGCGTGAAGGTTTCACTATGTACTCAAAGGTAAGAGTCTCTACTTGTGGTTTTTGATTACTTCACTCTTTTCTCTCTTCCTTTTAGATTTCTTGTGAGAAGATCTGTCAAGGAGATCCAGTTCTCTGCCGACACTTGGAGAGTGTGAACAGTCGTAGGGTTCTCTGCCCATACTTGGAGAGTGTGAGAGGACAAAGGGTTCTCTGCCTACACTTGGAGAGTGTGAACAGCCGACGAGTCCTCTGCCTACAGTTGGAGAGTGTGAAAGGACGAAGGGTTCTTTGCCCACACTTGGAGAGTGTGAAAGGACAAAGGGTTCTCTGCCTACACCAGGAGAGTGTGAAAGGACAGACGATTCTCTGCTAACACTGGAAAGAGTGTAAAATGACAACGGTTCTCTGCCGCACCAGGTAGTGTTGGAAGAGAGTTTTGTAAAGGCTTCTTCGCCTTGCTGTGGGTGCAAAAAGAGAGTTACTAGTGGTATTAGTGCAATACTCGGAGGGTGCTTCCGGGGAGTGGATGTAGGTCGTGTTTGGCCGAACCACTATAAATCTTATGTCTTTTTTATTTTCCACTGCCTTTTAATTTTTACTATTTTAACTTGTGGTTGAAAAATCTCTTTCTATAAAATTCACTAAAGTTAATTCTTGGTTTTAAATTTTTTTAAAAGATGGATTAATTTTTAATTACCAATTCATCCCCCTCTTAGTTAGCCGCTGTGACATAAGCTTAGATTTGACAACCTAATTCATATTGAACAAGTTTCAACAATGCATACTTTCACATGCATACAAAATACTTTCAAACACATACTAAAGGGTTCACATGTAAAAATTTTATGGATTACCTTAAATCATATTAGGTTAGAATAGATAAAATTGTATACTAATTATGAAAGTGTTACAGATTCTTACCATCAACACCTATGAAAATGGTTGCCATCACTAATCAAATTGATATACATTATAAACACCAACATTAACATATGTTATTGCCAATAAGGATATCTCCCATAATAAACATCAACCTCAATACCTTCTTTTGCACATATAAATAATATTTTCTAATATCACCAACATTATCACAAATAAGGATGATATATTTCGTTGATAACAACACTGATTATGCCATCTTTAATAAGATTGAGGCATAACATTGACACAAATGTTGATGAACACCAATACTTAAAAGGTTGTTTCTTATCATTATTATTAATATTGATGCCTAATAATGACACTATTAAGTGTAGATTATGTAATATTTATTATGTTTAAATTAAGTAAAATCATATTATTTTAATTATATTTGTGTAGAAAATATATAAGAAAAGGAAAAAAACTACAAGTGTTGACCAGCGTCGCAGCGCAATCAATAAAAGATTCACAACGTACAATTTCATAACACTCTGGTGCTAATTAATACATTGTAACATTGAATTCTCTTTTTTTAAGAACGACAACGTCACTAATATTAGTGTTGCAATGTTACATATCAAAGTTCTGCACAAATTCAGCACCGTAATATTGGAATATCGGGAAAATAAGTGTCAGAGCATCGAGCCTTGTAACACCTTAGGGCAAAAATTTACATTCCAGCACTACATTCCTCAAATTTTAGAGTGCCTCGTCGAAGTAGTTGCCAATGCGGGAGCGGTGTTGACTCAACTAAATGATGCACCGTTTCATTCATTAACCATGCCATGTCATCTAGTGCCGTAGCAGAGCAAAAAAAAGCAACGCTGCTGTCCCAACCCCAAGCAACTGTGTGGGTCCCAACTCCCAACATATATTATAATATATTTTATATATTATTTTAAGTAACATATGTATTCATTAATATATATTTTAATATATTATAATACATATTATATATTATTTTAATTAATAAATAATTAACAAGCCGGCTCGCGAGCTCACGAGCCGAGCCAGCTTAAGCTCGAACTCGCGTTCGTTTTTTAAACGAGCTCGAGTTTGAGCTCGAGCTCAACTCGTGAGCTCGATAAGTTCGGCTCGTGAGCCCATAAATGAGTCGAACTCGTGCTCGGCTCACTTTCACCCCTAGGTAGCATGTTGGTTAATGATTATCTATCAACTAACAACCTTGTTGAATTATGCTTGATTATTATATTATTGCATTCTCTCTTAATTTATATATAGGCTCTCTATTATATGTGAATATATAAAATGGGTTTTCAGTATGGAAATTGTAATTGATTTCTATATTCCTCATATATACTTATATTAAAAAAACATTTCACCTCATTTTTTTAAATGGCTTTATCATGCCAACATATTTGTTTCAAGAAGATTTTGATTAATTCATCTTATAAATACAACTTTTTTAGAACCTAGAGATCCCCTACCCTATTAACCATTCTCATCAACAAATCATCTGACAACTATGCCAAGAGAAAAATAAGATAATGACTATGTCATTTTTATGGCCAATGCTACACAATAGTAGCACGGAGGCATGATTTGTTAATTCAAAATCATGTTACCATCTACTTTAGGTTTGCTACTTGATTAAATATATCATGTCTTCAAGAAATAATAACAAAATTGAAATAATAATTTCAAAATAAAAGGTATTTCACGTATGGGGTTCAAGATGATCAGGTAAACAAAAACAAACATTTAATATTGATGACTAAAAAGGCTAGGGTTGACGATTGAAAGGTTGCAGATGGACGACTATATATTACAAATTTAGGTTTCATTTGGGACGGCTTTCTTACTGCTTCTTAAAAAAAGCTTTCTAGTGATTTTTTTTTTTAATTTTTGTACTAAAATGCTACTTTAAGAAGTAGTAAGAAAGTCGTCCCAAACGGAGCCTTAATTGAAAAATATACAATAAATGAAGAAGCTACATGATAATTAGGTTATTTCGATTTTGTGTGAAACACCAATTTAAAACTCAGAAAATACATCATATTTTTCATTATTAGAATCGTAGCTATGCTTAGGGTTGCATATGAACCGAGCGTTTGATGAGCTGCTCGTGACACGGCTCGATAAGATCTCATTCATGTTTATTTGATAAGGTAAACGAATAAACTTGAACACTTTTGATAAATATTCGATAACTAAATAAACAAGCTTGATAGATTGGCATTCAGTTCGTTTATGTTCACATAGAGTATCATTTAAAGTTTGCGAATATGCTAATTAAAAGCTCGATTAGAGCTCTACTAAGATGCTCAATTAGAGTTCGATTAAATTTAATATGTTACTTTTACTAATTTAATACATATTTTTTAACTTTTATCTTTTTAAAAATCCCGCTCCCACTATCTCGCCTGTCCGATCCTACTCAGCTTCCAAAATATAAAAATGAAAAAAACCTACTCATGTGGGCTCCTGCATGCTCCTTAGTCCCATACCATGAAAAGCCGATTCATTTTTGTTGTATAAAATGAAAAAAAAAATAAAAAAATTGAAACCACATTCGAACGAAAGTGGGAAGCCGGAGACGCATAATGGATTTACTTTTTGAGCAGAGATTTAATTTGTTTATTTTGTTTGAATCGATGTGCGGGAGGACACATGAATGAGCCGCTCGTTAAGCCTAAAGTGGACACGTGAATGAGTGGCTCGTTAAGAGGCTCGATAAGCCCAAATAAACGAGCTCAAACATAAAAATGAATGGAGCTCGAGTATGGGTTTTCTAAATGAGCTCGAGTTGGATCAGCGACCAAAAGAGCTCGTCACTTATTGAGCCGAGCTCGAATAAAAATATGAAAAACTAACTTAAGTTCAAACATACTGAAGCTAGGCTCAAATCGGTTCATTTGCAACCCTAGATATACGGCATATTATGATTGAGTTTGACTATGGTTGTAGTGAGGGAGTTGGCGACTCCAAAAATTGCTAGAGGGAGAGAATTGATGATTTTAGGGAGAGAGGCTAACTGCCTTATGGTGTTTTGCTAAGAATGGTGATGGAAATCAAATTCAATATAATAATATATTGGAATATTGGTCGAGTTCTACACACATAGCCTATTACGCTCAGTTCTTCGCTAGCTACTTGATGGCCTCGTCTTCAAGAATGGGATACCAATCTCTCCCGCAGAACCTGTCGAGGGCATCACTTCCACTTTTTCCCGTCAAAATAAAAAATAAAAACCCTAGAACCGCAAAGCCATGCGTCCTGCAACTGGGAAAGCCTTTGGTCGTATCCAGCTCCAAAGTGGAGGAGAGGGGCGTAGAGTTCGAAACCGGCGACTCGTTCTTCTGCCACGAGAGTGCCGTCGGCCGCGACCTTGGCGTCCTTGCCGCTGCTCTCCAACGCCGCTCCTTGGGCGGTGGCCTCCGTGTCCTCGATGCAATGTGCGGCTGCGGCGTGCGCTCCATCCGCTACCTCGTCCAAAGCGAAGCTGACTTCGTTTGGGCCAACGATGCCTTCGAGGGAAATCGTGGCCTCATCGCATTCAACCTCTCATCTGTGGTTCCTAGGGTTTCTGCGGGAGGGGAAAGAAGTTGGGTGATCACTCATTATGATGCCAACAGGCTTCTCGTAGAGAGATATCTGCAGAGGGATTACTTCGATCTCGTTGACGTGGATTCCTTCGGTAGCGATTCTTCGTTTATCAGCTCAGCGATTGCTGCGGTCAAGACCGGAGGTTTGTTGTATCTCACATCCACAGATGGTTTTTCTTCTGGAGGGCATCGCCCTCAGCAGTAAGTAAATATTATTTTAATTCATTACCACTTCCGCTATTTTCTTCTCACATAAATTATTGTTTCTTATATGTCGCGCACTATACGGAAGTAGCATTATCTTCTTCGTTGATGATTGGCTGCGATTAACACGGCTAATTTTGGATGGCAGTTTATGCAAGGAGTATACGTTATTACACATGTTAAATTATTTGCAAAATTTGAATCGCGTTATCACGCTGCAACAAGTATTGACCATTGAGTGAGAAGTTTTGAGATTTAGTCAGTTTGTTTTTAGTGATGTCCTAATTTATATTATTGAAAGGAAAAACCAATCAGGATTCAGGCGTCCCTCATCTCTTTCCTTGAATAAATTATAATTACCTACCTTGGATTTAATAAGATATGACATCTCTAGGTCATTTAATGCAGAATGGTTAAGGTTTCCGAATGCAATTAGAATGACAGACCACTTAGGCTATTAACTTACTTTAATTAAAAATTAAAAAAATGAGAATTAGAGTCTGCACAATAATATAATGATCAAATAAATTTGAATAAATCAATGAGAATTTAGAACTACATAAAATTAATTGCAATTTGTTCACCATAATAAGTATTTAATATTTGTCAATTTTGAACAAGGAATACTAATGAGTAAAAAAAAGAAGTTCGAAGTTAGATAAATGAAAGCACTCATCAAATTAAGAAATCCAAGCCTCGCCGGTACAAGGAGATGATTTCATCGGAATTAGGTAGTCGCATTTGAATATACTTGAAGGAACCTTGAATCTAACTTGTACTAGCATGATTGAAAATTGAAAGAAATTTGTTTTTTATTCAATCAAGATATAAATTACATGCCATCAAACATATATTTAAGAATTTTTATCCCCAGGTTAGTAAACATGATTGACATAAGATTAGCCAAAACTAATTTCAAGTAAGCATCCATTTTAAGTTTTAATCATATCCAAAATCCAAAATCCAAAACACAAACAACTAAATCAAATAAGAAATTTTCCCCATGAGGAGATGCCTGGAGCTTCACAAAACTTTAAAGATGAACTTTATAAGGAGCATGCTATGATATTGCTTTAGCCAAAGGAGCCTATGTGAAGAAAAGGTATAAAACAGAGCATACTGCCGACTTATTTGGTGGGTTATTTTTATATTATTTTAAGGAACTTGCCAGTGACCGGGTGAGTTCTTCAAAATAATAATAATTTTTGGGTGAAGTTTCTTTTGCTTGTGCTATCTACATTTCTAATATATTATTTTTGATTCACCCCTTCCTCTCATTCTACATACCCACATTGCTTATTTAAGGAGCCACACTCTTCCTTGCCTTCCCCTCAACACTCTTTAATTCTCTTATTTGTTTGTTTTTCAAATTGAAGCTTGTCCATGAAACTAAAATTATAATATGATCTTGGAATATAGTTTCCCTTATAGGAAAATTAATAGAATTAATATATATTATGATTCTTAGGAAGATAAATATTCTATGCATTCAGGAAACTAAATGGGTTGGAGAAGGTTAAGGAGATTGATAGTATAAGATTTAAACTATGGCATTCTTGTAAGAGTCGTACTAGAAATAGTATAGGTGTGATTATAGATAAGAGTTTGAAGAAATTTTTTTAAAAATGAATAAAATTAGAGATAGAATTATAGCCGTATAGATTTGTTGTTGATGTTATAATTATTAGCATTATAAGTGCATATGTTTCTTAAGTAGATTTGAATATGTGTTTAAAATTAAAATTTTGAAATGACTTTTAAGAATTAATATAAAAGATCTCTTATAGAAAAAAATTTATTGGAGGAGATTTAAATAGATATGTTGGTACAGAGGAAGATGATTTTAAAAGCATTCATGATGGCTATGAGTTTGGAGTGACCAATGAAGATGATAAAACTATATTATATTTTTTTTATAGCTTATGACTTTGCAATTACTAATACCTTATTTAAGAAAAGAGATAAACATCTAATCACTTATAAGATTGTATATAGTAAAACTCAGATTGATTGTTTTCTTTTAAAAAAAATAAGATCATTTAGATTATAAAGATTGTAAAGTTATTCAAAGTGAAAGTTTATATACCGAACATTGCTTATTAGTTTTGATTGTTAAGATGAATGGACAAAATATAAAAAATAAAGTAAAACATTATTCTATGATTAAATGGAGGCTTTTAAAAAATAGTAGCAAAAATATTTTTGAGAGTAAGATTCTAGATCATAATATATTGTCCGTGTATGACGAAGCTAATGTTATGTGAAAAATAGTAGCTAGCGATATTAAGAATGTTACAAACGATGTGTGATAGGAAACACTTGTAGGTCTCAAGTAGACCTGTCAATAATGGACCCAACCCGAAAACTCGACCCGAAAATTTCTTGTTTGGGTTGACCTGAACCCAAAGAGGGTCGTTCGGGTCCAGAAAATCGACCCGTTTATAAAATCGGGTCGGTTTCGGGTTGACCCGGGTACTCGGGAATGATCCGAAATGACTCGGAATGAGGCTCTGACCAGCCCTGCCCGCTTGCCCCACTGCCCCGGCTGCCCTGCTTGCCCCGCCTGCCTCGTGCCCGCTGCCTTGCCGCATCGGTGCGTCACATCCTTCACGTGTCTCGAGCTCATATCCCTCACGCTTCTCAAGCTCACGTCGCCGGGCGCCTCGAGTTGCTTTCGCCGGCGTCGGTTCGCGTCGCCGGCTTATGTTACTACCGGCCGTTGGCCTAGTGTTTCTGCTGACCTGCCGCTACAGGCGTTGTTGTATTCGCGGGTTGGGTCGGGTTGACCCGAACCCGAAACGGGTCGGGTTCGTGTCCAGAAAATCGACTCGTTTTAAAAATCGGGCCGGGTCGACCCGAACCCGAATAGTGCTAGGTCAGTTTCGGGTTCGACCCGAACCCGACCGTAACCCGAAATTGACAGTTCTAGTCTCAAGCAATTTCTATCAATCTTATTTGCTCTGAAAATTCGGCCTCGGCCTCCGCCCGCTTTGCTTTTCTTTCGAGGGGGAGTTTTAACGGGATTAAGTTCCGGGTAAATTTTGGAAGGCAGATGGATTTGTAGGTAAGACACTACCCAGATATTTCACCCTTATTTTGCGAGGACTTTATGATCTGAATTCTGGTTTCCTATAGGTGCAAGCCCCTATAGTTAATTACCCCTCTCAATCACGAGAGAACTTTCGATTATGGCTAGTTGTCAATCCGATATGTAGAATATACGTGTTATCTGGCATATAGTAGCAGCATGGGCATTTGAAATGGTTGGAAAATTTAGGAATTTAGAGGATTGGAAGATTTGGAGATTTGAGATTTATAATTGAAAATTTCATCATCTCACATCTAAAGCGGATGGTGGGGAATGGATGATGGACCCGATCAAGATTCCATGGTTCCGTCGTCCCGGGCCATCATGGTCCCTAATTTACTTAGTTAGAGGAGGTAGTCGACCTAACCTAACAGAAGGATCCTTGTCGGCAGCCATGAGTTGTTTTGTCCAAGGGGATCTTGTAGACATAGGGTGAATATTTGTCTAAGGGGACAAATTTAAATCCATCTTGGCTAACATAAGGCTTTGTGCCATATCAATCATATCATATTGATTCATATATCAAGGATTTGATACTATTAAGGAACATATTGGCTCTGACCATAACCGGTATTTCGTAGTGCCATTTGGCGGCAAAACCTCTCGGTTCAGAGGGGCTCGGGTCATAACCGTTTATCCTGTGGTTCCATTTGGCGACAAAACTGCTGGTTAGAGGACATGTACCACATCCTTATTAGCAGGAGACTGTTTGAGATTGGATCCTAGTGATATTTTCGACTAGGTATTAGCTCTATGCGAGCAGAATTAAATTTTAATTTGTCCACCTAGGCAAACTATTGTGGAGGGTTGATGATTTTGCTTTAAGTATTTTGATGTATTTATTTCAATTTTAAATATTTTTAAGATTTTGAGATTTTTGGAATTTCTATGGAGTTTTGATAAGCATTATGATGTCATTTTGGATATTTGAAGTTGACCCCTTCAGTTGAGCTCTACATTCAACACGACCATCATCGAAGTTTTGGGGTTATTTTCATTTAAAGCTTGAACCTTGTCGACCATATCAACTTGTCGATAAGGGATCGAGTTTCATAGGATTTATGCATTTGTTAGTGAATTCTCATTGTTATAGGTCTTGAAGGCTTAATAATGTATAAAATAAATAGTCCAGTCGACTTCATGATCGTATATTTATTTGATGGTTCGAACCCTGTCTATTCCTATTTATCTGCTTAGAAAGATCGGGTTTTGTAGGCTTTATGCCTTTTATTAGTGAATTATCTTGATTATAGATCTTAAAAGCCTAATATGAATGTATTAAAACAAATACACCAGTCACCACAACCGTGTATTTGTTTGAAGGTTAGAACCCTGTCGACTTCTATTGATTCTATCGGGTTCGAACTTGAATTCACTTATTGACCCGCACAGCATCCCTAGACATCACGTGTGTACCAATAACACTCTCGTCGAGGCCCATCGGATGTTTGGGAGCATTTTGTAATGCTTGAAATTAACCCCTCCGGTTGAGATTTGCATTCAACACGGTCATCATCGGGGTGAAGGGGGTCATTTTCATTTGATTAAACATTGTTGACCCTATCAACTTGCCGATAGGGGATCGGGTTTCGTAGGCTTTATGCCCTTGTAAGTGAATTCTCTCAATTATAGGCCTTGAAGGCCTAATATGAATGTATTAAGACAAATACACCGGTCGTCGTAACCGTATATTTGTTTGATGGTTCGAATCCTGTCGACTCTTATTGATCCGTATTGAAGGATCAGGTTCGAACTTGAATTCACTTATTAACCCGCGCAACATCCCTAGACGTCACGTGTGTATTGATAACATGCGGGTTTAGTGATTGTATACCCCCCCTTTTAGTATACCTATGTGCATACAGATTACGGTGCATGTGCGGGGGTACTTTGAAATATTTTAGTTGTGCTGGTAATTGCCATTTGAATACATACAATATTTCATTTGAGAGCTTGTATACGCCTTCTGTCCGCTAATACGAGTGTCGCGGATCCGGTGGCGGTATTATCTGGAACTCATGAGGCATCTCATCATCTTGATGTTGGCTCCCCTTTCTCGTTCACCGGGAGGTTTTTCTAGACTTTGAAATCAGTGACTGCTGCCTTGAAAAGAACTCCTTTCAAGCTCTTTAATGTAGTAGACTTGTTATTTCCTATGTTTGTGGATACCAGAGCTGTTTTGTTCGAGTTTGTTCAAACATCTCTTCCATTCTGCCAGGAGGTGTCTTTTCTCCGTACATCGAGTTGTCTTCATACCCGACGTACTTGCGAATCTCAATCACTGCTGTTGTAGGTGACACTTGTACTTGTGTCCACAGTGGTTCGCTGTGTTTACGAAATACCCACTGTTGTTATCCACAAGTGGCTCATGTGTATTTACGGGGGCCCGTTGTATTCACTACGACCTCCTGAAGGTGTTCGTAGAAGAGCCATTGTTCCTGCATCATATCCACCTTTCACCAATCTCAGGTGGGTTTGGCGTACTTGTTTGCAAGGACGGATCTTCTACCATCAATTGATAGTGTTGTCATCACAATATGCAGGCACTTATAGGGATTGTCGTAGGAGTCTATTACATCATGCTCATACATGTTTGTGATGTATTACAAATCCTTCACGTTTGCTCACAAACATGTGTCGCATATATAGTAGGCCTCATACAAAGGATCATAGGTGCTTACATTTGTTGTATATCAAATCTCCACTGCTTGTAGAAGACAGATTCATCTGCTTGCCACTGCCTTATTATAGGCTGTATAAGCATTTTAACACTTGTGGTAGACTTCTTGCATATCAGCCAACAAGTCATCACATTTGTCGTACATCTTTACTTGTAGGAGAGTGGAGTACTCACTTACAATCGAGTGACATTGTATGAAGACTGCATTTTGCTCCGAACTTTTCAAATATCCCCTTGTTGTTAGCTCGTTGTAGGCTGAATTATTTTGTCGCTCGTAGATAAGTCATGTTGAATGTCGCAAGTCCTTTGTCGTTCGAGTTTGATTCGAGTCTAGGTTCCTTTTGATCGTTCAGGTGAAGTTTGGATTTGTAAGGCTAGGTACAAATCCCTGAATATTTGTTTGAGTTTGTTCCCTTGTACATGATTCTGTACTATATATGTATTTGAGCCCAAGTTAAGCATCACAAGTCTTCTATTTTCTCAACTAGAGGAAGAAAAGTGATGTTTGAATAACCAAGGATCTTTTATTTTGATTGTTCAAGTCTCTTGTATCAAGATCAAGTTCAAATCAATCATAGTCCCCTGCGGTTCATTGTCATTTGCTTGGATTTAAATTCAATTAAGCTTGAGTTCATTTAAGTCCAGGCTCAAATCAAATCCTCTGTTGTTTGTTTGATTTGAGTTCAAGTCTCTATTTAGTTCATTTGAGTACAAATCCACAAGTCCTCTTGCATATGATTCAAGTTTGAATTCTTTGTCAAGTTAAATTGTTTATTAAAATGGTTCAAATCTTGATTAATCATTTGATTTGCATTCAAGTACAAGTCCTTAAGTTCACTGTTCATTTGAGTCCAAGTTCTTTGTTTTTTTGAGTTCAAATCAGGTCCGAATGCGGTCTTGTATTTACCCGAAATTTTGGCAGCCTTCTGACGTCTCCCCCATTTAGAGGAAAACTACGGAAAATTGGACCTTCCGCCGCGCTAGGAAAAAGCATGTATGGTAGGTTCCTACGTACGAGGACACCACGGCTGTAAAATCTTTGTCCCCACCACGCTAAGAAAAGCATGTATGGGTCTTCCTTACATATTACAAGAAAAGCAATTGTTTCCCTACATGTACAGAGCCGCATACGGGTACTTAAGAGTTGTCCTAGCCACGCTAAAAAAAGCGTGCACCAGGCTTACCTGCTTCATCATATGTGTCACACCGGATTCCCTCCTACCACGCTAAGAAAAGCATGTATAGGTGGTTGACCGGCCCTTCACACACAGCGAGGACAGGATTTTGGAGCCGAGGGGGTCACTCACCTACCTCGTCATAGGTGTCGCACCGGGTTCCCTTCCCACCACGCTAGAGAAAACGTGTATGGACAGTTTGCCTGCTCGACACGAATGCCGAGGTAAGAGAGGATTTCTTCTTTCTTTTTTATTATTAACAATAATAATAATAATCATTTTTAATAATAATAATAATAAAAAGTAATAATAATAATAATAAAAAAAAAATCCCCCCTGCGCCACTATTCTCTCTGTTTTGGAGATTTACTGGATTTGGTCGAAGGAGCGCACGAAGGGGGCAAGTTAACTTCACGGCAGCATGCTCCTACTGTTTATTCCGATCAAAATGTGTGACTTCGGATCCAGACAGGAAGGGAGTGTCGTCGAATGAACAAAGTCGAACAGCGACCAAGGAGCCCAAGAAATGCCAAGCTCCTGTTGTTCCGTCCGATCGAAATGTCATAGCTTCCGACCTGACTGGAAGAGAACGTCGGAGGAGGGGCCAAGCTGAATAGCCACGAAGAGGTCGGAGAAGCACGCGACAGGGAGAAAGTTCCTTCCACAGCGGGTGATCTTCCATTCATGCTTCTAATCGGAAGTGTCGTAGCTTCCGATCCGCAGGAAGGGAAAGTCGTCGAGAGCGAAGTCGAACGCCAACGAAGGAGCTGGAGAAGCCACGTGAAATGGAGGAAGTTGTCTTCATAGCCGCGAGCTCTAGTTGTCGCCTCTGATCGAATGTCGTAACTTTCGCATCGACAGCAGGGGGAAAGAAGTCAAAGGAGCGAGATCGAACGACGATGGAGGGAAAAGGGGGAGAGAGCCAGAGCGAGAAAGAGACCGAAGGCATTGTCGCTTCGGCCATTTAACGATGTGAGCAGGTGAGATTGTGCAGACGACGTGCGAAGAAGCGACGTCGGCGTGGGTGCGACGTGTGAGGTCGTGCGACCCCATAGCAAGTATGGGATTTTTTTTCTTTTTTGTTTGTTTCAACATTACGGGTTAACAAATGTTTGAAAAACAGCGATAAAACTCTTCCAAACTCCAATGAAAACTTGAAAAATTAGAGTTTTTATGCAATAAACAACGATACGGAAGGAAAATACCACGATACCGTTGATCCTCAATTCGAGAGGAGGATCTATCTCTTCCAAATCTCTAGATGCTGCTAGAGGCCAAAGAAAACCTATGAGATCTCAAGTTTCAATCAAATTTAAGATAAAAGCTGAATCATAAGGTAAACAACTTATTTAACGCATACAAAACATAGCAAATCCCAAAACCACCCTCCCCTAATTCTCTCCCAAATCAGCCACAAATATGCTCTCTTTAATTAGGAAACATCTACTAATTAATCTCCTCCAATTCAGCCATCTTCAATTAGTAAATATCTCATAATTAATCTTCTCCAAATCAGCCCCCAAATCTACCCTATTTAATTAGGAAACATTTCCTAATTAATCTCATACAAATTAGCCACCAAATCAGCCCCTTTTTATTAGGAAACATCTCATAGTTAATCTCCTCCAAATCAGCCCCCTTTCCTTAAAAATTTTCCTTTTATATTTGAATTAAAATAGAAGATCTTTTCTCAATTAATTCCCTTCTTAATTCCCTTCCTATCATACTAAATTATTGATTTGTTGGCCCCACAAGGGGGGTTGAAATCTTCCTGAATTTTGTTCAAGGTTCCGCCTCCTCCATTGCCTAATGGGCCAGCTTGTCTAATCTCCCTTGGCCTGCAGTCGTAATAATTTGCTTGGAGTATCAAAGGGAAAAGTTCCTAATAGTAAAAATAATTGGTGGTGAAATCAAAATATGCAAGATTAGTTAAAAAATAAGAAGAATTATTATAAAAATTGGTTTAGATGTAAAAATTCTGATAATTGTGAAATATATAAAGATGCTCGTAAGGAGTCTAAGAAAACAATATGATATGCAAATGTTTTGATTTTTAATGATTTATATAATAAATTAGTTACTAAGGAGTGCGAATGATATATGTATAAGTTAGACAAACAAAGAGAAAGGAGTAGTAAGGATTTAGTGCAAGTGAAGTGCTAAGGATGAAAATCAAGAAATATTTTTATGTGAAAAAGATATTTAATAAAGGTGGATGAGATATTTTGCTAAACTTTTCAATGAAGATTGTGAGATTATGATTGACTTTAGTGTCCTTAACATTCTAAATGAAAATAAAGATTTTTATTTTTATCGGTGTATTAGTCAAATCAAAGTTAGAGAAGCTTTAGAGAAAATTGAAGTGTGGAAAAGCTGTTGGACCTGATCATATTCCAATAGGGGCATGCAAATGCTTAGGAGATGAAAAAATTTATTAGCTTACTAAACTTTTCAATATTATTTTGTTGACTAAAAGATGCCAGATGTGTGAAGAATGAGTGTGTTGATTCTTATTTTTAAGAATAAAGTTGATGCACAACATTTAGTGAATTATATAGGAACTAAGTTAATGCGTCATACTTTAAAACATTAGTAGATAGTTGTGGAGCATATGTTACGACGTGATACTAATGTTTCTCAAAATCAAATTGGATTCATGCCGGGTAGGTCTACTATGGAAGCTATTCATTTATTGAGCAGTTTGATGGACAAGCATAGAGAGAATAAGGAGGATTTGCTTATGATATTTATTGATTTAGAGAAAGCATATAATAAAGTTCAAAGAGAAGTGCCATGGAAAGTTTAGAAAAAACAGGAGTTAATAATGCTTATATTCAAGTCATTAGGGATATATATGCAGGTGCTGTTACTTGTGTTCAAACACAAGGTGGTTTGACCAAGTATTTTCTTATTTCTGTTGGATTACATCAATGATCAGCCTTAAACCCATATCTTTTTGCTTTAGTCATGGATGTTCTTACTAGACATTTGCAAGAGGTTGTACCATGGTGTATGCTTTTTCGTGATGATATTTTTATTGTTGATAAGACTATAGTGAGAGTTGAAGGTAAACTTGAATTATGGAGGTCAACCTTAGAGTCTTTCATTTTAGTTGATCTAAAATTGAATGTATGGAGTGTAATTTTAGTAGTAATAGATATAGTGAAGAGTTTGTGACTTTGGAAAATCAAGTCATTAATAAGAGTACACATTTTAGATATCTTCGGTCTATTATTCAGAGTGATGGTGAAATAGATGGAGATATTATTAGCAGAATTCAAGTTGGATGATTGAAGTGGAGGAATGCATCAGGTTTCTTGTGTGATAGAAAAGTCCCCCTCAAACTTAAAGGAAAATTCTATAAGATGGTGGTGAGACCTGCAATGCTTTATGGTGTTGAATGTTGGCCATTAAAAGAGAAGCATAATATTAAGTTAAGTGTTGCAAAGATGAGGACGCTTGGGTGGATGAGTGGCTTTACTTTTAGAGACATGATACAAAATGAGCATATACGTGAAAAGGTAGGAGTAGCTCTAGTTGAAGATGAGGTTAGAGTGTCACCTTAGATTGTTTGGTTACATAAAATGGCGGCCTTCCGATGACCCAGTTAGGAAAGTAGATGTATTAGATTTGGCTTGTATTAAGAAAGGTAGAGGTAGACCTAAAAAGACTTGGTTAGAAAATATTAGAAATGACCTTTCTTTTTTAGATTTAAATGAGAATTTGACTCTTAACAGGATGTAATGGAGAAAAAAGATTCATGTAGCTGACCCCACATAGTAGGATAAAGACTTGTTGTTGTTGTTGTTATTGTTTGTTTTTCAAATTGAGGGGGTTAGAGGTAGCCTTCATCTAGAGGTATTTTTGTTTATGGTTACCTTATTAGTTATTTTGTTGTGATATTATTGTTTGATACTAAATCGTGTATAGAATAGTAATTTAGTTTTAATTTAGAAGTATTTATTTAACTTAATTTAAATTAGTATCAGTCACTATTTTTTTGTAGTAATAAATTCATTCAGGCACAATCACTGTTGTTGCCAACATTATTGAAATTTCTATGAGGGTCTAAAATGTAGTCATGATAACAATCAATGCTTAAATGTTTAAGAGTAAATATCAAAGGCTATTTCCTAATGTAAATTTTCTTGAAACGTTTCTATTATTTTATATACCATATTTTTTAAATGCTTGTATTTGACGGTGAAGTCATAGATGTAATTAATCCTAGTTAAAATGGGGGAAAACATCATTCCAATTAGGTTCTAGTTTCCACAAATTTGAAAAGGCTTAAACATAGAGCTATGCAAGCTATAAGTTACGATAATTCTATCCAAACAGTAGACCTTATCAGTCATTGTTATTAGTGGTGGTTTTATGATGGCCCATATTTTAGATGATGAGGTGCATCAAATTGTTTTATCGGTGGCTTGACAACAACTGCTATTTATTATGTGGAAGCAAAATTGTCATTTTAGTTTAACAATTCAACCCATATTGCAATAAGACAATGAAATTATCTGTGCCACAAATACGCAAGTAGAGACGTGAGATTATAAATAATTATTACTCGATAACTCATATATATTTGATCAACAATATATATCATTAGTTCGTCTCAATGAGACAGTCGTCTAGACCTGGAACATTTGTCACACATGTTTTAGTGATGATACAATTCAATGGACAATAACTTGGGCACGTGTTCAAGTTGCGTAGAAGAAGGGAACCCTATGATGATGCAGATAATAATGTTGCAGATGACGACCTCAACTAATTTGTTAGAACACTTTCAATAACATTGAAACAGCTGATTCAGTGTTGGAAAATAATATTGTCATGCACATGAGCAAATCAACACAAGAATGGGAAGCAGAATGTATGCACGATCCTCTAACATAAAATAATGATAGAATCAATGATGGAGTTATTCTCCCCAATCTTGCAGCTGACATGATATTTACCAAAAAAATGATTTTTCAAATTGCAACAATTAGTTAGTCCACCACCAAAAATGTGAGAAACCGAAAGAATGCATTAAACGAGAGGAGATTAATTGTTGATTGTTTGCTGCATGATGACCCGTGTAAACTATATTCTTGGCATTTTCATGCTTCAAGGAGTCAACGATTTTATAATGTTTGGAGAATATCTAGTATTGATAGTTATTATAGTCATACTCATCCAATTTTAAATGCTGATTTTTATAATTATACTTCAATATTTATTTATCACTATATTACAATCGCAATTTTCCAATATATAGATATAAAGTTGAAGAAGATTATAGGACAGATGTAGTTTAAATTTAAAATTAGAATATTTTACATTAAAGCATGTTTATTTTTGATAGATGGGAGGAGTCATATCGTTCTATCTATAGATTTATGGAAGCTCTGCATAGCACTCTTTTTGATATTATATATACAATTGATACCATTATAAGTTTTGGGCCTTTGTGCCTTTGTGCCATTTAAATCCGGATGGACATTCGGTCGGTAGTTAGTATAGATGTTACTTTTTTGCCTGAAAAATAGGGGGAATATTACTGTCCGCAATATATATTGACGCAAATAATGATTTATTCCCCTTTATCATTTATCATTATTGAGAGCAAAAGTAATGAGTCATGGATATGTTTTTTGAGAACATTGAATGACTTAGTAATGCCTATACGGTCTCATAGAGACTTATATATAATTTCTGATAGATATTTTGGACTTAGTCCTGGTTACTGTGAATTATTTTTATAGGATGTATATCGCCATTATTTACACCATTTGCATGAAAATTTAAGAAATCATTATGGATAATGGTTGCACTAAATGTTTTAATGGATTGTGTTATAAGATGCACTGTGCAGAGAACAGTGATGATGTTTCTATCTTTAATTCTGAATTAAAAGAAATAAAAATTATGAATGAGGCATATGATTGGTTGATTCAGTGAGATCTATTTAAATGGGACTTGGTCTTAAGTAATTGTGGTGGATTTAAATGGGACAGCATGCCTTAGAGAATTTAAACAATGTATTGAAGTATGCATGTGGTTTGCCTATTCAAGCACTAGTTCAAGCTATTTATTACATTGCAATCTCTTTGATTGTTAGGCGCTATAATGATGCATCAAATTTACTTCAAGCAAATGACTCTTCGTTTTCACCAAGAATAAATGTGTAATACAGAAATATGAGACTGTTGTATGCTTTTCCTTGGAACCAGCTCAAGCATTCACCAGCTCAAGCATATCATATCGTGTACAGTTCAGCAATTTTGGAGAATGTAGTTGCCTGTGTAGTCTATCAAAAACCTATAATTTGCCCTGCTCATGAGTTATCTCCGTTCTTAGAAAAGGACGTAATCATTACAATTTTGTTTTACAATACCACACAATTGATATCTACCGAAAGACCTGCACATTTATATTTCATGTTCTTGTTATCTTCGAATGTGTTACATGGTTTGGGTTTTGTCTAGCTGATGGTCTTGTTGAAATTTTACCTCTCATTTATGTAAGAAGTGGTAGACAAAGTATGCGAAGATTTATAAATACCATGGATGAACACAGACTAAGTAGTAGGATGTGCTTACACTGCCAAACATCTGAGCATAACAAATCGACATGCCCAAGATTTAAAAAGAATTCAATGGTAAATTGCACATAATTTATTTATTATTTGTACTTTTAACTTCTATATATATTTTTGCTAAACATTCCTTAAGCTTCTTATGTAGGATGGATGAAGCGGGGCCCTCGAGAACATGATGCCGCAGAAGACGACAAGATAAGATGTCGAGCGAGCCTATGGAGCTTGCACCACCAGAGTTTCTCCCAAGCATAGCATGTCTATATTGTTCACACAGGGTTGCACATTTAGATATGATATTGTAACTCTTCTCTCCATTATAAGATATATGTGTTTATGTTACTTTTCATATTTGTTCGTGTTAATTTTTTTCCATTTACCTTTACTGGTAACAATTATAAAAGTAGCTAACCACATGCTTGTGGCTAGGGAATGGCAAGTATACTGCCCTCATTTTATCACATTCCTTGCATAAGTAGGAATTGATTGTTAAACACCTCCACTTCATCAAGTTGGAATATTATTTGCTTACCAATTTAGTGGAGAATTGGTGTCCCCAGATCAATACATTCCACCTACCAGTCAGTCAGATGATAGTCACACTGAAGAATGTTGACTATCATATTGGGTATAATAAAATCTTATGGGCGTGCATTTGTGTTGCTTGTTACAGTCGGACCAGGTGGATAGTGAGAATCTTGGCCCGATTGATATGATGAGCTCCTAGGAAGTCATCCTGGCCTAGAGGTTACAAATCTTCATCTCGATGACCCAAATTTAATAATAACATTTCAGTTGAGAAAGGCTTAAGTGAAGATATGCTTGTCATTACGATGACTTAGATGGATTTTTGCTCATTTGTTGTATTTGAATTTATCTGGGTTAGAACTTTCAAGCCATGTTCGAGCATACATACTCCTAATCTTAGGCTTCTTTCTGTTGTCAGACACTTTTGGGCATCTTTTGTATCTACAATATCTTCCGCTGTTGGAAAACCTTTAGGTTTTTTCGCAGTACTCTTGTTTGGTGCTATCTTAACACACCTTTATAGAGAAATCAATGAAGCCAATAAAAGTAGTATGGTCGGATGTCCATGCCTCCTTCAAGTTTGGTGCTGGCAGCATATCCATGTTGGTTGATCCACGTTATTGAGATCTTGGCCATAAGCCACTTGGACATGGACTACATCAGAAGCAATTAACTCTTCCATTTTGTTTTTTCATCTTTCAAACTAACTCAAATTTGTACATGTTAATTGCATGGAATAAAAAGGAGGGCGAGGTGTACGCATTGATGCGCTCCTCAAGTTACAACGGAAGCTATGCATGTTGAGGCTTAAGTCTCGAAGGGTCGGGCAGAGCGTGTGATTTTTTCACACGAGGCATATGCATCGGATCGTAACGCCTCGAGGAGTAACAAGGCACTGCCTTGGTTTATATGTATGTACCACCGAGCGGTGGAGATATATTAGGGTCGCATATAGGATTAGAGTATCTGCTTTGTGTGAGGACTGAAAGGCGAAAGCGAACTCCACCGAATTTGACAGCCAAGTTCGGTCGAGTTCAATGTACTTGGAGGCAAAGGTAACAATTTATTTCCTTTCGTACCTCTATCTTTCTTCTCGTTGTTTGCTTCATCTTCTTCGCCTGCTTCTCATCAGCAAGTGATTCATGTGAGAATTGAGGGGGTTTGAAACGCCAACTTCAGTAGCCACCTTTCCGTCGTTTGAAACACCGACGTACCTCTCCACAAAGGTAACGATTTATTTCCCTAACTCCCTTTCATTGCTTCCTTGTCGCCTGCTTCCCAAATAAGGGTTCATTTTTTATGGCTGTAGTGTATGTAACGATTTTTTCCCCGTCAAAAATTTCATCTTCGCCTGATTGTTGACTTCAGCAGCTACCTTATCCTTGACTTCGACATACATCTCCGCAATGGTTAAATAAAGATGCACTTGTGGAGTATTAAATAGTTTTAGAATATCATGGTAACTTAAAATTTACTTTTATAGAACAACAATTATATTAACTATGGTGTATGGATATAAGTGTGTGGACTAGGAGAGTTGCCATTACCCAACTTGAGTTTGAACAATATGAATACGCCAATACAAATGTGGGTAAAAATTGGAAACATATGGTGAGAATGGATTATATTAAGGGGATGACAAGTGTAACAACCCAGTTTGGCCTTCCCCTTAACGATAAATCTGGAGTATAACAGAGAAGGAAAATCTAAACCGGTTCCTTCTTACTAAAACCCATTTCGAGCCACTACTTTCAGAATAGAGTGAGTAAAAATAAATCTATTTAGAGTCTCATAACTTGCCAACCTATCAAATTTCATAATTAATAATGTGAAGCATATAATGTCCCTTAATGAAAATCAAATATAATTGAAGTAAATACATAACTCTACTAAAACTTTTAAAATTTACTCACATATCCAAAAGTCTTTACATCTAGCATTCAGATCTCGTTATTAGATCTCTTTGTACACCCAAAACGTATTTACACCAAAAAAACGATCACTTCTTTTTATTGTCCCAAGGGCTCTTTCCCATTTCCTGTAGTACAAAAACTGCTAATGAACTAGACACAATGAAATACACAAGTAATTTATAAGAAATAATAATAAACAATTAAAAAATGCTTAATAATGCTAACATAGTTAAAACACATTGAAATGTCATATTGAGCCTAGTAGTAGTATTCATCTTGCCAAAACTATTCAAAACTTTTAACAAGTCATATAATGGCTATAAGCTTTCGTTTCTTTTTACCTTTCCAATTCAAGATTGGGTCCAACCTTTCAACTTTTAGAATACAAGTTGTTTTCTCATTTAGGGTTGAGTCCAATTTTTCCAACTTATAGAATTGAGAGTATAGGCTTACCTCGTTGGGTCTTTCACGTTTACTTGTGCGGGCTTATTCTCCATATATAACTTATTTCATTTTTTATATAGTCATCCTTTTTAGCCCTAATGACATATGCTTTAATGATATAGCTGCGTTTTAGCTGCTCTTTAGTTGTTCTTTTGTCGCCCTTTTGTTATCCTTTTGCTGCCTTTTTTGCTGCCGCGCTTTTGTTGCACTTCAGCTACCCTTTTCACTACTACGCTTTAACTGCCATTTAGCTGCTCTTTTTGATGCTGAGCTTTTGATGCGCTTTATCTTCCCTTTTTGCTCATTCATTAGTTTATGATTATTTATCCTTTTATGTTTACGAAATCGTTAACATTGATAAAGATTACTCTCTGCATAAATAGTTTCATACATATTCATTCATGTTTATACAAAATAAACTAAAATAAACTGAAATACATGCGGTCATAAGCATAATAAAGATGAAGTGCAATAATAGAACATTTTTCTTATTACCTCGTTTGGGTATGTCACCTTGTCTTCCAGAACAGTGGGGTAAACCTGTTCACCTAAAGTATTCTGATTCTTTCTCCTTTTGTATACCACTTCAATTAAACTCTTCTTCATTCCATTCAAAATTCTTCCCTCACCTCTCTTTTCTCATTCTTCCTTCTTTTATTTTTTGATTTTTTTTCTCCAAAACAACAGCTTCACTTTCTCTTATAGCCTACTGCTTGAGCTCCCTGACCTTGCTGCCTCTACAGAATGTTGGTTAGGAAAAATGAAAATCAATGCAAAGATTTTAACTTAACTTTTATTATATAATACCATGATTTAAAATTGCGCAATATGAGGCTCGCCTTGAGGCCCGCCTTTGCGCAATTCCAGTAAAAAACGTTTCGATGCTTACGCCTTGAGTTTTTTTTATGAGGCTTGCGCCTCAACTTGGTTGAGGCCCGCTTAGCCTCACTGGCATAAGGCTTACGCCTCACACTATATATATTAAAACTTACATAAATCTTGAAGTAAATGCCCGACATTGGACTCTATAGGAGAGGAGGAAAGGGAGAGAGCAGTTCACCATAATGATGATTCAAATGAAGAACCCCTTAGTGATGACACTGCTGATCACTTATGAGTTCTTATGTGATATGTCATTACTATTTATTTTTGGAAATTGGAATTATATGTTAATGAAAAGAATACTGGGATTTGGGAAAGATAGAATTTTGAGTTGAACTATATTTCATGTTGTCTTATTATTGAGATTTTTTGATCTCAGTTCATATCTTATGTTTTTTATGTTTTATATTATTCACTCATTAGTATATAAAAAATTTATCATTTTATGTTTACGCAATCTTTTGATTTTGAGGCTTACGCCTCAAAACGCCTTGAGGCTTACGCCTCGCCTCACGAATGAAAAACGTCTCAATACTCGAATACGCAATTTTAAACATTATATAATAATAAATTAATACTAATACTCTTCCACAAATTTTCACTACCACAATTTCTTCCACTCCCAGCCGTATGATAACATCCAGCTTTTGAATGTTATTTTAAGTGGATTTGCTACAGTGATGCATTTAAATAAATGGTTGATTGGTCTTGCAATAAGTCATAATAGCTGCAGTTAATAAATTGTGAAATTGAAATGCCAATAATTGAGATGAAAATAGAAGTATATTATTTGTGCTCCTAGTTTAAATATGGATATGCTGTTAATTTGAAGAAATTCATGCTTATATTTGACAAAACATTGGGTATTATAATCCACCTCTCCTTGTTGACATTTCGTCCTAAAAATTAATTGTTTTAAGGACCATCAAATAAACTTTAATCTAATGTCTTCTTCTTTCTCCCAAGTTGCCTCTTTTTCTGGTATGTATTTTCTTTTCACTTTGACATAAGGGATTTGACGGTTTCTAAGCTGTTTAGTATTAAAACTTATTAGTCTTTCTAGTTCTTCAGTATATATCATATTTTTTTGTAGATCAATTTCATCATGTGAAATTCTCTGATGTGCATCAGTAACCCATTTTCTTAGCAGTGACACGTAAAAAACATTATGAGTATTTGACATGTCTGTTGGAAGAGCAAGTCTATAAGCAATATTTCCAATTCTTTCAGTAATTTCAAAAGGTTCTATATATCTAGGATTCAATTTGCCTCTTTGACCAAATCTAGATGTACCTTTCAAATGCTTAACCTTCAAGAATACAAAGTCACCCACTTCAAACTCTATTGCTATGTGCTTGGGGTCATAATACTTTTGTTGGCGATCCTGGGCAGCTTTTAATCTATCTCTAATTAATCTAATTTTCTCTGTTGCTTCATCAACTAACTCTGAATCTATTAGTTGTCTTTCTCCTACCTCAACCCAAGTTAAGGGAGTTCTGCATTTTCTATCATAAAGTGCTTCATATGACGCCATTTGTATACTTGCTTGATAGCTATTGTTGTAAGCGAATTCGATCAGTGGTATGTGATTCTCTTCCAACTACCTCTAAAATTTAAAACACATAATCTTAACAGGTCTTCTAGTGCCTGAATGATTTTTTCAGATTGACCATCTGTCTAAAGATGAAAAGCTGTATTGAAGTGCAGATTTGTACCCAAGTTTTCATGAATGCTTTTCCACAGCCTAGAAATAAATATATCATATCTATCAGAGATAATAACTTTTGGAATACTGTGCAATCTAATAATTTCTTTCACATACAGGTGTGCCAATTTGTCTACCAAATCAGTTTGCTTTATAGGCAAAAAGTGAGCTGATTTTGTTAGTCTGTCAATAATTACCCAAATGCTGTAATGACCTTGTTTAGATCGAGGAAGTCCCATAACAAAATCCATTGCAATTTCTTCCCACTTTCAATCAGGGATAGGTAGCGATTGCAGTAATCCACATGGTCGCTGAAGTTCAGTTTTCACCATTTGACATGCTTTACATCTAGTTACATATTCAGCAATGTCTCTCTTCATACTTGGCTCCCAGTATATTACTTTCAAATCTTTATATATTTTGGTACTGCTTGGTTGCATGATTTATTGAAATAAACAATTAAGATTAAAACTATTAGCAGCCCAAAACAACAATAGAAAATGAGAGAGGGGTGCCTACGTTTAGGCTAAGCCACTTGCCAAAAACAACGTAGAATATCAATAACATGCAAATTAAGTAACTTTCAAACAAAATCCCTACGCTAACAATGATATTAGAAGCATAGAGACCCAACTCAAGTACTATGATTATTAGGCTTGGCAGAAATAGGGGAACAAGATCTTCATGTATCAATCAAACCACAAGAGCAAGTTAGACAATGAAAATACGAGAGAATGAAGATTGGTAAACCTTTATCGCGGTTGGGTTGCAATCCTCCACTGAACAGTGCCAAGTTGCTCTTCTGTGGCCTCGACAAGGGTATCTAGAATGCGCTTAACGTACTCTTCGACGGTGTTGTCGATATTAGGATTGACGTCGAAGGTGGAGTGAAGGATGCTAACAAACCCTTGTTCGTCGTAGGCGAAGCCGTAATCAAGATTTGGATCGGTCATACATCATGTCGAAGGATGGATGTGTTGTAGACGACGTCCCCTTTTTCTTTGGTTTTCCTCAAGAATTTCTTCTTGAAAGAAAAACGTTCTTTCAAGCCTTCAAAGGTTGGAGAAAGGATGAAGAAAATCCCTTGCCAAAATCTTTGTGGAGAACCTTGCTTAGGATGCAAACGGGAAAGGATTTAATGTGGGGGAAGAAGATTGGAAAGAGAGAGAGAGAGTGGGCGGATAGGAGAGAGGGGGCTGACGGTATTAGGGGATGGGGGAGGTTTTAATGTATTTCCAAAAGGAGAGCTCCATTGGAAATAAATCAAATAATGGGGGTTAGGAATTTTCGGCCAAGGAGGTGGAGAAGTTTGAATTGTTTCCAAGAGAGAAGGTGGATTTTAGAAAACAAATCCAAATCCAATTCCAATGGGGGCCGACGGCTTAATGGGATAGGGAGAGAGATTAAGGAAGCTTTTAATGCTTCCTTAAGTCATGGAATTAAATTTAGGATGAAATATTTCATCCTAATTTAACTTCAATTTAATAGGCAAGGATTTGGAATGCTTCCTAAAATAGCAATGATATTTTTGGTAACTTTTCAAATTCAAATAAATTTGAATTTGATAAGTTATTGAGTTACCTACATTAATTAATCCAATTAAGAAAGGAATCAATGTAAGCAAGGATGGAGGAGAAGAGGGAATAGGGCCAGCAGCATGGTGGGTCTTAGTTGTGAGTTTCGATGGAGTGAGGGAGGAGGCTATGATGGCCGGCGGTTTGGGGTGGGGACGTGGGTTAGGTGGCTGGCGGCTAGGTGACTAAGGAAAATGAAAAACTAGATACGAAGAGAACCACGAACCCGGCCGCCTTCAAGGTTGGTGGGTGATCCGAATTCCCTCTCCTAGGGATCTTGTTGGATCTTTATATTCACATATGAAATGCGAAAATAAAAAATCAGGTTTTTTTAGAAAATTAAATTGAGACATTCTCCATTTTAATTTTCTTAATAAATAATTTTATAATATGAAATGAAGAAAACTTATCGAATTGTTGATTGAGATTCTAGATCTTCTTCGTCGAAATGTTGATTGAGACCGTAAGTCTTCTTCTTCTAATCACCCCACTAAATATACTTTAGTGAGTGGGTAAAATCAATCAATTATTGATGAATACTTTTCCTTTTGAATCTAATTTGTGTTCTAAACACAATTTGATCTTCAAAAAGAAGAAACTATGAGACCAATATTCTTCTCATATATCTTCTACCATCTCTCATAAAGGAATCATCTATCATCATCATTTTCATGTAGAACTTAATTCTTATTTATAATTCACATCTTTTCATAAGCACCTCTTAGTATTTCATGAAGTATTATTAATAAATATTAAAATGATAATTATCTTGACACATCATCAATCTTATCTTTAATCTTATCTATATCTTTTTAATATTAAAAGATATTTGATGATAATTATCATGACACATCATGACTTTTCATCAATCTTATCTTTATCTTTTAATATTAAAAAAATATTAATGATGAGTCATCATTATTTTCTTGAAAAATAAAATTAAAAAGTGATCATAAATGTGTTACTAATGTGATCATAATTTAACATTTATATTATGTCACATTCTTAATGATAGTGTTCAATATATAACAGAGCTTAGGTAATGAAGAAGGGACCTATGGACCTATAATTCAAGCTACAATAAATTTGATTATTAATTTAACTCTTAAATTAATAAATCAAAATTATTAATTTCAATATTGTTCCACTATAAATATGAAATTGCACTCTTGAAATTATAATATAATTTATTCAATAAAAAAAAATTGAATCGTCCATTGATTTAATCATTACATATAAAATAATCCTCCATAAAAAGTTCATAATTAGAGCTAGGTAATTCTGTCACCTCACTAATTATATCTTGATCCTTAAATTCCAATTAATTCTCTAATGAACAATAAACTTTGTGACCTCGTCACAAAATTTGAGCGCTCAATTGTTCAAGTTCTGAATTAATTATTCAAGAGAACTAATTTTCTAACTTTCAAAAATGAAAGGAATGGATTCCATATATGTATATTAACATTCACAGCCATTTGTTTCATTGTGTTTCTGAAATACAAGGATTGAGTTTATTTCTTTCAAACTTTTTTCGAGTAAATCAAAAAACCAAATGTCACAAATAGGAGTTTATTAATAACTCGGGATTAAGATTGTTTTATTTATGATCATCTTTATGATTAATTTTAAATTCTCTATAATTAAAACAGAATTTATTAGAGAATTCAAAATTTATCTGGTCCAATTCTATATAATCATAATATATAAAGTACATCCATCTTTAATATCTCCTTATCGAATAATTCAGATAAGATTATTCCATTCTTAATATTAATGGACCGTACTAATAATATTTAATTATAGATTCCAACTATAATTAATTATTATGAACTTGTTTTGATTATTATTCATAATTCAATCTTCTTGTATATAATTATATACTGAATTATGGTTACATAAATAATCATGGAATAAAATTATTATATCAAATGATAATATCGAAACATGCTAAACTTGTCTTTAAATATTTATTTCCATAGAAAATATATTACAATAATATTTCTTTAGGGCAATGTTTAAAATTGCGTAATTAAGCCTCGAGGCGGTTTTCGTCCGTGAGGCGAGGCGTAAGCCTCAAGGCGGTCTGAGGCATAAGCCTCACGGACACAGAATTGCGTAAATGAAAAATTAAGGGTTTTAGCAGGAAAATAATAACAATTTTGTACCTAACAATAAAAACATCTAAATGATATATGAAAATAGTGGAAAATAAGAAAGTAGATGCAATAAAATCATGTCCCAAAGTACAAAATCACAAAATATTAGTTCAACAAAACTCCTAAAGTACAAAAACATATAAAATGCAATCATATCCCATCACTAAATGGGTCTTCAAATGAATCTTCTTCTCCAATTGTATCTATGAATGTCATGTCATCATCATCTTCAATATGACTCACTTTTCTCTTCCCTGTTCAATAAAAGAAAAGATCATTAGCATGTTAATTGCTCACTTGATATAAATGTAATGCAATAGCATATAAAAGTTGTGGAATACCTTTACTTGATTGTTTTGCTGCAGAGCTAGTGGATGTGTGTGGTGTGGTACTAGTGGATGTACCCACTTGATCTGCTTCGCCCCTCAATACATCCACATTTAGATCTTCTAGCTGTAAGTCTGATTATGGCAAATTTGCCTCATCATCTATGAACCACTCATTATCAGACGACACATCATCACACATCAACGGGTCCTCATCATCCTTCAACCCCTTATTCCTCAACCTCCTATCTCTTAACCTCTTGTTGTGCATTATATATACGAGGGAGTTCATTCTGAATGTAGATAGTCGATTTCTTCTCTTTGTTTGCACTTGACTATATGTACTCCAATTTCGCTCACACCCAGAAGAGGAACAAGTGAGGCCCAACACTCTTACAGCAAAACTCTGTAACTCATGGAATCACCAAATTGGATCCACCATTCAACTATTTTCAAGAAAAAATATAATCAAAATTCAGAACTGAATAAAGTGTCTTGCATTTACCAAAATAATTATACATGGAGATCGTTTAGAAATGGTTGCTTTTGCTGCATTCAAACCAAAAAAATCCTCTTTATTCCGGAACAGAACAAGCTGTAAATCTGCAAGCTCCCTATCTGCCTGCTCCGGTATTAATCTTTCCATATAATGATATAGACCAAGCTTCACCTTCGGATTTGAAGATTTTTTCTGTGAATATTGAAATTGACGGTTAAGATAATATGCAGCTGCATGTAGATGTCGGTGTAACTGCACCTCCCATCGAGCATCAACGATATCCCAAATCTCCCTATAACTTACCTCCTCGCCTCCCAAGTTGTGTGCAATCATCTCCTTGGCCTCATCCATAACATTATAAATAAAACCCATAGCTGGTTTCTTCTCTGCATCCACTAAGCGTAGAACTTGCACTAAGGGTCTCGTGCTCAAAATGACATAGGTAACAATAGCCCAAAATTTATCATTCAAAATTATCTTTCTTATTTCCTTTCCCTCACTTTTCTTCCCCCAAGCAGAGTTAAGCCATTCAGTTGATGTAAACATGGCTTCCAAAGCCTCCATCAAGCTCTGCAGTGTCAAATAAGAGGTGGCAAACCTATAGATTCACAGTGCCCAAATGTTAAAACTATGAACATACAGTATGAATGATTTGCAATATACAAAATTAAGAACATACCTAGTGGTTGCAAGGTGAATGATTTTTTTCTTTTAAAACTTTCTCATCAAGCTTAAGACCCAAGAGTGATTGTAGATGAACTTTGTAATCTTCTTCGCCCTAGCAAGAGCACTCTTGTGCTGAGGTAAGTCACCAAGATCCTCTAAAATGAGATCGATACAATGTGTTGCGCACGGTGTCCAATATAGGCGTGTCCTCTTCTCCATCAATATCTGACCAGCTACTTTGTATGCACTGGCATTATCAGTCACTACCTGGACAACCAATTGCTCCCCAATCTCCTCAATAACCCCATCAAGTAAATTGAAAATGAATGTAGCATTTTTCACCTCATCTGAAGCTTCAACTGATCGTAAGAACACCGTGCCGTAGGGATTGTTAACAAGGATGTTAATCAAGCTCCTGCTCTTCATGTCAGACCATTCATCTGACATAATGGTCACACCAGTCTCAATCCATGTCCTTTTAATCTCATCAATGCTCCGCTCTGTGTTTTGAAGCTCCTCCTTTAAAATCCATGTTCTCAACTCATACATAGAAGGTGCCTTCAACCCTCTTCCATACAACCGTACAGACCGCAGCATATTGAAGTAGGCAGGCGACGTAGCAACATTAAAAGGTATGGCATTTTAAAAAAAACCTCCCAATATCCATGCAAACCTACCGTTGCCCCTCTCTAGTACCGGCCGCAAGCATCATTTGTGCTTGTTCTCTATCCTCTTCTGGATTAGTCATATACTGATCCATTGGACCCCGTGTACCTCTGTTATGTATAGTGGAGGAAGATCTCTTTCCACTCTCGCTCCCAAAATAAGCGTCATGTTCGACCCTATCATCAAATTGCTCCTGTTGCAAGTGTTTAGCCGTGGTACTTTTCTTCATATAAGCATTAATTTCCTCCTTCACCTTTTCCGGCACATTTGCACAGGGTGCTACATTTTTGTGCGAGCATGATAGATGTTCCTTCATGCGGATAACACCTCCCTTCACCACTTTATCGCAAAAATTACATTTCAAATAAACATATCTTTTCTCTCCGCCGCCAATGTCAACTTGTACACTATATTCCCAAGAAGGGTCCCTCCGCAATGACGAAGACCCCTTTTCCTTACCTCTTACCATGATCCCTAATGAAAGAATTGAAAATCAAACAAAAAATTTCAAAAAATCTAAAACCCTAGAATTTCTTTCACTTCAAAAATCTAACCAAAAAGTAAAAAAAATACCTAAAATCGTTTGTGGACTTCTCCTACAAGGCGGCCAGGCACTTCAACTTCGCCGGAGAGAGGCGATGCCGACGGGAAGGATGGCCGACCGTGCGGGACGCCTTCGGTTTCGCGAACAGAGAGCTGGAAGCGAATTTTTTCGGAAAAGAGGGAGACCGTGCGGGATGAAGGGAGGAAGTGATTTCATTTTAAGTGGGTGGGGCCTATTTTGTGAGGCGTACGCCTCACCCAGAATTGCGCAATTGCTCCTATGAGGCGCGCCTCAGTCCAGGTGAGGCGTACGCCTCAGCCAGGTGAAGAATTGCGTAAGCCTCGAGGCGTTTTTTGGTCAAATTGCGCATAGGTGCGCCTTGAGGCGCGCCTCTAATTGCGCAATTTTAAACATAGCTTTAGGGCACATTCCCTAACAAATCTATCTTCAAGCACTCTCAAGATCTCTCCAAGAACTCTAGCAATGACAAAGGTTTTTTTTAATCATTCATTCATTAACATGAAAAGAGAATAATGAGGCTATATATGCCTCGTACAAAAGACTTAAGAAAATAAAAAGATGACGATGCCCACTAGGCTTACATATGATCTCTCTTAAGGAGTAAAAACGGAAACATTAATAAAGCAAATACAATATGACATAATAATAAAGAAAATAAATAATACGACTTAGAAATACATCGATCAATCGTGGCCGTAGATCGACGGCCACGTCTCTAACAGACTTTCTACACTCTGATGTCCCCATCATACCCACAATTGTATTTTATGTCTAATAACTCCATTAACATCCACAGAAAGATCTAACATTTTTTTTATTTGACTTGCTCCAACAATTTAGAATATTCATTATTGAGTTTTTGAGTTTCTTTGATACTATCAATTAGAGTGGGCTTTACTGTCATCTGGTGCAAATATTTCACATTCTTAAAACATCTAATTTCCAATTGCAACTTTTCCTTTTTTTAATCAATTGAACCTTTTGAGTAACCATCCAGTTCATCATTCCTGTAGATTTGCGACTCAGAGCATCATCCACAATATTGGATTTCCCCAGATAATACTGAATATCCAAATCATAATCTTTAATGAGCTCTAACCGTCTTCTCTATCTCAAATTGAGTTCGTTCTATTAAAATATATATTTTAAGTTCTGATGATCAATGAAAATTTCACATATTATCTCATACAGGTAATGCCTCCAAATCTTCAAAGCAAATACTACTGCAGCCAGCTCTAAATCATGAGTGAGATAATTTATTTCATGGGGCTTCAACTGTCTCGATGCGTATGTAATCATCTTTCTATTCTGCATTAAAACACATCCCAACTATTTCAAAGAAGCCTCGTTGTAAATTTGAAATCCTTCCATTTTTGAGGGAAGTGTTAATACTGATGCTGTGGTTAAATGCATCTTTAATGCCTGAAAGCTCTTCTCACATTCAACAGTCCACTCAAACTTAACCTCCTTTCTCATCAGTTTAGACAAAGACATAGCAATTTGTGAAATCCTTTAACAAATCTTCTGTGATATTCTGTTAGTCCAAGAAAACTACGAACCTCTGTAACATTCTTTGGTGTAGGCCATTCCACAATTGCTTTTATTTTCTGTGGATATGAAATTTCTTCCCCATTGATAATGTCCCAAGAAGGAAATACTTCTTAGCCAAAATTCACATTTTGAATATTTTGTATATAACTGATTTTTCCTCAATGTCTCCAAAAACCATTCTTAAATGTTTAGCATGCTCCTCATCAGTATTTGAGTATACCATGATGTCATCAATAAAAATAATCACAAACTTATTTATATATGTTGCAACTCAGGCTTCCGAGTTTATGATTTTGATGATAACAAATAATATTTATTATTCTTTTATTTCTCCTGGTATTTGCAGTGCATATTTCTTTCTATGTTAACTAATATTTAAGGTACATCATGCACCGTTCTGTGAAGATTCCAGGCTCAAGATTGCGTAGAATTGGTCGTATTAAATGAGTCTGTAATTTTTATTTATTGAGTCAAGTCTTATAATGATGTATGTTAATTTGTTGATCATGCACACACACAGAGGGAGCAAAAAAATGATTATAAATATTTTAACTTTTCTGTTCATCGTACTGTACGAATTAATTTCGTACTGTACGATCTAGTGTAACAGAAATAAATTAAAATATTTTAATTTTTCTGAAAAAATTATTTTTGAATATAACTAATCGTACTGTACGATCACCATATCGTATTGTACGATCTGTTATAATTAGAAAGCCCACTGTCCATTAAATTAGGTAAAGATTTGAATTTGAAAAGTTGTTATAATCGTACTGTACGATCATAATCGTACTGTACGAAGTTTAAAACGTTGCCTGATTTAATCCAGTGATTATTCAATCAAAATGGCTTCATTTTGATGTGTTGATCGTACTGTACGAACTGTATCGTACTATACGATCAATAGAGACAATTTTGGAAAATTGCCCGTTTATTGAACTGTTCGTACAGCACTTTCGTACAGGATATCGTACAGTACGAACTTCAACTGAACTGTTCGTACAGTACTAATTGGACATCGTACAGTACTAACAGGTCAATTTCTGCACATCGTATTGGACGATCTTGCGATCGTACGGTACGATATTTGACGGCTGAATTGAGTATTTTTAGGGTTTTTTAGCCCTTTATTTAAGCACTCTCATAAGACTTTGTAAGAGTCTTTGGCAGCCATTGTGTCTTCATTCTTTTGGAGAAAACTTGAAGAGAGGATTTGAAAGGGAGAGAGGAAAGGGTGAAGTTTGAGAGAGGGAGAAGATCCTTGGAGGGGGTTTCAAGGGAGTGTGAAGGAGATCACACGGTTGCTCCGGCGAGCTTGCACCTCAGTACCATCGGATTCAAGGTTCGTCTTGAAGGAAGTTTTAGGAAGAAGAAGATCTCATTGGTGTCAAAGGACCCGGCTCCTCCGCCGCACCGGGGAAGGTGGAAGTGATTGTGTAAGGGCTTCTCCGCCTAGCTGTGGGGGCTAAAGGAAAATCACTAAAGGTTTAGTGTAATACTCGGAGGGTGCCTCCGGGGAGTGGACGTAGGTCATGGTTTGACCGAACCACTATAAATTGGTGTGTTCTTTCCTTTATTTTTTCTGCACTTTATTTTCGCATTTATTTTTATTGTGATTAATTACGTGGATGAAATTGATTATATATCTTTTTATTATGAATGAAATTCGCTTCCGCATAAAGTCATAAAAAGATATTTCTTTTCATTAAAGAAGTTTTTAATCATCCAATTCACCCCCCTCTTGGCGCATCTAGTAATTTCAATATAGTCTTTGAAAATTCGGTTAATCATATTCATAAAGGTAGCAGGAATATTTGTTAACCCAAACGGAATGACTCTAAACTCAAAATGACCATATCTAGTTCCAAAAGCTGTCTTATTGTCCTCTGCTTCTTTAACTCTCACTTGATGATATCCTGATCTTAAATCAATTCTAGAAAATATTGTGACACCTGTTAACTGATTAAATAAGTCATCTATTCATGGTAATGGATATTTATTCTTGATAGTTACTTTGTTTAGTTTTTTATAGTCAATACACATTCTCATGATTCCACATTCTTAATTAAAAGTACAGGTGCACTCCAAGGGGAATGACTAGCCCTGATAAATCCCTTATCCATTAATTCTTGTAACTAAGTTTTTAAGTCCTGCAATTCTTTTAGGGTCCTCCTATAAAGAGATTTGTAAATTGCTGATGTTCGTGGCTACAATTCTATGTCAAATTCAACTTCTCTTTTGAATGGTAATCCAAATAATTCTTTAGGAAATATATCTGAAAATTCATAGACAACTGGAACATTCTGCAATGTTTGAACATCTTTATTTAAGACCTCCATTTTAGCTAAGAACACTAGCTCACCCCTCAAGTATTTACCCATTTTTTCTGTACTAACAAGAGAGGATGTTGCTTTCTTCTCACAGGAAAAATAAAAGGTCATCTCATTTGGTAAATTAAATTGAATTGTAGCAAAATATTTAACTAACCAATCCATCCCCAAGATGATGTCAAACATTTTAATAGACACTCTAATCAGTTGTGTTGAAAATTTATGATCCTGAATATTCAAATTTATAAGACACATCATATTGGCAGGCAAACTATCATTCGTTGGCATCATAACATGTATGGTAGGTGTAAAATATACAGTCTCAATAGATAAATCAGAATAAAAATTTTCAGAAATAAATGAATGGGATGCACCAAAATAAAAAAGAACTCTGCCAAACTTATTAGAAATCAAAAGTATACTTGTAACCATTTCCTTTGATTTCTTAGCCTCCTGGGGTGTAATGGAAAACACTCTAGCTTTCACAGGTTGATTGTCTTTAAGATCTGATGCTTCTCCTTTTAACTGAACTGGTGGCTTTTATTGTACCACTGGCCTTCCTTGGACTGAGTTTTTTCTGGTTGATTGCCTCCTTCCAAATATCTCCTATGTGGTACCTGTTCATAATATCCTCGTGGTGTGATATTGGTTCTTTTCTCTTGAGGGAAATCCATCTTGCAATGACCTATCTCACCGCATTTAAAACATCTTCTTAATCTCACCAAACATTGTCCATAATGCCACTTCCCACACTGCTCACATAAAGGTTTTTCAAGCTGACTCTGCTTCTATTTTATCATTAAACTTTGGCTTGTTGTTTCTGAATCGATTATCCCTTTCAAAAATTTTTCTTTGTCTTGGTTGTTGCTGCTCCCAATTATACTTGGAGAAATTCAGCTCAATTTTCAATCCTTCTGGCTCTCTCCATTAAGACTGAAAAGTCACTGATATCAAAAGGTGTCAATGCTAGTCGTAATTGATCTCTGAGTCCTCTAAAAAATTTGTGACACTTCTCCTCCTTGGTGTTGACATAACGAGGTGCGTAGCGAGATAAAGAAGTGAATTCAGCTTCGTATTGCATAACTGTCTTGCAACCTTGAGTTAGATTGAAGAATTTGTCTTGCAGAGCTAATCTGACTGAAGAAGGAATAAACCAATCTCTGAAGAATTTCACAAAATCATCCAATCTTTCTGCTTCTCTTTCTAACACAAATGTAGCCAATGGTGCTTTTTTATTTTCAGAACATATCATGCCATCTAAAATCTTTCCAATATTTAACAATTAATTTTCAGCTACGGTTGAATCACTTGCACTCTTAAATGCTGGTGGTTTAAAAGTCTGAAATAATTTTAAACATTGATCCACTTCACTATCACTTTCAGATCTGGATCTACTGCTAGTAGAAGATTTTTCCATAAATGTCATTTTATCTACCACTTGTGATATCAAATGCATAATATCTTGAAGTTCTTTAGACTTATTTCCCTCATTTATTCCTGTTTCTGTATCCGACTTAGATGACTGACCAGTCATTTTTTGGTAACTCCTCAGACATAACTATATGTATGTATATATATAATTCATATAACATATATACTCATGGTAATAAACATAATCATTCAAAGCATTAAATAAGCAAGTATGCTATTGTACTGAAATGAATGCACAATTCCATTAAAACTTGATTTAACCTATAGCTCTGTATACATCATATTCATTTTATCTCATCATTTTTTCTCTTCTAAATCCAATTATGCTTCCACTTTATCTTGATTTGGCTCTGATACTAATTTCTGTCATACCCTAGTTTGGCCTACTCCCTAATAGTCAATCTAGATTATAACAGAGAAAGAAAATCTAAATCGGTTCCTTCTTATTAAAATTCATTCTAAGCCACTACTTTCAGAATAAAGTGAGTAAAAAGAAATCTATTTAGACTCTCCTAACTTGCCAACATATCAAAATTTCATAATTAATAATGGGAAGCATATAATGCCTTCTAATGAACATCAAATATAATTGAAGTAAATATAAAGCTCTACTAAATTTTTTAAAATTTACTCACATTTCCAAAAGTCCGTACATCTAGCATTTAGTTATCGTTTTACATCTCTTTGTACACTCAAAACATATTTATACAAAAAAAAAAAACGGTCACCTCTTTTTACTGTCCAAAGGGCTCCTCCTTTTCTGAATTACAATCACTACTAATGAGCTAGGCTCGATGAAATATACAACAATTTATAAGAAGTAATAATAAACAATTAAGAAATGCTTAACAATGCTAACATAGTTAAAATACATATTGAAATGTCATATTGAGCCTAAAAGTGCCTAGCAGTATTATTCATCTTACCAAAATTGTTCAACACCTTTAAACAAGTCATATAATGACTATAAGCTTTTACACCATTTCAACTTTCCAATTCAAGGTTGGATACAGCCTCCCAACTTTTAGAATGAAAGTTGTTCTCTCATTTAGGGTTGAGTCTAATTTTCCCAACTTCTAAAATTGAGAGCTATGATGCACTGATACGGACGCGACACGGGGCCTGACATTTTTTAAAAATATACAACGGGTGCGGCGTGGACACGGCATAATAATTTTTTAATATAATATATAGAAATTAAGGTGACATTATATTAAATAGGTAAACAAATCATACATAGGAATACATCAAGTTAAATTGATATGAAGTGAAATCAAAATATCCCAATAAAAAGACAACATGAATACAACAATATACTAGTCTACCGGGGTTTCCAAGGGGGTGCTACCCTTTGGCGGTGTTCGACCTGCGGGGGTTTTTGGGGGCAGCGCCCCCGGAACAAATTTTTATTGTAAGATTAATTTTGAAGTTCTGCTCGTTTTTAAAGTTCGTAAGTTATTTGTATGGAAAGATATCGAACTGTACCGAGCATGTACCTAGCGGTATCGAGTATGTACTGAACGTTACCGAGCATGTACCTGCTTGGTACCGAGCATGTACCTAGCGACAAGGTTTAAAATTGCGTAACTGCGCCTCGAGGCGGTTTTCGTCCGTGAGGCGAGGCGTAAGCCTCGAGGCGGTCTGAGGCGTAAGCCTCACGAACACAGAATTGCGTAAATGAAAAATTAAGGATTTTAGCAGGAAAATAATAGCAATAATGGAAAATAAGAAAGTAGATGCAATAAAATTATGTCCCAAAGTACAAAAACATAAAATATCAGTTTATCAAAACTCCCAAAATACAAAAAACATATAAAATGAAGTCATATGATCATATCCCATCACAAAATATCAGTTTTCAAGTGAATCTTCTTCTCCAATTGTATCTATGAATGCCATGTCATCTTCATCTTCAACATGGCTCACTTTTCTCTTCCCTGTTCATTAAAAGAAAAGATTATTAGCATATTAATTGGATGAACCACTCATTATCAAGCAGACTGGCAGAGAACATATACCTTTGCTTGCAGAGCTAGAAGATGTGTGTGGTGTGGTACTAGTGGATGTACCCGTTTGATCTGCTTCGCCCCTCAATACATCCACATTTAGATCTTCTACCTGTAAGTCTGATAATGATAAATCTGCCTCATCATCTATGAACCACTCATTATCAGACGACAGATCATCACACACCAACGGGTCCTCATCATCTTTCAACCCCTTATTCCTCAACCTCCTATCTCTTAATCTTTTGTTGTGCATTATGTATACGAGGGAGTTCATTCTGAGTGTAGATAGTCGATTTCTTCTCTTTGTTTGCACCTGACTATATGTACTCCAATTTCGCTCACACCCAGAAGAAGAACAAGTGAGGCCCAACACTCTCACAGCAAAACTCTGTAGCTCAGGGGTGGAATCACCAAATTGGATCCACCATTCAACTGTTTTCAAGAAGAAAATATAATCAAAATTCAGAATATTGAATAAAGTGTATTGCATTTACCAAATTAATTATACCTGGAGACCGTTTAGAAATGGTAGTTTTTGCTGCATTCAAACCAAAAAAACCCTCTTTATTCCGGAACAGAACAAGCTGTAAATCTGCAAGCTCCCTATCTGCCTGCTCCGGTATTAATCTTTCCATACAGTGATATAGACCAAGCTTAACTTCCGGATTTGAAGATTTTTTCTCTGAATATTGAAATTGAGGGTTAAGATAATATGCAGCTGCATGTAGATGTCGGTGTAACTGCACCTCCCACCGAGCATCAATGATATCCCAGATCTCCCTATAACTTGCCTCCTCTCCTCCCAAGTTATGTGCAATCAACTCCTTGGCCTCATCCATAGCATTATAAATAAAACCCATAGCTGGTTTCTTCTCTGCATCCACTAAGCGTAGAACTTGCACTAAGGGTCTCGTGCTCAAAATGGCATAGGTCACAGTAGCCCAAAATTTATCATTCAGAATTATCTTTCTTATCTCGTTTCCCTCACTCTTCTTCCCCCAAGCAGAGTTTAGCCATTCAGTTGATGTAAACATGGCTTCCAAAGGTTGCCTCACCTCCATCAAGCTCTGAAGTGTCAAATAGGAGGTGGCAAACCTACAATGCCCAAATGTTAAAACTATGAACATACAGTTGGCATAGGTCACAATGTAAAAAATATGAACATACCTAGTGGTTGCAGGTCGAATGATTTCTTTCTTTGAAAATTTTCTCATTAAGCTTAATACCCAAGAGTGATTGTAGATGAATTTTGTAATCTTCTTCGCCCTAACAAGAGCACTCTTGTGCTGAGGTAAGTCACCAAGATCCTCTAATATGAGATCAATACAATGTGCTGCGCAAGGTGTCCAATAGAGGTGTGTCCTCTTCTCCATCAACATCAAACCAGCTGCTTTGTATGCACTGGCATTATCAGTCACTACCTGGACAACCAACTGCTCTCCAATCTCCTCAATAACTCCATCAAGTAAATTAAAAATAAATGTAGCATTCTTCACCTCATCAGAAGCTTCAACAGATCTTAAGAACACTGTACCATAGGGATTGTTGACAAGGATGTTTATCAAACTCCTACTTTTCATGTCTGACCATCCATCTGACATTATAGTCACACCTGTCTCAATCCATGTCCTTTTAATCTCACCAATGGTTCGCTCGGTGTTCTGCAACTCCTCCTTTAAAATCCAAGTGCGCAACTCATACATAGAAGGTGCTTTCAACCCTCTTCCATACAATCCTACAGACCGCATCATACTGAAGTAGGCAGGCGATGTAGCAACATTAAAAGGTATTGCATTTTCAAAAAAAAACCTCCCAATGTCCATGCAAACCTGTCGCCGACCCTCTCTAGTACCACCTGCAGGGATTATATCTGCTTCTCCTCTATCTGCTCCTTCAGTAGTCATGTACTGATCCATAGGACCCCGTGCACCTCTATTATGTATAGTGGAGGAGGAGCCCTTTCCACTCTCGCTCCCAAAATAGGCACCTTGGTCGACCCTTTCATCAAATTGTTGCTGTTGTAAGTGTTTGACAGTGGTAGTTTTCTTCATGTAAGCACTTATTTCTTCCTTCACATTGTCCGGCACTTTTGCACAAGGTGCTACGTTCTTGTGAGAGCATGATAAGTGCTCCTTCATGCGGGTTACTCCACCCTTCACAACTTTCTCACAAAAGTTGCACTTTAAATATACATAGCTCTTCTCGCCGCCGCCAATGTCAACTTGTACACTATACTTCCAAGAAGGGTCCCTCCGCAATGACGTATTCGTCTTTTCTTTCCCTCTAACCATGTCTCCTAAAAAAAAAAACAAATACATTCCAAAAAAATCAAAAAAAACTAAACCCTAATTTCTCTAAAACTTGCAAAAAAAATCCCTAAACTTAAAAAAATACCTAAAATCGAATGTGGAGTACTCCTAGAGGGTGGCCGGAACTTTTCTCTTCGCCGGAGAGGGGCGGCGCCGGCGGGAGGAGCGGCGGGAAGCTTCGGCCGACCGTGCGGGACGCGTCCAGTTCGCGTACAGAGAGCTGGGAGGAAAATTTTTTCGGAGAGGAGGAATGCCGTGCGGGTTCAAGGGGAGAAAAGCCAACATTTTAAGTGGGTGGGGCCGGTTCTGAATTGCGTACGCCTCACCCAGAATTGCGCAATTGCGCCTCTGAGGCGCGCCTCAGTCCAGGTGAGGCGTACGCCTCATCCAGAACCAGAATTGCGTAAGCCTCGAGGCGTTTTTGGGTGAAATTGCGCAAAGGCGCGCCTCTAATTGCGCAATTTTAAACCATGCCTAGCGATACCTAGTGGTATCGAGCATGCACCTAGGGATACCTAGCAGTACTGAGCTTGTACTTAGCGGTACTGAGCATGTACCTAGCGATACCTAGCATGAATTAGAAAAATAGGGCTTTTCATTCATGGTAAAGGCTAAATAAAATGAATTGGACGATTTTATTATTTAATAAGCGGACACGCGTGTCTGGTTTTAATTTTAATTTTTTTAATTGCGACACTCCAATGCCGTGTCAGACACGTATCTATGCCGTGTCGGACACGTGTCCATGCCGTGTCGGACACGTGTCCATGCCGTGTCGGACGCGTGTCTATGTCCAACATGTGTCCGACACTGCACAATCTCTTTAAACAGAGTGTCAGTGCAACAAAGATTGAGAGTGTAGGCTTACCTCGTCGGGTCTTTCACCTTTACTTGTGCGTGCTTATTTTCCATATATAACTTATTTCAATTTCTATATAATCATTCTTTTTAGCCCTAATGACATATTGTGGGCTCCGAAAATTCGGCCCCGGCCTCCCCGCTTTTCTTTATTCGGCGAGGGAGTTTTAACGGTATAAGTTCTAAGGTAAATTTTGGAAGGCAGATGGGTTTGTAGATAAGACACTACCCAGAGATTTCGCCCTCATTTTGCGAGGACTTTATGATCTGAGTTCTGGTTTCCTATAGGCGCAAGCCCCTATAGTTAATTACCCCTCCCGATCACGAGAGAGAACTTTCGATTAAGGCTAGTCGTCAATCAGATACGTAGAACATACGTGTTATCTGACATATAGTAGCAGCAATGGGTTATTGGTATTGAGGATTGGAAGTTTAGAATTTGAAGGGTTTGGATATTGGGAATTGAAGAATTGGGTTTTTGGATTTGGCATTTGGTTCGAAAGATTTGATATTTAAATAGAAATTGCACCATCGTACACTTAAAGCGGATGGTGGGGGAATGGATGATGGGCCCGATCAAGATCCCATGGTTCCGTCGTCCCGGGCCATCGTGGTCCCTGGTCTACTTAGTCAGAGGAGGTAGTCAACCCAACCTAACAGAAGGATCCTTGTCAGCAGCCATGGGTTGCTTCGTCCAAGGGGACCTTGTAGACCGGAGTTGAATGTTTGTCTAAGGGGACAAATTTAAATCCACCTTAGCTGACAGAGGGCTTTGTGCCCTATCGATCATATCCTATTGATTCATATCTCAAAGATTTGATGTCAATAAGGAACATATTGGCTCTGGCCATAACCGGTATTTCGTGGTGCCATTTGGCGGCAAAACCACTCGGTTTAGAGGGCCCCGGGTCATAACCGTTTATCCTGCGGTGCCATTTGGCGGCGAACCGCCGGTTAGAGGACACGTACCACGTCTTTATTGGCAAGAGGTTGTTTGAGAATGAATCCTAGTGATATTTTCGACCAGGCATTTAACTCTATGTGAGCTAAAGTTGTTTTCAGATTTATCCACCTCGGCAAACTGTTGCGGAGGGTGGATGGATTTTGCTTTAAGCATTTGATGGTTGGATTTCAAATTTTAAATATTTTTGGGATTTGGAATTTTTGAGATTTTAAGATTTTTCTGGAATTTTGGGTGGAGCTTTGGAGTATTTGAAATGGACTTTGGATATTTGGGAGACATTTGAAAACATTTGGGAACCCCTCCGGTTGAGATATGCATTCAACACGGCCATCATCGGGGTGACCTTGAGGTCACTTGAAAAATATTTGAATTTTGTAGAAGTTTGAGGGCATTTTGAAATATTTTGTAAACCCCTCCGGTTGAGATCTGCATTCAACACGGCCATCATCGGGGTGTTTGGGGTCATTTCTAATTAAAGCTTGAACCTTGTCGACAGTGTCTGGCTGTCGACAGAGGATCGGGTTCTTCGTAGGCTTCATGCCTTTATTAGTGAATTCATATTGTTTTAGGCCTTGAAGGCCTAATATGAATGTTTTAAAGCAAATATATCGGTCGCCACAACTTTATATTTGCTTAATGGTTCGAACCCTGTCGACTTCTATTGACCCGTATAGAATGATTGGTTTCGAACCTGAATTCACTTGTCAACCCGCGCAGTATCCCTAGATGTCACGTGTGTACCAATAACACGCTCGCCGGGGCCCATGCAGGTTTTATAATTATTTTTACCCCTTTTAGTGTACTTATGTGTATACAATTTATAGTGCAAGTGC
Organism: Dendrobium huoshanense; assembly: GCA_016618105.1. Taxonomy (NCBI): domain Eukaryota; kingdom Viridiplantae; phylum Streptophyta; class Magnoliopsida; order Asparagales; family Orchidaceae; genus Dendrobium; species Dendrobium huoshanense. The sequence continues at coordinate 34,927,976 of CM028352.1, read as the reverse complement.
ATGGGTACTCTTGGAATAGACAGCTTCTGTCTGCTTGTACGAATGTTGCAGATCCGGTGGCGTAGCAGCTTCTGGATAGAATTGTTCGCTGCTTCTTACAGGTAGACTATCGTGCACTACTTGTTGATTTTCGTAGGCGGGTCATAGTGCACTAACTAATCTCCTGCCTTTGTTCATAGATGCTTGTAGGAACTTGTATTCTTTATGCATTTTGCTGTGATTTTGGCCTTTACAATACATCTACTACTGCTGGAGGTAGATGTATTCACCTTTAGACTGAAGTTGACTACAGGATACTGCATTTACTGTAGTATTTATGCCTCTGTCCATGGGTGGATGTTGTACATACATTTGTATTCGTAGAGGACTTATATGTATTGCAGATCTTTGAGTTGTAAGGAATCGGCGCCTTTGACTGACATTAAGTGGTTGTTGACTATGAAACAATTCAACATCTATCACATATTATTTTCAATCACCTTTGGTTAGACTTCTGTATGAAAGAGAGCTCTCATACATCCGTCTGTAAATGCCTTTGTTTATAAGTGATGAGCCTCCTACAACAGTTCGTAGGAAATTGATATATTTGCTTGACACCTAATTGTTGTTGCCTTTTAGAGAGTCGTGGTGTTTGTTGCATGACGTCTGTTGCAATTCTTTTGCATTTGCTCGTAGGTACTCATATATATAGTGGATTTGTACTTCTTGCTCGCATACGAATTATAGGGTATTACTACATCCACTTTGGTAAATTATCATCCCTCGTTCAATCACTTCATGGATATCAACTTGATTTAGAGAGCTTGAGTCAGTTTAGTTTGATCACTCCTTGCCCCGATTGATGATTCTTATTGAACATACATCTTCTATTCGATCTCAATTGAGTAAGCATGATTGTAGACTGATACTTGGATGATGATCATTTGCTATTTGATTTCTTGTTTGCATGTAGATTGATTTGCTTGAATGATTCAAAATAATTCCACCTCATCATTCCTTGCTTATATATCTCTTAAAGACTTGGTCTTCATTCACTCACTTATCTTTGATTTCATTATTTTTATGACTTATGACTTTCACTTCCAAACATTTAGACTTTAGGTTAAGATTTAGATCAATAATTCAAAGTCTAGTTCTGACTTGAGCTTAAGACCAAGTCCAAAATGAATCATTTTCATTGTCATCTGGAGTGCAAGTCCGTCTATAATCCAACCCAAGTCTTTTTTTGAGTTCAAGTGTTCAAGTCATATGCAAGTTTGATTTAATTTTGAATCAAAGTTTATTATCATTTGATATGAACCAAATCCATGTCCTTTGTAGTCTGTTTAAGTTCTCTGAGTCCTTGCAAGTTCAAGATTGAGTTTTTGTTCAATTCAAATTCTTGCTTGAGTCCAGTCCAATTTCATGTTCTTTTCAATTTTGAACTTGAATTTAATCTTTTATTAATGTCTTTGGAGTTCAATCAAGTCCATGTACGAGTCTCATTTTTGTTCATTTGATGTGCAAATCAAGTTCAAGTACGGTCCGTCTTCACCCGAAATTTCGGCAGCCTCCCGGCGTCTCCCCCGTTTAGGGGAAAACTACGAGAAAACAGGGCCTTTCCCACCACACGCAATAAAGGCGTGTATGGTAGGTGCCCTCTGACGAGGACACCGTGGCCGTGATTTTTTGTTCCTCCCACCACGCGCAATAAAGGCGTGTATAGGAGTTTTTCCGGTCTGCTGCAAACAACGATGTGAGAAATCTGAGTTTAGAGAGTTCGTACCTTCGCGGCCAGTGGACCGGCGGTGGTCGGGGAAGGCTCGGATGTCGAGGACCGAGGTAAGGGATGGGCGCATACAATTCATTATTATTCTTTATTATAATTTATATTAATTATAATAATAATAATTAAATAATTATTATTGATAATTAATTATTAATTAACAATTAATTAGAATTAATAAATTAATTATAATTATAATTAATCAACGACTAATCATAATTAATAATTAATTAATAATTACTAACTAATTATAATTAGATAATTAATTATTATAATAATTAAGTAATTATTGAATATAATTAATAAGAATTATAATAAAAATAATAATAGATTAAAAAAAAAAGAATTACAGAGGAAAAATCCTCTGTTTGGCGGATTTATGGGATTTGGCCGTGGAAGCACGCTTGAGGGAGAAAGTTACCTTCACAGCCGGCTAGCTCCCGTGTTGCTTCCGATCAGACTGGGAGGGAAAGCCGTCGAGTGAGCAAAGTCGAGCGGCTACGAGGGGTCGAAGAAGCAACGAAAGGGAGAAAGTTAACTTCACGCCAGCGAGCTCCGGTTCGGGCGTCCGATCAAAATGTTGTAACTTTCGACCCTACGGGCAGGGAGAGTCGTCGAAGGAGCTTCGTCGAACAGCCAGGAAGGAGTCGGAGAAACGCACGGAAGGGAGAAAGTTATCTTTACAGCCGAGCGAGCTCCTGTTCTAGTTCCGATCAAAATGTCGTACCTTCCGGTCCGACTGGAAGGGAAAGTCGGCGAAGGAGCTACGTCGAACAACCACTGTGGAGTCAGAGAGGGAGAGAGCTTGCGAGAGAAAAGGAGATCGGGCGGAGAGATCGCGTCAGAGACAGTGGAGAAGCAGAGAGCGGAGAGAGTGTCGTGTGAGTGTGTGGAGATCGTATGAGAGGAGCGGTATTTAACGACGCTGAGGGAGGCTTGATCGAGGAGAAATCGCGCGTGGTCAGCTCTGCTTCGGCGCCGTTTGCAGGGAATGGTGCTGTAGCAGGAGGCGGGATATCTACGGGATTTGGCGCAGGATATGGGCATGGGCTCTCACAGGTAATGATATTAGGTGTATATATATATATATATATATATATATATATATATATATATATATATATATATATATATATATATATATATATATATTTGCTTTCTCTTGGCTGTAGAGTGTAGGTCAACACATATGCTTTGATGACATAGCTGCGCTTTGGCTGTCATTTTGCTGCCTTTTAGCGGCTCTTTAGTTTCTCTTTACCTGCCCTTTTGCTGTCATTTTGCTACCCTTTTTGCTGCTGCGTTTTATCTGTCCTTTTTGCTGCCCTTTTTGTTGTTGCCCTTTAGCTGCCTTTTTGCTGTCCTTTTTGCTAATTCATTTGTTTATGAATATTTATCCTTTTATGTTTACAAAATCGTTAACATTGATAAAGATTACTCTCTACATAAATAAATTCATACATATTCATCTATATTCATACAAAATAAATTAAAATAAACTAAATTACATATGGTCATAAGCATAATAAAGATGAAGTGCAATAATAGAACATTTACTAATTCTTATAACCTCGTTTGAGTATCTCATCTCGTTTTCCAGAACAGTGGGGTAAACTGGTTCACCTAAAATATTCCGATTCTTTCTCCTTTTATATACCACTGCAATCAAACTCTTCTTCATTCCATTCAAAATTCTTCCCTCACATCTCTTTTCTCATTCTCCCTTTATTTTTGGAATTCTTTTTTTTTTCTCCACAACAATAGCTTCACTTCCCCTTACAGCCTATAGCTTGAGCTCCCTGACCTTGCCATCTCCAGAGAATTTCGGTTAGGAAAAATGAAAACCAATGCAAAGGTTTTAACTTAACTTTTATTATATAATACTAAACTTATACTAATGCTTTGCCACAAATTTCCACTACCACAATTTCCTTCACTCCAAGCCGTATGATTACATCCAGCCTCTGCATGTTGTTTTAAGTGGATTTGCTATAGTGATGCTTTAAATAAATGGTTGATTGGTCTTGCAATAAGTCATGATAGCTACGATTATGAAATTGTGAAATTGAAATGCCTATAATTGAGATGAAAATAGAAATATATTATTGAGCTCCTAATTTAAATATGGATATGCTGTTAGTTTGAAGAAAATTCATGCTTATATTTGACAAAACTCTAGATATTATAACAAGAGTAACATATATTAAAGATTGATGGACCTCGTAGTTTGGGCATCCACATTATGCCAAAAAATGTTTTAATAAGGCAGGTTGTTGGAATTAATGTGGAACAATGGGGTTAACTTAGGAAAGAAGAATGATAGATAGGAGTGTTAATATTTGACTCGACTTGAAATCTGACTCGGTCCTAACCCAAAAATTCTTGGTTCGGGTCATCCCGTTGGACAAACGGGTTGGGTCCGGGTTCGGATTTCTCACCCGTTTTTAAAATTCGCTCGGGTTTGGGTTGACCCGAAAACTTGAAATTGACTTGGATGAGTTGGATCCCGCCCGCTCGTTTGCACCGTGTCAATCCTGCATCCTACACCCATGGGTTGTCTCACCCAGTCCCTTGCGCTCGACCTCGCGTCCCACAATTGCTTCCCACACCTATGGCTTGCTTCGCGTGCTTGCGCACTACTAGCCTTGCACGGCCGCACCCAATCACCCGTGACTTGCCATGCCCGCGCTCGACCCCACGTCTCGCACCCTCTTCTTGCACCTGCGACTTGCCTCACTCGCACTCGACCCCGTGTCTCGCACCCTCTTCCTGCACTTGCAGCCTGCCTCACTAGTGCTCGACCCCATGCTCGCTCGCTTGCTCTGCGCCTGAGTCAACGTGTCAGGTCGACCTAGGTTTGGGGCGGGTCAGGTTCGGTTCATATTTTTGACCCGTTTTTAGAATCTGGTCAGGTCATATAGTAATGGGTTATTTTCGGGTTGAACCTGAACCCAACCTAGAAATCCGTTTTGACACCCCTAATTATAGATCACATGTAACTTGGTTAGAAGTTGTGTTATGAAGAAAATAAACTTGGTACCTCATGTAGCTTGTAATATTAATTAGTGCTGGAGTTGGGATAAGGTTTATTTTGTTGTTGAGGAGGATATTTTTTCCTGTTTTTTTTATAAAAGAAATTTTGAGCTATTGATTTGACCATAAGGAGCTAGAAGGTAATGCTTAATGAAATAATATGTATAAAATCTTGTAAATAGATGAAATAGTGTACCTAGTATAGAGCCCCTGTTAATGCATGGTCTGGGGTAGGGGTAATATATTTAACCTTATTATTACATTTGTTGAGGCGTTGTTTCTGTTATTTAAACTTGGGACGTCTAAAATACACTAAAGGAAACTTAACTACTGTTCTGAACTGCCCTGTATATAACCTTGCAAATATGGAGTGCGAAATTCAAACTTGTTTTTCTTGCAACCAAATATATGGCTAATGATTCTGTGGATTACTTTCAATGAGTTTAATTGAACGGAACATTTACAAAAATAACTAGGACATCCTGGATAAAGCTTATGTACGCTGAAAATGATTGAATATGCTCTCTAATATATTACTAAATTCTAATTTTCATGTTCTACATTTTGTTGACTCTTTTATGGCTATTGGTAATTGCTGTATGCCTGTATATGGCCTTTTGTACTAACCAATGCCCATCTTGAATCTACTTTCAGCTCTTTATCTTCATATGGAGCATATGTTCGCCCCATGCCTTATTCAAATGAAGTTGGTTTACGGATGCTTATAGGCGGGGCATCACGTGAAGCAGCTGCTTCAGGTTTTCTTGTTTCACCGCTTTTCTCTTACTACTCTTATCATGGTCCTGTATTCAGAGTAATGCTACAAGTTTTCCGTGGAAATCTCAATGACAGCAGGTTGAATTTCTTTGCTATACTTCATCAAATGCGAATTCATTCATGGCCAATATTAACTGTTGTGACGTTTCATGGCAGTAACTATGGCTTTATAAGCTACTGCAATCAATGTGGAAATTCTCAGACTCACCAGTGGGCTGAACTTGGGCAGATTAGTTGCCCATGCAGAAATGGAATGGTATATTGATTCATGTAATTAGTTTCTTAACGTGGTGGTGAAATTAAGAGATTCAATATAATAATTCATCTAATCACTCATTAATAATTGTTCCAGAGTCAACAGAGACGATGGAACCCAAGGTTTCACATGACCATGTAGGACACACTAATGGAACAGTTCATTCATTTTCGCTCTAGTAGTGCAACATTATTTTTTCTTAAGCATAGTTGAACGCAACGCAATTTTACCAAAATAAGCCTAAGTTGGTGATATGAGGCGAATAAATGATGGGTATGTAGAGAGACCATAGGTTTGGGGTTTCCAAACATCTCTACATTTGCACGCCATTGTCGAGCATAGCTCTACATGGGGTCCTGGTTGGGTACACATTGGGTACCCACGCTCTGCGCTGGTAGGCTTTACCCACCTATGCTCACTTATTGATGTAAGCAACTTAGAACAAAACTCAAAGAGAAAACCAAGTAAATCAAAACTCACCTTTATATAACTTTGAGAAACTTTTGGAGAACATAATAGACTAAATGAACCACTAAAATTCAGAATAGAAAATTAGGGATCATCCAAAAACCAAAGCAACAAGAAAAGTTTGCAAAATAAACAATCATAAAACAAACAAACACTATCCTCAGAACATCCTACAAGAGGACTCCTCACATGCACCGATTGTAGGAATATATTTTAAAATAAGGTTTAGATATGCAAACCAAGGGTCCACCACTGCAAAGGGGTCCAATGTTCTACCAAACTCCTCCAGCAAATGCCACCAAAAACAACCAACAATTCTTACCAACGGAACCAGAAGAAAGATACAGGTGGAGTGGAACTTGCGTAGAGAAGAAAGAGGTTAGAAGCCGAGACGAAAGGTTGGAAAGAGCTCGCAAGATTTCCATAGAAGGTGGAAGAAGGTGGACAAAGCTCTCAAGCTTTTCCAAGAAGAACCCGCAGGTTATAACAACTTTGCTCTCAAAATTCACCAACCAATTCATCACAAAACATCTCATATATATAGGCAAGAGAGGGGAACCAAACAGCCCAAGATTTTCCATAAATGGAGTGATAAAAAGCCATCAATTTCTTGTACAGAAATTCCAAACAGCATAGCAAGTCTCAAGGAAAAAGGTCACGATTCCAGCACAGAGAAACCAAACGGCACACAAGGATTCAAGGCCACGGCTCCAGCACAGGGAAAACCAACCGGCACATCAAGTCTCAAGAAAAGGCCACGGTTCACAGCAGGTATAGAAATCCCAAACGTCACAGTAAAGCCACTGAATCAGCAGGTAAGCACAGGAATCCAGGAGGTATATCACGGGTCAGCAGCTACTCATTTCTCAGCAGTTTAAGAGGCAATTAAGAAGAGGAAAAGGCAAGTTCCACTCACCTAAAAGCATGCACACCTCAATAAATTAGAGCTAAACATTAGCTCATAATGAGCTACACCTCCACTTGTAAATAATGAGCTTGCACCTATTAAAACTTCAACAACTAAAGCTCCAACCGAAAACAGCCAAGGCCCCCCATGAAACCAGTAAACAACCCAAAGGACAAGATGGACCCCAAAACTAGCAAACCCAAGGTAAGCATAACCCAAACCTTTTCCTACCATGATTATTGGATTTACCACCATCATTGGATAGCATAAAAATAAAACAAAAATAGAAAAGATAACTAATATTGTTCATAACAAAAATAATGCAAAAATCTAAATGCATCAATTCCCCCCTGGTGGGAGAGGCTCATTTCCTGATGAGAAAGCTTCAACAGTTCTGTCAAATAGTTCTTGGTTTCGAACTTTTAGATCAGCAACATCAATCCAGGTGCAGTCAGTTAAGGGACGATTACTCCATTTGACCAAAAACTTCTTGTGTTCGCCATGTCTTGTTTTAGTGATTTTAACATCAACCACATCTTCAATTTGATCTTCTTTATTCAATGTTGAAGTGGAGAGTGGTAATGTTTCAACATCCACAGAATCACCTAAATTTCCTTCATATAAAGCAAGGTTAGAAACATTAAATATCGGAGAAGTTCCAATAGAAATAGGTAGATCCAAGAGGTATGCATTTGTGCCCAGAAAACAAAGTGTTTCATGATCAGTATTTAAAATAAGTTCTCTTTGAATCAAGTAACATCTCCAAAAGTTTAAAGCTTGCTTAATAGCATAGAACTCCAAATCATTAGTAGAATACTTAGACTTAGACTCATTCAGTTTTTCACTAAAGTAAGCAACATTTTTTCCTTTTTGACTAAGCATTGCACCAATACCAATATGAGAGGCATCACAATCAACTTCAAAAATGATTTCAAAATTTGTCAATTTAAGAATGGGAGCTTGACTCATTTTTGTTTTAATAATTTCAAGTGTCCATTTAAAAATTCCTTTTTTCAAACAATCAGTAATAGGAGCAATCAGAGAACTGAAATTCTTTATAAATCTTTGATTGACAATTTCAGTTTGTTCATCAGTTTGAGGAAGATAAGTACTACTAAATTGAAGAGAAGTGCCTAACTTAGCCCACAGAGTTTTCCAAAAGTGACTTAAAAATCTAGTATCTCGATCAGAAGTAAATGTACGAGGGACACCAAGAAGACGAACAACCTCTTTAAAATAACAAACTTTCCAATGAGAGGTTTCAAAATATTATTCATAGTTCTCATAAAAGTACTCGAAGCATTTGAAAGACCAAAAGACATCACTCAGCATATCAAGCATGTCATCCAGTTTAGGAATTGGAAATCGATATTTAATGGTGATTTTGTTTATTGCCCTACTATCCACACACATCCTCCATGTTCCATCTTTTTTTGGAGTTAGAAAAGCAGGCACAGCACAGGGACTCAAACTTTCTTGAATCAAACCCTTTTTTAATAATTCAGATACTTGTTTAAAAAGTTCAGTATGCTCAGTTGGACTCATTCTATAATGAGGAAGGTTGGGCAAAGTAGCTCCAGGTATTAAATCAATATGATGTTGAATTTGTCGCATAGGAGGCAACCCAATTGGCAAATCATCAGGAGTTATATCAGAAAACTCATCCAATAAAGCTTGCATTTTTTTAGGAATATGAAAAACAATATCAGATTCTTTTCCTAAAATCAAATAAGCAACTTCAAAATGTTTCAAATCATTAGCATTTAAAAGCAGTTCAGGAGAAGTAATTTTAGCAACTGTGTTTTTCTTAACAGGTGAATCTGGCACATTCTTTTGTGGATGAAGAGTAAACTCTTTATTATTTTGCATCAAAGTATATGTGTTTTTCTCTCCATTGTGAATAGTTTTGTTATCGTACTGCCAAGGTCGTTCTAGCAAAATATGACAAACTTCAAGAGGCACAATATCACAAACAACTTGATCTTTGAATGATCTCCCAATAGATAAATTGACAGTGCATTGTTTAGTGATTGGAACCTCACCTCCTTCTTTGAACCAAGAGATCTTATAGGATTTTGCAAGAGGTTTTGATTTGAGTTTAAGTTTGTCGATCAGTTTTTGAGAAACAAAATTTTCAGAACTTCCACTATCAATCATAAGGGTGCAAATTTTTCCTTCAATAGTGCAAGTTGTTTTGAATATGTTTCTTCTTAGCCATCTATCCTCTTTATCATTTGTTGTCGTTAGAACTTGTCGAATTACTAAAAACTCTTCACCTTCATTTTCTTCAACATCAACTTTTTCTATTTCATTGCCATTTTCAGATTCAGTTTCACTTACTTCTTCTTCCTCTGAATTTTCATTGTTTTCAATGAGATTGTTTCTTGGTGGGTTATTTTTTCTACAAGTGGCTGACAGATGACCATAAAGCCCGCACTTATAGCATGGTCCAATTAACTTAGGTTGATCAGTCGGTTTAGTACTCATTATCCCTTTTCCTTTATCAGTATTTTGATTTTTCAAAAGCTTTAATTTTTAGACTAGATATTTCCCCAGAAGTTTGAGATTGAGATTTAATCCCGCCAGTTGAACGATGTTTATACGTTTCCATGATTTTATTGTGTCCCTTTTCCTTTTGATGTTGCTTTTCCAATTTTAAAGCCACACGATAAGCCTCGTCAGTTTTGAGTTGATCTTGGAATATTGTTCGAGCATGATCAGTTGGCAAAAAATTTCCTTTCATTTTCTCCTTAATTCTTTCCCAATTTTGGACTTTTTCTTTTCCCCTTCTAAGTCTATTATTTTGAAAGTTTTTCCACCAGGTTAAAGCACGATCAGAAAGTTTTAAGCTAGCAAAATGAACTTTTCGATTTTCAGGTATTTCTTTCCACTCAAAAAATTGATCCACCTTTTCTACCCATTCAAGAAATTGATCAGATTGTAGCTTACCCTCAAAGTTAGGAACATCAATTTTAATTCCATAGTCCCCATTTTTTTGTTGCCTACGACGATTTCTAGGAACCTCTTCTTCACTTTTAGAAGTTTGATCATTAGAATCAGCATTAGCTTTGTTAACATTCAAATTCTCAAATTTTTTAGTCATGGTATTAATCTGTTGTTGCAAAGTATTCAATTGTTGTATAAAGTTTTGCCAATCACTCGAGTTATTAGCCATTTCAGAGAATAGACAAAGACTCGCCAAACAAAGCCAACAATAAAAAAAACCAAATCAACCAAGGATGAGAACTTGCTCTGATACCAAATTGATGTAAGCAACTTAGAACAAAACTCAAAGAGAAAACCAAGTAAATCAAAACTCACCTTTATATAACTTTGAGAAACTTTTGGAGAACACAATAGACTAAATGAACCACTAAAATTCAGAATAGAAAATTAGGGATCATCCAAAAACCAAAGCAACAAGAAAAGTTAGCAAAAGAAACAATCATAAAACAAACAAACACTATCCTCAGAACATCCAACAAGAGGACTCCTCACATGCACCGATTGTAGGAATATATTTTAAAATAAGGTTTAGATATGCAAACCAAGGGTCCACCACTGCAAAGGGGTCCAATGTCCTACCAAACTCCTCCAGCAAATGCCACAAAAAACAACCAACAATTCTTACCAACGGAACCAGAAGAAAGATACAGGTGGAGTGGAACTTGCTTAGAGAAGAAAGAGGTTAGAAGCCGAGACGAAAGGTTGGAAAGAGCTCGCAAGATTTCCAGAGAAGGCGGAAGAAGGTCTCAAGCTTTTCCAAGAAGAACCCGCAGGTTATAGCAACTTTGCTCTCAAAATTCACCAACCAATTCATCACAAAACATCTCATATATATAGGCAAGAGGGGAACCAAACAGCCCAAGATTTTTCCATAAATGGAGTGATAAAAGCCATCAATTTCATGTACAGAAATTCCAAACAGCATAGCAAGTCTCAAGGAAAAAGGTCACGGTTCCAGCACAGGGAAACCAAACGACACACAAGGATTCAAGGCCACGGCTCCAGCACAGGGAAAACCAATCGGCACATCAAGTCTCAAGAAAAGGCCACGGTTCACAGCAGGTATAGAAATCCCAAACTTCACAGTAAAGCCACGGAATCAGCAGGTAAGCACAGGAATCCAGGAGGTATATCACGGGTCAGCAACTACTCATTTCTCAGCAGTTTAAGAGTCAATTAAGAAGAGAAAAAGGCAAGTTCCACTCACCTAAAAGCATGCACACCTCAATAAATTAGAGCTAAACATTAGCTCATAATGAGCTACACCTCCACTTGTAAATAATGAGCTTGCACCTATTAAAACTTCAACAACTAAAGCTCCAACCGAAAACAGCCAAGGCCCCCCATGAAACCAGTAAACAGCCCAAAGGACAAGATGGACCCCAAAACCAGCAAACCCAAGGTAAGCATAACCCAAACCTTTTCCTACCATGATCATTGGATTTACCACCATCATTGGATAGCATAAAAATAAAACAAAAATAGAAAATATAACTAATATTGTTCATAACAAAAATAATGCAAAAATCTAAATGCATCACTTATGATAACTTTTGGGATGTCACACTCACCCACACCCACACACTTTCCACGCTTCTTGAAAGCAGTCAGCCACAGATTAATGGCCTTGAGATTTTTTTCCTTTTTCTTTGACTGCAAATTTTTAAGCCACATATTAAAATTTATCGTGATCGCGACGCGGTTCAGTGCTGCGCACTGCGTATTAAGGATTATAATAATATACTGCATGTATATGATTATTAGTAATGTAAATCGATTTGTCCCTTGATATTGAGTACCCACCCATACGCACCCACGAGGTCATGGCGTACCCATACCCACCCATGCCCATTAGGTATGGGTGGGTACGTGGGTGGGTGTGGGTATGGGTACCCAATGCAGGGCTCTGTTGTCGAGAAGAAATGCAGCTTTTAGTTGTTGAAACCATACTTAAAATGGACTGCTGGATCTGTTTCTCCAATTTGCATTTGATAAACCTCATTGACTAATTATTTGGTATTGTTAAACCTCATTCATCTTTTTGATAAATTCAATTTGAAACATGCAAGCTTTTATTGCAGCAAAATTGTGCAGCTGTAGCTATAACAAAAATGTTTCCTCCAAGATTTGATTAGTTTTCTCTGCTCTTATACTAGTTTTAACAAGCAAATAGGCAGATGGTTTGGAAATTAGATTTTATTTATCGTACAAGAAATTTTATAGTGCAATTTTGGAATGTATTTTAAAAATGACAATGGTTTATGCTGATTTGTAGGTTTCCCATTCTGTGGTTGTATCAGGTCCTTTATGGACTGGGCCTCTTCATAACACTGCATATGTTTCCAAAATGTTGGAATTAGCTAGGGAGTGGGGTTGGGCATGCAACTCGAAAAAATGCTCTGATGTGGAGAGCATCTTGAATCAAATGATTGATGAAAGTGACCCTCAATTGCCTTCTGGATACATTAAACTGGATGAGGTTCTTTGTATAACTGTTGAATTTTGTCTTTATATTTTCATATTTTTCTAATAACTCATTTCTTGGTTTTCAGATATCTAGTCGGGCAAAAATCAATTCTCCTCCACTTAGTTCAATTCTAAGTGCGTTGCGGAAGGTATATACAATTTTTTTCACAAGCATTATTGTGCCGGATCTAAATCTTTTTTTGAGTTATCTTTTTATGAAAAATATTTTAACTTCCATAGGATCTGTCATCTACAAATATAAGAATTACAAGTTAGGAACCAGTATAGTTAAGTGAAATCTCTAATAAGCCCAAGGTCACTGATAAAATTTTTTATCTAAAATTTAAAAGCATAATTTCTAGACTTATTTCTAATTTTAAGTTTAGAACCGGTCTTAACTAATTCAACATGGGTTACATGTAAAAAAACTCTCATGCATCTCTTAGATTCCCTCCAATTTCAAAAGAAGTTCGATATGGAAGGTTTTGTATCTGCGCAACCAAATTAATTAGATAAACTCTTTCATTTTATTGATAATGTTCTTTCTGCCCTGCTTGATTTCAGGAAGGATACGCTGCATGCAGGTCTCACATCAACCGCAATGCTATCAAGACCAATTGCCCCATAGCTGAATGCATAATAATTGCCAAGGAACTGCGGGATGCCACCGACTCATCTAACCATTTATCTATTTCCTCATTATAGATCCATCAAGCAACCATTGTCAAGCAGAAAAGAAAGATGCATAAACTCTTGGCTTCTCTCATTGGCGACACAAATAGTCATAATGCTAAACTGTAAGTTACTCACACTTGGAGAAATAGTAAAGAGACGCTTTGCATATGCGCAAGCCCAAAAAAAAAAAAAAAAAAAAAGCCAGATTTATATAGTCGAGATGCAGTGGCTTTGTAATATTTCATCATTTAGGTAATTAAAATGTTTCATCAAACTCGATATGTATAGAAATGAAGAGATATAGGCCTATTTGTTTATGTTGTCCGTCATTTATTGTTTTTGGTTCAACAAATAAATTTGATAATGTTTTTCTATAAAACTGTCTTAATGCATGATGATCAATTTAAATAGATTTGGAGTCTTTGTAGGGTTGATGATGAGGTAAAGCTGACTAGCTGAGTAAAAACTTGTAAATCAAAATACTTTAATGAGTGTAGATATCAAAAAATTAAGTATATGTTTCTCTTAAACATATCAAATATGATGAACACTAACAAAAAAAAAAAAAAAAATTATTAGAAAAAAAAAATTAATGGAGCGTTTGATCCCCTGATGGTGTTTTAGGGTTCGCTCTCCTGTTGTCTCTCATCCTCTGTTTCTCTCGTCGGTGGCCGGAGGGATCCACCTATAGCATCTCTTTTTCTTCTCTTCCTACGACTACACCCTCCCCCTAGTCCAACATTAATCCCTCCCCCTCCCAACATTCATCCCAACTTGTAAATCAAGATAATTTAATGAGGGTAGATATAAAAAAAATTGAGTATATGTTTCTCTTAAATATCTCAAATATGATAAACACACTAACAAAAAAAAAATTATTAGAAAAAAAGAAAATTAATGGAGCGTTTGATCCCCGATGGAGTTTTAGAGTTCGCTCTCTTATTGTCTCTCGTCCTCTATTCATCTCGTTGGGTGGCGGAAGGATCCACCTATAACGTTGCTTTTCCTTCTCTTCCTACGACTGTACCCTCCCCCTCGTCCAACATCCATCCCTCCCCCTCCCAACATCCATCCCAACTTGTAAATCAAAATAATTTAATGAGTGTAGATATCAAAAAATTGAGTATATGTTTTACTCTTAAATATCTCAAATATGATGAACACACTAACATATATATATATATATATATATATATATATATATATATATATATATATATATATATATATATATATAGAAATTAAAAAAAAATTAATGGAGCGTTTGATCCTCCGATGGAGTTTTAGGGTTCGCTCTCCAATTGTCTCTCGTCGGGTGGCCGGAAGGATCTACCTATAACGTTGCTTTTCCTTCTCTTCCTATGACTGCACCCTCCCCCTCATCCAACATCCATTCCACCCCCCCCCCCCCCCCCAAAAAAAAAAAAAAAAAAAAAAAAAAAAAAAAAAAAAAAAAAAAAAAAAAAAACGCTCAACCTTGGACCCATATTCTTGCTGGTAGTCCTAACCCTTCCAAATTTCCTATCTCCACTTTGTCCACCCCTGAAGAGATTATACCTTTTCCCTATGATGATGTTGTTGATGCTTCACTGGAATGTAAGCACGTCCTAGTGGGTTATTCCCTTGGCAAAAGGCCTTACTATGCCTCTTTACTAGCTGCAGTTAACATAGTTTGGAAGCTCAAAGGTAACCTCAAAATGATCACCTTAAGTGATGGATTTTTTTCTTTTCAAGTTTGCTTACGCGGAAGATTTCGACGCTGTTTAGTCTAGAGGGGCTTGGTTCATTCTCGACAAGCCTTTCATAGTCCAGAAGAGGTCTCCGCTTTTTTGTCCTAAGAGGGAAGAATTTACCACAGTTCCGATCTGGCTGAAGATACATGATCTTCTTCTATATTATTGGACTCCGGTCGGCATTTCCAAAATTGCCACCAAAATGGGTACACCGCTTCCTATAGATGATCTCACCGCTTCCAAATCCCGTCTCACGTATGCACGAGTCTGCGTCCAGGTAGACTATTCAGCCACCTACTCGAAATTTGTTCCCATACTGGTTGAGGGTAAAATTTTTAATCTCAAAATACAATACGAGTAGAGACCTTCCCCTTGTAACAACTATTCTTCCCTTATGCACTCATCTAGTGAATGCCCTTCAAATCCTATTTCTAATCCTGAACCCTCTCTCAATAAGGGAAAATTATTAGGTCCGATCACCGGACGTAGAGATTCATCCGGATACTAATAAAATATTATTTTAAATTAAGCGTGTTGAAAGTGCAGGTAAAGCGCAGCAAAAAAAGTGCTGTCAAAGCGCAGATAAAGCACAGTCAAGCACACCTAAAGCGCAGTTAAAATGCAGTCCAAAAGTCCAGTCAAAGCGTAGGCAATGTGGCAAGTTTTAATTGGATGTCTGGACCTCTTTTTAGGTCTAGTGATCGGACCTAATAATTTTCCCTCAATAAGACGTGTGGTTGTAGTATGAGTCAGAGACCAAGATTCAGACCACCCACCTTTGTTAAAGCTGGTATTCTTCCTACTCCTACATCTAATGCCTCTCTAATTCCCTCTGATCAAATCATCACTGATCAACAACATGTTTCCCAAAATTCTAATCCTAATCCCTTTCCTCCTCCCAATAATTCATCAATCCATAATCTAAGATCCCCCACTGAAGCTCTTTCTTCAACAGAATCCCCGCTTTCTCAATCGCAGCACTCAAAATCCAATTCCCCTACTATTCTAGCTTCCAACAAATACACAGTTTTACAAGTCGAATCAGAAACTAAAGAGACATATTTACAGGCGAGACAAAATCACGAAGACCCTACTTTGGTAACTTCTCCTGAACCTTCAAGACTCGCCTAAAGTGTATCAATCTTCTACCAAGAATGAAGCTTCCCAGCCACTAAAGCTACTTAATGACACTAGACATCAAGTGCATAAAAGTACCAGGGGGAAGGGGACGAAACGGGGTCCCCACCCTACTCAAAAAACTTAATTTTTTCCCCATATTGGCATATGGAATATCAGGGGTTTCAACAACCCTGATAAGGTTTTTAGTTGTATGAAGTTGGTTGGTGATCACAACTTGTTTATAGTTTGTATCTTAGAGAACTGTATTCTTCCACACAAACTTCTAAACCTCTGGTTTTTATTAACCCACAAAATTTTTGTCAAAGAACATAGTTGTAACAACTTTCACCTTGCTACCCCAGACTGTATCTAAGTTAAATGGAATTTGAAAAAGGTCAACTTTGTCCCAAATTTCTTCTCTAACCAGATAATCTCTGGTATGCCCTTTGTTCACTCTCAACCACCAATCCTCCTCTCTATTATCTATGCCTCGAATTCTTTTAATGAAAGATCTAGATTATGATATGATCTCAGAAACCTCAACCCTCTTAATTCTCTACCTTGGATTGTCATTGGGGGTTTCAACTGTTGTCGGAGCTCTTTTGAAAAAGCGGGAGGGAATGTTGTTCCTCAAGCTAGGTTTGGTCCTTTCAACTCTCTCATTTTTTATACTGGACTGGTGGACCTCACTTCTTCATGATCCTTTTTCACATGGTTTAACCAAAGGGTGGATAATCTTATCCACCTTAAACTTGAACTTGCTCTTGTTAATGAGAAATGGCTCCCATCTTTCCCCAAGTCTTCTTATAAAGTTATCAATTATTCTATTTCTGATTTTACGCCTCTCAACCTTACTCTTGGAGACATGAAAATAAGATCTCATTGATTTATGTTCAAGAATTTTTGGACTCGTTACACTGAATTATGGGATTTGCTTATTTTTTTGTTTGACACGCCAATTGTTGGGAATCCCATTGTCAGCGTTTACAACAAGCTTAGGAGGCTCAAGGTTTTAATCAAGGATAGGCATTAGAATTCTGCTTATTCCATTTCTCCTATGTTAGACAATCTATCCAAAGAGTAATATGATTGTCATATGCTTATTGATAATGATCCTCTCAACTCTAATCTATGTGATAAACTCAAATGGGTTAATGCAAATTTGGCATATTACAACTCTATATGGTCATCATGGACCGTCCAACGTGCTAAGGTAACATGGCTTACTAACAGAGAAGAAGATTTAAGGATTCTTTACTCTAGAATTCATAGGAGGAATGTAGGTAACAAGAGTGCTTTCTCAGTTGCTTTCCTTGGCTAATTTGTTGACCAGCATTCTAAAATCCCAGAAACTATTTCTCATTTTAAGGAGCTATTGAATGTTGATACCCTTGTTAATTTAGATTTTAGCCTTATTCCTGAAGGTAATACTATTCCAGAACACTTGGCTAACTCTCTCCTTCTTCCCATAACTTTTGAGGAGGAAAATATGCTCCTTTTCTGGTCATTCTAATTCTGCATCTGGCCCGAATTGTTTTAATTTTGAGTTCTAAAAAAAATATTGGCATATCATTGGGATGGAGCTGTTTTATGTTGTCATATCCTTCTTTCAAAAATGTTACTTGCCCAAAAGTGTCAAAGCTACTACTCTTGCTCTTGTCCCTAAGAATTCGCATGTAGACAACATATCTGACTTTAGGCCTATTTCTCTTTGCAATGTGTTCTATAAGATTATTGCTAAAATTCTAGCAGTTAGAATGAAACCTATCATGCCTTTGATAATCCATAAGAGTCAAGCTGCATTCATCTCCAAACGGCTTTCGACGAACAACCCTTTACTATCCATTGAAATTCTTAACATATTTAAAAAATCAAACAAAAGCAAATTATTTAGTGCCAAGTTTGATATCAAGAAAGCATTTGATATAGTATCTCGTGAATTTTTGTTCTCTAGATTAATTCAAAAGGAATTTCCTCTTACTTTTGTTTACTGGATCAAAGCCTACATTACTAATGTAAACTTTTTGCTTTGTGTGGATGGAGCTATAGAATATTATTTCCCCTCTACTACTGGACTCAGGTAGGGTTGTCTTCTTAGTCCTTACCTATTTTGTATTATTATGGATGGTATTTCTGTCCTCCTTGATAACAGGGATCATAGTGGTTTTGAAGGCTTCTCTTTGGATGGGTTTTACTTGCCTCACCTCCTATATGCTGACGACCTCTTAGTCTTTAGCAAAGCTTCAGTTACCAACTACAATCATCTCATGAGCACTATGAACTTCTTCTCATCCTGTTATGGAATCCATCTTAATATGCAGAAGAGTAACCTTATAATCTCCCTTTATATGCCTAATCCTGCAAATATTCCTGCCTCTTTAAATATCACTAGTAGCACCACTAAATTCAAATATTTTGGCATACCTATTACTATGGAAATATTTAAAATCTCTTACTTCTCCTATCTTTTGGAGAAGATCCCTAACCTTCTTACTGGCTGGAAAGCGAGGTTACTTTCTTTTGCAGGTAGGCTTCAATTCGTTAAATACTCTGTTATCAACATGGTGGCATATTGGATCAGAGCTTCTTCCATTCCTAAAATCATCTTTGAGGCTATTGGAAAGTTATGTGCTAAATTCTGTTACTTTGGTGGCTCTTCTGAAAATAAATTGCATCTTGTTTCCTAGTTTAACACTTGCAAACCAACTCGCAATGATGGGCTGGGAATCATGTCACTTCAGGATATTCAGTTTGATTTTAATTGATCTATTATTTCTAGAATGTACAATAGCTCTTCACCACTAGCTGATTTCTTAAAGTTTCTCTATATATCCTCGTGGAAAAACCATACTGCTAATGCTACCAAATTCTAGAAGAGTATCTGTATTACTTCTGTCACAGTCTGCAATAATTATCAATTTTCTGTTCAGTAGAATAATCCGATTGCTACCCTTTGGGATCATTGGTGTATGGGTGAGAGGTTATCAAAGCATTTTCTATAATTTCCTTTATTGGAATATTGCAGGTCCACTGACACCCAAGCTAGCTGGATCATAACGACAAATGGCACACTCCTTCCTCTCTTACTCCTTGTATTGCTCATTTTTGTTTTCATGCTATCTCAATTTCCAAAGCCACAACTGCTCACATTACATGGGAAAAAAAATTGAAGCTTCATTTAAAGATTATTACAAGGATTTTTTTGTCAATGATATGAAGTTTGATTGGTCTCCACTTATTTGGCACAAAAAACAATCCCCTAGATACTCTGTTTTTACCTAGTTGGCTTTACGGGAAGGTCTTAAAACAGCGGATGTTTTAGCTCTAAGGAATATTGTCATTTCAAATCCTCTACGTCCCTTATGCAATAACTACTCAGAAATGGTCTCTCACCTATTCTTTGAATGCGAATTCTCTTACATGGATCTTATTCGTTTACTTCCTAGCCTCCAGAAGTTTTCTGTTAAGATCAAACATTTCTCAGGCTTTGATTATATTGGAGGCCTTCCAGGAGTAAAAATTGAGACCCACTGTTCTCTTCTTACTCTTAACACTATAATTTATCATTTATGATGCGAGATAAACAATAAGAAATTCAAGGCAGAGACTTTGTGTGTTGTCCCTTCTCACTAAAGTCAAAAAAACTTTGAGACTCAAAGTTTCTGCTTGGAAAGGAGGGGACCATTTGAAAGAATTTGTTTTCATATGAATGGGCTTCTGTTTGGGCTGATCTCTTTTGGTGCTATGTTGCTTCTTTGTGGGGTCGAATTGATGATTTTGCGAAGCCTCGTTTTTGGTCTCTTTGGCAAGCCTTGCTTATTTTGGCCCAAGACAATAATGATGGCTTGTCCTAGACCCCCCTTGGATGGTCTTCAAGCAACCAGGGGATCATTTGACTTACTGAATTTTTTGTTTCGATATTTGAGTCATGGGCGGCTTTTTAGCCAATTTTCCCTCTTGAATTTGGTTTTTCTTTTAGGTTCCTGAGATTTCTTATTTTTGGTCCCTGTTTATTTCTTTCCTCTCTTTATTTTATTTACACCTATAATTTTATTTTTTGATCAATAGGACTTTGCCCAAAATTTTCCAAAAAAAATTTATTACAAATCATGTTCAAGTAAAATATGATTTAAATTATTACGTAAATCTTTGGCGTGACAAGACTTCTCCACGTGTCAGTGGGTTATAGGTAAACAATTATAGGTAGGCGCTAATTAGCAGGCTGTCATAAAACTTAGCGTTTGATATGCAAAGTAACAGAAGTTTTAAGTTAAAAAAACATATTTATTTGCAGGTCGCCACAAACATTAATGCATCATTGCAAAGGGCTTTACAAGTTGATTTAAAATCTTTGTGTCTTCGTTAACTTATTTCGTGTAGATAGCTAATTTATAGCTTGGAGAATTTATTTTGTGTTGTTTTTAGCTAATCAAGAATGAACGTTTTGGCTACACATTAATAATATAAGAAACTCTATTGACACTAATTTATATTTACTCCTGATATTGTGATGATTCTACTTTAAACATTTAATATTTAATTGTGCATATTCCTATCTTATACATTCCATTAATTTAAATGTATTTCAATTTTAATGTCATTCACTATTCTATGTGGTGATAAGTATCCAACTTGAATTAAATGCCACATCTGATAACCTATGGATTGAATGAGTATAAACATGCAGATTTTTCAAAAATCAAAGGACATGTTATCGAAAAGCAGTAGAGGAATATAATATCTTTCTACCATGTTCTGATTAACAAACTATGCTATATTAGAATCTACTATGGTGGTTAAACCAAACTAATGATAATCTCATTTTGATACCAAATGTATGTGATTAGGTAAAACTGATGTAACAATGATTTGCTAGGAAAAAAATAATCAAATGATTAATTTTAAAATTTTTATTTTAAAACTTCAAATTCAACCCACTTTGAGATCAATAATACATAACAAGATAGTTTTATAGGAAAGTTAGAATTTATCACAATATATATTTTTTTTTAATTTTTAAAATGAGGAATACTTGTAACAAAGAGAAAATCTAAATAATGAAATTAAAATATGCATGTAAACCCATAAAAGAAAATGAATACAAATCAAATTTTATAGTGGTTTGATTCTAAGACCTATGTACACTCCCCAAATTCCTTGGGAATTTCACTAAAAAGTACTCCTTTTGCACTATGCAAAGCGGAGAAGGCCTTTTACAATCCCAGATGAAAAGTTACACAACTCTTCTCTCCCCAAAAAGCCTATACCCCCTCCTTCTGCTTCTCAACACGACAAATATGCCTTCATCTTCCTCCTTCCCATCACGGTACCACTACAAGAAAATGGGTCAATAGCAACCAAAAAATAGAGACAAAAATAAATTTGTCGCTAAAGATATCTTTTGGTGACAAAAAATTAGTAAGACCTCTAAATAATAAGTTTGATATTAGCCACAAAAAAAATTTGGACGCTAATTTTGTCACTAAAGATTCAGAGAATTTTTTTCTTAAAAATATACATGTCATTGAAGTGACTAATTATTCTTTTTAAATTTGTAGATAATCGTATGCTTCACAAATATTTCAGGGGTCCAAGGGGGTAGCATCCCATAACGGGGTTCGACCTGTCCAGTCAGGTCGCGGGGTCAAGGGGCAGCGCCCCTGCGGGGGTTTTCGGGGGCAGCGCCCCCAAATTTTTTTTTGATTGTAATAATATTTTTGAAACAAAATGATGAATTCAATTTAATAATTTATATTTTTATGATGATAAATCTAATAATTTATTGATAGAATAAATTATAATATAAATTATCTAAATTTCATCAATCACTTATTTAAATAAAATTATACATTAAGTAACATTATACCAAAACCTAGCTACTCTCGCGATCTCAGTCTCCCGCACGCGAACATCTCTCGTTTTCGCCCAACCTATTTAGCGACGGCCTCAAACTGCTATCACCAACTGCAATCGCCAACTGCAATCGACGGTAGCGGCCACGACTTTTCTCATTCGTGCGTTGATATATATTTATTCACTCACAGTTCTTCGGACAATCCCGCAAAAAATCCTTTGTCGGGTCCGTCGGGTTCTTCTTCACAGGTTATCCCTAATTCCATTCTTCCTGTTTTAATTTCAAAAATTATATGATCTTCTTTATACTATGATTTCCTCTTATTTTTATGACATCATTCAACATTATTGATTGTTATTTTTGCTTTAAGAGGTTAGGGTTGATTTTTTGTTGTATTGCTTCTTTCACATCTTTATCATGGAAAAGAAAAAGAAATGAAATCCTATTGTTTCCTGTTTATATGGTGTACCATCTTTCCTTAGTATTTTGTTGAAATTACAAAATCCGAACTTCAATAGCATCTTTGGTTGATAACAATGTTGGCAAGCTTCAAATTTTGAATTACGACTTATGATTCTTTTGAAATTTAAACAAAAAATATTGTTCAGTGATGACTTCAGGATAAGATTATTATTGATAATGATAACCCTGGGAAATGAGTCCTCGATCTAACATGAAAAATACTCAAAATTTAAGACCGCCACACATAAACCATATAAACAAACTTTTTTTTCACGAATTCAATGCAACCTTGAGTTCAGAAATCAAAATTTGACTCCAAAGTAAAGATATATCCGCACCAACATTCCACTCTCGAAGTTCAAATCAGAGAAGCCTCCATAGCATGCTTGACTAAACCTAACAAACTCACCTAATTAGGACTCATAAGAATTCTTAACTTAAATTTCTCACACAAATAACTTGGAGGAATCCAGTGCAGAACGGAGAAACAACCATGTGATCCCTATCAGACACTCATTGGATTCTCTCAAGCTCACCTTTTCCTCCAAGTGTTTTCCCAAGCTCACTAAGAAAGAGCCCATTTCTTCATCTCAAAGGAGTCAAAGTCACTTGTTAAAATAACACTCTCATGCCAATTAATTTTATATTTAATTTTTTTTTTCAAAAGTGTATCAATGATTTGCTGGGAAAATATAATCAAATGATTAAATTTAAGACTTTGATTTTAAAACTTCAATTTCAAACCACTTTGAGATCAATAATACTTAATAAGATAGTTTTATAGGTGGTTGATTGAAAAGTGTACTGTTGGAGTTTTTAAAAAGATTAATTTTTTTTGAGAGAATTTAATTTTTGAAATTTTTAGTTTTGAAATTAACCACTTTCATTATGAATAACAGATCGCCTAGGGAGGCAAAAATATCATTTGCTAATAGGTTTAGATTATAAAACTTTAAATTTATCTTGATTATTATAGTCAAACTCATGGAAGAATCACATATGACCCAGAGGGTCAATAAAAATTTAATCAACTAATTGACTATAACAATCTGGATAAGAGATCATTAATATCATAATCAAAGTCATGATAATATAATGATATATCTTCCTAGAGAAAGAATATATCTTTTACTATTAATCATTTGAAAATGATGATAATGATCATTGTATTTGATTTTTCCATAGATAATTAATAGAGGTTTTGAAAACATGAATTTGAAAATTGATCTGGGTTTCTAAATCTCTTATGAGCGCAAGCTCTCATAGTTAATTACATTACAAGAAATCAAAATTTTCTATGAATACTCTAGATTAAAATAGCAGTAGAAATTTTATTTAAGATTTCAAGACTTGATATTAAGGGTGCCTCTGAGGATTGGAAATTCAAAAAGGAATGGATCAAAAGTGAGCACATATTTCTAGAGTCCAAAGGAAGAAAACTAGGTGTTTGAAATTCAGAAATAATTCAGAAACATCTCAATCTTTCCTATATATTGGGCTTAAATTTGGATTAAAAGATATTTAAATTAAATTACCAATTTTATTATAAGGTTAGGATTAGATTATTAGAAAGTTGAGGTCTTATAGCCTGATCCTGCCTCAGAATATAAATCTAAATTTAGTATAAAAAAATAGTAACCCGAAGCTAGCAAATGCATTGTAAACCTGGACTTACCCTTGTTGAGTCCAGTAATTAGGTTGTTAAGCCTAAGTAAATGTCCCACGGCTACCAAGAGGGGGGTGAATTGGTAGTTTAAAAATTTTAAACCCTCTTTTGAAAATTAAGTTGAACCGAAATAAAAATTTATTTTAAAGTTTGTAGAAAAATATTTTTCAACCACAGAGTTGTTAAAACTGAAATTTAAAGTGCGAAAACATAAAAACAATAAAGTAAATGACACCAGATTTATAGTGGTTCGGTCTATAACCAGACCTACATCCACTCCTCAGAGGCACCCTCTGAGTATTGCACTAAAACCAATAGTGACTCTCCTTTAGCACCCACAACAAGGCGGAGAAGCCTTTACAATACACTCTTTTCACCACTATCCGGCGTGGCAGAGAACCGTCGTCCTTTTACACAATCCCCAGTACTGGCAGAGAACCGTCGTCCTTTTACACAATCCCCAGTGCTGACAGAGAACCATCATCCTTTTACACTCCTAGTGTGGGCAGAGAACCCTACGGCTGTTCACACTCTCCAAGTGTAGGCAGAGAACCTATCGGTTGTTCACACTCTTCAAGTGTCGGCAGAGAACCGGATCTCCTTGACTGATCTTCTCACAAGAATCTAGAAGGAAGAAGGTAAAGAGTGAAGTAATCCAAATTCACAAGTAGAGACTCTTACCTTTGAAATCCAAGTGAAGCCTTTTCGCTCCAGTGGTAGGAATCCTCCTTTGAATGCTCTCTTCCACTCTCTCCTTGGATATTCTCTCAAGAGGCACGAAGATCAAATGACAAAAAGATTGGGTGGCAGTCTAATTTGGACCTTTTATATAAAAGACAAGAAAAACCGCCAAAAAACTGCAAGTTTTCAATTCTATACGCAGTGGATCGTCCCGTACGATCATGGATCGTCTTGGACGATTTTACTTAAACGATATGAAACGACCCTATTTGAATATGTGTACGAAATGTCTTCGTACAGATGATCGTCCTGTATGAACTCGGTTCGTCCAGTACGAACGGTTATTACAAGGTCGGTTCTAGAAATTGCTGAAAACTGTTCTAAGTCGGTTAATCGTTTGGATGAGAATATTTTTGTCTGGGTGAAAATTTTCCAGAGACCCGATCGTCCGGGACGATTATTTACTTCGTCTGGACGAAAATATTTTAGAGGACCAATCGCCACGGACGATAATTTATTTTTGTTTGGACGAAAATTTTCCAGAGACCCGATTGTCCTGGACGATATTTAATTTCGTCTGTACGAAAATTTTCCAGAGGACCAGTCACCATGTACGATAATAAAATTCGTCTGGACGAAAATTTTCCAGAGAACCAATCGTCTGGTACGATAATTAATTTCGTCCTGGACGAATAGGACTTAGAAAAATTTTTCGAGCAAGTTCCTATTCGTTCCATGTGCCCTTTAGGAGATAACTGTCCGATCGTCCCGTACGATAGGATATCGTCCACTACGATCAGTATAAAATTTTATGATCTCCTTATGTGTGTGTGTGTGTGTATGTTTTTTATTCACTCAATTACAATCACTCCCTTTCAAAATTAATTCAAAGAAAAAAAAATGCAAACTTCAAATTAACAAAGTATCTCATGTTGAATTTGATTTGAAGTTATCGTAGCTTGGAGTCTGATTTTCCTGAAATGTTAGTACACACAAGAGAAAATATAAATCTTCTAAAATTGTTAGGAGATAACTACACATTTGAACAATAATGTTGAAATCATCAAAACTATTCAAGTTGCAAGAAATGTAAAGGCATTCAAATAGCAACTATTCTAACAATCTTCCCCTTTTTGATGATGGCAAAACAATTATTGTTTGTATGGTTTCAAGTTAAACAAATCTCCTATCTCCTAAACTCCCCCTGAAATGATGAGTACATTAAAAATAAGGAGGCATAAAGAACAATATTTTTGTTTTTAAAAATTTTAACACAAACAACCACAAAGACAAATACAACTTGCAAACAGAATAATCAAAACAGAAAATACAATAATTTCTCCCCCTTTTTGACAGCAATAAAAAGTGAAGAAGAATAGACAAGAAATGTAAGTAATTATGTGAAATTCATTTTAAAATTTAATCTAAATGGTGATTGACATAGGGTATGCAATTTTAAACTAAAAATATTAGGTCAATCATAGAAATTCATAAAATTTAAGAAGTGATATAACATTGTAAGTAAGAAGAATTTATCAAAGACATGATTCAATTTAGACATTCGACTATAGAAAATTATTACAAGAGAGATGTATAAAAATTCTATATTTCAAAGTTCAATAGAATATAAATGAACAAAAGATCAATTTGAATTAAGAGATTGAAAGAATTTGGAAAGAAGAGAATTACCACATGTGGCGCTTTGCGCATCTTTTTTAAAATTTTTGGGGCACATTTTTGTGCAATTTTTCTTTGTTGGGCTTATTTTGTGCCTCTTTTTCTCTTTACGGATTCCTTTTGATTTTTGTACTTTTTGTACAATATTCAAGAGTAATTGAGACCAATTCTTTCCAAAATCAATAATCTAAAATATCAGATATTTCTAAGTGCATAAATATCACTTGATCATAGAAATACAAAATAAGAAAATATCTAAATTGCAATAGTAATATTAACTTTTATGTAGTCTAAATGAATAGACATGAATTTAAAAGTTCTAATTACAACAGGTTATAAACAACTTTTAAATTTAGAAAGACTAGATTTTCTAATATAGATAATCTCAAATTACAATCTAATTTAAGCACTATGAAGATTAAATAATACTAATGAAATTCATAAACATTAACCACATTTAAAAACAAATTAAATTTAAAAAACAGTACAACATCCATTGATATTAATGAACGGATTACATAATATAAAAAAAAGAAAATACATTAAACTTAAAAAAAAACAAACACAAACACTTAACATTGAAACAGACACAATAAAAACATAAAATACAAATACAACAAACACACAGAAAATCATCTCTACTGTTCTGGAGGAGGAGGAGGAATGCCGCCAAAAAGGTTGAAGTAGGAGGCCATCAACATTACATTGGTATTAATTTCATGTACTTCATTTCTAATATTACCAATGTCTTGTTGCTGCTGCGTAAGTTGAGCATCAAATTGATCAAACCTTTGATCAATGTGAGTCTCTAATCTATCAAATCTTTCAATCAGATTCTGATAATCTGATTGAGGAGCAGAAGCTTGCACTCCTTCTTCTTCCTCCTCTTCTGAAGCACTGGCATGTGCTTTTCCTTTTTCCTCCTTGAAGAGCAATCTGAATGAAGCATCATTATAGTAAACTGGCTCTTCGTATTCTTCATATGAATGCACTAGGTTGTGTTTCTTTTCCAAAATGTAAGTAATTAAGTGTCCTAATGAAATGTTCTTCTTCCTCTTCTGATCTGCATGTCATATTTCTGAAAGCCCATAGATATGATCTATGATAAGTTGGGCTTCGTCAATAGGATGTCCTTCCATAATTAAAAAGGTTAGAGAAGAAAGGAGAGGGGTAATATTAATTCTATCACCAGCTTTAGGAATGATTGAGGATCGAAGGATATGTTGGATGATTCGGGCATTTTTGGTCATACCGGAGACTCTAGCAACATGATTGTCAATACCATTTTCTCTAATTACCCTATTGATATGATACCATTTGAAAGAGGTTTCTGACATTAGGGTGTGAGCTCTATATCCCTCAGTTCTTAAGTTCAAAAATGCACCAAGGTCGTGCTTGGTGATCTCAACTTTTTGCTTAAAGATATAAGAACTAATGGAGGAGTGGTCAGAATTAAAACTCATGTTCGCTAGGAAATAATGGTAGGTTTGCTTGTTGTAGAGGTGGACGAGAGAAAGAATGAAATGAAATTGGGTTGAGGCAAAGAGGTGCATTACCCAAAATTTTAACTCAGTTTGAATTAGAATGCGAGAGGGAGTGATTTTGGCGGATGCAAAACGAGGAAAAGATTCCTCATTCGTCTTAGAAAGAAAGTTGTCTGGGGCATTCCTATTTGGTTTCTTCACCAACACCTTTTGTCTCTTGCTTGAGGAGGCCATTGTCGATTTGAAATAGAAAGGGATTGAAAATGAAGTTTGGAAGTGTGATTGTTAAGTTAGAAAGCCTTCATATTTAAAGAAAAACGATACGTTCATCCTGGACAAAAATATTCGTCCTGGACGAAAATCATCGTTCGTTTGGACGAAATAATTTCGTACAGACGAACCAATTCGTCCAAAATGTAATGGCTTTTCGTAATCAACACAACTTACGATGCGTCCCTTCGTACAGGCATTTTGACTTGACCGATCGTACAGACGAAAAAGTTTCGTACAGACGATCAAAAAATAAATCGTTTTAATGTCTCTTAAAAATCGTCCCCTACAATGAACCGACACCTGTTCGTCTGGACGAACAAAAAATTCATACGGATGAAGTCCATATTAAAAACTGTCTTATCCACTCAACCGCTCCATTCAATCGTCCCGACGTTTGAGAGAAAAAAATATTTTCGTCATGGATGATCGTCCGATCGTACAGACGATCTAATTAAAAACTACTCTCAAAACGGTTAAAATTCGCGCAAACTGTTCTTTCACATATCGTCCCGTACGAAACCATATTCGTCCCGGACGATTTCCTCCAAAACTTTTAATTTTGAATTTTTAAATTAAGAAAAACAAACTAAACATTCAAAAACACGGAAAACATAAAACAAAAACATTGACCCAAAAACAATTCATTCAAAACACACAAAATTTCACAAAATCAAAAACAAAACAAAACAAATATCAATGTTGCAAAGACATTTTGTTTAGGCATTCAAATCAATAACACCAAGCCTTGTTCTTAAAGTACTGAAAGTATCAAAGGCTAAAGGTTTTGTAAAAATGTCTGCAAGTTGATTTTCAGTTGAAATATGTATGAGTTCAATTTCTGCTTTGGATACATGATCCCTTATAAAATGATGTCTTATATCAATGTGTTTGGTTCTAGAATGTTGAATAGGATTTTTGGAATTGCAAATAGCACTAGTATTGTCACAATAAATTGGAATAGTGCCTATAGTTAATCCTAAATCAATCAACTGTTGTTTTAACCAAAGTACTTGTGCCACACAACTTCCTAATGCAATGTATTCTGCTTCTGCAGTAGATAATGCCACTGAATTTTGTTTTTTACTAGACCACGAAACTAATGAATTTCCAATGAATTGACATATTCCAGAAGTGCTTTTTCTTTCCACTCTACATCCTGCAAAGTCAGAATCTGAGTAACCAATAATTTCAAATGAAGAGCTAAACTTAGGATACCAAATCCCTAAGTTTTGAGTTCCTAGTAGATATCTTAAAATCCTTTTTACTGCTGTCAAATGTGATTCTTTTGGATCTGATTGAAATCTAGCACATAAGCAAACACTGAACATAATATCTGGTCGGCTAGCAGTCAAGTAAAGTAAAGATCCAATTATCCCTCTAAATTTCTTTTGATCAACAGATTTTCCCTTAAGGTCCTTATCTAACTGAAATGAAGAACTCATTAGTGTACTAACAGGTTTAGCATTGTCCATTTCATATTTTTTGAGGATGTCCTTAATATATTTAGTTTGACTAAGAAAAGTACCTTCCTCAAGTTGCTTAATGCTAAATCCTAGAAAGTAATTTAAATCTCTCATTAGACTCATTTCAAATTCACTACTCATTATTTTAGAAAATTCATCACAAAGATGTTTATTTGAAGATCCAAAGATGATGTCATCCACATAAATTTGAACAATAAGTATATCCTTTCCAATTTTCCTTAAAAAGAGAGTTGTATCCACACTTCCTTTTTCAAAAGATCTTTCAAGTAGGAAGGTGCTCAACCTCTCATATCATGCCCTAGGTGCCTGTTTCAATCCATATAATGCTTTTTTTAATTTGAAAACATGATTTGGAAATTTAGAATTTTCAAAACCTGGAGGTTGTTCTACAAAAACATCTTCCTCAATTACCCCATTTAAAAAGGCACTTTTAACATCCATTTGAAATAATTTAAAACCTTTAAAACAGGCAAAGGCTAGTAAAACCCTAATTGCTTCAAGTCTAGCTACAGGGGCAAAAGTTTCCTCAAAATCAATTACTTCAATTTGATTATACCCCTTAGCTACTAATCTAGCCTTATTTCTAATGACTACTCCTGAGTCATTCATTTTATTTTTGAACACCCACTTGGTTCCAACAACACTTTGATCTTTTGGCCTTGTAGTTAATTCCTAAACTTTATTTCTTACAAATTGATTTAACTCTTCTTGTATGGCCAATATCCAAAATTCATAAAAAAGTGCTTGATCAATGTTAGTGGGTTCAATAGTTGAAATAAAGGCTGAATGATTGACTTCCTTGTTTAATCCACGCCTAGTTCTAACACCCTCACTTGGTTCACCTATAATAAATTCCTTTGGGTGGTTTTTAGAAAATCTCAAATCTCTAGGCAAAGGGTTTTCTCTTTCCAAATTTTCTTCTATATTTTCTTCCAAATTTAATCTATCAATCTTTTGGGAGTTTTCTTCAATTTCTTCTTCAACAACATTTGACTCTTCCATGTTTCCACTTTCATCAAATACAACATGTGTGGTTTCTTCAATGACTAAAGTTCTTTTGTTGAATACCCTATAAGATTTTCCAACACTTGAATATCCAACAAAGATTCCTTCATCTGATTTTGGATCAAATTTTCCTAAGGCAGATTTTCCATTATTATGTATGAACACCTTGCAACCAAATACATGCAAATGAGACAAATTTGGTGTTCTACATTTCAGCAACTCATATGGTGTTTTATTCAAATTTGATCTCACATTCACCCTATTCAGAACATAGCATGCAGTGCTAACCGCCTCAGCCCAAAAATATCTAGGAAGCGAGTATTCTGCTAACATTGCTCGGGCGGCTTCTATTAATGTTCTGTTCTTTCTTTCAACTACCCCATTTTGTTGAGGAGTTCTAGGTGCAAAAAAAATGTGATCAATTCCCTTTTCTTTACAGAAATTTTCAAATCTTTCATTTTCAAATTCTCCTCCATGATCACTTTGTATAGAAATTATTTCACATCCTAGTTTTCTTTGTATCCAAGTTGAAAAATTTCTGAATTCCTCAAATGATTCACTCTTATGAAAAAGAAATTTAACCCAGGTGAAGCTTGAAAAATCATCTACTATAACAAATCCATATACCTTCCCTCCTAGACTTACAGTGCCTACAGATCCAAAAAGATCCATGTGTAGAATTTCTAAAGGTTTACTGGTCCTAAGATCTTTATTGGACTTAAAAGAGGACTTCACTTGTTTTCCTAATTGACATGCATCACAAAGATGGTCCTTGGTAAAGTCTAGTTTAGGTATGCCTCTCACCAAATTCTTTTGGATAATTCTTCTAAGATTTTTCATACTAGAATGACAAAGTCTCCTATGCCAAAGTCATGATTCATTAGAAACAGTTTTCAAATAAAAAGCAGTAGGAGATTGAATACAATTTAAATCTAGCATGTAGATATTGTTTACCCTTTTTCCATTTAAAACAAATTTCCCATTTAAGCTAATTATGCAGCTAGTAGGTAAAAAATTTACATTATAGCCCTTATCACATAGCTGACTTATGCTAAGAAAATTATGTTTTAAGCCTTCAACTAATAACACATTGTCTATAAAAAAGTTTTTCAAATTTCCAATCATACCTGATCCAACCACTTTCTTTGTGGTATTATCTCCAAGTGTAACCTTGCCTCCCCTCCTGGCTTCCAGCGTTATGAATTGAGCAGTATCTCCAGTCATGTGCTTTGAACATCCGCTGTCCAGGTACCATATACTCTCACGAGGTCTTATGTGAGAGTACTCCTGCAAAATTCTCAAATGTTAGACCTGGGAACCCAAACAAGTTTGGGTTCACCTTTATGAAATTTATAATCAGATGCATGTATGATATGTCTAGGTTTATGTATCTTAGTTCTCCACACCAAATTAGTTTTCATCTTTAAAGTGCAGGTGTGAGATATATGTCCCATAAATCCATAATTATTACATTTAACATTAGGAAAAATATTCCTAAGTTTTCTTTCATATGATTGTCTTCTAAGGGATTTCATGAATTTAGGATAATATTTAGGATTTGTAAAATCTTCAAGTTTAGGGGGGTTCCTATTATCCTCGAGAGCTCTTATTGTGAGTTTGTAAAATGAATTCATATCTTCCAAGATTCGATTGGTATAATTGATTCTATATGTCTTGCTCTCAGATTCATCCTTAAAATTCTTAAATTCTTTTTCAAGTTCAGCATTGGATGTTTTTAAATTCTCAAAATTTTTATTCAAGTCATCATATTCATCAAGTAGTTTCATGTGGTTGTTATCTATTAAAGCATGATCTTTCCTAAGGATTTCGTGTTCCTTATTAAGTTCTTCCAATTCTAAAACTAAACTAGCATGCATCCTTTTTATTTTCCTATATGCATCATGCATGTCTTCAGAAACTTCAAACAATTCATCATAGGTTAAATCACATACCTCTTCTTGATCTGGTTGTTCAACATTATTTGCCATCAAGCAAAGGTTGGTGACTTCTTCTTCTTTTTCAGTCTCAGATGAGTCTGAAGCTGAGTCCGCTCAAAAAGCCTTTTGAAACTTCTTCTTGCCCTTCTTTACCATTGGTTTCTCCTCTACCTTCTCCTTGCTAGGAATGGCTTTGAGTTTTGGACAATCAGTCTTTATATGACCTGGTTTCCTGCATTCATAACAAATCACTTCATTAGAAACTTTGCCATTTCTGTTATACTTACCTCTATTCCATTGCTGACATCTCTTCTGCTTCCTCTTTAAAAAGCTTCTGAATTTTCTAGTCATCAATGCAATATCGTCTTCATCTTCAGGTTGTGAGTGTTCACTTTCTGACTCTTCCACATTTAGTGCAATATTCTTGTCCTTTCTAGGTTCACCTGCATCAATCTTTCTTTGACTTACTCCTTGCTCATAAGCAATGAGTGAAGCAAGAAGATTGTCAATGGAATAAATGTTCAGATCCTTAGACTCTGTAATTGCAGTAATTTTAGCATCGTATGCAGTAGGTAAACAACGAAGAATCTTATTGACTATTTCAGCATTAGTTAATTCCCTACCAAGTGCATGCAAAGAGGTGACAATTTGAGTGAATCTTGTGTACATTTCTGAAATAGATTCATTAGGTTTCATGCGAAATAATTCATAGTCATGTAACAAGATATTGAGTCTTGATTACTTAACCTCATTTGTCCCTTCATAAGTTATACAAAGTCTAATCCATATGTCCTTTCCGCTTTTACAAGTGGAAACTCGCATGTAGTCTTCAGATTTTAAAGCACAAAAAAAAACTATTTAGACATTTCACATTTAATTGTGTTAAGTCACG
This sequence comes from Dendrobium huoshanense, assembly GCA_016618105.1. Lineage (NCBI taxonomy): Eukaryota > Viridiplantae > Streptophyta > Magnoliopsida > Asparagales > Orchidaceae > Dendrobium > Dendrobium huoshanense. Next base: position 34,894,356 of record CM028352.1, on the reverse strand, counting down.
TTCTTCAATAGTCCAATCTGCATAGGGTGTTTCTATCCTAACTCCTTCAACTAATCTAGTTGGATTTGAGTAACCTTCATGGACTAACATCCACATGCGATAATCAAGTGACTGTAAGAAAGTAGACATGCGTGTTTTCCAAAAATCAAAAGGAATATTGTCAAACAGTGGAGGTCTAGTGATAGAGTAACCCTCAGGTGTATTTCGGTTTCCAAAAGTAGCCATCTACGTTAATCAAAAAGTAGTTCAAACTTATGATTTTGAAACAATGCTCTGATACCACTTGTTGAGTCCAGTAATTAGGTTGTTAAGCCTAAGTAAATGTCCCACGGCTACCAAGAGGGGGGTGAATTGGTAGTTTAAAAATTTTAAACCCTCTTTTGAAAATTAAGTTGAACCGAAATAAAAATTTCTTTTAAAGTTTGTAGAAAAATATTTTTCAACCACAGAGTTGTTAAAACTAAAATTTAAAGTGCGAAAACGTAAAAATAATAAAGTAAATGACACCAGATTTATAGTGGTTCGGTCTATAACCAGACCTACATCCACTCCTCAGAGGCACCCTCTGAGTATTGAACTAAAACCAATAGTGACTCTCCTATAGCACCCACAGTAAGGCGGAGAAGCCTTTACAACACACTCTTTTCACCACTACCCGGCGCGGCAGAGAACCACTCCTTTTACACAATCCCCAGTGCTGGCAGAGAACCGTCGTCCTTTTACACAATCCTCAGTGCTGGCAGAGAACCGTCATCCTTTTACACTCTCCTAGTGTGGGCAGAGAACCCTACGGCTGTTCACACTCTCCAAGTGTAGGCAGAGAACCTATCGGCTGTTCACACTCTTCAAGTATCGGCAGAGAATCGGATCTCCTTGACTGATCTTCTCACAAGAATCTAGAAGGAAGAAGGTAAAGAGTGAAGTAATCCAAATTCATAAGTAGAGACTCTTATCTTTGAAATCCAAGTGAAGCCTTCTCGCTCCAGTGGAAGGAATCCTCCTTTGAATGCTCTCTTCCACTCTCTCCTTGGCTATTCTCTCAAGAGGCACGAAGATCAAATGATAAAAAGATTGGGTGGCAGTCTAATTTGGACCTTTTATATAAAAGACAAGAAAAACCGCCCAAAAACTGCAAGTTTTCAATTCTGTACGCAGTGGATCGTCCCGTACGATCATGGATCGTCCTGGACGATTTTACTTAAACGATCTGAAACGACCCTATTTGAATATGTGTACGAAATGTCTTCGTACAGATGATTGTCCTGTACGAACTCGGTTCGTCCAGTACGAACGGTTATTACAAGGTCGGTTCTAGAAACTGCTGAAAACTGTTCTAAGTCGGTTAATCGTTTGGACGAGAATATTTTCGTCTGGACGAAAATTTTCCAGAGACCCGATCGTCCGGGATGATTATTTACTTCATCTGGACGAAAATATTTCAGAGGACTAATCGGCACGGACGATAATTTATTTTCGTTTGGACGAAAATTTTCCAGAGACCCGATCATCCTGGACGATATTTAATTTCGTCTGTACGAAAATTTTCCAGAGGACCACTCGCCATGTACGATAATAAAATTCGTCTGGACGAAAATTTTCCAGAGAACCAATCGTCTGGTACGATAATTAATTTCGTCCTGAACGAATAGGACTTAGAAAAAATTTTTCGAGCAAGTTCCTATTCGTTCCATGTGCCCTTTAGGAGATAACTGTCTGATCGTCCCGTACGATAGGATATCGTCCAGTACGATCAGTATAAAATTTTATGATCTCCTTATGTGTGTGTGTGTATGTTTTTTATTCACTCAATTACAATCACTCCCTTTCAAAATTAATTCAAAGAAAAAAAATGCAAACTTCAAATTAACAAAGTATCTCATGTTGAATTTGATTTGAAGTTATCGTAGCCTGGAGTCTGATTTTCCTAAAATGTTAGTACACACAAGAGAAAATACAAATCTTCTAAAATTATTAGGAGATAACTACACATTTGAACAATAATGTTGAAATCATCAAAACTATTCAAGTTGCAAGAAATGTAAAGGCATTCAAATAGCAACTATTCTAACAACCCTTGCCTAAATTAGGGAGCCAACTATCCACCTAGGTGCTTCAAAACCATGAGTTTGATCACATATGAAAGAGTGGGTAAGGATGTTGATTAAATCAAGTTTGAGGAATCGGGGTTGAAATCTAGAGCAGATCCTAATTGGCCCCTTGACATATGTTAGGTATTATGAAACTTGAAATAAAATGCATTTAAATTTTTAGATACTCTTTAATTAATTTCTAATGTAATGCATGCAAGTTGACTTGATAAATGCTTCAAATCATATATTAAATAGTTTTAAAATTAGAATTAAAAAATAGATTTTATCCTAAATATTGCACAACATCCCCTTGAGAGGACTCCACCCTAATAGGTCAAGTGACATGCTAGAACCTACAGGCAGGGAGGTGCCTAACAAAGAAGAGAAAAGTTAATATGAGTGCATAAGAACTCGTAGTGAATCTGAGCTTATTTCTTAAAAATATTAGAGTTTATATGTTATCTTAAAAAATTTAATTTAATTAAAGTAGAAAAATTTTTTGTTCGTACCCTCACAAGCTTCCCATTGGGTTCCTGGCTAAAATGAAATCGACATGCAATATCGCAAAGAAAAAAACTACTAAAAGCAGGTAATCCTAATATCAAAGCAAATACAACAATAAATAATAAAATTAATTAAATTAATATTAAATTAAAAGTCCATGTGGTAAGTGATAGCTAATATTATAACATATAATTATAGAAATTAAAGTGGCTGAACACCACTAACAATAAATCTGAATCTCTAATCCTAAGATACAAGTGACTTTGAGAATGGGTCTTATTGTTCTTCACTTCTTCATCCTTTTGTGGGATCCTTGGATCGTCGGGTCTAGATATCCAAATTAAAAGAAACTCCTCATTGAAAGCATTGTTATTATTTCTCTTTTGATATTTTAAATTCATCATAATTTGGATCCCTAAATGAATAGGAACTCTCCCCTAACAGATGCTCCTTCTTCTTTGGATTTCAACTTGGATACTTAATCCCATCTCAAATATCACTTTGAATTAAATTTTAATTATAACTCAAATTATATTAAATTACATTTGAAAAATAAAAAGAAAACTCTAGACTCAACAACCTGTAGGGTTATCTTAATAAATTAGCATATAAATAATCTCAAACAGTTATATATTAAAATTAAAATGCTTAAATTCACATCCACACTTTGCCATCCTCTTTTAATTTTTAAAAGGGGACTTAAGCATGCTTAACACCTACATAAAATATTATTTATGTTAAAGCTTGATTTATTTTTACCCCATTTATATTTGATTGCCCTGTATAAGTATAATCACATGCATAAGATTATATTAATAAATAAATCATTCCTAACTTAGGGGTAAATCTAACGCTAATAAAATCAATACATAGATTTTAGATATTAAACAAACAAACACATCAATCTAAACTAGCAACCAACATGCAGTGAAAATAATGGAAAACTCGGCACATCAGAAAAGTAAATACCAGCCTAGCCTAAGACTAGAGTTGGTTGTCCTAACAAATCATCTAAAGTGTGTGGGGTAGGTTATGTGGTTTGGATATATTCTATATTAGGTAATTAATTAAAGTTGTTTGAGGTTTGGTTAGTTGAAAGGCTTAAGGGGAACATTTAATTAAAGTTTATAAATTTATGTGTTTGAATTAATTTTAACATGTCTTTTAAAGATTAATTGATTACTACCTTTGTTGTTCATCGAGGTCGCGAAGTTTATTTTACCTTCATTGGGGCTAACTTAATAGCCTCGTAGGCTTGGGTTACCCAATAATAACTAGTATAGATTAAATGTTTTGATTTGTTGAGATTAAAGGGATTATAAAAGTTTAATTAACTTTATTTATTGTTGGTTTTAAGATTAATTCACTTAATTTTGTCATCAACCGATTTGTGGCGTTGTTTCACAGGCTCGAGGTCCAAGCCTCCTTAAGACACGCCTAAAAACTTGTTTGATGTAGTTCATTTAAGAATTTTAATTTGGTTAAATAACTAATAATTAATTGATTTTAATGTTTAACACTCCATTGAATTCATTCATGGCGTTATTTCACACACTTGAGGAACCATGCCTGCTCAGGACACGTAGCCCCGTAGTCTGAGATAGTCCATCCTAGAAACATCATCTTTGAGTGGTTATTATATATTAAAGGGTTAGTTGGATGTTCATAACATTTATTTAATATTTTCTAGAATTTAAAATATATTATCAAATTTTAAATTTTTTTTGATTATTTTAATGTATTAGTTAAAGAGTCAAAAAATGGACTTTTAGATTCAAAGAGATTTCTTGAGTTTTAATATTTTTGTTAAATTTTAGACCTTTTTATGAGTAATTAGACTATACATTTACAAGATTGGATTTTTTTATAATTAGTTATGATTTTTTAGAGTTTTGACTAAGGCCAACCATATTGTTGACTTTTTAAACTTGAATTATTTTTAATGGTTTGATATTTTTAATATATTAGACGCCAAATCGAGTCCAATGTCTATTAGTTTTCTAAATTTGGAGTTTTTTAAAATTAGTTATGATTTTAAGAAGTTCAAGTGTTTATTAAAATTTTTTAAAATTAATTAATTTGAGGAGTTTTAACAATTTTGCCCCAAATGAACTTCCAAATCCTTGAAATCACATCCAAAGGTCAAGAATGAACTAAGGAGAGATTCCCAAAAGTTTATGAATTTTAAAATATTTTTAATTATTTAAATATTAACTTTCATTTAAAATTAAATTAAACTTAAATCTAGAATAAAATCAAAGGGTTTTTATTTTTATTTGATTGAGGGCTTAATTTTTGTCGATTATAGGTATTACATGTATTTTGTGAATTTAAAATTGATTTATTAGAATTTTTGGAAGTTTTTAATGATCAATTAATTCAATAAATAATTAATTAATTTAATGATTTTGAAATTAGTTAAAATTTTTCTATAAGCTATATGTGTTACTAAGTTCAAATGATTTGACTTTCATGTCAATAGTAGGTGTATCCTATTTTTTAGAATTATTTTTATTTTTCTAGATACGGGTCCTTAATTATTGTCCTCAAGGTTACACTAAGTTTATGTGAGCTCAAATCAATATTAATAACCCTTTATAAACACATATATGTGCATAGACAATCAAAATCAATTCCTAAATCTAAGAAAGCCTAAGCTAAGTGCGAGATTGTGCACCCTATACATGCTAAAATTGAAAGAACCTAATATACATAAGCCTTGATCACTAAATAGTTAGAATACAACTATTCACTAATCCTTTCTCATGTATTCTATTCAGTTAAACTCAATTCATGTTTAAAGTTTCATGGGATCTCTTAAAGGCTCACAAAATTTAGCATATATATAATTTTAAAATAAAATTTTATAATATATATATATATATATATATATATATATATATATATATATATATATATATATATATATATATATATATATATATATATATATATATATATGAAAACATAAGTTTTTAAATTTAAAAATGAAAATATCATCAAAATAATTCAAAAATATTTTTGAGAGATCATTAGAAAATTTAAAATAATTTTAAAAAAGAACTTTTAACTTTCAAAATATTTTATAAAATATTTAATTAAATATTAATAAATAATAAAAAAATTAAAATTTTTAAATTTTTTAAATTAATTAGGTTTTAAATAGTAAAATAGTTTTAAATTAAAACATTTAAAATTCTAAAAATTTGGATATATTATATGTATTTATGTGATTTAAAATGAATTTCTTTTAAATTTTGAAAGTTTTATTTTAATTAAGGTTTTTAAATAAATTTAAATTAATTAAATTCTAAATAAGTTTTTAATTATCTTGAAATTAAATTTACATGTTCTCTAAAACATTGAAATTATTTTCTTTAAAGTTTTAAAATTATTTACAATTAATTAAATTAAATAATTACATAAATAATTAATTAAAAATTAAATTATGACATTTAAAAATAATTATTTATTTATTTGAAATTTTTAGTATAACATCATTAAGGTTTTTAAAAAATTTAATTAATTTAATATTAAGTAATTATATAAGAAATTACATAATATAAGTTACTTCAAAATTAAATTTTAATTTTAATCTATTTAAAAAATATTATATAATTTAATTAAAATATTTTAAAATGAAAATATTAATTTTTAAAATAATTAAGTTAGTATTAATGTTAAAATTAATTAAACATTAGAACGATGAAAATTATTAAGAATATTTGAAGAAAATATTTTAAATTCATATATATTTCTTAAATATTTATCTAAAAATTTAAAACATATTTTAAAATAATATTTTAAAATTCTTAAAATATTTGATAATTATTTTCTAATTTAAAATTAACTTAAAATATTTATAATAATTCAAAATATTTAGTATTTTAAATTAAAGTATTTAGTTTTTTAAAATTTTTAATATATAATATGTATTTTTTATTTATAATTAATTTTTAGGTTTTTATTTGATTTTTTTTGGATTTAAAAATAATTTAAAATTAATTTACAATCATTTTTTTAAACAGTTGTGGCAGTCACATGGCGGCGCCTAGTTGGATGGACCAAAACCCATGAAAATTATTATTAGTGTCACCTTAATTTTCAATGACTATGCCGCCGATAATCATTGATAATCAACGATGTCAAAATGATGGCATGGATGTGGTTTTTTTAACCACGTCAACATAGTAATTCGACCGTTAAATCTTCCACCATTCGAAACAAATGACTCGGATGTGGCCAGACGGAGGATCTAGGCAGCTAGAAGCTCAACGCGATCACACTGAACTACAAAATGATAAGATTTTGAGCATTGATCATGATATCAATGGTCAAGATCTTGTACACCTGAGGCTAACATGAAATTGAAGATCTAATGAGTAAAATGCAATTTTATCAAAATTTGCTAGGTCAATCTCAAGAAAATTTTAAATTCAGATTGCTTAAATGAACAAAAAACTTCATGAAGTGATTTCGTGTCTTAAAACACACTTATCAAAATGCTATTTTTTTTTACACTTATCAGAATGCTATTTAACCCTAAGTGTCCTATAATAGGGTTTGATTTTTTAGAGATTCTAACTATTTGGTTTTGGAAATTTTAACTTCTATGAGCTTATAGACTATCTTTGTAACTTTTGATTGAATAAAGCATGGTCTGAAATGCCCTCCAATGCAAGCTATACACCTTAGATAGAGATTGACTTGAGTTTGCCAGAGATCCTGCTATCGGTGAGCTTTTGACAGTGGCGTTTGACTATAAAAGTGAGAAGAGGACTATGGGGAGTTAAAACGAGTTGGAGCCTAGAATTGAGAGAGTAAGATTAGAGAGATAATGCTAAGGATTGAATGAGGGTTCAAATGGTGAATTTTGCTGCAAATCTAATCCAAGCACTATGATTTTGATTATAACAAATATTATTGTGTATATTATTACTTTCTTCTATTTCTATGATACTTTATTTTATCTTATGTGTTATATTATTTTAGGAAATCAGTCCACCATTCTCTTGCAATTTTGATTTGCTCAAGACTTGGTGGACTAGGATTATAGTATTTATCTTTTAATTTGTTATATATATTTTTCTTCTTGAGTTGTAAAATGTAATTTGGTGGATATCATTACTGAGTAACCTTGCACACATACAAGTGGAGAGAGAAAAATCTTTTTTGAGAGAGTTTTTTACAGTACAATGTACTGTATGATTTTGACTTCATCTTGTATGATTTTAATTCATACTGTACGATTTGTTGTGCTCTGTCAAAACCCTAGCCACTAGAGGTCAAGAGAGATACTAATTATGTGATGATCATATAATATGATTTGGTTTGTACTGTAAGCCTTAATTAAAATCTTTCTTAATTAATCCCTCGATATCAAGTAATCAAATCATGGACAAGTGTTGTGACAGATCATACTGTATGATACAGTTTTTATAATATGATTGATAATGTATAAAATTGGTCATCCTAGAGATCGTACCAAACAAAATCCATAATTTTTTTACTTATCAGACTACACGATGTCCATAGTGTTAGATGATCAATAGTGTATGAAGTTGGCCATCCTAAGGTTATCCCAAATGAACAAAAGAAAATTCTATAGTTTGTACCAAATAATATTTTGATCATACTGTACAAAATGTTATAAAGGTTGAGCAGTTCTTTCACACAACATTTCTAGATGAATTTAAATTACACTGATTGTATTATGTGATATGTGTATCATACTATACAAACAAAAGATAAAAATCTTAAAAATTATAATTTCTTAAAGCCCACTTTTTAAGGTTTTCTAATACTTCTATTAGTAAATCTTGGGATATTGAAACTTCGAGAGAGAGAGCCTTGAGGGAGAGAAGAAGGAGAACTTTGTGATAGAAGAGAGGGAGATTTAGTGAGGGATTCATAAGCTTACTACAAGAAAGAATCTTGCATAGTATCTACAAGCGTCTGCCTGGTTTTTCTATGGCTCCGGAGAAGAAGTTATTCAGCAAAGATCGTTGTTCTTTGACCATCACATAGAGGGTGAAAATAGAGTTGTGGTTCTCTGACCATCACTTGGAACTTGATAATAGAGCTGAAGTTCTCTGCTTATAAAAGTGCCACAATTCTCTGCCACACCAGGGTAGTGAAATAACATCTATATAAGCTTCTCCTCCTTACTGTGAGAGCTAAAGGAGAGTCACTACTATTTAGTATAATACATGAAAAATAAGATTTATTTTATTATTATGAAATTTACTTATGTTCATATCCGCTGTGCCAATTATCATGTGGGGGTTTAAAATAGTTTTAAAGAATTTCTTTTTCCCTAATTTTTATTTTAAAATATCCAATTCACCCCCTCTTAGTTAGCATCGAGCTAGTTATTAGAGGTTTAACAACATGCACAAAGTTTTAGTTTTGCCATATTCAAACTCCTCTAGAACGAATGGAGGGCTAGGATTGATTCGGTAAGGGTCTAGATAGTTGCAAAGTGTCCAAGGAGTTGGTAGGAGCCGGATCAAAGTATAAGGGAAGGATATCCTAAGTTAAAAGGCCCTTTATCCTCTTCTAGCTATTTGGGACCACTATGGCTACTTTATATTTAATCCAATTATTATATGGAGTTTAAGAACATTCCAGAAGATAATTAGGGTAACTGGAATGGCTTAGAGATGGAAAGGATTAGCTTAAGAGGTCTTTTGACCATTCCAAAGAGTTTATTTGAATATTTGAAAAGTCCAAAGCCATTTGGATTACTGAGGTGGCATCTAGGTGGTATGGTGAGCTATCTTGATTTGTTGGAGTGATTTGACGTTGAGTGGATTAGCTTAAGTTAAGGGATTTATCTATTTAAAGGTTTGTTAACCAAATTTGACCACTCTCTAATCTTAGTTTGACTGGTCATGATGCCATGTGGCAGTTGAAGTAGTATAGGGGAAAGTGTTGAGCTAGTTTGGAAAGGGTATCAATGAAAGTTTGTTAGGAATGTTAGGCCCTATGAACTAGTCCCAAGGCTAACCAAGAGGGGGGGGGGGGTGAATTGGTATTTTTTAAAAAAATTGTTTAAAACTAAGAACAAATATCACAAACCAAAGTCACCACGAAAAAACAAGTGCGGAAAATTAAAGTGCGGAAGCAGTAAAAGAACACAAGGGTTTATAGTGGTTCGGTCAACTTGACCTACGTCCACTCCCCGGAGGCGCCCTCCGAGTATTGTACTACCAACGTGACTCTCTTTTAGCTCCCATAGCTAGGAGGAGAAGCCCTTACAAAACACCTCCTTTTTGCCACTCCCGACAAGGTAGAGAATCCAACTCCTTTTTCTTCCTCCTGAAGCAAGCAGAGAACCTCGATCGATCGCTGAAGCTTACCTCTCCCAACCCTTCTAAGGATAAGAGACTCTAGGGAAGAAGAAGTGGAATAATTCTTGGAGCAACCCTTGTGAACTCCCTCACAAGCTCCCCCTCACAAGATCCTCTCTCTCTCTCCCTCTCTCTCTCTCTCTCTCCTTTAGGTTTTCTCAGGTCATGACAGCAGCCAAAAGATGTTCAAAAATGTTGAACAAGAGCTGTTAAATAGAAGAGCTTCAAAGGAGCTCAATAATTGCAAGTTGCCGACTTTATCGTCCAAGACGATAATAATATCGTCCTGTACGATCATTTCAAAACACAGACGATCGGCCAGAACATAGCCCTGAAGATGATCTAGACGATTGAAAATTGGCTTGATCGTCCAGGCCAATCTCACAATCGTCCTGGACGATTAGTTCAAATCAGAGGAAAATCGTCCAGAGCATCACCCTGAATTTGAGCTGTCCAATCCTGATCGGCAAGGAGCAACTAAATGTTTTTGAATATATCATCCTGGCCGATCCTTCGATCGTCCAGGACGATGTAATCGTATCAATCATCCTTAATTGCTTCCTTAATTATCAGATCAATTTAGGCATAATTGTGCCAAATCGTCCAGACCGATTTCCAAAAATACAGAATACCTAAATTGATCATGGCGGCTATTTATTTCTGTATTGAGCATATCGTCCTGGTCGATACAAGTATCGACCAGGCCGATAAGTTAATTACGACTGCCTTAACTAAGAAATCATGATTAGAACTTCTGTTTTTAACTTGATCATCCAGGATGATAATAAGATCATCCAGGACGATGTGAGTAAAAATAGAAATTCTAAATCTCTCAAGTGTGTATGTGTATGGTTACTTAACATTAGTCACTTCAAACATTTACAATTGACTCAAGAAAGGGAAAAAGAAAAATTACAGACTGACTCAATCCTAATCTACCCAGTCTTCAGCTGATTCCAATTTCCGTCCGATCTTTGAGTCCTGAAAAGTCAGTAGAGAAAAGGCAGTCGTATTGTTTGCTATTATCAAAACCATAATTTATGAAACCAAATATGCAACAATCTCCCCCTTTTTGATGATGACAAACACTCCGATGATTATTTCAAAAACAACAGTGTAAAATAAAAATTCAGAATAAAAGTTCAAATATACAACCCTACTAACATGCAACCCTACTACTCCCCCTTTTGACATCTCAAAAAGGAGGAGGAAAGCAAGGAACAAGGTATTTTTTTTTACCAAGGCATGTTAACAAGATAAAGTATTCAATGTGATTGATTTTAAAAATTTGTGACCTAATGAATCAACATAAAAAAATCCACAATATAGTATAATATCCAATCATGGTTACCCTTAGCTCGGACTTTCTTTTAGGGTAGAATCTGTTGAGTCCAGTAATAAGGTTGTTAAGCCTAAGTAAATGTCCCAAGGCTACCAAGAGGGGGGTGAATTGGTAGTTTAAAAATTTTAAACCCTCTTAGAAGATTAAGTTGAACCGAAATAAAATTTTCTTTTAAAGTTTGTAGAAAAATATTTTTCAACCACAGAGTTGTTAAAACTGAAATTTAAAGTGCGGAAATGTAAAAACAATAAAGTAAATGACACCAGATTTATAGTGGTTCAGTCTATAACCAGACCTACATCCACTCCTCAGAGGCACCCTATGAGTATTGCACTAAAACCAATAGTGACTCTCCTTTAGCACCACCAGCAAGGCGGAGAAGCCTTTACAACACACTCTTTTCACCACTACCTGGTGCGGCAGAGAACCGTCATCCTTTTACACAATCCCCAGTGCTGGCAGAGAACCGTCGTCCTTTTACACAATCTCCAGTGTTGGCAGAGAACTGTCATCCTTTTACACTCTCCTAGTGTGGGCAGAGAACCCTACGGCTGTTCACACTCTCCAAGTGTGGTAAGAGAACCTATCGGCTGTTCACACTCTCCAAGTGTCGGCAGAGAACCGGATCTCCTTGACTGATCTTCTCACAAGAATCTAGAAGGAAGAAGGAAAAGAGTGAAGTAATCCAAATTCACAAGTAGAGACTCTTACCTTTGAAATCCAAGTGAAGCCTTCTCGCTCCAGTGGTAGGAATCCTCCTTTGAATGCTCTCTTCCACTCTATCCTTGGCTATTCTCTCAAGAGGCACGAAGATCAAATGACAAAAAAGATTGGGTGGCAGTCTAATTTGGACCTTTTATATAAAAGACAAGAAAAACCACCAAAAAACTGCAAGTTTTCAATTCTGTACGCAGTGGATCGTCCTGTACGATCATGGATCGTCCTAGACGATTTTACTTAAACGATCTAAAACGACCCTATTTGAATATGTGTACGAAATGTCTTCGTATAGATGATCGTCCTGTACGAACTAGGTTCATCCAGTACGAACGGTTATTATTAGGTCGGTTCTAGAAACTGCTGAAAATTGTTCTAAGTCGGTTAATCGTTTGGACGAGAATATGTTCGTCTGGATGAAAATTTTCCAGAGACCCGATCATCCTGGACGATTATTTACTTCGTCTGGATGAAAGTATTTCAGAGGACCAATCGCCACGGACGATAATTTATTTTCGTCTGGAAAAAAATTTTCCAGAGACCCGATCGTCCTGGACGATATTTAATTTCGTCTGGACGAAAATTTTCTAGAGGACCAGTCGCCACGTACGATAATAAAATTCGTCTGGATGAAAATTTTCCAGAGAACCAATCGTCTAGTATGATAATTAATTTTGTCCTGGATGAATAGGACTTAGAAAAAAATTTTCGAGCAAGTTCCTATTCGTTCCATGTGCCCTATAGGAGATAACTGTCCGATCGTCCCGTACGATAGGATATTGTCCAGTACGATCAATGTAAATTTTTATGATCTCCTTATGTATATGTGTATGTTTTTTTTTTTTCACTCAAATACAATCACTCCCTTTCAAAATTAATTCAAAGAAAAAAAAAATGCAAACTTCAAATTAACAAAGTATCTCATGTTGAATTTGATTTGAAGTTATCGTAGCCTGGAGTCTAATTTTCCTGAAATGTTAGTACACACAAGAGCAAATACAAATCTTCTAAAATTGTTAGGAGATAACTACACATTTGAACAATAATGTTTGAAATCATCAAAACTATTCAAGTTGCAAGAAATGTAAAGGCATTCAAATAGCAACTATTCTAACAATCTCCCCCTTTTTGATGATGGCAAAATAATTATTGTTTGTATGGTTTCAAGTTAAACAAATCTCCTATCTCCTAAACTCCCCTTGAATTGATGAGTACATTAAAATAAGGAGGCATAAAGAACAATATTTTTGTTTTTCAAAAATTTTAACACAAATAACCACAAAGTCAAATACTTGCAAACAGAATAATCAAAACAGAAAACACAATAATTTCTCCCCCTTTTTGACAGCAACAAAAAGTGAAGAAGAAATAGATAAGAACTGTAAGTAATTATATAAAATTTATTTTAAAATTTAATCTAAATGGTGATTGACATAAGGTATGCAATTTTAAACTAAAAATATTAGGTCAATCATAGGAATTCATAAAATTTTAAAAATGATATAACATTGTAAGTAAGAAGAAATTGTTAAAGATATTATTCAATTTAGACATTCAAGTATAGAAAATCATTACAAGAGAGATGTAAAAAAAAATTTATATTTCAAAGTTCAATGGAATATAAATGAACATAAGATCAATTTGATTTAAGAGATTGAAAGAATTTGGAAAGAAGAGAATAACCACATGTGGCGCTTTGCGCATCTTTTTCAAAATTTTTGGGGCACATTTTTGTACAATTTTTCTTTGTTGGGCTTATTTTGTGCCTCTTTTTCTCTTTGCAAATCTTTGCGAATTCCTTTTGATTTTTGTACTTTTTGTACAATTTTAAAGAGTAATTGAGACCAATTCTTTCCAAAATCTATAATCTAAAATTTCAAATATTTCTAAGTGCATAAATATCACTTGATCATAGAAATACAAAATAAGAAAATATCTAAATTGCAATAGTAATATTAACTTTTATATAGTCTAAATGAATAGACATGAATTTAAAAGTTCTAATTACAACAAGTTATAAACAACTTTTAAATTTAGAAAGTCTATATTTTCTAATATAGATAATCTCAAATTACAATCTAATTTAAGCACTATAAAGATTAAATAATACTAATGAAATTCATAAACATTAACCACATTCAAAAAATAAATCAAATTTGAAAAACAGTACAACATCCATTGATACTAATGAGCGGATTACATAATATCTAAAAAATAAGAAGAAAATACATTGAACTTAAAAAGAAAAACCAACATAAACACAAACACTTAACATTGAAACAGACACAATAAAAACATAAAATACGAATACAACAAACACACAGAAAATCATCTCTACTGTTCTGGAGGAGGAGGAGGAATGCCGCCAAAAAGGTTGAAGTAGGAGGCCATCAACATTACATTGGTATTAATTTCATGTACTTCATTTCTAATATTACCAATGTCTTGTTGCTGCTGCGTAAGTTGAGCATCAAATTCATCAAACCTTTGATCAATGTGAGTCTCTAATCTATCAAATCTTTCAATCAGATTCTGATAATCTGATTGAGGAGCAGAAGTTTGCTCTCCTTCTTCTTCCTCCTCTTCTGAAGCACTGGCATGTGCTTTTCTTTTTTCCTCCTTTAAGAGCAATCTGAATGAAGCATCATTATAGTAAACTGGCTCTTCGTATTCTTCATCAGGATGCACTAAGTTGTATTTCTTTTCCAAAATATAAGTAATTAAGTGTCATAATGAAATGTTCTTCTTCCTCTTCTGATCTGCATGTCCTATTTCTGAAAGCCCATAGATATGATCTATGATAAGTTGGGCTTCGTCAATAGGATGACCTTCCATAATTAAAAAAGTTAGAGAAGAAAGGAGAGGGGTAATATTAATCCTATCACCAGCTTTAGGAATGATTGAGGATCGAAGGATATACTAGATGATTCGGGCATTTTTGGTCATACCGGAGACTCTTGCAACATGATTTTCAATACCATTTTCTCTAATTACCCTATTGACATGATACCATTTGAAAGAGGTTTCTGACATTTGGGTGTGAGCTCTATATCCCTCAGTTTTTAAGTTCAAAAATGCACCAAGGTCGTGCTTGGTGATCTCAACTTTTTGCTTAAAGACATAAGAACTAATGGAGGAGTGGTCGGAATTAAAACTCATGTTCGCTAGGAAATAGTGGTAAGTTTGCTTATTGTAGAAGTGGATGAGAGAAAGAATGAAATGAAATTGGGTTGAGGCAAAGAGGTGCATTACCCGAAATTTTAACTCAGTTTGAATTAGAATGCGAGAGGGAGTGATTTTGGCAGATGCAAAACGAGGAAATGATTCCTCATTCGCCTTAGAAAGAAAGTTGTCTGAGGCATTCCTATTTGGTTTCTTCACCAACACCTTTTGTCTCTTGATTGAGGAGGTCATTGTCGATTTGAAGTAGAAAGGGATTGAAAATGAAGTTTGGAAGTGTGATTGTTAAGTTAGAAAGCCTTCATATTTAAAGAAAAATGATACGTTCGTCCTGGACGAAAATATTCGTCCTGGACGAAAATCATCGTTCGTCTAGACAAATTTATTTCGTACAGACGATCCAATTCGTCCAAAATGTAACTGCTTTTTGTAATCAACATAACTTACGATGCGTCCCTTCGTACATGCTTTTTGACTTGATCGATCGTACAGACGAAAAATTTTCGTACAGACGATCAAAAAGTAACTCGTTTTAATGTCTCTTGAAAACCGTCCCCTACAATGAACCGACACCTGTTCGTCTGGACGAATGAAAAATTCGTACAGACGAAGTCCATATTAAAAACTGTCTTATCCACTCAACCGCTCCATTCAATCGTCCCGACGTTTGAGAAAAAAAAATATTTTTGTCCTGGACGATCGTTAGATCGTACAGACGATCTAATTAAAAACTGCTCTCAAAACGGTTAAAAATTGCGCAAACTGTTCTTTCACATATCGTCCCGTACGAAACCAGATTCGTCCCGGACGATTTCCTCCAAATTTTTTAATTTTGATTTTTAAATTAAGAAAAACAAACTAAACATTCAAAAAACACAGAAAACATAAAATAAAAATATTGACCCAAAAACAATTCATTCAAAACACACAAAAAATTTCACAAAATAAAAACAAAACAAAACAAATATCAATGTTGCAAAGACATTTTTTTTAGGCATTCAAATCAATAACACCAAGCCTTGTTCTTAAAGTACTGAAAGTATCAAAGGCTAAAGGTTTTGTAAAAATGTCTGTAAGTTGATTTTCAGTTGAAACATGTATGAGTTCAATTTCTCCTTTGGATACATGATCCCATATGAAATGATGCCTTATATCAATGTTTTTGGTTCTAGAATGTTGAATAGGATTTTTGGAAATGCAAATAGCACTAGTATTGTCACAATAAATTGGAATAGTGCCTATAGTTAATCCTAAATCAATCAACTGTTGTTTTAACCAAAGTACTTATGCCACACAACTTCCTAATGCAATGTATTCTGCTTCTGCAGTTGATAGTGCCACTGAATTTTGTTTTCTACTAGACCACGAAACTAATGAATTTCCAATGAATTGACATGTTCCAGAAGTGCTTTTCCTAAAATCAAAAGGAATATTATCAAACAGTGGAGGTCTAGTGATAGAGTAACCCTCAGGTGTGTTTCGGTTTCCAAATGTAGCCATCTACGTTAATCAAAAAGTAGTTCAAACTTATGATTTTGAAACTATGCTCTGATACCACTTGTTGAGTCCAGTAATTAGGTTGTTAAGCCTAAGTAAATGTCCCAAGGCTACCAAGAGAGGGGTGAATTGGTAGTTTAAAAATTTTAAACCCTCTTAGAAGATTAAGTTGAACCAAAATAAAATTTTCTTTTAAAGTTTGTAGAAAAATATTTTTCAACCACAGAGTTGTTAAAACTGAAATTTAAAGTTTGGAAACGTAAAAATAATAAAGTAAATGACACCAGATTTATAGTGGTTCGGTCTATAACCAGACCTACATCCACTCCTCAGAGGCACCCTCTAAGTACTGCATTAAAACCAATAGCGACTCTCCTTTAGCACCACCAGCAAGGCGGAGAAGCCTTTGCATCACACTCTTTTCACCACTACCCGGTGCGGCAGAGAACCATCATCCTTTTACATAATCCCCAGTGCTGGCAGAGAACTGTCGTCCTTTTACACAATCTCTAGTTTTGGCAGAGAACCGTCATCCTTTTACACTCTCCTAGTGTGGGCAGAGAACCCTACGGCTGTTCACACTCTCCAAGTGTAGGCAAAGAACCTATTGGCTGTTCACACTCTCTAAGTGTCGGTAGAGAACCGGATCTCCTTGACTGATCTTCTCACAAGAATCTAGAAGAAAGAAGGAAAAGAGTGAAGTAATCCAAATTCACAAGTAGAGACTCTTAACTTTAAAATCCAAGTGAAGCCTTCTCGCTCCAGTGGTAGGAATCCTCCTTTGAATGCTCTCTTCCACTCTCTCCTTGGCTATTCTCTCAAGAGGCACGAAGATCAAATGACAAAAAAGATTGGATGGCAGTCTAATTTGGACCTTTTATATAAAAGACAAGAAAAACCGCCCAAAAACTGTAAGTTTTCAATTCTGTACGTAGTGGATCGTTCTGTATGATCATGGATCATCCTGGACGATTTTACTTAAACGATCTGAAATGACCCTATTTGAATATGTGTACGAAATGTCTTCGTACAGATGATCGTCTTGTACGAACTAGGTTCGTCCAGTACGAACGGTTATTACTAGGTCGGTTCTAGAAACTGCTGAAAACTGTTCTAAGTCGGTTAATCGTTTGGACGAGAATATGTTCGTCTAGACGAAAATTTTCCAGAGACCCGATCATCCTGGACTATTATTTACTTCGTCTGGATGAAAATATTTTAGAGGACCAATCGCCACGGACGATAATTTATTTTTGTCTAGACGAAAATTTTCCAGAGACCCGATCGTCCTGGATGATATTTAATTTTGTCTGGACGAAAAATTTCTAGAGGACCAGTCGCCACGTACGATAATAAAATTCGTCTGGACGAAAATTTTCCAGAGAACCAATCGTCGGGTACTATAATTAATTTCGTCCTGGATGAATAGGACTTAGAAAAAATTTTTCGAACAAGTTCATATTCGTTCCATGTACCCTATAGGAGATAACTGTCCGATCGTCCCGTACGATAGGATATCGTCTAGTACGATCAGTATATAATTTTATGATCTCCTTATGTGTGTGTGTATGTTTTTTTTTTATTCACTCAAATACAATCACTCACTTTCAAAATTAATTCAAAGAAAAAATGCAAACTTCAAATTAACAAAGTATCTCATGTTGAATTTGATTTGAAGTTATCGTAGCCTGGAGTCTGATTTTCCTGAAATGTTAGTACACACAAGAGCAAATACAAATCTTCTAAAATTGTTAGGAGATAACTACACATTTGAACAATAATGTTTGAAATCATCAAAACTATTCAAGTTGTAAGAAATGTAAAGGCATTAAAATAACAACTATTCTAACAGAATCGTCTTTGAAAATCAATGACCTAACTCAAAAATTCAATTGGGTATGAGAAAAAAAGGATCCAATCATCACTTGGTTTTAGAAAAAATATCTTATAGAATAATGTACCAAAGTAAATTTGTCACAATCGCAAAATAATCAAAATCAAGCCTTTGATACATGAAATCTTATAAGTTTTAAAAGATTTGAAAGGAGAGGAGAGATTGCTTTTGGTGGGCTAATTTTATGCCTCTTGTCAATTGAATGGCGCTTTGCGCATCTTTTAATTTTTGATACACTTTGTGTATTTTTTTAATTTGGCGTCATTACGCATCTTTTGTTGGCATCATTGGCCAATATTTTCTTTTATTTTTGCAAGCTCCATTCTCTTTCAAAAGCTTTTAAAAACAACCTTAGTTGTGAGTATATCTTCTAGATATTAGAGAATAGGAGCTCTCTCTCTAACACAGGGAAGAATAATCCATAAAATATAATCAATAACAAATGACAAGGGTAATGAGGAATCTTATTATGACAAAAATTTTTTACTCATTATAAATACAAGATAGATTTGCTGTAGCAAGGTTAGAAAGGATCTTAATTTCATACTCCATTTGTTAATTTGAAATAGATTTTTGATTAGAAAAGAAAATCGTGCCACTAAAATAGGTTAGAGAAAGGAATACAATCAACAGTATATTTTTACCATTTAATAGATTAAGAGATGTAAAACATTGACTATAAATTTTCAAAAGCAAGGACAAGGCATACGATATAATTTCATCGATGATTCTGAAAAATATATATATTTTTAAATGAAAGTAAAATATTCCAAATAAAAACTAACAGTAAAGCAAAAAGAAGAAAATAAAATAAAGAGCAAAAAGGAAAAACAAATAAAAGAAATGAAAAAGTACAAAAGCAAAAAAAAGCAAGTAAAAGATCAAGTTCATGCATTTATGATAATCACACCCAATCTGGTCCTTAAAGAGCTGAAGGTGTCGGCCAGTGGTTTAGTAAAGATGTCAGCCAGTTGATTTTCAGTTGTCACATGTTGTAATTTAATGTCTCCCTTAGTCACATGATCTCTAATAAAGTGATGCCTAATATCAATGTGCTTAGTCCTTGAATATTGGATAGGATTCTTAGAGATGCATATGGCACTAGTGTTGTCACAAAAGATTGAGATGGTGCCTATAGGTAATCCTAAGTCCAATACCTATTATTTCAACCAAAGGACTTGGGCCACACAACTTCCAAGAGCAATGTGCCCAGCTTTAGCAGTGGAAAGTGCAATAGAGTTTTGTTTTCTACTAAACCATGAGACTAAAGATTGTCTTATGAATTGACAAGTTCCTGAAGTACTTTTCCTATCCACCTTGCATCCTGCAAAATCAGAGTCAGAAAATCCAAAAATCTCAAAAGAAGTGCTGTGCATCGGATACCAAATCCCTAAGCTTTAGGTCCCCAAAAGGTATCTAAAAATTCTCTTAACAGCAGTTAGGTGGGATTCCTTGGGGTCAGCTTGAAACCTAGCACAAAGGAAAACACTAAACATAATATCAGGTCGGCTAGCAGTCAAGTTCCATCATCCAATTGTTTTATGCTAAACCCCAAAAAGTAGGACAACTCTCCCATCAAACTCATCTCAAACTCTCTACTCATTGTTTTAGAAAACTCATCACAAAGTTTTTTAATTAGAAAATTCAAAAAGTATATCATCCACATAAATTTGAATAAGGAGCAAATCATCTCCAACTTTTCTAAAAAAAAGGGTGGTGTCTACGCTCCCCTTAACAAACTCCCTTTCTAGTAAAAATGTGCTAAGCCTCTCATACCAATCTCTTGGTGCCTGCCTTAACCCATACAAATTCTTTTTTAATTTAAAAATATGATTTGGACATTGGGAACTCTCAAAACCTGGGGGTTGTTCTACAAACACATCCTCTTTTATTTTCCCATTTAAAAAGGTATTCTTAACATCGATTTGAAAAAGCTTAAATCCTTTATAATAGGCAAAGGCTAATAGCACTCTAATGGCTTCGAATCTAGCTACAGGGGCCAAAGTCTCCTCAAAGTCTATCCCTTTTATCTGGTTATACCCCTTAGCCACTAATCTTGCTTTATTCCTAACCACTACTCCAAAATCATTCACCTTGTTCTTAAAGACCCACTTTGTTCCAACTACAATTTGTCCCTTAGATCTTTCTACAAGCTCCCAAATATCATTCCTAACAAACTAATTCAACTGCTCCTGCATGGCTAAAATCCAAAACTCATCAGTAAGGGCTTGGTTTATATTGGTGGGTTCAGTCATTGAGATAAAGGCAGAGTGGTTCACCTCCTTTCTAAATCCATGTCTAGTCCTAACTCCATCAGAAGGGTCTCCTAAGATCAAATCCTTGGGGTGACTTGTAGAGTATCTCCAATCTCTAGGCAAGGTGTGAGAAGGTCCAACCCTTTCCTTCAAATATATATTTTCTACTACTTGGGTGACATCTCCTACTCCTTCAACGTTTTGGTGACTTACCCCCTTCTCCAAATTTTCTAATCCAGTGGTAATCTCTCCAACATCATCATCATTCTCAACTTTAGGTTTTTTAGGATCATACTCATCAAATACTACATGGGTAGTTTCTTCCACCATCAAAGTTCTCTTGTTAAACACCCTAAAAGACTTCCCAACCCTAGAATATCCCAAGAACACTCCATTAGATTTAGGATCAAATTTTTCCAAGTGAGACTTCCCATTGTTGTGAATGAAAATCTTACAAGCAAAGACATGAAGGTGGGAAAGATTGAGTATCCTACCCTTAATAATCTTATAGGGTGTCTTATCTAATTTGGCTCTAACATTCACTCTATTCAACACATAACAAGCTGTGTTAACCGCTTCAGCCCAAAAGTATTTAAGAAGTGAATACTCAGCAATCATGACTCTAGCGGCTTCCACCAAGGTCCGGTTCTTCCTTTAAGCTACCCCGTTCTGCTGAGGGGTCCTAGGAGCTGAGAAGTTGTGGTTAATCCCCTTGTCCTTACAAAAATATCCAAATCTTTCATTATCAAACTCTCCCCCATGGTCACTATGGATGGTCAAGATCTCATAACCTAACTTTTTTTGAATCCAAGTAGAAAATGTTCTAAACTCCTCAAAAGACTCATATTTATGTGAAAGAAATATAGTCCAAGTAAACCTCAAGTAGTCATCAACAATCACCAAACCATTGACTTTCCCTCCTAAGCTGGCAGTGCTAATGGGTCCAAACAAATCCATGTGAAGGACTTCTAAAGGTCTAGATGTGCTAATGTCATTAATGGGGTGAAAGGTGGAGTGAAATTGCTTTTCTAGTTGGTAGGCATCACAAAGGTGGTCTTTTGAAAACTTGAGTTTGGGGACACCTCTAACTAGGTCTTTTTGGGTCACTTTCCTAAGGGTTTTCTTACTTGTATGACATAATCTCTGGTGCCACAACCATGAATCATCAACAACTATTTTTAAGCAAAATGAAGCTGCGCATTCAATGTTATTTAAATCAAGCATGTAGATGTTGTTGATCCTCTTTCCCTATAAAATAGTATTGTTACTTAAACTTACAATACAAGAATTTACAAAGAATTGCATGATGAAGCCCTTGCCACAAAGTTGACTGATGTTGAGCAGGTTGTGCTTTAATCCATCTAAAAGCAAAATATTTTCAATCATAAGATTCTTGGAATTACCAATTATACCTCTAAGAGTAACCTGGCCTCCAGTCATAGACTCGAGCAAAACAAATTGATTGGCATCACCAATCATATGTCGAGAGCATCCGATGTCTAGGTACCACATACTCTCACAATGCCTTTTGTGAGAGCCCACCTACAAAATTATCAAATGTCATATATAGGAACCCAAGTAAGTTTGGGTCCCTTCTTATGAAAAGTAGAATGCAATGCATGTGTGGTATGCTGTAAATCATGCACCTTTGGTCTCCATACCCAACGTGTACTATGGTGAACAGTGCAAGTGTGTGAGATGTGTCCTAGCATGCCACATAAAAACATCTAACACCTGGAAAAGGATTTCTTAAATGGCTTGAGTTATAATATCTCTTCCTAGGTTTTGGCTTTTGAACAAGTGTTGGTGTCATCCTAGTTTTTTTAAATGTATCCAATTTATTTTGAATCCTCAAGTTAGTACTTTTTAAGGCATCATTATCAATCCTCAAGTTTTCCTCCATCTCTTTAGAATTCTTAAAATCAGATTCAAGTGAGGTGTGTGTGGCTTTTAGTGACTCATGCTCTTTAATTAATTCACAATGTTTTTGTTTAACTTATCAAATTCATCAAGTAGAGTCATGTGATTTGAATCAATCATAGAATGATCTTTGAGAATAACTTCATGCTCTTTTTGTAAATTCAAAAATTCCAATTTTAAGCTAGCATGTGTTTTCTTAAGTTTCCTATATGATGCATGATTTTTTTTTCAGAAACTTCAAGAAGTTGATTGTAGAAAAGTTCACATACCTCTTCTTGATCAAGATTATCGTTTGTCATTAAACACAAGTTTGTTGTCTCATCTTCTGGTTCCGTCTCAAATGAATCTGATGCAGAATCCGCCCAAAATGCCGTTTGAAGTCTCTTTTTGTCTTTTCTAAACTTGGATTTCTCCTCACTCTTTTCCTTGCTTGTGTGCATCTTAAGTATAGGGCAATCAGCTTTCACGTGTCCGGGCTTCCTGCATTCATAACAAACCACATCAGATAATCCTTTAGGATATTTATTATCCTTATCTTTTCTCCAACTTTGATGATGCTTGTGTTTCTTCCTTAGAAAATTTTTGAATTGCCTTGTGATTAAGGCATAGTCATCGCTTTTAGACCCGGAAGAGTCAGAGTTTGATTTGTGCCCCTTCAGTGCTACTATTTTCTCTTTCTTTTCTCACCTGCATCAAGATTTCTTTGATTCACCCCTTGCTTGTAAGCAATGAGTGAGCCAAGTAAGTTATCAATCGAATAGGTGTTTAAATCCTTAGATTCAGTTATAGCAGTGATTTTAACATCAAAAGAGGAATGCAAGCATCTTAAGATTTTGTTCACTTTTTCATAGTTTGAAAGTTCTCTTCCTAAGGCATACAAAGAAGTTGCAATTTGAGTAAATCGTGTATACATATCAGAAATTGTTTCAGAAGGTTTCATACAAAAAGGTTTGTAGTCATGCAAGAGAATATTCAAACGAGATTGTTTCACTTCATTGGTTCCTTCATAAGTAATGCACAACCTATCCCAAATCTCTTTTCCAGTAAAGCAAGTAGAAACACACATGTAATCCTCAGACTTTAAAGCACAGAAAAAATAGTTCAAACACTTCGCATTCAATTGAGCTAAATCTCTTTCATCGGAAGTCCATTCAGTAAAAGCAATTTTAGTTTTAATTCCATTAATTTCATGAGAAGGTGGAGGATATGCTTCTTTGATAAGCATCCACATGCGATAATCAGTTGATTGCAGAAAAGTAGACATGCGGGTTTTCCAAAAATCAAAAGGAAGGTTGTCAAACAAAGGAGGTATTGTAATAGAATATATTTCAGTTGTTTTACGATTCCCAAAGTTAGTCATGGATCAAAATTCAAAAGATTTTCAAAATCAGTTTTTATGAATCCCACTCTAATACCACTTGAAAGTTCGTTAGGGATGTTAGGCCATATGAACTAGTCCCGAGGCTAACCAAGAGGGGGGGGGGGGGGGGGGTGAATTGGTATTTTAAAAAAAAAATCTTTAAAACAAAGAATAATTATCACAAACCAAAGTCACCATGAAAAAATAAGTGTGGAAAATTAAAGTGCGGAAGCAGTAAAAAGAACACAAGGGTTTATAGTGGTTCGTTCAACTTGACCTACATCCACTCCCAGGAGTCGCCCTCCGAGTATTGCACTACCAACGTGACTCTCCTTTAGCCCCCACAGCTAGGCGGAGAAGTGCTTACAAAACACCTCCTTTTTGCCACCCCCGGCAAGGTAGAGAACCCAACTCTTTTTTACTTCTTCTTGAAGAAGGCAGAGAACCTTGATCGATCGCTGAAGCTTATCTCTCTCAACCCCTCCAAGGACAAGAGACTCTAAGGAAGAAGAAGTGGAATAATGCTTGGAGCAACCCTTGTGAACTCCTTAACAAGCTCCCCCTCACAAGATCTTCTATCTCTCTCTCTCCCTCTCTCTCTCTCTCCTTTAGGATTTCTCTGGTCAAGACAGCAGACAAAAGATGTTAAAAAACATTGAACAAGAGCTCTTAAATAGAAGAGCTTCAAAGGAGCTCAATAATTGCAAGTTGCTGACTTTACCGTCCAGGACTATAATAATATCGTCCTGTATGATCAGTTCAAAACACAGTCGATCAGACAAAACATAGCCCTGAAGATGATCTGGATGATTGAAAATTGGCTTAATCGTCCAGGCCGATCTCACAATCATCCCGGACGATTAGTTCAAATCAGAGGAAAATCATTCAGGCATCGCCCTGAATTTGAGCTGTACTATCCTGATTGGCCAGGAGCAAATGAGGGTTTTTGAATATATCGTCCTGACCGATCCTTTGATCGTCCATGACGATGTAATCGTATCAATCATCCTTAATTGCTTCCTTAATTGCAAGATCAATTTAGGCATAATTGTACCATATCGTCCAGGCCGATCTCACGATCGTCCTAGTCGATTTCCAAAAATACATAATACCTAAATTTGTCATGGAGGCTATTTCTTTATGTATTGAGCATATCATCTTGGCCGATACAAGTGTCGACCAGGCCGATAAGTTAATTACGGATGCCTTAATTAAGAAATCCTAATTAGAACTTCTATTTTTAACTCGATCATCCGGGATGATAAGAAGATCGTCCGGGATGATGTGAGTAAAAACAAAAATTCTAAATCTCTCAAATGTGTGTGTAGGGTTACTTAACATCAATCACTTCAAACATTTACAATTGACTCAAGAAAGTGAAAAAGGAAACTTACACACTGACTCAATCCTAATCTACCCAGTCTTGAGTTGATTCCGATTTCCGTCTGATCTTTGAGTCATGAAAATTCAGTAGAGAAAAGGCAGTCGTATTGTTTGCTATCATCAAAACCATAATTCATGAAACTAAATCTGCAACAATCAAGTCGTAGGTTCAATATTTAAATGTATATATATAAATAGAGAGAGATTTGATCAAGTCAAAATAGTTTGACTTAGCCCAATCAACCATGACTTTATTTATGAAACATTCAAATATATTTGAAACATATATTGAAACAAAATTGAGGACAATAATATAGTTTTAAGGGTGCAATTTGATTTGATTCATATGGGTCAAATTGAGTTAAACTTGGGTCTTAGTTGATTTGGTCAACTATTGATTGGATCAAGGGTCTAGTTAAGTCCAAATCATTGAGGGATGTGATGAGAGGAGTTTGACAAAGTTTTGAATTATTTTGAAGCTTGATTCAAAGTAAGAAAGCTTAAGGTTTGATATTTGCAGTTTGGTAGATGTAGTTTTCTAGGCTAGAAAGATCATTTGGGTCAAAATGACCTATTGGACCGCTTAAAGGGGCTAAGTCTGGGCTCAACAAGTTTGAAATGGTATTTTGTGTCTATGGGTGGTGGTCCCATGATCTAGGGAGTTTAATTCAATCAAATTGGCTATTTGGACCCTTAAGGGTCTCTTTGGTTAACTTGTTTGACTTGGTCAACCAAGTTGACTCAGAGTCAGGGTTTGGCTCCAACAGATTTTGTTTGATATTTAAAATTATATGGAAGTTTTCTCATCTAAAGATTATGTCATTTGGTTCAAAATGATTATTCACACCCATAGGGTATTTTTGTCATTTTGGGTTGACCTGGACAATTAGGCTTGACCAGGGTCTAGGTTTGAGTACTATGCACTCCTATTTATGATTATAATGCATTGGAAGAGTTTTTAGGATTTGATTTGGAAAGACTATATTGGAGTTCCGAGAAAATTCCAATATTGCCCTTAAAGGGCATTTTGGTCATTTTGACCCTAGGTCAATTGGGGGTCAAAGTTGTTCCATCAAAGTGTAGTTTTATGCTTAACATATTATAATTAAGGATTTGGTTATGGTTAAAGGCTTTAGAGAAAACCCTAAGGTTAATATCCACTGGGTGGTAGGTCTTGTGGCATAGGCTATAAATATTTAAAGGTTTTATAACCTTTGGATTTCAGTCTACTTTTTAGGGTTAGAGGCCTCATAATGAACTCAAATTTGGAGGTTAGACCCTAGGGATATGCCTAATATATATACAATTGATAGATTATTAATCGGGGGTCATTTAACTAAGGTTTAAAAGATTTGAAAAATCACTAGAAAAAAGCTTTCAGGACCTAAGATTTTAGCCTTGAGATTTTGTCTGGATTTTGGATTATCTAAATCAATGAAAATCATTTGAATGATTGTATATGATTAGATAGGGATGAAGTTTGATAAGAAGCTGGATTGATATAGAGTTTAGAAAACTCTGGAATCTAGATTGGTTTGAGGATTGGATTGTTCTGAAGTCTTGATTGGTCCTAGAATCTAGAAGAATTTGAAGGTATAGAATCTAAAAGATTCCATGACTTAAATAGATCTTAGGAGTTAGAATATAGAAGGATTTAGGCTCTAAGAAGATCCTAGTGCCTTAATTGATCTAGGGTATGGTATCTGGATTGGTCTTAGTGACCACATATAAAAATGAGGTAAATAATATAAAAGCTAGAATTTATCACTATATATATATATATATATATATATATATATATATATATATATATATATATATATATATATATATATATATTAATTTTTAAAATGAAGAATACTAAATTAAAATATGCAAGTAAACCAGTAAAAGAAAATGAATGCAAATAAAAATTTATAGTGGCTTGATTCTCAAACCTATGTACACTACCCAAAGACAGATTTACAAGGGGGCATGTGGAGGTACATGCCCCCAAAATGATGTTTCCATTCGAGCTGAGTATCAAGACCTGACATCGATTCACGTTCAGAATGGTAGAAGAATCAAAGATTAGCACATTTCATGGATTTGAGGTTCTTTTAGGCTTGGCGAATCTGTACACCGTTCCATTAAGAAACACCACCATCCAAGCGAAGCTGGTCATCCCATGACCACTCCGTTGGCTCTATGTTGAGAAGCCAGTAGCTGCAACTCCCATCACCTCTAATTAATTCCTTCTAGAGATTTCTTTGCTTTGGATTCAAGATTTTTTTTGGGATGTAAGAAGGAAGAAGAGAGGATTGGATTCTAGCGGGTAAAAGCTGTCGCTTTAATCTAGGAACAAGTAATGGGACATTATAGAGGAGGAAATTATATACTAGATCAAATTCTATCTATCCATCAAGCATTACATGTTTCAATATCAACAAAGTAATGGTATATTCTTTTGGTTGCATCTGAAAATTAATGCAACAAATAAAACTATCCAAAATGAACACTTAATTTCAGTTAGGTAAGGATTTTGCTTACTCCCTTTAAAAGTTAAATTTTTTTCTAAGAATTTTGTTTTGAGAAAATACTTTTTGAATAATTTTAGAGCTACTCTATAAAATAACTTATTAACTTCCATTATTAAGACAAAATAATTGTAAGAGCTCCTGTTTGCATGATGAAAATATATTCTAACCTTCTTTTTAAATTTTGTTTTAAATTATGAAAGTTTAAGTGAATATAACTGTGATTACTCAACACAAGTTCGAATTCAAGTTTACAATTTTCAAACTTGGCTTGTTTTCAAGGGTTTAACGGCTCTTTTCTCTGCTCTGCTCCGAGGTGACTTTGTGGCGACTTAGGGCTTTCTTGCTCCTGCTTTATTTTTCTTCATTCCTCTCATATTGTTTTTCTGTTCTGTAGATTTTTATCATCTTTTTACTATTAGTTTCTCATTTTTGGCTTGGGGATTTTGGGAGATGACGACGCCATCATCATCTGACCCGCCTCCCGCTGTGGCTCTATCTGGTAAGTCCAGTTCTTTCAAGGATGTTGTAGCAGATTCGTTTTCTTCTTTCGCTAAGCTTCCCTTCGTTCAGGCTTCTTTTAAAGGTTATCTGGCTTTATTTTTAGAGGATTCTATTATTTCTATGTTAGCTGCTCCCTTTGCTCTCACACTTCTAAGGAAGTTCATGTTAAAACGTCCTAACATAGATGTCATTCGAAAGTTTTTTTTTAATCTTAAATTGTTCAGATCGTTTTAAGTTGGTTTGTTGGATTCTAGGCATATAACAATTTAACTGAGCAATGATTTGGACTATAGCTATATTTTTTCAAGGAGATCCTATTATATTATGGGTTGTCAAATGAGAATGCTTAAATGGTCTACGAACTTTGATGTGTAAGAAGAATCTCCTATAACCCCTGTATGGATTTCTTTTCCTAATCTTAGATTGTATTTTTTCAACTTCCAAATCTTATTTGGCTTGGCTTCTATTTTTGGGAGACCTTTGCAAATCGACCAAGCTACAGCTTCCATCTCTAGGCCGTCTGTAGATTGTGTCCTTGTGGAACTGGATATATCCAAGAAGCATCCAAATGAGGTTTGGATTGGTATAAACTACACCCCCATCTCCATAAGAGTAAGGATTCTGCTAAACTGATAAATAATAGTAATTTAATTTTTGTTGAATTTGATATTGTTACTCATGTTGCTATTGGTCATATGGTGAAGGTTTCTCAAGGTAAAGGGCCTATTAATGATTTTGTTTTGTTGGATTCTGTTCAGGAAAAACTGGTTCCTAATATTACTGATGAGTTGATTCAACGGTAGGAAGTTAGTCTTAATTCTAACTCTTCTCTACCTATTGATTCTCTTATTATGATTTACCAAAGCACTACTTTTGATAATAATAATGTTTCTATTTCTATTGAACCTCTTATGGAGGAGGGTTTGTTTAATAATATTATATTGGATGAAGGAATTATTCTAACAGAAGTTGTTCCACAGATCTCTACCCTTGCCATGGTGGAGAAGATTAGTAGTAGTATGATCAACAATCTTTCTAATGTGGCAGCCAATGTCTTTTGTGGGGAAGGTGAATTACCTCATTTTAGGGGGCTTTCAAGTACGATTAATGAAAGGAAGATACCTTTGAATGATCATTATCATATCGATGCATTTACTGATACTGAGGAAATGGATATAACGATTAAATATTTTGCTAGGGATGATAATGATACTAATTTTACCAAGGTTTGTGGTGGGAGAGGTAGAAAACCAAAATCTATTATTCTACAATCTTCATGCAACACTCGCTCGCATACTTCTCATTAATATTTGTTTTAGTATGTTCACTGTTATCATTTGAAATGTTAGGGACATTGGTTGCTCGTCGTCTAGGGTTAGAGTTAAAAATTTATGTCGTATCTTTAATGTTTCTCTTCATATTCTTCTTGAGCCACTGATCTCTTCTAATAAATTATTTAGTGCTGCTAAATCTATGGGTTTTAAACATGCTTTGTCCAATGTATCTAATAACATTTGGATTTTTTGGAAAGCTTTGTTCGTGTTGATGTCATTGATGATTTTACTCAAGTTATTCATTGTAATATTCAAAGCTCTAATTTGTAATGTTGTGCTTCTTTCATTTATACTGCTTCATCTTGATATACTAGAAATATTTTATAGGATCAAATTATTAATTTCCATAGTATTTGTAATTTTCCTTAGTTGGTGGGGAGAGATTTCAATACCATTGCTTATCCGTTTGAGTGAATAGGGGGTTCTCTCCCTATTTATAATTTCATGGAGGATTTAAATAACATGATCATGGATTGTAACCTTATTGATATTAGTTTTTTTTGTTGATAATTTTACTTGGCATCGTGGTCATTTATGGTAAATATTAAATAGGGCTTTATTTAATGTTTATTGGTTGAGTGTCTTTGAGTATACTAATGTTGAGCATCTTAGCAGGACTCTTTCTGATCATTCTCCCCTTTTTATTAAAACTAAACCTAAAAGGAGGGTTTTTTCTACACATTTTAGATTTCAAAACATGTCTTCTTCATGATTCTTTTATGGATTTGGTTATGAACAATTGACAGGCCACTTTAAATCCAGACAATAGTCTTTTTGGTATGAGAAGATTATGGTTTAAATTGAAAAAGGCTTAATTTTGTTTTAAATTAGTGGAACCATAATGTTTTTAAGAATCTTTTTGCTAATATTTTAATTGTGGAAGATAAAGTGACTTTCAGGAGAATTAATTTATTCTAGTTCCTTCAGAGGATAATTTCAATCTTTTGAGGGAGGCTAAGGATGGTCTCTTTAAATTACAAGCTCAAGAGGAAAGTTTTTGGAAATAAAAGATTGGTTGCTGTCAAACATCTGGTTGAAGGTGATAATAATATAAAATATTTCCATGCCTTGGTTCGGAGGAAACACATTATTAATTGCATACATAAAATTAACCATCCTAATGGTTCGATTATTGAGGTTGATAATGAAATTGCAAACCTAGCTGTGCTACATTTTAAGATATATGAATAAAAATTTTCACCCTACTATTATGGATAATCCTTATATTATTCATCCTCTTATCTCTCATGATGCTAATGTTTTTTTTTTTTAAATCTCTTTCTTTTGATGAAGTTAAAGATAATGTTTTTGCTATGAACTGTGAGTCGGTCGCTGGCTCTGATGGTTTCATGGCTAAGTTTTTTCAAAAAAACTTGGCAAATCATTGGTAATGTTATTTTCTTTGTTTTTATTAACTTTTTTTATCGTAATGCTATTCCTAAGTTTTTTACTGCTACCTCTATTATGCTTATTCTTAAGAATATTTCTAGCACTACTTGGAATGATTTTAGACCCATCAGTCTATGTTCTTTCTTTTATAAAGTGCTTTTTAAAATTTTGATGAACCATTTAACACCTCTTTTGCTTAAAATTATTTCCCCTTTCCAAATGGGTTTTGTTAAAGGGCGTGCTATTTTTGATAATATCCTTTTGGCTCAAGAATTTTGTCGAGATTTGGATATTAAAACTAGAGGTGGTAACATGATTTTGAAACTTGACATTGCCAAGGCATATGATAATATTGATTGGAATTTCCTTTATGAGGTTTTGAAGTTATTTGGTTTTGATTTTAATTTTATCAATCTTGTTAAGCTTTGTATTAAATGTCCTTATTTTTCTATAATTGTTAATGGTAAGGCCAATGGTTTTTTTAAGGCCTCTCATGGTCTGAGATAGGGGGATCCACTTTCTCCGACCCTCTTTATTATTACGACTGAGTATCTTTTGAGAGGGCTTGCTGATATTTTTGAAAATTACCCTTATCTTTATTTTAGAACATTAGGTAGGCTTCACATTTTGCATTTAAGCTTTGTGGATAATTTTATTATTTTTACTAATGCTTCTAAGAATCGAATTCATAAGATTCTTAATTTTTTTTAAAAATTATGAATCTGTTAGTGGTCTGTCTTTTAATAAAAATAAATGTGTTTTTATTACTGCTAAGAAATTTTCTCTCGAGCACATTGAAGGCATTAAGGATTTAACCGATTTTAGCCATTCTTCTTTGCCTTTAAAGTATCTTGGTGTTCCTCTATACAAGGGTAGAAAGATTTCCTCCCTTTTTGATGATTTAATTTGTATTGTGCATTACAGGCTTTTGTCTTGGGATTTTAATTTTTTGAGCTTTGGTGGTAGGTTAACTCTTATTAAAAGTGTTCTTTATTTTATCTCTATTTATAGTTTTCAAACTTTGTTTCCCTTTTAGGTTGTTTGTAACAGGATTGAGAGGATTTTCAATAAGTTTTTTTTGGAGAGGGGCTTGTACCAACTTTAAAATCCACTGGTCTTGGTGGGATAAATCTTGTGGTAGTCTAGTTGAAGGGGCTTTGGGTTGTAACTCTTTGGAGGATCTTGCTTATTCATTTTGTTATAAATTATGGTATAATTTTAATTCTAATTTAAGCCTCTGGGCTAAGTTTATGAATGCTAAGTACTGTGGGGGGAAACAACCGTCCATGGTTTATTTTAGTAAAGGCAATTCTAAAGTTTGGAAGCATCTTTGTAAAGTCAAATGGAGGGTTGAACCTTTTATTAATTGGGGTCTTGGCTGTGGGAATATTTTCTTCTGGCATGATCAATGGTTGGGGGGCCAATCTATTGATTCTATCCTTAATACTTTCTCCATAGCCCCATTGAAGGTTAATGATTTTTTTAATGACAATGGCTGGGATGTTGAGAAACTTTCTAGTTTGCTGCCTTATTTTATTATTCAAAAAATCTTACAGATTCCTTTAAACATCAACTCTCTTGATGTTCAGATTTGTGCCTTCTTTAAAAATGGTAACTTTAGTTTAAAGGAGGCTTGTCTTTCTTTTAGAGCTAAGCATGAGACCTCCAATATTTTCATGATGATTTGGCATAAAAGTATTCCCTCTACTATTTCTATTTTTATTTGGCATTTCTTATATAAGTATATCCCTACTGATGATAGTTTGATTAAATGTGGGTTTATCCTCCCTTCTAAATGTCAATGTTGTTTTCACATGGATAATATGCATCATGTGTTTGTTTTTGGTCCTTGTTTTGTTAAAGTTTGGACTTACTTTAATGATATTTTGCATTTAAATTGTTTTAATGCTAAGGCCTCTATTTACTCTATTCTCAACAGTTGTTTTGTTAATTCCAGAGACCGTATCAGGAATGTTCTTCCCTCTCTCATCCTTTAGTTTTTATGGTTGGTAGTAATAATTCCTTCTTCAATGGGGTGGCACTTTATTCTACTAAATTACTTTTGACTAAGAATTTCCATAAATATGCTAATGCAGCAACTGATTTAGGCATTAATTTGGAGGGGGCTGGTATTTGCAATGTTCCTGAAAGTACCTTTTGGCTAAAACCTATAGTTTGTTTTCTTTAAGCTTAACTTTGATGCTGTTAATGTTAATGCTAGGGTGGGTTGTGGTGGTATTATCAAAGATGCTAATGTAAAGGCCGTTTGGGTTTTGCTGGTCCTTTACTCAATTGTGATGTTAAAGATGCTGTCATCTTTGCTACCCTGTATGTTTTAAAACTCTGCTTCTCTCTTGACTTCCTGAATATTGTGGTTGAGGTTGTCCCTACATATTCCCACCAAATTTCTAATTTGATGAAGGAAATTGTGTGTCTTGCTGTCTTATTTTATATGAGGATGTTGAAATTATTGCAACTTAGTTCTTGATAATTCTTGATAGTTGATATCTTTGCAATACTTATGTTTTTGATGATTCCAAATATTATTGATTTGATTATTATTTCTTCTAACATATTTTGGATGCATTGTTTTACTATTTTGTATGTACTAACATTTCAGGGAAATCATACTCTGGATATTGAAGACTTTAAATCAGATCAGCTTATGGTTTATTGTAAATGAAGTATGTATATTTATTTTATTGAGTTTGAGAGAGTATGATTGTAATTAAGTAACCCTACATACACATACTGGGGGAGAGATTAAAATTTATGTTTTTTAAAACTGATCGTACTGTACAAAATCTTTTCATACGGGATGATTTGTTTAGTTATTTTCCCCTGCGAGCAGTCAAACAAACATAAATAATTTTTTTTCTAAGTATGGATCATACTGTACGATATACCATTCATACGTACGCTATCTAAGATACAAATTAGACCGGTCCCTTTTTGTCAAGATGAACCTGCAAAAATTCTTAATGATTCGTACCATATAATGTCGTCATCATACTTACGCCGTCCAGGGTACAAAATGGATGGGTCCCTTTTCATTATGACGAATGTTGAAATTTTCATAACTAATCATACCGTATGATGTCATTATCTTAAGTACTCCATACAGGGTATGAAATTGGTCCCTCTTCATTCTGACGAAGATGAAAATTTTTTTAACTGTTCGTACCGTATGAACATGGTTCATACGGGACAATCATCATGTAAAAAATCATTTCATACCAATTCACATAAGGTTTGTAGACGACAATTTTTTGAGCTATTAATACGTATGAACATAATATCGTAGTGTATGATCGTGTACGCGCAAATTTCAATTTTTTGGATGGTTTTTTGTGTCTTTGATATAAAAAGTCCTCTAAAATTGATGTGAAAATGTCTTTTCTTCATGATTTTTTAAGGGCAATTGAAAGAGAGAGTGTTTGAGAGAGATTTCTTGCAAGTGGAGTGTGAAGGGTTCACAAGGTTACTCAAATGAAAGGATCTCTTTGTGATTTTGTTATCACTCTTCTTCTTGTCTTTCTAGTTGCTTGTGAGAATATCTTTGAAGAAGATCTGGTACTCTACTGACACTTGGAGGGTGTTAAAGGATGAAGGTACTCTACCGACTCTTGGAGAGTGTGAACAGATGACGGTACTCTGTCAACCATTGGAGAGTGTGAACAAACGACGGTTCTCTGCCAACACTTGGAGAGTGTGAACAGATGACGGTTCTCTGCCGACACTTGGAGAGTATGAAAGGATGACTGTTCTCTACCGCACTGGGGATTGGTGGAAGAGAGGATTTGTTAAGGCTTCTCGGCCTTGTTGTGGGAGCAACTGGAGAGATACTTTGATAATAGTGGAATACCTGAAGAGGGAGTCTTCATGGAGTGGATGTAGGTCGTGTTTGATCAAACCACTATAAATCATTACTTATTTTAATTTCCTCATTTATTTATTGCAAGTTATTTTTTTGTGGTTGAAAATTTTTAATTTAAAACATTAATTAACTTGCTATGAGAATCAACATTTTTCAAATTTAAAAATCCAAGAGAAAATTTTTAAATTATCAATTCACCCCCCTCTTGGTTAGCCTAGGGACATTAATTTAGGTTTAATAACCTAATCAAGAATCAACGGAGGAGAGAACTTAAGCAATTGTTAAGCATGTTTAATTACTCTTTTTTTGTGATTCAGATGGAAGGTAATGCTTGTGCTCATGGTATTGCTAAGTGGGGTTGTGAGTGGGAGTCCATGGAGGACTTTCTTATTTCTAATCTCCCTCCTCATATTAGAGGTTTTTTAAACATGGATTAGATTAATTTTTCTTATGTTATTCCTTAATTTTGTTGATTTTGGTTCATGTGGGTTGCTTTCTGGTTTTAATTGCTTCTTTGTTGATTCAAGGGTTGGTTTGTTTTTTCTGGAGGGCTTCCTTTTTGGTTTTGTTGTTAAGTGTTATTGGTGGGTTCATTTTGCTGTTGATGGTTATTCCTTATTTGAGGCAATTAGTGTGACCAGTGGTTTGTTTTTTGGTGGTGTCTTTGTGCTGTATTGGCATGGTTATTTTTGTTATATCTAGTTTTTTCTTGTTTTTTTATCAGTTTGGTGTTGTGTTATGCTGTAGTCTAATAGCTGTCAGCTATTTCTTTTGGGTGATATTCTCAGGGGGCTACTAGTTGTGTTGTTGTATTGGTGGTTCTCTAGGGGCTGTTAGTGTTACAACTGGGCATTTTGTTATTTCAGGTTGTTCTGGTGATCTTACCCTGCTGTGGTCCATGGATGTTTTTTCTCTCTGTTCTTTGGATTATCTGGTTGGGTGTTGTATTACGTTCTGGAGGCTTGTCATTACTGGGTTTATTATTCTGTTTTTAGTTGGCAATGTTTATTTTGGTTGGGGGTGAGCTTCAAATCAGATGGTTATATTCTTACTAACCTGGAGCTTTTATGTGTTCTTGTGGGGTTATATTGCTGTCTTGTGAGATGCTCTCTCCTCCTATAGGGTGGTTATAATTTGGGTGGTAATGGCTCCCTCTATAATTGTTATTCTCTCATATATAGTCACTATTATAGCTGTTGTTATTGTTCCTTGTATTACCTTTTTGTGAAGATGTTTCTTAGTGCAGGTGATCGTGAGGTTGTTCCTAGGAGGAGATTCATAGAGCTTTTTGGTGAGTTTTGCGACTCTATTGTGTTTTGGGTGCTCGCTCTTGTGCACCGTAAAATGTACTTAGGTATCTTTTTATTTTTGCTTAGTAGGGAACTCAAGCTCATAGTTTTTTTTTTCTTTTTAATTTTGTAGCTCGTATGAGCAGTAGTGAGCATGAGTTCCCTTTAGGGACCTTGTAATCTTTCTTTTTGTTTAACACATAAGCTCCGCTGTGGGTTTTCCCTAAAAAAAATAACAACCAACAATAAATTTAGGTAGGTTCTATGGGGTACGTAAAAACATACACTAAACAAGTTTAGAAAATGTTTGAAATAATATATTCGTACCCCAGCTGTGAAAAATTTATAGCTCTGCCATTGACACTCCCTAAATTCTTCTTTGGTAATTTCAGTAGAAAGAACTCCTTTTATACTTTGCAAAGCAGAGAAGCCCTTTTCCATTCCCATGCAAAAAATTACACAACTCTTCTCTCCCTAAAAAGCCTAGAAAGCCTAGACTCCATCCTTTTGGTTCCCATGATGAAAAATATGCCATCCTCTTCCTTCTTCCCATCACACGGAAATACCTCCCTACTTCTACTTCCTTCATGATGGAGATGCCTCCATAACATCCAGGACTAAACCTAACAAATTCTCTCAATGAGGACTCACAAGAATTCTTAACTAAAAATTTCTCACAAACAACTTGGATGAATCAAGTGAGAGTGGAGAAATAACCATGTGATTCCTATCACACACTCATTGGATTCTCTCAGCTCACCTTTTCCTTCAAGTGTTTTCCCAAAATCATTAAGAAAGAACCCATTTCTTCATGCAAAGGAGTCTTTGATGTCACTTGTTAAAATGTCACTCTCATTCCATTCAAAATATAACTATGGGTATTTAAAGAAAATTCAAATTTTAATTTTTAGGACTAGGTTTTATAGTATGAACTCATTATTATACAATATGAATAGTTCATTTTTAGTAAAATTCACAAATTATTTTTTGATTTGATTGTATTTTTTATCATGATCGTATAACACGATTAGTTCAACCCGTGCATAGTTCATCTTGTCCAAACATGTATTAGATGAACTCAAACTCTATTTGTCCGTATTCAGAGGTGAAATGCACTCCCTCAAAATTGTAATTTTATCAAATTGGTTACAATATGAAACAACCTAAAATGATTGCTTATCTACAATGGAATGATGTGTAGTCAATTTGAGGTTTGAAATCTAACATCGCAATTTGTTGATCAAACTATATACTAGACTAGAAGTTTGCTCTTAATCTTGTAAAAAAAAGACTAAATAGATTTTGGTTGAAACTTCTCTCCCTCCATTGATGGAAAAGAAGTAAAAATCTGAATCCAATGCAACCTTCCAAATTTGAATGTCCGCCGTTACTAGAAAGATCATTTTGATTTGAATAAAACTTGCTTATACAAATGATCCCTTTTATTTTGTTTTTTAGTTTGTTTGACTACCATCACTAAAATTTCAAAGATTGAACTTGCATTCCAAGTTTTAGTGGACACTCCTAAAAATAAGTAACTAATAAGGCCACCTACCTAGTTCATAGATTGAGTTCCAAAAAATTCTTTGTGCTCATCAAAGATGTGCTTATTAGCTAAGGAAGTGATAAGTTTCTCCAATATGCTAGTTGGGTAAGATCATTCATGTCTTTTGAGAACATAATAAATAAAATAAGTTATTTTATATATCAAATAAGCACTTTTTGCATTGATGCATTTAAGTCATTTATGGGTTCCTTAAGCTTTCATGAATATGAATCAACTCCAAAATCTAGTCTTTAAAGGTAAGGACCATAGGGCTTGGACCATACTACGAGATACTTTTTCTCTTCTTTACTCATTGTCGATGAGTGAAAGTAAATATGATCATCAATCTTTTGCTTCACTCTTGAATCAAAAGGTTCTCTAGTTTTGTACACCTATGAGCCTATTTAGAGGTTTAATGAGTATGACCTATTCTACAAGGATCATCCTGTACTTATGATAATATTTAAAACCTAATAAAATATGAACTTTGAGCCCTATTCATTAAATTAGGACAACTTAGCCTTTAAATTTAGGGTTGATTCTTGGATATATTTTGACTAAAACAAACCTTAATTGACCAAAATACCCAAAACTCCCCTAATCTTTGTTGTTGGGTCATCTTAGGTAAAATTCATTTCTTAAACCTTGGATTTGAGTTAAATTAACCCAAGACCTTTCTAAGGTTAACTTGACTCACTCTAAACTCATAGTCAAACTTGTTGATTTTGGTTTGATTAAAAACTGTAATGATATAAAAATACCACTAAGGCTTTTATCTTAGAGCCTTTCGCTTAAAGCCTTTAATTATTCAAATCCTTATGAGTGATTATATATGATAATGTATAAAGAAAATTCTAGTTGGACTCAACCAAATTTCACTACTCTGAGGAGGCCAATTTTTAAAATAGTATAACATGTCTTTTTCAAGCCCCAAAAGGATGTACACTTTTCATAATACAAAGAAACAACAACAACAACAAGCCTTTATCCCACTACGTGGGGTCAACATGTTAATCGTTTTTCTCCATTGTTTCCTATTAAGAGTGAAATTCTCATTAAATTTAATAAAAAAGATAATTTTTAATACTTTCTAACAAATTCTCTTTAGGACTATCTCCTATCTAATACACATTTTTTTCTCCTAACAAGGTCATTGGAAGACTGACATTTTTTGTGACCAAACCATCTAAAGCAACTCTATCTAATCTTATTAGCCACTGAAGATGTTCAGCCTTTTCATGTATATATAATTTCAGTCTCTAAATGTAAAGCTACTCATCTACTTGAGCATGCTCATCTCTATATCACTTAACATAATTTTATGCTTTTTGTTATAATGGAAAACATTATGCACATTAATACATGGTCTATCTTATACATCATAGTACATCCACTTAACAAATGTCCAATAAGAACTTCCACCTACAAACATCTAGTAAGAAAATCAATGACTAAAGCAAAGAGATATGGGCTGAAAGTTGTTTTTTATTGTAATCCAACTGAAAAAACAAAATACTTGATCAAATCACCTTGTGTTTAAATATAAGTAATAGCTCATATATACATATCCTTAATGACTTGAATATAAATATAATTAACTCTCTTTTCTAGAACTCTTTGGAGAATTTTTCTTACAAATTTATCATATTCTTTCTCTAAATAAATAAATAACAAATATAGATCTATAAAACATCTCAACAAATGTATAACATCCATAATCCATAGTAGAACTACTCGACATAAATCTAAGCTAATTGTGAGAAATATTAGTATCGCGTCATAACATATTCTTAATTATACTCCCATAATGTTAATGTATGAAACATTAACAAATTCATCTATATTTCAAATAGTTTTGTACGTTACTTTTCTTCTTAGAAATATGAACCAACATACTCCTCCACTCAATTGTCATCATTTTATTCTTCAAAATAATATAAAAAAGTTTAATAAGAAAAGAACTTCTTTGATGTCCAAAGTATTTCCACACTTCTATTAAAATATCATTAGGTCCTATATTTTTTTCACACTTCATTTTCTTTAAAGGTTGCCCAACTTATATTTTACTAATATGATGATAAAAATAAATATCTATTTTCATTTAGGGTGCTAAGGTCATTAAAGTCGATTGTATTTTAACAATCTTCTTTGAAGGTTTATTGAAATAACTCATCCACTGACGCTGAATATTCTTTTCTAATAAAAGTACTTTTTGATTTTCATCTTTAATACACTTCCCTTGAACCATTTTTTTTTACTTCTCTTATCTATTTGAGTGACTAAATTTTTCATTTTTCATTTACTCTCCATAGTATTTAAGCTATTATATAAATCACTAAAAGTTAAATTCTTAGCATCAGAAATTACTTTCTTAGAATATCAACATAATCCTTTAAATCTTTCTCAAAATTTTGATTTGTTATATGTAAACTAAGTTTTGTGACAAAATTTATTATTTTTAATTATTTTATGCACATTTTAATTCACCACTAACTACTTTTACAAAAAAAAGCTCTCCCTTTAGATTCTCGAAGTACATATTTTACAATATTTTTAATATCACTAATTAGTTTTCTCAAGTAATATTAGCCTTCTCATGGACCACCCTAATCTTTTGATCTTTAACTTTAGTTAAAAAATATTTTTATTAAAGTTTTTAAATTCCCCATTAAATCCTATTATAATATTTGACTTTATTTTTCTCTTTTCACCCCTTCATCTTAAAGTCCAAAATTAATAGATGATGTTGTGTATATGAGCTTCCATTTGAATAAATTTAAAATCTTTGCAATCTAAATGATATTTTTTTATAAGAAAATAATTAATCTTAGATTTATTAAGTCCATTTTTATAATTAAAGTTTTACTAATCTCTTTTCTTAAATATTGTATTTAAAATTATAAAATATAAAATAGAGCAAAATTTATTATATTCCTGCCACCTTCATTAGTTGCTCCAATAAAAACTCATATATACTATTATTGCTTTAAAAAATTTTATCACTTTGCTAACTTGTTTATACAAATATCTTTCAATATTAAAACTCTTTCTTTAAGTGATATCATTTGTATTAATTTTTTAGCTCATTCTGAGTTTTTTAAAAAAATATTTTCAGTCCTAATTGAGGAGCAAAAGCACTAATATTATTAAGGTTGTAGATTTCTTGTCGGAGAGGTAGGCAATTTCTTCTCACTCCGGTGGGAGTAGTGATGGTAGCAAGGGTGCTAGGAAAGGGAACTATTGGAAGGTTTTTGAAGGCATGGGTTCTGAAGCTTGTGAGCATGTTTTCAAGGATGCCCTTGCATTCAGCCTATTTTTTCAAGCTTTGGAGGATTTCAATAATATGATTTTGGATTGTAATCTTATGGTTATTGACTTTTATGGTAATTATTTTACCTGGAATCACGATAATATGCAACATCAATTAGATTGTGTCCTTTTTGATGATTTGTGGATTAATTCTAGCAATAAAACTTTTGTGGATCACATTAGTAGAACAATCTCAAATCACTCTCCCCTACTTATTGGATTTACAGTACGACAGAATGGTAATTCCTCTTTTTTTAGATTTCAAAATATGTGGCTTTTAGATAACTCCTTTTGATCTATGGTTCAGGCTAATTGGCAGGCCCTTTTGCATCATGATAATTCAATTTGGGGTATGAATAGACTTTTGTTTAAGCTTAAAAGACTTAAGTTTATAATCAACTGATGGAATAGAAATGTTATTAAAAATCAATTTTCTAATATTTTAGAAGTGGAATAAAAAGTTATCTCTATGGAGCTTAAGTTCTAACTGGACCCATTTATTGATAACTTGAGAAATTTTCAAGAGGTTAAAAATACTATTTTTTTGCTTCATGAGCAAGAGGAAGTCTATTGGAAATAAAAAGCTACCTCTAAACTCTTCATTGAGGGTGACAACAAAACAAAATATTTTCTTACATTGGTAAAAAATAATAGAGAAAAAAATTTTATTCATAAAATCTGTCTTTCTGATGGTAGCTACACTGACAATGCGAAGGACATTACTGAGTCTGCTGTGGACCATTTCTCTTAAATTTTTTAATAAAAATTTTGAGCTGAACCCTATGGATAATTCTGATCTCATCCCTTCTATCATTAATGAGGTTGATAACAATGCTTTGATCACCCCTCCTATGGAGTAGGTTAAGCAAATATTTTTTTCCATGAATGGTGAATCTTTTGCTGATCCTGATGGTTATTCTACTATTTTTTTCAAAAAGCCTAGAACATTATTGGTGAGGATCTATTTGCTGCTATTTTAGATTTTTTTATGGTTATTCTATTCCTAAATTCTTTTGTAGCACCTTAATTGGGCTTATTCCTAAAAAGGTTGTTGTTAATACATGGGATAATTATCATCCTATTACTGTTTACTCATTTTTTAGAAATTAGATTTCCAAAATTTTGATGAATCACCTTAATCCTTTGCTACTGAGAATATTTTCTCCCAACCAAACTGGTTTTGTCAAAGGGAGAGCATTTATTGAAAATATTTTACTTACTCAACAACTCCCACATGATCTTGATATTAGAGTCAGAGGCGGGAACATTATCTTTAAAGTTGACCTTGCTAAGCCTTATGATAATATTAATTGGTCTTTTCTATACTCCATTTTACAATTATTTTGTTTTAACTATGGTTTTATTAAGCTTATCAAAAAGTCCATTTAAGAATATTTTTTCTCTGTTATAGTCAATGGTAAACGTAATGGTATCTTTAAGTCATCCCAAGGGTTGAAGCAAGGTGATCCTATTTCTCCTACTCTTTTTATTATTACTACTAAATACCTATCTGGGGGTCTTACTAATTTGTATAATATGTATCCTAACCTTAATTATCAAACATTAGGTGGCTTTCTTATCTCTCATCTTTGTTTTGCTGGATGTTATTATTTTCTCTAATGATTATTTGAATATGATTAATGTTCTTACCAAATTTTTTCATGATTTTAAGATTAGAAGTGGCTTTACTCTGAATAAATATAAGTACTATTTTATTACAACTGAGAACATGCCAGTGGATTGGATTAATGCTATTAAAGATCTTACTAGTTTTATTCAAGGCTCGTTACCTTTAAAGTATGTAGTGGTTCCTCTATTTAAGGGTCACAAAAATTTTTCCTATTTGATGAATCACCTCTGTGCAAAATAAGCTTAACTCTTGAGAGTTCAACTACCTCAATTTTGGTTGGAGATTAATTTTAATCAAGAATGTCTTATGCTCCCTTCCTATATATATTTTCAAACTATTCAACCTACTTTGGTTGTGTAATAGGCTTGAAAAGTTAATAAATATTTTTTTTTGGAAAGGTAACCAATCAACAACAACAACAACAACAACAACAATAAACCTTTATCCCACTACCTGGGGTCAGCTACATGAATCCTTTTTCTCCATTGTGTCATATTAAAAGTCAAATTCTCATTTAAATCTAATAAAGAAAGATCATTCCTAATATTTTCTAACCATGTCTTTTTAGGTATGCTTCTACCTTTCTTAACATAAGTCAAATCTAATACCTTTACTTTCCTAACTAGTTCATCGGAAGGCCACTATTTTATGTGACCAAACCAATGTTTAAAATTGCGTATTCGGGTATTCAGGCGTTTTTCATTCGTGAGGCGAGGCGTAAGCCTCAAGGCATTTTTAGGCGTAAGCCAAGCTTCAAAATCAAAAGATTGCATAAACAAAAAATGATAAAAAATTTATATACTAATGAGTGAATAATATAAAACATAAAAAATATAAGATATGAAGTAAAATCAAAATATCCCAATAATAAGACAACATGAAATATAGTTCAACTCAAAATTCTATCTTTCCCAAATCCCAGTATTCTTTCATTAACATATAATTCCAATTTCCAAAAATAAATAACAATGACATATTATATAAGAACTCATAAGTCATCAGCACTGTCATTAGTAAGGGGTTATTCATTTGAATCATCATTATGATGAATTGCTCTCTCCCCTTCCTCCTCTCCTAGAGAGCCCAAAGTCAGACATTTACTTCAAGATTTATGTAAGTTTTAATATATATAGCATGAGGCGTAAGCCTCATGCCAGTGAGGCGGGGCGGGCCTCAACAAGTTGAGGCGCAAGCCTCATAAGAAGAACTCGAGGCGTAAGCATCGATGCGTTTTTTACTAGAATTGCGCAAAGGCGGGCTTGAAGACGAGCCTCATATTGCGCAATTTTAAACCATGGACCAAACCATCTAAGCCGACTCTCTCTAATCATATCTTCTACTGGAGCTACTCCAACCTTTTCACATATATGCTTATTTCATATCCTATCTCTAAGGGTAAAGCCAGTCATCCACCTGAGTATTCTCATCTCTGCCTCACTTAACTTAGTAGTATGTTTCTCTTTTAGTGGTCAACATTCGGCACCAAAAAGCATTACAGGCCTCACCACAATCTTATAGAATTTTCCCTTAAGTTGGAGGGGTACTTTTCTATCACACAATAAGCCTGATGCATTCGTCCACTTCAACCATCTAACTTGAATTCTATTGATAATATCCCCATCTTTTCCACCGTCACTCTGAACAATAGATCCAAGATATCTAAAACGTGTACTATTATTAATTCCTTGATCACCCAAAATCACAATCCCTTCACTAGGTCTATTACTACTAAAATT
The DNA here is from genome assembly GCA_016618105.1 of Dendrobium huoshanense. NCBI lineage: Eukaryota > Viridiplantae > Streptophyta > Magnoliopsida > Asparagales > Orchidaceae > Dendrobium > Dendrobium huoshanense. The sequence continues at coordinate 34,849,732 of CM028352.1, read as the reverse complement.
ACACTCCGTATATTCCATTTTAGATCAACTCAAGTGAAAACCTGTAGAATCTAAGGTTGACCTCAATAATTTAAGTTTACCTTCAGCTCCCTCTCAAGTCTTATCAACAAAAAGAATATCATCAGTAAAAGACATACACCAAGCTAAATCCTCTTGCAAATGTCTAGTGATAACATCCATGATTAAAGCAAAAAAGATATGGGCTTATGGTTGATCCTTGATGTAACCCAACCAAAATAGGGAAATACTTGGTAAAACAACCTTGTTTTGAACATAAGTAATAGCTCCTGCATACATATATTTAATGATTTAAATATATGCATTATTAACTCCTTTCTTTTCAAGAACTCTCCATAACACTTCTCTTGGAACTTTATCATATGATTTTTCTAAATCAATAAATATCATATGTAGATCCTTCTTATTTTCTCTATATTTCTCAATTAAACCTCTTACTAAATGTATGGCTTCCATAGTCGACCTATCCGACATGAACCCAAATTGATTTTGAGAAACATTTGTATCACGCCGAAACCTATGCTCCATAACTCGCTCCCATAGTTTTAAAGTATGAGACATTAACTTAATTCCTCTATAATTCGCACAATCTTCTGCACCACCTTTATTCTTAAAAATAGGAATTAACACACTCATTCTCCACTCATCTAACATCTTTTTAGTCTTCAAAATAGTATTAAAAATTAGCAACCCAAGAAATTCCTTCATACCCTAGGCATTTCCACATCTTTATTGTAATATCATTAGGTCCAACAGCTTTTTCACCCTTCATTTTCTTTAAAGCCTCTCTAAATTTAGTTTTACTAATACATCGATAAAAATAAAAATATTTATTTTCATTTAGGGTGCTAAGGTCACTATAGTCAATCTTATTTTTACAATCTACATTAAAAAGTTTAGCAAAATATCTCATCCACCTTTGTTGAATATCATCTTCTATGAAAAGTTTTTTTTTATCTTTATCCTTAATACACTTCACTTGAACTAAATCCTTACTTCTCCTATCTCTTTTTGTTTGGCTAACTTATATGTATATCTTTCTCCCTCCTTTGTATCTAATATATTATATAAATCACTAAAAGCTAAGAGCTTTGCAATGTATATTGCTTTCTTAGATTCGTTATGGACATCTTTATATCTTTCCCAATTATCATAGTTTTTATAATTAAACAAATTTTGATAATAAATCTTCTTATTTTTAATCCTTTCTTGCACATTTGGATTACACCACCAACTATTTTTTCTATTAGGAGTTTTTCCCTTTGATACTCCAAGCACATCTTTTGCAATATTTTTAATATCACTAGCCACTTTTTCCCACATAACATTAGCATCCTCATGCACAGACAAAATCTTAGGATCTAAAATCTTACTCTCAAAATATTTTTTTTAATATTCTTTAAATATCCCTATCTAATCTTAGAATATCATTTTACTTTATTGAAAGGTAACCAATCCAATTCCAAAATTCTCTGGACTGCTTGGAGAAGCTGCTATGGTGTGTTAGATGAATGTGCATTAGTGTGTAAGAACATGGTTGATTTAGCCCATCAATTTTTTTAATCAAATTATGGTTTAATTTTTATGCTAAGTATAGTCATTGTACAAAAATATATAACAGCTAAATAATATGTGGGAAAGCACCCTACCTTGTGCACTTACAATCAAGGTGATTTTAGAGTTTGGAAAATACTTTGTAAAATAAAATGGGATGCAGAGCCTCACATAAAATGGGGGCTTTGGTCTAGCTAACCTATTTTTCTGGTAAGACCAATGGTTGGGTAAGACCTCTATAGAATTAATGCTTAATTCCTTCTCTACTACGGCTACCAAGGTGAATTATTTTATTACTGATAACATTTGGTATTATTCTAAGCTTTATGATGTGATTCCTGAATCACTAATATCTCTTGTTCTGCAAATTCCCTGAAATTTAGATGCTGATGATTTATTATTATGTAACATGGCAAATAATGACATTTTTAGACTCAAGGATGCTTGGAATATTTTTAGAAATAAGAAATTTAATTCAAAAATATTTTGCTATGTTATGGCATAAAATTATCCCAACTACAATTGCTATTTTTACTTGGAGAGTTTTATATAAATATGTTCCAAGCGAAGATAATTTAATTAAAAGAGGTTTTATTTTACCCTCAAAATGCCAATGTTGTGTTCTTTGGGAACATATGCATCACTTCATTATATCTAGCCCTATTGCTTCTTAAATTTGGATTTATTTTGATGATATATTCAAGGTTAATCATTTTAATGGTATTATTAGCATCAAAGATATCTTAAATCTTTGGTTTACCATTCCTAAAGGTCATAAAAGGAATATCATTCTACCTCTTATTTTATGGATCACAATCATATAATTAAGAATATTAAAGATAAGATCCTTAATCTATTTAATACATATCTTTTGACTGTTTAAAGTTTAGAGGACCTTTTTGTTGCAAAAGAATTTAGGATTGTTATTTAAAATAAGCATTTTAATGACGGTTCCAAAATTATTAATTGTTATAAACTATCTTATAATACTTTTAAACTCAATTGTGATGGTTTTGTTAAAGACAATGTTTATTGTTGTGGTGGCATCATTAGAGATTTTCAGGGTAATTTTATTATGGCTTATACAGGACTGCTTTCAAATGCTCTATTATTTTTGTTGAACTTTCTGCAACTTATTGGTTTAAAATGATGCCTTTCTCTTGGTATTAGCAACATTTGGATAGAAGTGGATGCTATACATTGTCTCCACTATTTGAAAGACAATGCTGATATAATTTACAACACGGATTTGTTCTATTTAGTAAGAAAAATCAAGCAACTGTTGATTTTTTAAATGTTAATATTTCTCACATTTATAGAGAAGGAAATGCGTGTGCTGATTGGTTAGTGAATTATGGCTGCAATATGCAATTTCTGACTAATTTATCCTACCCTTCTTTGTCAGGCTTCTTTAAAGGCCTTATTAGACTGGATAAACTTGATTTCCCTATGTTAGAACTTGGCTCTGGTTTTCATTTTTTGAGTGGTTTTGGTTCTATACTCTGAATGAGTTTCTGATCTATGGAATTTATGCTTCGTGCGTTCAATCAGGTTTAATTGTTCCTTATGTTCTTTCTGTTTGGGTTGTGAATATGGCTAGCAGTGACTGGAATAAGTTTTCTTTTGCTTGTATTATTAACTGTTGCTCATCTTGTCCTCTTCCTTGCTTGAGTGCGAGCGTTGGATATCATTTCGTGCTTTGGTGTTTGGTCTGGCATGATCTTTGTTAGCTGTATCAATAGTTGTTCTAGCGAACAGTAATTGGATAATATGGTTTTCACATCTTTTTTGGAACCTCCTTTCGAATTATGTATGCTGGGTTTTGGGTAAGTTGGGTAATTGGGGTGTTGGAATTCAGCATTTCAACTATTGTTGTACTATTAATCATTTTCTGAGTTTTTGGTCTTGCTCTTCTACCATTTTGGTTTGGAAGGATCAGATTTGCATGGCGGATAGTATGTTGGCTTTATGATTTACATGATACTACACTCCTGAGCTGGTTCATAACTACCCATGATCTATTTTCTCTATCAAGCTATCATTTTTCTCCAGTTGATGTATTCAGTTTTTTGGTAAGCATATTTTGGTTTGTTTGTAATTGTAGTTATTTTAATCCTTCTAGTGGTAGGGTTGAGCTATTTTTTAGCTGCTGCTGGCCTTCAGTTTTTCAAAATTTTGGAGTTTTTATTTCTTTTTAGTTGAGTTTTATCAAAGTGTTTTGTATCCTGGAGGTGCTTATTTGCATTATGGATTATCGGTTTATTTGGTATATTTTAGAGGGTAGCGCTAGCTGCCTCGTTAGCAATTTTCATGAGATGGCTAGGTGGTTTTATAGCTCAAATATGATAAGATAGTTTGATATGCTTCTAAACTTATTGATATGCCGGCTCACCTATTGTGGTATTGGCTGCTCCACTCCTGAGTACGGTTGTCTCCTCACCGTGAGATCTCTGCTAATTAATCACTGCCGTTGGCTTGTAATCAACTCTCTGTTATATACTGTAGCACGACAGCTTAAGAGATCAAGGAATGAATTAATATAGCAAAAGCTCTGCTTCCTTCTTCTTCTTCTCCGATTTGCTTTTCTACTGTTTTCTTCATTGCAGGTTTTAAAGATTATCATGGTATCAGAGCTGTAGGTTGCTCTTTCGTCTGCTATAATGTCATCAGCCTCCTTGTCGATGAACAACTCCGATGCATCACCTGCCTCCGACAATGTTGCAATACCACCTCAACTCAAATTTTTCATGGCCAATGTCAAGACCATGGTGACGATGCAACTAAACACAGATAATAATTTGATATGGAAATCCCAACTACTGAAGTTGTTTGCAGCAAACAACTATGAAGGATACCTAACTGGAGCTACGGAAAAACCGCCAAAGCAGATCCTTGGAACAGACGGATCTGTCCGTGTTAATCCTCTATTTACCACCTGGATGCTTATAGATCAGCACTTAGCCTCTGCGATTTACTCCACTGTATCTGCTTCCTTACTGCCGTATATCCTCAACTTGGAGTCTACACATCAAATCTGGACTACTCTTGAGCTTCGACTAAAGTCGACGCACCGTTCCAGATTACTTCAACTAAAGAATGAACTGCATCAACTTCAACTTGGAGATAAAACCATTTTTCAGTATCTCACAGAGATTAAGACTAAGGTTGATGCTATAGCAGCCGCAGGATCCTCTATTGATACAGAAGACATTATTCTGTACACACTCAATGGGTTGCCAGGCACATATCAGTCTTTTAAAGCTGTAATTCGCAATCAACTTCAACCCATCTCTCTCGATGATTTTTATGCGCTGCTCTGCAGTGAGGAACTGCACATTACATCAGATCATAGTCATGAACAATCTGTAACTCCAGCCACAGATTCCAACTATGCCCTTACTGCAACTAGAGGCACACCTCGTGGTCGAGCATCTTTCTATCGAGGACGTCAAAATTATGGTCGCGGTGATGGACGTACAGACGGACGTGGAGGCCGTTCTGCTCCAGGTCGTTCTACTTCTACTCATGGTGGTCGCAGACCTCGAGCAGCCGTTGAGTGTCAAATCTGTGGCAAACCGGGGCACTCAGCAATTCGCTGTTGGTATCGAAATGATTCTTCATATAATACTCCTCCGCAAGCCTATGTGGCTACAGACTCAAACCAAAATGCTGATTGTTTTTTAGATTCTGGTGCAACTGAACATCTCACAGCTAATCCGACTCAGTTACAAAACATACAACCATACAATGGAAATTCACAGGTTCAAGTCGGTAATGGACATAAAATGTCCATAGCTCACACAGGGCAATGTTTGCTTCCTACTCCATCCCGTAAGCTTTAGTTATCAAACATTCTCCATGTTCCTAAATTATCTCATAATTTGCTTTCTATTCATAAACTTACCAATGACAATTCATGTTTTGTTCTACTTGATGCTAACGGTTTTGCCATCAAGGATTCTCGGACCAACAAACTTCTTCTCCACGGACCTCATCATCATGGACTCTACCCAATTAAGATCTCCAATCCTTCATCTTCCGACAATTTTACCACGGCATTGCTCGCTGCATCCACTTCATCTGCTACTTGGCATCAGTGTCTTGGGCACCCATCTACTTCAATGTTACGTCTTTTATCGCCTGTTTTATCTACTAGTATTAGTTCTGTTTCTAGTCATTGTAATGCTTGTTCCAAAGCTAAATGTACTAGATTACCTTTTCCTTTATCTACTACCAGCACAAATCAGTGTCTAGAACTTATACACAGTGATGTATGGGGTCCTTCCCCTTCTTTATCAATGCAATCATATCGGTTTTATGTTGTTTTTATTGATGATTTCAGTAGTTACTTTTGGGTGTATCCGTTACATCACAAATCTGATGTTTTCTCCAAGTTTATTCACTTTCAAAGAATGGTGGAAAAACAATTTCAAACGTCAATTAAAATTCTTCGTACTGATGGGGGCGGAGAATATGTAAATAATCATTTTAAATCTCATTTAACTCACCATGGCATTCAACATCAGTTCACCTGCCCATATATACCTCAACAGAATGGGGTGGCTGAACGTAAGCATAGGCATTTTCTTGAGACCATGCGTGCTCTTCTCTTTAATGCTAATTTACCCAAATCTCTTTGGGTAGATACTCTCTTTACAGCCGTGTATCTCATTAATCGACTACCATCCCACATCACCAATAATTACTCTCCGTATGAGATTCTGTGTAATCGGCCTCCCTCATATCAATCTCTACGTGTGTTTGGTTGTTTGTGCTATCCCTGGTTTCCCACTCAACTTGCTCACAAATTTGCCCCACGGTCCGAACCCTGCATTTTTCTTGGCTATGCTGCTCAAGCAAAAGGCTACAAATGTCTTGCAATCAAATCTAACCGTGTGTATACCTCCAGACACGTTCATTTTCATGAGCATATCTTTCCATTTCAACAACATTCTTCCTCTGCTGTTACTCAAACCTCGGAAAATACTTCATATACTCCTCCATCCACGCTGATCCCTGCCTCAGCCATTGCCCCATATACTTCTGCAGCAAACACAATGTCTGCTACTTCTGACGCAGTGCAACCCCTCACACCTGATCATGATTCTACTTCACCCAGTTCTACATTACATTCTACATCTCCAGACATCAATGCTCCCCCTGTCTCAACTTTACCAAAACATCCTATGATAACTAGAGCTCAAACGGGACATCTGAAGCCTCGTCAAATACTGGACCTGAATTCTCCTGTAATTCCTCTCAGTCCCACTGGCTTTACTCAAGCCAGTAAATATTTGGTTTGGAGACAAGCAATGAGCTCTGAATTTGAGGCTCTTCAAAAACAGGGGACATGGATTCTTATTCCTTACACTACCGACATGAATATTCTCAGTTGCAAATGGTTATTTAAAACAAAATTTCATGCAAATGGTTCAGTTTCACGCTATAAGGCACGCCTTGTTGCCCAAGGTTTTAAACAACAGTATGGTATTGACTATCAAGAGACGTTCATTCCCATTGCCAAGTTTCCTACCATACGTATTTTGCTTACAGTGGCTGTAACCCGAAACTGGTCAATTCTACAGTTAGATGTCTCAAATGCATTCCTTCTTGGACCACTGCAAGAAACAGTTTATATGAAGCAACCAACTGGTTTTGTTGATCCACAATTTCCAAATCATGTTTGTTTATTAAAGAAGGCAATCTATGGTCTTAAACAAGCTCCAAGGCAATGGTTCTCTACCTTTTCTTCTTATCTTCTGCAGTATGGATTTCAAGCAAGCTCAGCTGATCCTTCATTATTATTTCTACATAGAAATTCCATACAAATATATATTCTAGTCTATGTAGATGATATTCTACTTACTGGGAACTCAACTGAGGAAATGCAAAAGCTTCTTACAACTTTACAGTCTACATTCTCCATGCGAAATCTAGGCACTTTACACTCCTTCCTTGGATTGCAGGCTACATATACTAATCACGGTATGCATCTTTCTCAATATGCTTATGCTGCTGATTTGCTTCATAAAGCAGCTATGTCGGACTGTAAGCCTGTCAGCACACCTCTCCCAACCAAATTTTTACAGCCTGTTCAACAAGACTGTCCTTATGATCGTCCTGATCATTACCATCAAATTACAGGAGCTTTACAATATCTAACACTGACAAGACCGGATTTATTGTATGCTGTTAATTTCCTATGTCAGCATATGCATGCTCCAATGCAATCTCACTACCTGCTGCTTAAACGAGTCCTTCGTTATGTCAAAGGTACCTTGACACCCGGTCTACCCATTCATTTGTCTACACTTCAGCTTACGGGCTATGCTGACTCCGACTGAGCCACCAATCCTGACGATCGACGTTCCATCACCGGCTACTGTGCCTTCCTTGGTAACACATTAGTCTCTTGGTCTGTTAAAAAGCAAACATCTGTTGCTCGCTCCTCCATAGAAGCTGAGTATCGTGCCATTTCCACTGCTGCTTGTGATCTAATTTGGCTTCGCCGTTTACTCTTTGAATTTGGTATAACTCAAATGGCTCCCACGAAATTGTACTGTGATAACGTTTTAGCCTTAGCATTGGCTAACAATCCCATTTTTCATGCTCGTACTAAGCATATTGAGATAGATTTTCATTTTATTCGGGATTGTATTAGCTCCAACTACATCACAGTTCATCATATTTCCTCCCAAGATCAGCCGGCCGATATCTTTACCAAAGCTTTAAGTTCAGCTCGTCATCATCAGTTATTGAACAAGATAACAATCTGTCCTCCGATTGCTATCTTGAGGGAGGATGATAAGATAGTTTGATATGCTTCTCAACTTATTGATATGCCGGCTCACCTATTGGTATTGGCTGCTCCACTCCTGAGTACGGTTGTCTCCTCACCGTGAGATCTCTGCTAATTAATCACTACCATTGGCTTGTAATAAACTCTCTGTTATATACTGTAGCACGGTAGCTTAAGAGATCAAGGAATGAATTAATATAGCAAAAGCTCTGCTTCCTTCTTCTTCTTCTCCGATTTGCTTTTCTACTGTTTTCTTCATTGCAGGTTTTAAAGATTATCAAAATACACGGTGGTGGCTTTTGATTTCCCCTGACAATTGTGATTTTCTGGCAGTTTTCTTCTAATTACTACGGATGGGCCAATTATACCATATTTTTTATAATCATATTATGTTTAGGAATTATTTTACTAATCCTTAGGATTTTTTTTCAGTACTCTAGTCAGTGTATTAGATGGCTTTTGGTTGATTTCATCAATTATTTATGGATAGATTGCTTGAGATTATATTACTGGTTGGGCTCCTTTAGCTGGCTGTGGTTTGAGAAAATGTTTTTGGCTACATTATCTGTATTCGCATTATTATTAATGTTATATGGTTTTCTGTCTTCAGATATTTCTTGATGATTATGATTCTCAGGATAAAAAAAATTGGGTTGTTAGCTTTTCAAATGCATGGTATTTCTTGTTGTGACAATCCGCTTGCAGGTTTTGTATATTGCAAGTCTTTTGGCTTCGCAATTTTGGGAAGAAAAGATTGGACCCAATGTCTTCATGTTAATCTTTTCTTATTTTTGGGTGATGACTTCTTACCATCTTAGAATGTACCTAGGCAATTTTATACTTGTGTTTAGTAAGAACTTGAACTCTTAGATTTTATTTTGTTTTTTGGTAGCTCCCGAAGCATTGGTGAGCTTGAGGTCCCTTTAAGGATCATGTAACTACTTTTTTGATCAACGCCTAGGCCCCATTCTGGGTTTTCCAGAAAAAGAAAGTGTTCCATTTCAATTGTCCTAATTTTTCTCTTTCTCTTTTATTGAGGCAAAAAGTCACACTAGGTTTAAAATTAAATCATGACTATTGCAATAATTAAATGAAGAATGGTAGAAATTGAAAATAATATCTAAACTTTGCAAGAATTAGTCTTCTTAAGTAAAACATGCTTTCTTACTCATCACAAGTTTAAAACAAAGAATTTAACCATCTATGACATTAAAAATACTTAAAATAGTTTTTATTGATACAATAAAAAAAATTATAACCTAAGAGTTGTGTGGGATGTCACCCGGAAGCACTTTACATAGCATTACTAATATTTTTAGCACTTAAACTAACAATGGCACTGCGATACTAAAAGGTTTGTGTCACAACACTACAAATTGATCTAATGCTATGACATTACTAAATCTCCCTGCCATGGTGTTGGGTCTTAATTAAGATGTGTTTCACTAAGGAACCATTCCAACTTTTGTGCCACAACATCGTGGCGATTTGTCATTGTAGTGCCCATTCGACACTACAACATTGATAAACGCTAGGGCACTCCATGATACAATGTTGTGGCACTTAATTAATTCTAAATTTTCCTGAGAACATATCCACATCATTGCTCAGCTTAGCATTGGGGCATTGGTAGCGTTGTATCGCTTGAGGATACAACATCATGGTGCTAAATTAATCTGGAAAATTTTTGAAAGCATAGGCACATTGGCGTTCTAGATTGGTGCTAATAGTGATTTGAATTTTTGTGATGTGGTGCCATGGTGTTGGTGAAATTTTCCCTATTTTGTAGAATTTTTATAGGAATTTCTTGCCCAACATAGATAATAGATATTTTTTTCATAGTGAAATAGTTACTAGAAATTTAATCCAAATTTATAGCAACAGTGTAGTAGTAAAAAAATAAAATGTACTCCAAGAGAAACTCTTAAAAAAATAGAATATACCATTGTTTCAGTTTGCACAAGTTTATCAAAGAATGGATTAAGATTAAAAAGCTATTGTCCTCATGAAAATCTATAATTTGAAATAGGTTAGTCTATAAGATAGAGGGTAAATAATCTTAACTACATGAAATAACTCTCTCCACATAAAAAAGCTTATGTGAAAACATCTTTGAACTGCCAAAAGATAAAAACTTTAATGAAGGATTTAATAGTAAGATAGGTAGTGGTACAAAGTCCAAGAAAATATAAAAATAAAATTTACTAAGACTTAATTGGTCCTTTGTCCAAGGTTATGAAGCTTAGCTCACTTAGCTAGAACTTTTATTTGGTCCGGTCATAGGACGTAGCTCTACGTTCGGCCGCCAGTAGAATCGCGCAACGTGTTCTCACTATTTACCTATTGCTAGGTATTACTCGGTATTGCTAGCTATTGGTCGAGTTTGCTCGGCAATAACCAATACTGAGCAAATACCGAGCAATACCTAGCAATACCGAGCAAATATCGAGTAATATTGAGTTGTACGCGAACATAGCATTCCCGGGTTCCGGTCCGGGTCACGTCGTCGGGCCGCATGGTAAAGAGTAAGAGCACGTGACGACATATTATTGCCGGCCGAACGTAGCTCTATGTCCGGTCAAAGGACGTAATAATTGTTCCTCTACTAAACCCAGATATAAGTGCTCTTTAGCAACCATATGTTTGGTCATCTAGAGTTAATCTCATGATCTCAAATTGGGGAAATAAAATCATAATGCTAAGACAGATAAAGTCTAAGGCATAAGATAGAAATATGCAAGGCTTATATTTCCTAGAAAAATGGAGTAAAGCCTTAAAATAAGTATGAGAAAACAAATTAAAAATTCACATAAGAAATAACATTCATTTGGCATATAATGCAAGAGGTGACATTTTAAATATTTTTTATCTACAAAAATAAATATAACACTTGTAAGAAGAATATTTCTATCATAATGTAGAAAAGTAGCTACATACATAAAACATCCAAGCAAGCACATCTGTCACCCACCATTTTTTGACCTTTTCTTGAAATTTTTTAGAATTTATGTTTAAAATGATGAGGTCCACTTTTTTTTTTTTTTCTCTCTAAAAGTTATAAATAAAAAATAATTATTTCAAAATTTTTTGTTTTTTCATCTCCCAAACTGAAAAAAATAAAAAAAAAAAACAATTTTATATATGGTGTTTGGGGTTCAAAGTAATTGACAAGTTATTAAATTTTTCTTAATCAAATGATTAAATATATATTTTATTAATAAATCTTGACCCCATTATAGAAAAATAAGTTATATTATATAAATATATTATTCATGAGATTTTGAGGCTAACAATATTTCTTTTCATTGGTTAGGCAATACGTAGCATGCATTGATTAACATTTGGTTTATTTTATAAAGCCAAATTGAACAGATATGCTGTCCTAATAGATGTCCATAATTCGACTAGTATGACAGACGTTCTTATTAGAACCTTTACTATGGAATTAGAAAAAAAAAATGAATTAATGCCTAATTTGATTATTTTAATAAATTTGCTCACAAGAAAATGTAAATGACTACAAAAGCTTGGAAGCTTCATTAGACATGAAAATGAATTTTCCATTAGAGTTTAATTATTTCAAGTAACATATTAATTTGCTTATGGTCTCTCTCTATCTCTCTCTAAATACTTTTGTAGACAATCCAAGTAAAATAATGAGTGAATTTTTGAATGTTTCCATAAAATAATTGACTCTAGCTAATTAGTGCACATTTAACACTATTTGTAGATCTATTATATATGCTTTCTAGTTGGTATGTAGATATTGGTTGAAACTTCCTTATTCACACTTGGATCAATCTTCCATAGGAGAGATATTGTTGAATCTTAATATATCGTGATGATTAATAGAATTTTTTATCTTAATTTTTAATAAAAAATTTGGATATAGTAAAATAAATTAAAACGTGTAACATATACTAGGCACATGAATTTTAGCCAAATAAAACTATTTTTACTAGTTTTAGCCTTTGATTATAGAGGTCAATCTTGCTCTACCTTAGTGAAGGAATTAGTATTTTGCGAAGGTCTTAAATTCCAACGACAAGGCTTATCTCAATTGAGTAGTATCTACTACTTTTAGACCTTTAACACAAAGCTTCACTGTACGCTATGAAATAGCCTTGGGTGTAGAGTGAAGACTTTGTTTGGTCATGCCACTAAAAAGGGTGAAAATAATGTTTGACTTTCTATCTATCATAAAAATCAATGGAAGACATACTTAGCCATAAAAATATTTATCTTTGTAATACTTTATATAAGGAAAATTGAATTATTTATAAAGATAAATAACATCTCTCACTCTTAAGAAATGTGATTATGAGCTTATGATCCATTAAGTGAAGACCAACAAATGATGTGATTGGACTAGTAAACATTAACCTTGAGGAAAGGTAAGATTAATTAACCTAGGAAGAAAGAGGCCATGTACCGTAGTAATATATTTCTCTCAGTATTAAAAAGGAAATGGCTTGAACCTGAAGAAGGGACCTAATGCAAGGTGTTAAACTCTTATATGCCTAATGATAAGGGGAATCTTGAAAGATAATGATAGGACTTAAACTCTCTAGCAAGATGCCAACTTATAAATATACCTAGATAAGTTTAAATATATAGTATTATGTCTATATAAATAAAAAGAAAATCAATTGAGGTGAAAAGTAGGTATTAATTTCTTTCCATTGATTATGAGAGTTTTTTATGCAATATTAAAAGTTGTTTTTAGAAAAAACAATTAATTATACGATACCTGAGATGAAAAAAAAAATTATATAACAATTAATAATTCTTCACCTCATAATATTTTATCTTTTTTTATAAGGGATTTATTATCGAAGTAGTACAAATAAAGCAAATACACATATGAAATTACTAGATGGGTCAAGATGGGGGTGAATTGGATGATTAAGAACTTCTTTAATGAAAAGAAATATCTTTTTATGACTTTATGCGGAAGCGAATTTCATTCATAATAAAAAGATATGTAATCAATTTCATCCACGCAATTAATCATAATAAAAATAAATACGGAAATAAAGTGCAGAAAAAATAATAGAAAGAACACACTAATTTATAGTGGTTCGGTCAAACCATGACCTACGTCCACTCCCCGGAGGCACCCTCCGAGTATTACACTAAACCTTTAGTGATTCTCCTTTAGCCCCCACAGCTAGGCGGAGAAGCCCTTACACAATCACTTCCACCTTCCTCGGTGCGGCGGAGGAGCCGGGTCCTTTGACACCAACCAGATATTCTTCTTCCCAAAACTTCCTTCAAGACAAACCTTGAATCCGATGGTACTGAGGTGCAAGCTCGCCGGAGCAATTGTGTGAAATCTCGTTCACACTCCCTTGAAACCCTCTCCAAGGTTCTTCTCCCTCTCTCAAACTCCACCCTTTCCTCTCTCCCTTTCAAGTCATCTCTTCAAGTTTTCTATTGAAAAACGAAGCTACAATGGCTGCCAAAAGACTCTTACAAAGTCTTATGAGAGTGCTTAAATAGAGGGCTCAAAAAATCCTAAAAATACTCAATTCAGCCATCAAATATCGTACCGTACGATCTCAATATCGTCCAGTACGATGTGTAGAAATTGACCTGTTAGTACTGTACGATCCAGTTAGTACAGTACGATCACGTTCATATAATACGATCCAAATGACAAATTTCAGCCATTTTGATTGCATAATCTCAGGATTAACTTAGGTAATATTTTAAACATCGTATAGTACGTTTATGATCTTACAATACTATTATAAAACTTTTCAGTTCGTACCGTACGATATGGTGATCGTACAATACGATTAGTTACATTCAAAAATAATTTTTCCAAGAAAAATAAAATATTTTAATTTATTTTTGTTACACCAGATCGTACAGTACGAAATAAATTCGTATAGTACGATGAACATAAAAGTTAAAATATTTATAATCATTTTTTGCTCCCTCTATGTGTGTGTATGATCAACAAACTAACATACATCATTACAAGACTTCACTCAATAAATGAAAATTACAAACTCATTTAATACGACCAATTCTACACAATCTTGAGCCTTGAATCTTCATAGAACGGTGCATGATGTACCTAAAATATTAGTCAACATAGAAAGAAATATGCACTGCAAATACCAGGAGAAATAAAAGATTAATAAATATTATTTGTTTTCATCAAAATCATAAACTCGGAAGTCCGAGTTGCAACAACATATATTTTAATTTAAAGAGACTTTGCATTAGCTTTTATAAATTATAATTTGAGATTTATAATGGATTAAAATTACTAAAATGCCATTACAATTTAAATAATAAGTATAATATTAATCTTAGGGAGTGTCCTATGAGTGTAAAACGTAATATGTAGTGGGGTTAGCTAGCTCAATTGAAATCATAGAAAAAATGACTATTTGGGTATATTACATGGTGATTGGTTTAGTCACAATAATATGACTTAAGGTGGATGTTGGATAGATCTAAAAGATATTTGTTTTGTGGATAATATGGTGACTAGTATGTTTGAAGTTGGTAGCATTGAGGTCGATGACTCAAGAATTTTAAAATTTGCATATGGATATGAAGTAGCATCGAATTGAAATTAGGTGTAGTGAAAGCAAACTAAAATTTGCAGGTGCCAACACATGTAAGTAGGAAATTGCAAGTTGAGTGGATATTCATGGTAGGGTGATCTAACACATCAAGGTGGAATTGAGTTGGTGGAAAAATATCATTTTTCCATTATAAATTGAAGATATCACATAATAGGATATAACAAGCCATCCTAGTGTGTGGGTCATATTTATGTCATATCCATAGATTCAATGCATTCACCTTATTAGGCATGGTGAATTTTGGAGATGAGGCAAAATGAGGTGAAGCAAGTGGGCAAACTAAAATCAAATAAGCGAACCCATTATAACCACAAACTTAGTGGCATGGGGATTGTTAAGTATTTATATGTTTGGGGCCACCACGTGGTGGTCTTGACAATTCAAGCGGATAATTAGATTACACATGAAAGAAAATGTGACAGTGTTTTAGAATAATTTATCATTATGGGGTTTTGACCATAAGTAAATGAAATTTCCTTGGAATCTTGCTTAGATAGAAAGTTTAAAAAGATAAGGAAGAATGTGTTAAGGGCTTTTGGTGTTGATGTCTTAGAGAACTTAAAGCTATCGAGTGAGAAGTTGAAGGAGTAAACTTGCATACTCGATCAAGAATTTAAGATTAGAGGAAAGGATTTGAAACTTCAAATCAATCAACCAACAAACCAAGTTAAATTAAAATTTATGAATCATATAGAAGCTAAAAAATTGGTAACCTTAAACATCATCCAAACAAGGTTATGTTGAGAACCAATGAGGATAAGTGAGATGTGAAACAAGGTGAAAATGGAATATCACATTGTAGACGAAGGAAAGACAACCATTTAACTTTTCACAATCTCTTTTTTGTATTATAATAAAAAGGAAATATATAAGATAGAATAAAATGGTTCATGAACTATAGCCTTATGCCAACTTTATAAAATCTATAACTTGTATAATGCTAACTATATATGTGAGTCTTAAATTTTATGTATTGGTTACTACAAGGGTTTTGTAATATAGAAATGTATTCCAAACATGCTTTCTCCTCCATCATCAGCTTGTATATGGTGAAGATGTAAAAAAAAAAAAAAGTTGAAGGGCAAGTTTACATGTTGGTGGAGATTTATTACATGACTTTCAACCATCCTTATTCAAAGAATTATAGGTTAAAAAAGCTTAACAATTCAACCTATATCTCAATAACAGATGTAACAATACATAAACTATAACTTGAAATGACCTAAATAATATTACAAAAGGGCCAAAAAAAAAATAACACTCTTCAACCTTATTATTCATGAATGAAGTCCTACATAAACTCTCATAGATACAACATAATATGTCCTTGGTACATTTAATTTAAACTCAAACATGATAATGATAATGATTAAAAAGATGTTCTAAATCATGTTATATTAAGTGAGATGATCATAGAAAAATAGAGGTTTCTTGGTAAGTTTTGATGGTGTTTAACCTCATTTCTACAAATTTATTAGGATTTATTATTTAGCATAAGGAAATTTTAATTCTAGTATTGTAATTTATCGTCCTAGGGCTTGTAAAATTAAAATACTATGATGCTTCTAGTGATTTAACTTAGAAAGTCAAACAACTTCAACTCTATTAGTTTATTAAATTGGGAGTAGGGCACCAGCTAGTAGAAAGTATCACCACCCTACTCCATTATCTTCATGCCGATGACCTCTTCAAAGACTCATTGATTGAATATCTCTTTCAAACTCAGTAGGTTGCAATCTTAAAAGTGCTCTATAAGGGCATGTATTACATTAGAGTTTCTAATGATATTTCAACAATTATAGTAGAAGATATCTAGACATTTAAGAGATAAACCTCATTTTACTTAAGAGATTTCAATTTCTACTTGATAGTCATACTAAAAGAGTTAGCATTCAAATGTTGTACCAATGCAATAGTACTTGATAAATATTAACTACATGAAATAATATTTCTCCTCATAAAAAGCTTATGTGATAATGTCGTTGAACTTCCAAAGAGTAAAAAGGTCTATGAAGGGTTAAATAGTATGATAGGTAGTGGTATGGAGTCTAAGAAAATATAAAAATAACATTTGCTAGGACTTTATGGGTCCTTCGTCAAAGGTTATGAAGCTTAAATCACTTAATTATGTAGGTAGTAGACTTAACCAAGCAATGAGATGCTCTTTAGCAACCATAAGTTGTGTCATCCATAGTTATTCTCATGATCTCAAATTGAGGAAATAAAACTCATAATGCTAAGACAAAAAAAATCAAATGCTTAACCTGGAAATATGCAAGGATTATATTTCCTAGCAAAATAGAGCAAATCACTAAAAAAGTATGAGCAAACAAATTATAAATCACATCACAAAAAACATACATTTGGCATATAATGCATGAGTTGACATTTTAAATTTTTTTTACGTGCAAAAATAAATTTAGCACTTGTAAGGAGAATATTTCTATCATAATGTAGAAAAATAGATAAATACTTCGACCCCCAAGTAGAAACATCCAAGCAAGCACATCTGTCACCCACCTTTATTTGACCCATGTTGGCAGAGTGAGGGCGTCGGTGGCCGGAGTTAGGGCGTCGACAGCTGGAGTCCTGCAGACATAGGTTAGAGATGAGGAAGAGAGTAGCGTTTGGTGGAAATTCAATAAAAAGAAGAAATTAGGATGAATGACTAGGGCGGTCAATTTTAGGTCAATTTATGGCATTTTTTGGTAATTTATGCCACTAAAAAAATCACTAAACACCAACAGCCAAACCATCGGTAACAATCAACACCTAAAAAAAAGCTGGCGGTATATTCGATGGTTAGTTTACAGCAGGAATTTTTGGTGGTGTATTATTAAAAACTATCGGTCAAAACCGGCGATTTAACAGCCAGTATTACCGGCGATCAATTGACCACCAATATAATCACTAGTAAACAATGAATTTTTTATAGTGTTATGGTTTAGGCTTGTAATCCTATGCATACGAGGGGCATACATTTGGTGGTTCCAACTACTCATTAAGTACCTAGGGGTCCTTATAGCCAACAAGTAGCTGCCCTTATAGTCGTGATAGAGCAGGTCAGGAAAGCACAAGTTGACTGTCAGATGTGGATGCATTAGTAAATACAAATGTAGTAAACTCAATTGTTAGATGAAATGCAAAAATGAGGGAGCAATTTAGTGGAAAGAAGGCAGCTTCAGCAGAGATGGAGACTGATTTAGATAAGTTGTTGTGTAACATTTTCGTCATAAAGGTCCTTATTTATGGGTCCTTCGTCAAAAGTAATTATCAAGTTATTAGATTTATCTTAATCAATAAAAAAAATCTTTTATTAATAAATCTCAACCCCATTATAGATAAATAAGTTTTATATTATAAATATATGATTCATGATATTTAAATGGCTAACAATATTTCTTCTCATTGGTTAGACAATACATAGCATGCATTGATTAACAGTTGGTTTGTTTTTATAAAGCTGAATTGAACAGATAAGCTTCCCTAATAGATGTCCATATTTTAACTAGTATGATAGATATTCTTATTAGAATCTTTAGTATGTAATTAGGAAAAAAAACGTTAATGCCCTAATTTGATTATTTTAATAAATTTGCACATAAGAAACTGGAAATGACTACCAGAGCATTTGAAGCTTCATTAGACATAAGAGTGCATTTTTTATAAGAGTTTAATTATTTCAAGTAACATTTTAATTTGTTTATTCACTCTCTCTCTCTCTCTATCTCTCTAAATGTTTTTGTATATGATCCAAGTAAAATAATGAGTGAATTTTAGAACATTTCTATAAAATATTCGACTCAGGCTAGTTAGTGCACATTTAACACCTTATATATATCTATTATATTTGATTTCTAGTTTGTATGTAGATATTGGTTGGAACTTCATTGATTCACATCTTGAATTAATCTTCCATAAGAGAGATAATGTTGAATGTTAATATATTGTGATGATTGAGATAAATTATTATCTAAATTTTTAATAAAGATTTTTGATATAATAAAATAAATTAAAACATGTAACAGATATAGACACATGATTTTTAGCCAAATAAATTTTTTTTTATTAGTTTTAGTCTTTGATTATAGAGGTTTACCATCTTCTACCTTAGAGAAGGAATTAGTACTTTGTAAAGGTCTTAAATTCCAACGACATGGCTTATATCAATTAAATAGTTCTGACTAGTTTTAGTCCTTTATCACAAAGTTACAGTGTAGGCTTTGAAATAATCTTGTGTGTAGAGTGAAAACTTTGTTGGGCCTTACCACCATGAAGGGTGGAAACAATGATTGACTTTCTCTCTATCATAAGAATCAACTGAAGACATACTTAGTCATAAAAATATTTATCTTTGAAATGCTTTCTACTAGGGAAATTGAACTATTTTTAAAGATAAATAACATCTCACTTTTAAGAAATGTGATTGTGAGCTTATCATGATCCATTATGAAGACCACCAAATGATGTGACATGACTACTCAACATTAACCTTAAGGAAAGGAAACATGAATTAAACTAGGAAGAAAGGGATACTTGACAATGCAACTTAGTATTATTTTTATCTTAATATCAAAAAGGAAATGGCTTATATGTTAGAGAAGGGACCTAATGCAACGTGTTAGCCTCTTATATGCCTAATGGCAAAGAGAATATTGAAGGATAATGATAGGAATTACAATCTATAGCTAGACGCCATCTTATAAATATACCTAGATAAGTTTAAAGACATAATATTAAGTCTATATATATAATAAGCAAACCAATTGAGAGGAAGACACATATTATTATCCTGCACTTGGTTGGAGATGTCCAACATGCTTATGAGAGTTTTTTATGCAATATTGAAAGTATAATTGTATTTATCAACATGATGTTGTATTTTGATGCCATGTAATAGTAGTTTTTAGGAAAGCAACAAATAAGAGGATACTATAGATGAAAAAATGAATAAATTTCTAAAATACCATTATGGGTTAAATAATAACTATAATATTGATCGTATGGACTGTTTTATAAGGAGTGTAAGATGTAATTGGTAGTGGGGTTGGCTACCTCAATTAAAATTATACATATAATAACTGTTTGGGCATATTACATGGTGATTAGCTTAGTCACAATAATATGAATTAAGATGGATGTTGGATAGATCCCAAAGATATTAGATTTTTAGCTAATAAGGTGATTAGTATGTTTGAAGTTTATAGCATTTAAGTTGAGGACTCCATAGTTTTAAAATTCTCATATGGATATGAAGTGGCATCTAATTGAAATTAGCAGGTGTAGCGAGAGCTTATGAAAATTGGTGGGTGCCAACACTGGTTAGTAGGTGATTGTAAGTTGAGTGGATATTCATGGTATGGTGATTTAACACATAAAGTTGGTATTGAGTTGGTGGAAAAATTTTCATTTTCCCAATATAAATTGAAGATGTCAAATAAAAGGATATAACAAGTCATCCTAGTGTTTGGGACATGGAGATGTCATCTCTATGAAGTCAAAGCATTTACATTATTAGGCATGATAAATTTTGGAGATGAAACAAAATGAATGAACAAATTTAAATCAAATGAGCTAGCTAATTATAGCTAAAAATTGGTGGTATGGGGATTATTAAGTATGTATATATTTGGGGCCACCACGTGGTGGTCTTGATAATGTAAGGGAATAATTAGATTACATATGAGAGAAAATGTGAAGGTGTTTTAAAATAATTTCTCCTTACAGGGTTTTTACCATAAATAAATGAAAATTCCTTTAAACATTGCTTAGCTAGCAAGTTCAAGATGATAAGGGAGAACGTGTTATTGGCTTTTAGTACTGATGTCTTTGGGACCTTAGTGTTATCGAGTGAGAAGTTGAAGGAGTAAACTTGCATACTCAATCAAGAATTCAAACTCTTAGGAAAGGATTTGAAAGTTCAAATCAATCAACCAACAAAACCATGGTAAATTCAAATTTATGATTCATATATAAGCTAAACAATTGGCTACCTCTAACATAATCCAAATCAAGGTTATGTTGAGAACCAATGAGGATAACTAAGATGTAAAAGTAGGTGGAAATTAACTATCACATTATAGAGGGCGGAAAAACAACCATGTAGCTTTACAATCTCTTTTTGTATTATAATAAAGAGGAAATATTTTAGACACAATAAAGTGAGTGACAAGTTATGGCCTTATGCCAATTTTCTCCCTTTTAGACAACAATCATAGCCCTACCAATTGCTTGAAAATTTGTTCATAGAATAATGAGTATCTCCATATCTCCCTTTTAGACAACAATTTTTCTCCCTTTTAAACTTATTGTTAGAATTAAAACCTGGGAGTAATTAGATCTAATATTTCCAAATTGTTTGTTGAGGGTGGTTCCAAGATCCTATATGGTTGGGTTGATTGGCATTTCATTAATTACCCTTATTATTATTATTATTATTATTATTATTATTATTATTATTATTATTATTATTATTATTTCATTAGAAATTTGAGTGGTTCCTCTAACCTGGATTGTAAGTGCTCAAATATGTATTGTTTGCTCTAATAATAGCATTTTAGGTATGTACCTAGTTGGTATTAGGAATAATAGATGGACTAAAGATAGTCTCTTCTACATTCACAGATGGTCTTGTGGCTAAACTAACACTAAGGATATCCAACTTCCTATAAATGGCTACTAATTATGCTGTTAGAATATATATGCATTAGAATCATAGACATTAGCTATCTTCATAAAACTCACCTTATTTTAAGGCCATTGAAAGTTGTTGGTGCCATATCTTTTTTTACATAAAATATCCTTCAATGGCCACATCTATAATAGATCTTTGGGATCCTAACAATCCTTTATAAAAGGTCTGAATAATAAACCAATCAAGTAAGACATGCTGGGGACACTTCCTAAGAAATTTTTTGAATATTTCCCAACTCTCATAATTAGGCACTCAATCAAATTGAGTAAAAGAAGTAATGCCATTCTTAAGCTTGGAAATTTTTAATGGAGTGAAATACTTAGCTAGGAACTTGTAAGCGAGATTATTCCAAGTGGTGATGAAGCCTAAGGATAAAGAATTTAGCCACATTTTTTCCTTATCCCACAGAGAAAATAAAAGAAAAAACACAAAGTTTGATGTCATTAATATAGAGACAATTATACTTAAATGTAACATAAATCTCTAGAAAACTAGCTATATATAGGTTGGAATCCTTGACAGTAGTTCCCCTAAACTATGAATTATAAACTATTTAGAAGATCATGGGTGTAAGCTCAAAGTTATTTGATTTGATGTTTCACCTATAGATGCTTTGGTGAATGTCCTCTGGCATTCGATTAGCATACTCTCTAAGAGTTCTAGGTAGGTTATTCTCCTGATTGTGTTCTTTCCTTTCTTAAGCTTGATTCATTTTGGTTTTTCTATGTTTTGTAAAGGTGCTCTCTATCTCAAAATCAAACCACATGTCTCCCTTACTAACTCTGCAATGCATTCACTACCACAAACCAAAAAGGTAAAATGAAATATGTTGTAACAATAAATTCACACTATCTCACAATTACTCAAAAGCTTTAGCCAAAGGAAATGTTGCCCCACCATAAAAAAAAACAAACATTTTTAACACTTAAACTAACATTGTCAACGCGACACTAAAAGGTTGGTGTCATAATGTTACAAATTGTTCTAATGCTATGACATTGCTAAATATCCCTAAAATGGCATTAGGTTGGAATTAACATGATGATTCACTAAGGAACGAATCCAACTTCTACGTAATGACATCATGGAGATTTATTGTTGTGGTGCCCATTTGGAACTGAAACGCTGATAAATGCTGGGGCACTCCATGATACAGTGTTGTGGCACTGAATTAATTCTAAATTTTCTTGAGAACATATCCATTGCAGTGCTCAGTTATAATATCGGGGCATTGGTAGCGCTACATTGCTTGAGGATACGACACCAAGGTGCTAAATTAATTTGTGAAAAATTTGAGAGCATAGCTATATTGGTGCTTTGGATTGGTGCTAATAGTGTTGTGAAGCTTTTTGATGTGGTGCCACAGTGCTAGTGAAATTTTCCCTATTTTGTAGATTTTTTCTTGGAATTTCCTGCACAACATAGATGATTTAGATTTTATCATAGTAAAACGGATACTAAAGTTATAATGAAAGTTTTTAGTTTTAGTGTAATAGTAAATAAATAAAATTTCCAATAGAAACTCTCATAAAATAAAATCTCCCTTTGTTTATTTTTGCATGAGCTTATTATAAGAGGATGGATTATGAATTCAAAGGCTATTTTCCTCATAAAAAACTATAATTCGAAATAAGTTAGTCTATAAGGAGGGTGAATAACCTTAACTACATGAAATAACTATTTCTCCACATAAGAAGCTTATGTGATAACATCTTTGAACTGCCATATGGTAAAAAGTTCTTTGATGGATTGAATAGTAAGATAGGTAGTGGTACAGAGTCAAAGAAGCTATAAATATAACATTTGCTAGGACTTTATGGGTCCTTTGTCCAAGGTTATGAAGCTTAAATCACTTAGCTATGATGGTAGTCTACTAAACTCAGCTATAACATTCTCTTAGCAATAATAACTTGTTTCATCCAGAGTTAATCTCATTATTTCAAATTGGGGAAATAAAACTCATAATGCAAAAATAGAAAAATTCTAAGGAATAAGCTGCAAATATGCAAGGCTTATATTTCCTAGCAAAATAGAGAAAGCACTAAAAAAAGAAAGAGAAAATAAAATTAAAAATTCACATAAAAATAACATTCATTTGGCATATAATGCATAAGTTGACATTTGAAATATTTTTACATACAAAATTAAATTTAGCACTTGTAAGAAGAATATTTCTATCATAATGTAGAAAAATAGCTAATTACTTTAAACATCCAAGCAAGCACATCCTTCACCCACCTTTATTTGATCTTTTTCTTGAAACTTCTTAAATTTTATGTTTAAAATGACAAGGTTCTCTTTTTTTTTTTTTTTCTAAAAGTTATAATCTATGATAAAATGTCTTTTTTGCATATCCCAAAATGAAAAAAAAAGGGGTTTTAAAAGGGTGAAAATTTTAACAATTTTATATATGGTGTTTGGGGTTCAAAGTATTTGACAAGTTATTAAAGTTAATAATAAATAGCAAAATAAGTTATATTATATAAATATATTATTCATGATATTTTTAAGGCTAACAATATTTCTTCTCATTGTTTAGACAATACATAGCATGCATTGATTAACATTTGATTTATTTTTATAAAGCTGAATTGAATAATTATGCTGTCCTAATAGATGTCCATAAGTCAACTAGTATGACTGACATTAATATTAGAATCTTTACTATGGACTTAGAAGAAAAAAAGAGTTCATGCCCTAATTTGATTACTTTAATAAATTTTCTCATTAGAAAATGCAAATGACTACAAAAGAATTTGAAGCTTCATTAGACATGAGAATGCATTTTCTATTAGAGTTTAATTATTTCAAGTAACATATTAATTTACTTATGCTCTCTCTCTCTCTCTCTCTCTCTCTCTCTCTCTCTCTCTCTCTCTCTCTCTCTCTCTCTCTCTCTCTCTCTTATTTTTTTGTATATTATCCAAGTAAAATAATGAGTGAATTTTTTAATGTTACCATAAAATATTTGACTCAAGCTAATTAGTGCACATTTAACACCTTCTATAGATATATTATATTTGATTTCTAGTTTGTATGTAGATATTGGTTGGAACTTCTCTGATTGGCATTTGGATCAATCTTCCATAGGAGAGATAATGTTGAATGTTAATATATTGTGATTGAGAGAAATTATTATCTAAATTTTTAATAAAGATTTTGGATATAGTAAAATAAATTTGAACATGTAACATATACTATGCACATGATTTTTTGCCAAATAAAACTATTTTTATTAATTTTAGTATTTGATTATTGAGGTCGACCTTTCTCTACCTTAGAGAAGGAATTATAATTTTTTAAAGGTCTTAAATTCCAACTATTTGGATTATCCCAATTAAGTAGTTTCTACTAGTTTTAGACCTTTAACACAAATAGATGTGGTTGAGTGAAGACTTTGTTGTGACATACCAATATGAAGGGTGAACACAAAGATTGAATTTATGTATCATAAGAATCAAGGGAAGACATACATAGCCATAAAATACTTATCTTTGAAATACTTTCTATATGGGAAATTGAACCATTTATAAAGATAAATAACATCTCGCTCTTAGGAAATGTGATTGTGAGCTCATGATCCATTAAGTGAGGACCAACAAATGATGTGATAGGACTACTCAACATTAACCATGAGGAATGGCAAGATGAATTAATCTAGGAACAAAAAGATACTTATCCCTGCAACTTATTATTATATTTCTCTCAATATCAAAAAGGAAATTGATTGAACATGTTGAAAGGACTTAGGGAATGGTGTTAGCCTCTTATATGCCTAATGTCAAGGGGAATCTTGAAAGATAATGATAGGAATTACACTCTCTAGATAGATGCCACACCTTATAATAAGTATAATATTGATCTTAAGGAGTGTCCTATAAAGAGTATAGGATAAAATTGGTAGTGGGGTTAGCTAACTCAATTGTGATCATACATATAATGACTGTTTGTGCATATTACATGGTGATTGGCTTAGTCACAATGATATGACTTAAGCTAGATGTTGGATAAATCCAAAGGATATTTTCTTTGTAGCTAATAATTAATGTGGCTAGTATGTTTGAAGTTGGTAGCTTTGAGGCCGATGACTCTGGAATTTTAAAATTTGCATATCGATATAAAGTTGCATTGAATTGAAATTATTATGAGTAGCAAAAACATGCTAAAATTTGTAGGTTCCACCATGTTAAGTAAGTGATTACAAGTTGAGTGGATATTACAAGTTGAGTGTATATTGATGGTATGGTGATCTGACACATCAATGTGGTATTGAGTTAGTGTATATATCATTTTCCCATTATAAATTGATGATGTTTCATAAAAGGATATAACAAGACATCCTAGTTTGTGGGACATCCAGATGTCATCTCCTTGAAGTCAATGCGTTTACCTTATTAGGCATGATGAATTTTGGAGATGATAAAAAATGAGGTAAAGCAAGTGGGAAAATTAAAATCAAATGAGCTAGCCCATTATAATACGAACTTGGTGGTATGGGGATTAATAAGTATTTATATTTTTTTGTCCACCATGTGGTGGTCTTGACAAGGCAAGGGGATAATTAAATTACACATGAGAGAAAAAGTGAAGGTGCTTTAGAATAATTTCTCCTTATGGGGTTTTGACCATATGTAAATGCAAATTCCTTGGAACCTTGCTAGCTAGGAAATTCAAGATGATGAGGGAGAATGTGTTAAGGACTTCTTGTACTGATGTCTTTGGGAACTTAAAGCTATCGAATGAGAAGTTGAAGGAGTAAACTTGCATACTCGATTGATCAAGAATTCAAACTTTGAAGAAAGGATTTGAAACTTCAAATCAATCAACAAATAAACCATGGTAAATTCAAATTTATGATTCATTTAGAAGCTAAAAAATTGGCAGCCTTTAACATCATCCAAAACATGGTTATGTTGAGAACTAATGAGGATAAGTGAGATGTGAAAGTGGGTGGAAATCGACTATCACATTATTGGGGGAGGAAAGACAAGCATGTAACTTCTAACAATCTCTTTTTGCATTACAAAAAAAAAAAAAAAATTTTTAAGATAGAATTAATTGTGTGATGAGTTATAGTTTTATGTTAACTTTATAAAAACTTTGACCTGTATAATTCTAACTATATATGGGAGCCTTAAAATTTATGTATTGGTAACTACAAGGGTTTTGTAATATTGAAATTCATTCCAAAGCATGCATTCTCCTTTCATCATCTGTTTAAATTTGGTGAATATGTAAAAAAGGTTGAAGAGCAAGTTAACAAGATAGGGGAGATTTATTACATGACTTTAAACCATCCTTATTTAAAGAATTATAGGTTACAAAAGCTTAATAATTCAGCATATATCTCAATAATAGACATACCAAGACATAAACTATAACTTAAAATGACCTAAACAATAAGACAAAAGGGCTAAAAAAAGGAAAATAACCCTCTTCAACCTTATTGCTCATGAATGGAGTCCTACATAAACTCTCATAACATAATATGTCCTTGGTACATTTAATCTTGACTCGAACATGGTAATGATAATTATTAAAAAGACGTTCCAAATCAAGTTATAGTGACTGATATTATCATAGCAAAATAGAGGTCGCTTGGTAAGTTTTGAGGGAGTTTAATGTCTTATTTCTACAACTTTATTAGGATTTCTTATATAGCATAATTATATTTTAATTCTAGTATTGTAATTTCTCGCACTAGGGCAAGCAAAATTAAAATAATATGATGCTTCTACTGATTGAAAATAGAAAAGTAAAACAACTATAACTCTATTAGTTTATTAAATCGGGAGTAGAGTACCTAGCTAATAGAAGTGTCACCACTATACTCCATTATCCTCATGCCGACCACCTCTTCAAAGACTCATTGATTGAATATCTCTTGCAAACTCAAAAGGTCGCTATCTTAGAAGTGCTCTATAAGGGCATGAATTACAGTAGAGTTTCTAATGATATTTCAACAAATATAGTAGAAGATATCTAAACAATTAAGAAAATAACTTCATTCTACTTAAGAGATTTCATAGTTGTTCTTGATAGTCATAGTAAAAGAGTTAGCATTCAAATGTTTTACCAATGTAGTAATACTCGATAAATATCAAGCAAATATTATTCAATTGTTGCAAAGGAGTTTCCCTCCCTCATAACAGACATAAAATGATAAGAGATTGAATACACTTATTGTGGTCAATAAAGTATAGCTCATCTAATGATGTTAACTTTGATCCAACCTTCAATCATTACATCAATTATTAGGAACACACATGAAAAATATGAAGTAAAATCAATATTGCTATATTACTCTCTCTTTATCAATATCTTTTTTCTAAACGCCACTATCTCTAAATCAGTGTAATCTCCACTTTTCGATTGTCTTTCAAAGACGTTTTGGAATTGAAACTTAGACACTTTAATGGAACAGTAATGAACTCATTTCATGATATTTATTATTATCATATGTATTTTTTAATATCGAAAAAAAGAAATTAAAATGAAAATTTAAGTGAAACGCATTAAGAAAAACACTTTAATTTGAGCCTCTCCCTCGGACAGTTAAAGCTTACCTCCAATAAGATAATATTTAAAGGCTTTAATGACAAAGGCCAGCATGCTCTAGGGTCTATTACCCTGCCTTTCAAGTTAGGAAATTTCCTAACTGAGATAAAGTTTCATGTGATCGAAACTGATACCTCATACAGGGCTCTCTTAGGAAGATCTTAGATTCATAAATATGTAATGGTGCCCTATAGCTTACATTAATGTATGAAGTATATGAGGAATGATGTGAAGTATTCTATTCCTGGGGATACCCAATATTTTGTCGTGCATAAGATCTCTATTTATGATGATGTTAAGTATTGTATATCTAAAACGACTCGTAGACCCCCCTGCCCAGTCACCGATGATACCTGCCAGTATGATATAGGGTCCTACGCAGTCACCTGCATAGGATTCTATATGATTACCAGCATAGGGTCCATCATAGGTTGGTATTGAGGTAGGTGTTTTTGTTGCAGATCTTGTTGGATCTTCCTTTCAGTTTATAGTGGGGATTCCCCACTTAATAATGATTTATCTGATGAACTAATCATGAGTGTGGATGAATAGGAATCCCATACTTAGTAGTTCTATTTTGATAGTGCATCATTTGTTAAAACTTTATATCTAAATAAAACTCCCACAGTTAGGGTGTGTTTTGGGCCTAATTTTTGTGTCCCTTGAAGGTCACACTCTATAATACTCCTATAATCTTTCACAACCTAGTATTAATAATAAAATTGACTACGAAGCTTTGATTTTTGGGCTTGAGTTGGCCATTTAGATGAGAATTATGTGGGTGAAGATCTTTAAAGACTCCCAACTAATCAATAATCAAGTAGCTGGAGTCTTCAAAGTACTTAAGCCTGAGTTCTTGTCCTATCATAATAAGATAATGAAGCTCTTATATTTAATTCTTGAAGTAACCTTGGCTAAAATATCTCAATCTGAAAATGGCAAAGCAAATGTGTTGGCCAAGCTAGTTAAAGAACTGGCTGGCCCGATTGGAAATCCAATGTTTATTATTGTTCAGTACCGTCATGTCATGTACCCCGTAGACTTGTATTCTCTCAATCAAACCCTAATAGTATTTGCTATTGAGGAATATTTAGATTGGAGAGTTCCTTTATTGTGTATTTAAAGCATGATCGACTCCCTGATGATCGATCTCTTATTGCTCAAATTAGAAATACAGTATAAAAATTTGTTTATATGAATAACACCTTTTATCGATGCTTTGTCAAACAAATATGGTTGTGCTGTCTTAATAATGAAGAGGCTCATAAGGTTATGGGCGAGATACACAAAGGAATTTGTGATGCTTATCATTCCATATCAAAGATAAAAGGAAGAATTATATGCCTTAGTTACTATTGGCCAACCATGATATATGATTATATGGAGCATGCTAGAAAGTGCCATCATTGCCCAATTCATGGTACATTGATTGACGAACCCCCTATTCCATTGCACCCTACTGTGTCATCTTGGCTATTTAAAGGTTAGGGCATAGATGTAGTGGGTCCTATAGACTCTCCTTCCTCTAAGGTTCATATGTTTATTTTAGCTGCCACTGATTATTTCTCTAAGTGGGCAGAAGCTATCCCACTTAAGGAAATTAAATCAGAGAATGTGATGCACTTCTTTAACGATCAAATTATTTACTGCTTTGGTGTTTCTCGTGATATTGTTTTTTATAATGGACCATCATTTAAAAGCACTAAGATTGCTAGATTTTCCCACCACTATAACATTAATTGGTGATACTCTTCAATTTAATACCCAAAAGCCAATGGCTTGGCAGAGGCATTTCATAAGACTCTCATACAACTGATAAGGAAAATCCTTCTAGCAAATAAGCGAGAGTGGCATGATAGTTTACCCGAGGCATTGTGGGTCCGTAGGACTACATACCGTACTTCTACTTAGTTTACCCCATATGCTTTGGCCTTTGAGGTTAAATCAGTCTTCCCACTTGAGGTTAAGCTCCCCTTATTATGTATGGCAGTTAGCCTCAATCTTTCCCATGACGATAATGTCCAACTATAATTGGAAGAACTTGAGAACTTGATGGTTTAAAAGAGATTCATTTGTAAGCACATCAAAACCTCAAGCTATGCAAGGCCTGTATGGCCCAGTCACATGATCACCTTGTTCGACCCCGTGCTTTCTGGGTTAGCGACTTAGTTCTTATCTTTCACAAATATATCATTTCACATTGTCGCCAAAGCAGTAAGTTTAACTCTCTTTGAGAATCCCCCTTCATTGTAGATCAAGTCTATGAAGGTGATACTTACCTACTTGTTGATGCAAATGGTGTTTAACTTATGCTTGTCATCAATGGCCAGTACTTAAAAGGTACTATGCTTGTGTTTTATATTGAAAGTTCATTATGAATGTTAAGCCCTCATGAACTAGCATGAGGCTTACCAAGAAAGGAGGTGAGTTGGACGTTTTAAAAAATTTAAAGAAAAAGCATTATCTTTTTGAAATATTTTAAAACATAAAACTATACAATCATTCATAAAAAAATTAAAGTGCAAAAATTAAAATGCGAAAACATAATAAGAAAGAGAACATCAAAATTTATAGTGGTTCAATCAATGTAAACTACGTCCACTCCTAGAGCCTCTCCTCTGGGTATTGCACTAAACTCAGTGACTCTCATTATGCTCCCACAGCAAGGTGGAGAAGCCTTTACAAACTTCTTTCCATCAACTCCGATGAGGTAGAACCCAACCTCCTTTTACTTTCTTCTGAAGCAGGCATAGAACCTCAACCTCTTTTTGGTTCTTCCTGAAGTAGGTGGAGAACCTTGATATATCGATGAAGTAAACCTTCGTAGAATCTCCAAGGAACCAAGGACGATGACTAGAGAAAATGACTCAGATCCTTACTTGGAGTAACCTTTGTGAATCCCTCATAAACTCCCCCTCACAAGATCATCTCTCTCTCTCTCCTAAGCTCTCCCTCTCCTTCTCTTATCTCTCTCAGGTTAAAATAGTAGTAAAAGATACAATCTTTAGTAAATATGAGTTCTTATATAAAAGAGCTTCAAATTTGCCTAAATTACAACTAACTGACAAAGATCATCTAGGATGATCGACATATTATCTTGTACGATCAGTACATTTTTATCCCATTCAGCGAGGATGATCATGGAGGGGCTGAATGATTAGAAGATTTCTTTGTTCTAATCATCGAGGATGATGAGTACATCGTCCTGTATTATTAGTTCAAAATGTGAAGTATTATCTATAGAATTGTTCTATTCGGTCAGACTTTATAAGTTGGATGATGAAAAAATAACTTATCATCCAGGCTAATTCTTAGATCATTCTATGCGATTAGTTCAAATCAATAAATATTATCCACTATATTGTTCTATTCATCAAAGATGACTCAGATGAAATTAAGGTTTTTTAACGATCATTCCAACCTATCCTATGATCATCCAGTACGATATCATCTATCAATTAAACTTTAATTGCTTTCCTTAATGATCATACTAAGTTAGATATAATTATAATGTATAGTTCAGGATGATGTCCTGTATGATGTCTAAAAATAATAATATGCCTAAAAGATTTGGTGGCCGATTCTTTTTTAATTTGAGCATATCATTCTAGATGATGCTAATATCGTCCAAGACAATTTCCTTAATTCAGCTACCTTAACCAGGATGCCCTAATTAGGGTTTCTATTTTAACTGTTCGTCCAGAATGATTTTGGATTATCTTTGATGATATGATCAAAATTAGAAAACTCTAAGATAGATAGAACTTTTCCCCCTCAGTGTGTGTGCAAGGTTAGTTAGCATTAGGATCCACATTATTACATATGACTCAAGAAAAGGTAAAAACACTTAAAGTATACTTATAGACTGACTCAGTCATAATCTACCTAATCTTGAGGTGGCTTGATTTGCAATTGACCTTATGGACCTGAAACGTTAGAGGCAGAGCAACAGTAAAAAAATAGAAATGTCAAAAATGTTTATTATCATCAAAATTGTATTCCTTGAATACATATTTAGAAAAATCCCCCCCCCCCCCCCCCCCCCCCCCCCCTTTTTGATGATGATAAACATTTGGTAGGAAATTAAACTTTAGCATATAAATGAAATATATAGTAAAGGTGAAAAGTATGAACCAAGGAACTCAAATTTGATAAAAATCAAGCATGTGGAGCAAACATTAACAAACAGTAGTACAAAATAATAATAATAGAATGAAATAATATGAACACAATAACACTACCACTACTCTCCCTTTTGACATCATAAAAAGGAGCTGGAAATAGAAAAGAAATATAGAACAAAGAATGCAAAATAGAAACCAACATCATAAAATAAAAGCAACGAAACGACAATAATAATGATAAAAGGAATGAAAAACATACTTTTTTTATCAAAGAATGAATATGATAATTTTTCCATGTGATTAAATTAAAATTTTGTATGAAAATGAGTTAGCATCACTGAAATCCAAAAAATGGTAGAACAACCGATCCTGTTAACCCTATCTTGGACTTCTTACAGGGCAAACTATCTTTTGAAACTAAAGATCTAACTTAGAAAAAATAATTGGAAAAGAAAAAATGATCCATTCAAAACTTCATTCAAGAAAAATATCTTATAGAATAATATATCAAAGTAATTAGTCACAATCATGAATTTTGAAATCATGTCTTTGAAAATATAAAGTGACACATGACTTCTTCTAAGATTTAAAGGTTTGAAAAAGAAGGAAGCTTGCTTTCTTGTGGGCTCATTTTGTACCTCTTAACAATTAGTTGGAGCACTTTGCACATCTTTTGATTTTTGATGCACTTTGTATATCTTTCATTTTTTTGGCGGTCATTGTGAATCTTTTTAAGTTTCCTTCTTTTTGAGCTCATTTTATACCTCTTATTATTTTAGCAAACTAGCTCCCTTTCAAAACTTTTAAGTACTCTCAGTTGTGAGAATATCTTCCATATATTAGAGAAAAAAAACTCACTCTCTAATATAAGGAAGAGTAAACTAGAAAACATAATCAAATTCATATAATAAATGCAACGACAAGATTACGAAAGCTTAAATGTGATTTAATGACTTTGAACATTATTTATATAAGATAGATTTCTGTAACAAGATAGAAAAGATCTTAATCAAAAAGTTTAGTTGTTAATTTGAGATAGACATTTATTTAGAAAAGAAAATTACGCCGCCAAAGAAGTTAGAGGAAGGGAAACAATCAATTGTGTTTCTTCCTATAATTAATTTAGGGATGTCAAATATTTACCACAAATTTTTAAAAATAAAAATAAGACATAAAATATCATTTTAGCAGTGAGAAAAAGAAAAACTAAAGGAAAAAAAACTAAACATTAAAAATGAAACATAAAAAATAATAGCAAATAGAAATCAACATTTAAAACTAAAAATAAAAGAAAAGTCAGATATAAAAGAAAGAATCGAAAACAAAAATAAACAACAGATCAGAAAATATAAAATTCATATTTCAGTAGGCATCAAGTTCATGCATTTATATCAATCACACCCAATCTGGTCCTTAAGATGCTGAATATGTCAAAGGCTAGTGGTTTAGTAAAGATGTCAGCTAGTTGATTCTCAATTGCAACATGGTATAAATCAATATCGCCTTTGGTAACATGGTCCCTAATAAAGTGATGCCTTATGACAATGTATTTGGTCCTTGAACGTTGGTTAGGATTTTTAGTGATATAGATGGCACTAGTGTTGTCACATATGATTGAAATTATGCATACGATTAATCCTAAATCTAGATTTTGTTGCTTCAATCAAAGGACTTGGGCCACACAACTTCCTAAGGTAATGTACTCAGCTTCAACAGTGGAAATTGCAATAGAGTTTTGTTTTCTACTGGACCAGGAGACTAAAGACTATCCTATGAATTGGCAAGTTCTAGAAGTGCTCTTTCTATCCACCCTACACCTTATAAAATCATAATCAAAATATCTAATAATCTTAGAATTGTTGTGCCGAGGATAATATATTTTGAAGTTTTGGGTCCTTAAGAGATATCTATGGATTCTCTTAACTGCAATCAAGTGGGATTCTTTAGGATCAGCTTGAAATCTAGCACATATAAAAACACTAAACACTATATAAGGTCGGTTAGCGGTCAAGTAAAGTAGTGATCTTATCATTTCCCTATACTTCTTTTGATCAACAAACATTCAGTTTGAGTCCTTATCCAATTGAACACTGGAGCTCATGGGAGTATTTATTAATTTGGATTTATCCATTTCATATTTCTTTAAGATGTCCTTATTGTACTTTTATTGATTTCAAAAGGTTTCATCATTCATTTGTCTTATGCTAAACCCAAAAAGGTAGGATAATTCTTCCATCATACTCATATCAAATTCCTTATTATTTAAGAGAAATCATCACATAGCTTTTTATCATAATATCCAAAAAGTATATCATCAACATATATCTGAATAATGAGTAACTCATCTCCTACTTTCCAAGGGTGGTGTCTATGCTCTCCTTAACAAACTCCCTCTCTAGTAGGAATATTCTAATCCTCTCATATCAAGCTCTGGGTGTCTATTTTAATCCATATAAGGCCTTTTTTTAATTTGTATACATGATTCAAAAATTAAAAACTCTCAAAACCTGGGGGTTGCTATATAAATACATCCTCTTTTATTAATCCATTTAAAAAGGCCCTCTTAACATCTATTTGGAAAGCTTAAATACCTTATACTAGGCAAAGACTAGTAGCACTCTAATGACTTCCAATCTAGCTATTTGGTTGTATCCCTTAGTCGCCAATCTTACCTTATTCCTAACTACCACACCAGAATCATTCATTTTATTTTTAAAGACCCATTTGATTCCTACCACACTTTGATTCTTAGGTCTTTATATCAACTCCCAAACATTATTCCTCATAAATAGGTTATGTTCTTCTTGCATAGCTAAGATCCAAAACTCATTAGAAAGGCCTTTATTAATATTGGTGGGTTCAATCATTGAGATAAAGGAAGAGTGGTTTACTTCATTCCTAAGTTTATGCCTAGTTCTAACACCTTTAGAAGGGTCTCCTAAGATCAGTTCTTTAGGATGACTCAAAGAATATCTCCAATCTCTAGGCAAAGTGTTTCTAGGTTCTACCCTTTCCTCCAGATTTGCATTTTTTACTTTTTGGGTAATCTCACCTACTCCATCAATGTTTTGAGGCTCTACCCTTTTCTCTAAATTTTTAACTCCTTGGATAATCTCTCAAACTTTATCTTCTTCCTTAACTCTAGACTTCTTAGGATCTGATTTATCAAACACTACATGAGTAGTCTCCACCACTAATAACATCATCTTATTAGACACTCTAAAGGATCTCCCCATACTTAAATATTCTAAGAACACTCCTTTACCAGATTTTGGGTCAAATTTTCCTAAGAGTGATTTCCCGTTGTTAAGAATAAAAACCTTATAGCCAAAAATATGGAGGTGAGAAAGGTTGCGTGTCATACCCTTAATGATCTCATAAGGTGTCTTATTCAGTTTGGATCTAACATTCATCCTATTCAACACATCATAAGATGTGTTTATTGCTTCAGCTCAAAAGTATTTTGGAAGTGAATCCTCAGTAAGCATGTTTCTAGTGGATTCTACTAAGTTTGATTCTTCCTTTCAGCTATCTTGTTATGCTAAGGGATCCTAGTAGCTAAGAAGTTATGACTAATCCCTTGATCCTTATAAAAGGTTCCAAATCTTAAATTTTCAAATTCTCTACCATGGTCACTATGAATGGTCAAGGTCTCACAACCTAGTTTTTTCTGAATCCAAATGGAGAAGGATTTAAATTCATAAAAGACTCACTTTTATTTGATAGAAATCAAATCCAAGTGAACCTCGAGTAGTCATCGACAATCACAAATCCATAGACTTTTCCACCAAAGCTTGTAGTGCTAATGGGTCCAAATAAATCAATGTGAAGGACTTCTAAAGGTACAGTGGTGCTAATGTCCTTAATGAAATGGAAAGAGCATTTGACATATTTCCCTAGCTAACAGACATCACACAGGTAGTCCTTAGTGAACTTAAGCTAGGCGACACCTCTAACTAGGTCCATTTGGGTTACTCTCCTAAGAATTTTATACTAGCATGACATTACATCCTATGCCATAACTAAGACACATCAGTAGTAATTTTTAAGAAAAATAAAATAGCACATTCAATTTTATTTAAATTAAGCATCTACATATTATTAGTCCTTTTTCCCTATAAAATAATATTGTTATTCAAACTAATGATGCATGTGTTTGAAAAAAAAAATTATGATAAAGCCCTTATCGTAAAGTTGATTGATACTGAGTAGGTTGTAATTCAATCTATCTATAAGCAAAACATTTTCAATTAAAAGATTCTTGGAGTTTTCGATTATACATATGCCCACCACTTTCCTGGTGGTGTTGTCTCTATGAGTGACCTTGCCACCAGCCCTAGTCTGCAACAAAATGAATTAATTGACATCTCCAGTTATGTGTCATGAGCATCCGCTATCCATGTATCACATACTCTCATAAAATATTATGTGAGAGAATACCTACAAAATCATCAAATGTCATATTTAAAAACCCAAATAAGTTTGGGTCTCCTCTTATTGAAAGAAGAAAGTAATACGTACGCGTTATATTATGAATCATACAATTTGGGTCTCCATATCCAATGTGTATTACAGTAGAGTGTGCAAGTGTGGGAGATGTGTCCTAGCATGCCACATAAAAATAATCTAACACAAAGAAAAGGGTTTACTAATCTAATCTGGATGTAATGCATATTCTTAAAGCTATGTGATTTATGTAATGCTGGGGGTTTGCTCATTTGGACTAATGGGGATGATGTTTTATTATTTTCAAATGCTATGAGTTTTGCTTTCAATGCTTTATTTTCATATTCATAAGCTGCCACTTCCACTTTTAGCTGATGTTCATTATTATCTATTTCCCATGCAAGTTCATCTAATTTCTTAAACTCTTTTTCTAACTCAATATGCAATGTCTTCAAGGAATTATGTGCATCAAATAATTCAATATGCTTATTATTTAATGCATCAAACTCATCAAGTAATGACATGTGATTACTATTAAGTGTAGAGTGATCTCTAAGCAAAACTTTATGCTCTTTTTGTAAATTTAAAATTCCAATTTTAGGCTAGCATAAAAATTCTTATGTTTCTTATATGATATATGAATTTTCTTAGAAACTTTAAGTAATTGATCGAAGGTTAGTTCACATACCTCTTCTTGGTTCGATTGACCAAGATGTTCATCTACCATCAAACACAAGTTGTAGTCTCCTCTTCAGCTTTAGTCTCAGAGGATTTAGATATAAAATCCGCCCAAAACACCTTTTGGATCTACTTCTTTTCCTTTCTAAACTTGGATTTCTCCTCACCCATCTCCTTTCTTGGATGAGCCTTAAGTGTAGGGTAATCAACTTTAATATGTCCCATCTTCCTACATTCAAAATAATTAATATTAGAAGAACTTTTAGAATTCTTGTTTCTCTTACCTTTATTCTACTTCTGATGATGCTTTATTTATTCCTTAAAAAGTTTTTGAATTGCTATGTGATTAAGGCAACATAAACACTTTCAGATCCAGAAGAATCACTATCTGTATCATTAGCCTTCAGCATTATAGTTTTCTCCTTCTTTTTCTCAGCTACATCAAGTTATATTTGGTTCACTCCTTGCTCGTAAGCATTGAGTAATATAAGTAAGTTATAAATATAATAAGTAATTATATACTTGGATTTAGTGATAGTAGTTATCTTAGCATCATAGGAAGAAGGTAAATATCTCAAAAGTTTATTAACTTTTTATAATTAGTGAGTTCTCTTCCTAAGGTATGTAGGGAGGTGATAATTTGTATAATCCTAATATGCATTTTAGATATTGATTCACTAGGTTCCATGTAAAATAGTTTGTAGTCATGAAGTAAGATATTTAATTTAGATTTCTTAACTTTAGTTGTGCCTTCATAAGTGATACATAATTTATCCCAAATTTCTTTTCTAGTGGTACAAGTTGAGATATGCATGTAATTTTCAGATTTCAAAGCACAAATAAATAGTTTAAGCATTTTGTATTAAGTTGAGCTAAATCCCTATCATCAAGAGTCCATTCAGTAAATGAAAGTTTAGTTTTGATGCCATTAATTTCTGGTGACGGTGCAGAATAGTCTTCTTTAACAAGCATCCACAAGTGATAGTTAATAGATTATACAAACATGGACATGTAAGTTTTTTAGAAATCAAAAGGTATATTATCAAATAATGGTGGTCAGATAGTGAAATACCCTTCTACAATTTTTTAATTATCGAAGTTAGCCATGGATTGAAATTCAAAACTTTTCAAAAATTAAATTTTTATGAATCTCGCTCTGATTTTACTTGAAAGTTTATTAGGGATGTTAAGCCCTTATGAACTAGCCCAAGGCTAACCAAGAGGGGGGTGAATTAATCATTTTAAAAAACGTAAATAAAAAGTGTGATCATTTTGAAATATTTTAAAACATCAAACCATATGATCATTCACCAGAAAATAAAAGTGCAGAAATTTAAATGTAAAATTGTAATAAAAAAGAGCACACTAAATTATTATAGTGGTTTGGTCAACTTGACCTACGTCCATTCTCAAAGCCTCCCCTCTGGGTATTATACTAAACTCAATGACTCTCTTTTTGCTCCCACAGAAATGTGGAGAAGCCATTACAAACTCCTTTCCACCGACTCCGATGAGGCAGAGAACTTGACCTCCTTTTGGTTCCTCCTGAAGCAGGTAGAGAACCTAAACCTTCCTTCTGAAGCAGGTAGATAACCTTAATCGATCATTAAAGTAGACCTCTTTAGAAATTCCAAGGAACCAAGGATGATAACTGGAGAAGATGACTCGGATCTTTGCTTGGAGTAACCTTTATGAATCCCTCATAAACTCCACTACACAAACTCCTCTCTCTCTGTCTCCCAAGCTCTCCCTCTCCTTCTATTGGCTCTCTCAGACCACAATAGAAGCAAAAGATTCAATCTAGAGTAAATAAGAGATCTTATATAAAAGGACTTCAAATTTATCCAAAATTACAAGTTACAGACAAAGATTGTCATGTACGATTAGTACATTTTCAACCCTTTCAACCAGGAGAGTTTGGTAGAGGCTAAATGATGAGAAGATTTGTTTGTTCAAATCATCTAGAATGATGAGTACATCATCCAGAGAATGTGAAGTATCATCCAGAGAATTGCTCTATTCAGCCAGACTTTACATGTTGGACGATGAAAAAATAAGTTATCGTCTAGGATTATTCTTGGATCATCATGTATAATTAGTTCAAATTAATAAAGATCATCTAGCAAATCATTTTGTTCATCTAGGATGACTTAGGAAGAAACTAAGGTTTTTTAATTGATCATCGCGGCCAATCCTACGATCATCCAGGACAGGACAATATAACCAATTAATAAAACCTTAATTGCTTTCCTTAATCATCGGATTAATTTAGATATAATTATAATGCATTGTTCAGGAGGATGTCCTGTATGTTGTCTAAAAATAATAACATGCCCAAAAGAGTTGGCAGCTAATTCTTTTTTATTTTAACATATTATCCAAGATGATGCTAATATCGTCTAAGATTTTTTGCTTAATTGAGCTACCTTAACCAGGATGCCCTAATTAGGGTTTCTATTTTTAACTGATCATTCAGAATAATTTTAGATTGTCTTGGATGATATAATCAAAAATAGAAAACTCTAAAATTGATAGAAACTTTTTCCCTGATCGTATATATGCAAGGTTACTTAGCATTAAGATCCATTTTATTACATTTGACTAAAGAAAAGGTAAAAACACTTGAAGTATACTTACAAACTGACTCAATCCTAATCTACCCAATCTTGAGCTGACTTGATTTGCAGTTGACCTTATGGACCAAAAATATTAGTAGGCAGGGCTATAGTAGA
Organism: Dendrobium huoshanense; assembly: GCA_016618105.1. Taxonomy (NCBI): domain Eukaryota; kingdom Viridiplantae; phylum Streptophyta; class Magnoliopsida; order Asparagales; family Orchidaceae; genus Dendrobium; species Dendrobium huoshanense. The sequence goes on along the minus strand of CM028352.1, from coordinate 34,809,524 downwards.
AAAATAGAAATGACAGAAAGGTTTGCTATTATCAAAATTGTAATCCTTGAATCCATATTTTATAACATGCATGTTATAGGCGGAGCCTCCCTACTATCTATAAATATCCCTCTATATATGTACCCCCTAAAAGGATCCTTCTTACATTTTGGATGTCTGTGTGGCTATGAAAAATTTTCCTATACCACACGATACTCGTTGCAAAGAGTATAAGACTATCCTTAAAGGTGATATGCTGATGTGATATAGGGATGATTATGCTTATGTCTGTGTACACTAATCATAATTGTATTAGCGAATAGAACCATTAGTTTATCTTTCCCTTTACAGGGTTTAGTCCTTCCCAGTTTCACTTGTCACCCCCAAGTATGGTTTAAGTTATCAAAACTAATATGTATGATTTTGCTAGATCTTTCTTATTGCCCTAGTACAGATCATATGATTCATGTATATGTAAGCTTTATGGTTTTCCTAACTCGGTATAGACTTATGGAATTCATATGCCTTTGAGTTCACCTTAAGTTCTAAGTCCCCTAAATTTCACTTATCACCCCCAAGTGTGGTCTAGGATATCAAAACTATTTAATAAAACCCCTTATGAAAGGTGACACTAGGTCCATACCTAACTTATGTTAGTCCGCTATGGTAATATTGACCCATTATTCCTATATGAATTTCTTTCTTCTATCAATCTTATTATGATAGCTTGTGCTCCCTAGTTCATTCATATGAGTTGGATGTGACTGAAATTACTAGATGGACAAGAGGTGGGGTGAATTGTGAAAGTTTTAAAGCAATAAATAAAATCTAAACATGAGTTCTAATATTTTTGATATTTTTTAAGATTTTAACATGAAAATTTAAAACAACTTCTAAGGCAACGGGCAACAATAAAATCTTTTTATTTCACAATTTTTCTAAGTAAATATTATGAAATAAAAATGCACGCAAGAATAAAAACAATAAGGAAAAAGCACACCGAGATTTTTATAGTGGTTCAGTCAAACCATGACTTACGTCCACTCCCCGGAGTCCTCCGATCCGGGAATTTCACTACCAACAAATAGCTCTCCTTTTTCCCCCCTCGGCAAGGTGGAGAAGCCCTTACAATACTCCCTTTCACCAACCCGGCCTGGCAGAGTGCCAAGCGCTATTTTCACCCTCCTGGTGACGGCAGAGAACCTTCTCATTTTTCTCCCTCCTGGAGAAGGCAGAGTACCTTCGAGGTCAATGGATGTAGATGAGTCTCCCCCTTAGAAAGCCTTCCACAAGTTCTTCCCGGGCCACAGGAGGATCAAGTTGCAGCAAGATCGGAGCAATAGTGTGATCTCCCTCACACCTCTTCTCCCTCACCTAGGTCACCTTCTCCTTCCTCTCTCAACCCCTCAAACTTTTCAAGAGCTCTCTCTAGGATTTTCTCTCTACTCACGTTTCTCTCTTCTGTCTTTCTACCTCAAAATATGACAAGTTTTTCACATAAAAATGGGCTCCAAAATCCCTGAGATTTCAAAAGTACCCGTTACAACCGTATAGTACAATTATTGGTCGTACAATATAATATATACAAACTAGCTTTGTCCTAGTATGAAGGTGTACGAATAGTTCAAAAACTAATCGTACAGTATGATAATATATTGTACGGTACGATTCACAACACACTACTTGTACTGGACGATGGCCGGGACGATCAAATGTCGTCTCTGTTCATCGTATGGTATGATCTACATCGTACCGTATGAATAGTGAAAGTCAAGGCATCATCCAGGATGAATTTCAGGATGATCAAATATCGTCTCTAGTCATCATATGGTACGATAGTAATTGTACAGTACGATGAGATAAAAAAAACATAGGATCATTCAGGACGATCTCTGGGAAGATCAGAATTCGTCTCTGTTCATCGTATTGTACGAAGGGGTTTGTACAGTATGATTTTCAATTTGTAATTAAGCCTTAATTTCTTACACTAATCATGGGGTAAATTAAGTATGTATTTAAAATAGATCGTATCGTACGAACGTAGTCGTACAATACGAATGACACAAAATAACATACTCGACTTATCATGACGGCTAGGGTTTTGGATTTGAAATAGATCGTACCGTACGATAGTATTTGTACAGTACGATGTGTTCACAGAACACGTGTTATAATAGTAGATCGTACAGTACGAAATAAATTTGTACAGTACGATTATCAGAGAATGAAAAACTATATTTCTTACTTTTAAAAATCCTCTCCCCCTGTGTGTGTGCATGATTGCTCAGACTTACATACAGTTTGTGGCCAGACTCAAGAAAATAAGAAATAAAATAAATAACAAAATATATTGTCCGACTCATACTCCTAATCCAACTAGTTTGAGTCTTTCCGTTGTCTTGAGTGGCTTGTGATCTTCCTGAAATATTAGTACTCACGGACAATAGCAAATATTAAATGATATTTAATAAAAAGTAGTTTAGGCGCCATTATTTGGCATCATCAAAATCTCAATCTCGGGGTTATGGGTTGCAATAATCTCTCCCTTTTGATGATGTCAAATAATTTTTGTTGTTAGCAAGTTCGAAAGGTAATTTAATTTTTTCTTTTTTTTTGTTTTGACATAAGAACAAGAAAAACACTAAAGAGAAAATGCAATACGAAAGGAAATGCATTATTTTTAACACAAACAAACTACAGCATAAAGAAAACTACAACAAACTTCTCCCCCTTTTGATAACACCAAAAAGAGGAGCAAACACTAAAGAAAGAAAGTACAACAACAAACACTTCAAAGGGAAGGATCCTGATCACTTGGTGGTGGAGGTGGGTGTGGCTGAAAGTAGTGAAGGATCGTGTCAAAATGTTGATCAATCGCAATAAATTGTTCCCCAAACCAGTGCATGTTAGCCTCGTGTTGCTGATGTTGCTCTTGAATGTGTGTATCAAGACTTGTCTGAAGTTGGTCAAAGCGTTCGACCAAATCGTCATGAGGGTAAGCTGGTGCAGGAGCTCGTGGTGCTGCATGTCATCGTGGTCGAGCTGGAGCTGCTGCTGGGGAATCGTCTCCTTCTTCTTCATCAAAGACGGGTTCTTCTGGCTCATGTCCTCGATGGAAAAGAATACAGAAAGAGGCGTCCGTATAATAGATTAGAAGATTATTAGGTTCACCAGGATAGGTTAGTTGATATTTATTTTGAAGGATCTATCTTATAAGGTGACCAAGAGCTATAATTTTTTTTCGGCGAGTAGTAGGGAGACGAACGAAGATCATATGGCAAATGTAGTCAATAATTAAATCAGCCTCATCAAATTTGGTATTGGTCATAATAAGATATGTAGCGATAGATAGAGTCGGGGTCATGTTAACACGGTCGCCAGCTTTGGGTATAATGGAGGTTCTAAGGATGTGTTGAATGATTCTGGAGTTTCGAGTGAGTGATTGTATGAGAGGTTGATGTTGATAAAATGTGACATTCCAAAGGAATTGATTAACCTCACTCCAGTCATAGTCATTCGTGAGAAATGAACAAACCATAGGCCCTTCAGTAGATAGCTCAATGTATTGGGTGATGTCGGCTTTTGTAATTTTGATATTTTGACGACAAACAAAGGAGCAGAAAGTGAGGTTGTCGATGGTGTAGGTTAGGTTTGCAAGGAATTCTAAAAGGAGTTCAGAGTTGTATCGGAAGGTCAGGGTGAGAAGGAACTGGAGGGTGGTGGAAGCAAAGAGGTTTAGTACCTCGAAATTCAGAGCCTCCTGATTGAGCAATCTATATGGCATAATTTTGCATGCTTTGAACTTATGGTATGCATACTTATTGTCAGCATTCAAGAACCAAGCACTGTGGAGGTGAGAGGAAGACGAATTTCCCACTACCATATGATCTCTCTTGCTTGAACTAGACATCGTGTAGAGGTTGAGTGAAATATGAGAAGGAACAAGTGGAGGTGAGTGAAGTGAGTTATGCCTTGCCAGCCAATTTATAGAGTTTTTCCAACATCGTACAGTATGATATGATATAATACAATACGATATGGCAATAACTATTCTAACGAATCTTATCGGGAAAAGGTGGTCAAAGCGTACAGTACGATGGGTATCGTACATTATGATCAGAAGAATATCGATCGTCCCAAGAGTCGTCATGACGACTTTTGACCAAAAGTTTTGTACCGTACGAATAGGTGTATCGTATAGTACAAATGACAATTATATCATACCAAAACCCTTTAATGTCGTTCTCATCCGATTAGTGAGGTGGATCGTATAGTATGAATGGATGTATCATACAGTACGAACACTAATAATAATGTACCCAGCAGAGTTAATTCATCCCAATCCATTTTGGTGATGTGGATCGTTCCGTACAAAGGGAGTTATCATACAATACGAGGAGTAATAATGTTGTACCATACGGGTTAAATGCCTACCAGTTGTATCGTATAATACGATAGTGGTGGTACGGTACGATCAACAGAAGCGAAATTTGCTTATGGGTATTTTCTGTGCAGATTGAGATGTATCGTACAGTACGATGATTCAATGTCAAATTTGATTGTTTTGTGTGGTGAGTGAATGTGTGATGACCAGGAGCAACCGTAGAAGAAATATATATATATATATATATATATATATATATATATATATATATATATATATATATATATATATATATATATATATATATATATATATATATATATATAATGCAGTATTGTCTATGACACCTAATCTAGTCCTCAAGGTGCTAAAGGTGTTGAATGCTAGTGGTTTGGTGAATATGTTAGCCAATTGATCTCCTATAGTGATGTGATGCAATTCTATATCTCCCTTAGCAACATGATCTCTAATGAAATGGTGTCTAATGTCTTTGTGTTTCATTCGAGAGTGCTGAATTGGGTTCTTAGAGATGGAAATTGCACTTGTGTTGTCACACATGATTGAGATGGTTCCTACAGGTAGGCCAAGATCAAGAATTTATTGTTTTAACCATAGTACTTGTGCAACACAACTTCATACTATAATATATTCTGCCTCGGCTGTAGAAAAGGCCACTGAGTTTTGCTTCCTACTAGACCAAGAAACTAATGATTGTCCTATGAATTGGTAGGTACTAGAGGTGCTTTTTTTATCTATCCTACATCCTGCAAAATCAGAATCTGAGTATCCTAAGATTTCAAAGAAGCTGCTGTGCCTAGGATACCAAATTCCTAAGTTTTGGGTGCCTAGTAGGTATCTAAGAATTCTCTTGATAGCAGTTAAGTGAGACTCTTTAGGATCGACTTGAAAATGGGAATAGAGGCACACACTAAATATTATGTCCGGTCTACTGCAATTAGGTAAAGAAGAGATTCAATCATTCCTCTATATTTTTTATGATCTACTGGTTTTCCACTAGGATCTTTGTCTAATTGAATTGTTGAGCTCATTAGGGTATTCATGGGTTTTGCATTCTCCATTTTGTATTTTTTCAAAATGTCTTTAATGTACTTTGCTTGGCTAAGAAAAGTTCCGTTCTCCATCTGTTTTACACTAAAGCCAAAAGAGTAATTTAGTTCTCCCATCATGCTCATTTCAAACTCATTACTCATTGTTTTTGAAAATTCATCACACAAGTTTTTATCCGAAGATCCAAACAAGATGTCATCCACGTAAATTTGAACAATGAGAATTTCTTCTTTAATTTTTTGTAGAAAGAGTGTAGTGTCTATACTACCTTTCACAAATCCTCTATCCAGTAAAAATGAGGTACGTCTTTCATACCAGGCTCTAGGTGCTTGCTTTAATCCATAAAGTGCCTTTTTTAATTTGAATACGTGATTTGGAAATTGTGAACTTTCAAATCTGGGGGGTTGCTCAACATAGACATCTTCCTTAATTACCCCATTCAGAAATGCACTCTTCACATCCATTTGATATAATTTAAAGTTCTTGAAGCAAGCAAAAGCTAAGAGCACACTTATGGCTTCTAGTCTAGCAACAGGGGCAAAGGTTTCTTCAAAGTCTATTCCCTCAATTTGGTTGTACCCCTTAGCTATTAATCTGGCTTTATTCCTTATTATTGTTCCTGAATCATTCACCTTATTCTTGAAGACCTATTTTATTCCAACAACACTTTGTTCTTTAGGTCTCTTGAATAACTCCCAAACATCATTCCTGGTGAATTAGTTCAGCTCTTCTTGCATTGCTAGAATCCAGAATTCATCTCTTAAGGCTTGATCTATACTTGTAGGTTCCATCATAGAGATGAATGCTGAATGACTAACCTCCTTCCTAAGTCCATGCCTAGTTCTTACACCTTCTGAAGGGTCTCATAAAATTAAATCTTTATGATGACTAGAAGAATATCTCCATTCTCTAGGCAAATCTTCCTGAGGTTCTACCCTTTCTCCTATGGTCATAGTCTCTACTCCTTGAATTGCCTCTATTTCATCATCTTCAATTTTATATTCAGATGGCTTATCTGATTCATCAAATACTACATGGGTGGACTCGTCTACTACTAGGGTTCTCTTATTAAAGATTCTATAGGCCTTACCTACAGATGAATAACCTAAGAAGACACCCTCATCAGACTTGGGATCGAATTTTTCTAAGGGATGTTTTCCATTATTCAAGATGAAGCACTTGCACCCAAAGACAAGTAAGTGTGAAAGGTTTGGTGTGCTACCCTTAAGGAGTTCATAAGGAGTTTTGTTCAGTTTTGATCTAATGTTCACCCTATTCAAAACATAGTACGCTGTGTTGACTGCTTCTGCCCAAAAGTATCTAGGAAGGGTGTACTATACTAATATTGCCCTAGCAGCTTCTACCAAGGTTCTATTCTTCCTTTCTGCTATACCATTCTGTTGAGGTGTTCCAGGGGCTTAGAAATTATGTTCTATTCCTATCTCTTGATAGAATGATTCAAATTTATTATTTTGAAACTCTCCAGCATGATCACTATGGATTGTTAAGATCTCACAACCTAATTTTCATTGAATCCATATGGAGAATACCTTAAATTCCTCAAAAGACTCGTTCTTATGTGCTAGGAATCTTACCCAAGTGAACCTAGTGAAGTCATCTACAATCAGAAATCCATAATTTTTTCCACCTAGGCTGGCTGTACTAACGGGTCCAAATAGGTCCATGTGTAGGATTTCTAATGGCCTAGAGGTGATCACATCTCTGATTGAATGAAAGGATGATTTTACTTATTTTCCTAGTTGGCAAGCATCACATAAATGGTCCTTTGTGAAATCTAACTTAGATACGCCTCTAACTAGGTTTTTCTGAGTGATGTTTCTAAGAGTTTTCATACTAGCATGGCATAGTCTCCTATGTCATAGCCATGATTCATCAACTATTATTTTCAAACAAAATGAATTTGAACTATCAATGCAATCAAGGTCTAGCATGTAAACATTGTTCATTTATTTTTCTTCTAAAACTAGTTTATTATTTAAACTAATCAGACATTTATCAGATAAAAATTTAATATCAAAACCTTTGTCACACAGTTAACTAATGCTAAGTAAGTTATGCTTTAAACCATCAAATAATAAAACATTTTCAATTAAAAAATTTTTAGCATTACCAATAGCACCTGAGCCTATCACTTTCATGGTAGTGTTGTCTCCCAACGTTACTTTACCCCAGTTTTGGTCTCCAGTAGGATGAACTTCTTCATATCTTCAGTCATGTGTCATGAGCAACCACTCTCCAGGTACCACATGCTCTCACTAGGTATTTTGTGAGAGCTTCCCCATAATTTCATTCAAAGATTAGATGAACCAAGTGAGTTTAGGTTCCTTCTTATGCTTACATGAATGAGATGTATGTATGTTATGCTGTGATGGATTCAGTTTAGGTCTCCATACTAAGTGTGTCCTATGGTGAATTATGCATGTGCAAGCTATGTGACCTAGCATGCCACAAGAGAAGCACCTAACAACAGGAAATGGGTTTACTAATCTATGTGGGTGGTGGTGCCTCTTCCTAAAGTTATGTGATGCATGCTGTGTTGGGGGTTGACTAGGTTGGGCTGATGTGAGTGATGCAATTTCTTTTCTAATTCTTTGATTCTTTCTTGAAAAGTTTTATTTTGAAATGTCAATCCATGAACTTCTATTTTTAACAAATGCTCACTGTGATCTACTTTTAATGCAAGTTTGTCTAATCTATGAAAAGCCTCTTCTAGTTCAACATGAGTGGTTTTCAAGGTTTCATGCATTTCAGTTAGTTCAATGTGCTTCTTATTTAATGCATCATACTCATCAAGAAGTAGCATAAGATCACGATCTAAATCAGAATTTTCCTTAATTAACTTAGCATGCTCGGTTGTAAGGAACTAAATTCAATATTAAGTTTGGCATTCATCTTTTTCAACTTCATATATGAGTCATGGATATTCTAAGAAATAAGTAACAATTCTTCATATGAAAGTTGACATACCTCATCTTGATCCAGTTGATCAAGGTTATTATTAGCCATAAGACACAAATTTGTTACCTCCTCCTCTGCTTCTTCTTTTGACGATTCTGAGGCAGAGTCGGCCCAAAAAGCTTTTTGTGTCTTCATCTTTCCTTTCTTGTATTTGGCTTTGTCATCACCTTTCTCCTTAGCTGGTTGACTCTTTAGATTTGGGCAATCGGCTCAAAGGTGACCTGGTTTCCTGCACTCAAAACAGATTGTATCAGATGAAGCTTTATTAGACTTTAAGCTTTTACCTCTATTCCAGCTGTTCTGATGACGCTTCTATTTTCTCTTCAGAAAGTTCTTGAACTGTCGGGTCATCACTGCTATCTTATCCTCTTCCTCCCCTATAGAGCTTTCACTTTCTGAGTTATTTACTTTTAACACTACCGTTCGCTCCTTTTTCTTTTCACCTACATCACTTTGTCTCTGACTCACTCCTTGCTTGTATGCAATGAGTGACCCAAGGAGATTATCAATAGAATAAATGTTAAGGTCTTTAGATTCAGTGATAGCAGTTATCTTTACATCATAGGAACTAGGTAAGCATCTAAGAATTTTATTAACTTTCTCAGAATTTGAAATCTCTCTACCTAATACATGCAAGGATATCAGGATTTGGGTGAACCTAGTGTACATGTCAGATATTATTTTGCTAGGTCTCATACGAAAGAGTTCATAATCGTGTAATAAAATGTTAAGCCTAGACTGTTTTACTTCACTTATTCCTTCGTATGTAATGCATAGTCTATCCCAAATCTCCTTACCAGTGGCACAGGTAGAAACTCTCATATAATCTTCAGGCTTTAATGCATAGAAAAAGCAATTTAAACACTTAGCATTCAATTGGGCTAATTCCCTATCCTCATTGCTCCATTCATTAAAAGGTACAGGAGTTTTCAATCCATTGACAGTTTTAAAAGATACAACATATCCATCATTCACTAACATCCACATGCGGTAATCAATAGACTGTAAAAAAGTAGACATTCTAATTTTCCAGAAATCAAACGGAATGTTATCAAAAAGTGGTGGACAGGTTATTGAATAACCCTCCACGGTGTTACGATTACCAAAATGCAATATGTTCATTTTTTTTCAAGGTTTTCTAAAACACTATTTTTCAAAACAGGCTCTGATACCAATTGAAATTACTAGATGGACAAGAGGGGGGGGTGAATTGTGAAAGTTTTATAGCAATAAATAAAACCTAAACATGAGTTCTAATATTTTTGATATTTTTTAAGGTTTTAACATGAAAATTTAAAACAACTTCTAAGGCAACTGACAACAATAAAATCTTTTTCTTTCACAAATTTTCCAAGAAAATATTATGAAATAAAAATGCACGCAAGATTAAAAATAATAAGGAAAAAGCACACCGAGATTTTTATAGTGGTTCGGTCAAACCATGACCTACGTCCACTCCCCGGAGTCCTCTGCTCCGGGAATTTCACTACAAACAAATAGCTCTCCTTTTGCCCCCCTCGGCAAGGCAGTGAAGCCCTTACAATACTCCCTTTCACCAACCAGGTGTGGCGGAGTGCCAAGCGTTGTTTTCACCCTCCTGGTGATGGCAGAGAACCTTCTCGTTTTTCTCCCTCCTGGAGAAGGTAGAGTATCTTCGTGGTCAACGGACGTAGACGAGTCCCCCCTTAGAAAGCCTCCCACAAGTTCTTCCCGGGCCACAGAAGGATCAAGTTGAAGCAAGATAGGAGCAATCATGTGATCTCCCTCACACCTCTTCTCCCTCACCAAGCTCACCTTCTACTTCCTCTCTAAACCCCTCAAACTTTTTAAGACCTCTCTCTAGGATTTTCTCTCTACTCACGTTTCTCTCTTCTGTCTCTCTACCTCAAAATATGACAAGTTTTTCACATAAAAATGGGCTCCAAAATCCCTGAGATTTCAAAAGTAGCTGTTACAATTGTACAGTACGATTATTGGTCGTACAGTACGATATGTACAAACTAGCTTCATCCTAGTACGAAGTTGCACTAATAGTTCAATAACTAATCATACAGTACGATAATATATCGTTCGGTACAATTCATAACACACTACTAGTACTGGACAAAAGCCGGTGCGATCAAATGTCATCTCTATTCATCGTATGGTACGATCTAGATCGTACAGTAAGAATAGTGAAAATCAAGGCATCGTCCAGGATGAATTCTGGGACGATAAAATATCGTCTCTGTTCATTATATGGTATGATAGTATTCATACAATACGATGAGACAAAAAAAACACAGGTTCATTCAGGACGATCTCAGGGACGATCAGAATTCATCTCTGTTCATCGTATTGTACAAAGGGGTTCGTACAGTATGATTTACTATTTGTAATTAAGTCTTGATTTCTTACACTAATTACGGGTTAAATTAAGTATGTATTTAAAATAGATTGTACCATACGAACGTAGTTGTACAGTACGAACAACTCAAAATAACATACTTGACTTATCATGACGGCTAGGGTTTTGGATTTGAAATAGATTGTACCGTATGATAGTATTCGTACAGTATGATGTGCTCACATAACATGTATTATAATAGTAGATCGTACAGTATGAAATAAATTCGTACAGTACGATTACTAGAGAATGAAAAACTATATGTATTACTTTTAAAAACTCTCTCCCCCTATGTGTATGCATGATTGCCTGCAGTTTGTGGCTAGACTCAAGAAAATAAAAAATAAAATAAATAACAAAATATATTGTCCGACTCATACTCTTAATCCAACTAGTCTTGAGTCTTCCCATTGTCCTGAGTGGCTTGTGATCTTCTTGAAATGTTAGTACTCACGGACAATAGCAAACATTAAATGATATTCAATAAAAAGTAGTTTATGAACCATTATTTGGCATCATCAAAATCTCAACCTTGGGATCATGGGTCGCAACAGTGGCCTGGGATATCACAACCATTAACTTAGACCCATTACAGGTGTGATACTAGGCACATATCAACTTATTTTAGTTGGGAATGGTAATATTGATCAACTATTCTTGTATGGATTTCATTCATACATTCATTTAACTGAGATTTTTCTCCCTAGTTCATTCACTTGAGTTGAATGTAGACTAAGTTATCAAAGCCAATGCTTCACTTCTTTACAAAATCCTTTATAATTTCTCTCTCCCCAATTTTATTCATATGGCAAATATGGCCTGGGTTATCAAAGCCATTCATATCCCCCTCTCCTCGTGTTCCAATCATTAGAGGATACTTGCATACTCAGAGTAACTCATGAATATGACAAAGTTCCCTCTACTATGTGTTATCTTTGACAGTATGAGGTATGCCCAATCTATGATTATGAGTAGAAAAATATATATGAAAAAAATATGTGATGATAAAATAAAAGAGGGAAGTTCTCAATTGAGCAAAATTAGTTGCCCTTGTCATAGGTGGAACCCCAACTTTACTCTCTAAGAGCTCAAGTTCCCCAAACTTCTCTTTTTTGCTCCTTTGAAGCGACTTGGTGATTGCTTCAGGGATGACCCTACACTTGTTTTGTTATGATTATTTATGATTATAGTTTTTTTAATTAGTGATATGGTACATCTTGTCCTGGATTTTAACATCACTTCCTTATTGGCTTGGGATTTTCTGAGGAAAGATTAGCCCCCTATCTGCTTTCTTTTAGCAACATATTCCTCAATCCATACCCTACTCTACACTACTAGAGTAGTTCAATGGATGCGTTGATGTTGTTTTCACTTCCCACAGGATCCCACCAATTAGTGTTGGTGTTAGCACTACGATTTTTTTATGATTGTTGATCTTATTTGAAGTTATTGTCCTTGGTGGCGAGGATGTCCCCTCGCTACCTCAATTTGTCTCTCCCTTGGTGTTATGGTACATCATGCCTTGGTTGTTACTATAAACCCTTTGTGAGCTTTGATTTTTTAGTAGAAGATTAGTTCTCTGGTTTCTTTTGACATATGTTTGCCCATTGGAACCCAACTCTTGGCTTCCAGTAAGGTTCCTTGGATGTGTTGATATTATTTTCACTTTTAGAAGTTCCAAATTAGTTAGTATGGGTACACCACTGTAATTTTTGATGTTTATTTCTCTTTGATATACTTTGGTTCTTCTTACAGAGTGTGTCCCCTCACTAGTTTAGTTGTTGCTCACTCAGAATGAGATCATCCCTTAGTGATGGCGTATCTCTTTCTATTGTCCCTCGAGGCATCAATCTAATGATTCTGTTTCATATGAATTTTGTATTGCCTAAGAAACTCCACCGACAATTAGATTTTCATGGCCATGATGATGTTTCCTCTACAACATGGTAACTAAAATGTTGGTTAGGGATTTCTTAGATAATTATTTCCTTGGAATTCTCCCATCTACCCTTTTCTTTTCCCTTATATCCCTATACATAAGTGTGCTAGGGGTTGTTCAGGTGACTTTTCAATTTTTTCCTACTATTTTGAAATGGTCAAGCGGACATAAGATTTTGTGACTTCTTTATTTGTTATTTTGATATGGTCAGGCAAGTATTGAGTCACCCCCATTCACTATTTTGATATGGTCAGGTGAATGTGGGATCCATTCACCTTCTATTTTACTATTTTAATACGGTCAGCCGGCTTATTGGTTTACTTCCTTACTTTGACTCCTTACACCATGTTTTGATATGGTTAGGTGAGTATTGAGTCATTTATATTTACTATTTTGATATGGTCAGGTAAATGTTGAACCTTTCATGGTTGAGAGCTCGACAGTCCCTAGTAGGCTACCTCAACACCCCTTCACTCCTTATTTCACTATTTCAATATGATCAGGTGAACATTGAGTTATCTAGATTCACTATTTTGATATGGCCAGGTAAATATCACACTCTTTTCTAGATTATCATGTTGTTTCGATGTGGTCAGGTAGATATCAAATAGTATGACTTCTTTATTTGTTGTTTTGATATATTCAAGAAGGTATTGAGTCACCCCCATTCACTATTTCAATATAGTCAGGTGAATGCAAGATCTTTTCACATTCTATTATGCTATTTTGATATAGTAAGGTAGATAGTGTTTTACTTTTTACTCTGGCTCATATTTATTATTTTGATATGGTCAGGTGAGTATCGATTCACCATTCAATGTTTTGATATGGACAGGTGAATATGGGATCCTTCCACCTTCTATTCTGCTATTTTGATATGGTTAGACATGTAGTTAATTTACTTTACCCTTTTTGCTCTTTGTTTTATTATTTTTATATGTTCAGGTGAATATTACGTTATCCACATTCACTGTTTCGATATGGTTAGGTGGATGTGAGACCCCCCCCCCCCCTCTCCTTTACCTTCACTTTCCCCACTGTTCTACCCTTATGAAAGTAAGGAAGATAGATGAGCTACCCACTTTCCCTTCTTTTGATGATCCTCCATGTGTTCTTTATCTTTCTTTCCTTATCGCATTTGGTTAATGCCAACACTTTTGGTTCACTAGTTGTTTGTCGCCTTGATGGTGGTTCATTTGTTGACCTTATTTTAACCAGAACCATGGGTCAAGGGGGTTGACATGGTCAAATTAACAAAGCCAGACCCCATGACCCCTCCAATTGAGTTAAGTGGGTCAAAACAAGTCAATGGAGCCCAGATCCGGACCTAGGTTAACCTGGTTGACTAAGTCAAACAAGGTTGACCTAATTGACCATTTGATGAAACTTGGCTTATTTAGGTTAAATGCACCCCATTTAATGCATTTAAATCCTTCCCAGTCTTCCTTTGGTTCAAATCCCGACCAAAGAGGCTCTTTTTCATGCTATTCAACCCTAGATTTTATTTAGGCCGTTGATCATAAGCTTAAGTCTATAAATACAACAGTTAGGGTTCCTTTAGGGGGAATTTTGCTCTTGCTCTCTCTCCAAGCTCTCCCAAGTCGAGATTTCTTGTGTGTGAGCTCTCTCAACTTATTTCCCCCTTCCCCAAGCTAGATCCACCAGCCAACCCCTACTGGCAGTGAGATCTCTAGCAAATCGAGCCTAGAATTCTTTGTAAGCCAGTTGTTGTTGATCTCGAGCGTTTTAGAATGTGGTTTCTTCTATAAAAAGGAGTGTGGACAATTTACAAGTGCAACAAATCCAAGATCTCTTGAAATCCATTATTTGTATTAGGTATAATCCTCAACCTTAGTTTATGACACTTAGGGTTAATTAGGTTTGCATTAAGTACATTTTAGACCTCATAAATTATCACCAATAAATGGTCTTCATTTATAGAGCTCATGTTTCAAATTTTATTTTATTTGGTGCACCCAATTAGGGCTCGGGTCAAGTCTTTCGCCACTAGGGGATGATTCGGACTATTGATCTCATGATCAACTATTGAGATCTCATCATTTTATAGTTTGAATCAACCGTATAGTTCGATCCTGTGGCTATACTAACCGTCTGAAAAGATCAGAGACGTCTGCTCAAAACAGCAGAGGATTGGACGGCCTTCAAATCGCACTAATGTGGTTGAGTGAAATTGTGTTCAGCGATTTTGATTACCAATCATTAGTAGACAGCATAATAATTTCACCATTAGCCAATGATTGCCCCGTAGCTACGGGTGCGAACCCGATACTACCGCATGTCTGACTGTCGTCGCTTTTGTTTTTAAATTGATTTTAAATTAATTTTAATTCTTTTTTAAATCTAATTTCCTAAAGAAATTATTTAAAATTATTTTTAAATTTAAAAAATACACATAACATATGAAAATTTTTAAAATTTAATTTTCCTTTAATTGAAAATAAAAATTATTTTAAAAAAGATTATATATTTTAAATTATTTCCCTTATTTTAAGTATTTACTTAATATTTAAATTAATATTATATTAAATATTTTTTAAAATTTAAATTTTTTCATATTAATATATTCCTAATAGTTAATTGATTATTTAAAATATGATAATTTAAATTTTAAAAATTTAGGTTATATTTTATAGTTTAAATGATGTATAATTATTTTAAACTTTTAAATATTTAATTAATATACATATTTATTAATTAACTACTTTTAAGTAATAAAAAATATATTTTTTATTTTAAAATCAAAAGATTATTTTAATTCTTTAAATATAATTTAAATTTAATATAATAAATATTCTCTATTTTAAGTAATTTTAATTAATTAAATATTTAATTACCAAACTAATAATTAAATAAATCTAACACTAAAATATTTTCCTAAATCTAATAAAAATTTCTTTTAAATTATTTTTTTCAAGTTCACAGAGCCTTTCATATCTAATTTAATTTATTGTAATTATTATTTTAAATATTAATTATTTTTTAAAAACATTTTTTATAATTCATTTAATTATTTTAAACTTGGAAAATTCATAATTAATTCATTTTAAATCATAAAAAAAAATATAATACCTTAAATTTTTAAGAAATTAAGAATTGTAATTTAAAAATACTTTTAGATATTAAAAACTAAATATTCTTAATGATTACTTAATTATTTAATTATTTAAATACTAAACTACTCTTTAATTAAATATTACAGTAAGTATTTTCAAATTAAAAAATTATTTTGAAATTATTTTCAAACCTCTCTTTAGGTGACCAATAGATCTCTCATATATGTACATATATACACATTGAACTATTTTTAATTACTTTATTTTTGAACTTATGTATTTATATTTTAATATATATGTGTTTTAAACATAATTTAAAATTATAACTATATTTAAATCCTTTAATATTGAGAGATTCATTTTATATTTCAAACATAGATCTAGCATGTGAATAGAATTCATGGGAATTAGTGAGTGATTAGGCTCCAATCATTTATTAATTACATCATTAATCATATTTAATTATTGTTTAGTCTTCTTTTATATGTGTAGGATATACAAGCACTTAGTCTAGGCTCTCCAAGCTCTAAGGACATGGTGTGCTATGATTTATTTTCATTTTCCTTTATGTTACGCCAAGAGTTAGTCTTTAAGACTTGATTTAAACCTACTTAATCTAGCGACACCTTAAGGATAATAATTAAAGACCCGCCTAGCAAACTTATAAAAATTCTAAGAGCTAGGGTACACCTCCGATTGACATAAAATATGAAAATTTTAAACTTAGTGACAACTTATAGACCTATGAATTTTCGAGAAAATTTTTGGACCCTTTTAATCCTATTTAATTAAGTCTCCATAACTTTAAAAAATTCTAATAAATTTAAATTAAATCTGAAAAATTTTCCATAATATATCAAACTCTTTAGAGTTGAATTCATAATATCAAAAACTTAGAAGCCCTGTAATTAGACATTAATTTGAGCATCAATTTAATTTTGATTAAAAATCACTCTTTTAATTAAATTAAATAATTAAAACTATTAAAAACTCCAAATTTTTCCAAATACTTGAAAACTCTTTCTTGGGTCATTGCTTATATTTGGAGGTGATTCCAAGAGGTTTGGGGTTAATTCGGATAAAAATCCCTAAAACACCCTTAATTAGATAATTTTAATAATTCATTAAATACCCCAACATTGAAAATTCATAACTAATTCCAAAAAACTTCAAATTGGGTAAACCAAAAGGCATTTAAATCTAATTAAAATCTAGTATTTATTAAAAATATCAACTTTTTAGAAATCAAACTAGATTAAAAAGTCAACTCTTCAGTCAACCGTAGTTTGATAACCAAGACCCGAACCTTCTAAAATTCATAAGTTTGCGTAAAAAACTCCAAATCTAGTAAACTCAAAGTTTAATTACTCCCCTTAAGGACAAATATTTAATAAAAATGCTAGAACTCTAAAACATATCATGTTTCTAAAAGTCACCTTTTGGACCCTTTAACTTAGCGGATAGGATGACCACGGACCTTCTGAAATTTGCTAACTCAATTTAAACTTCAGAGAACATTAACCTAAGTATTAAAATTGACCCACCAACTATTCTAGCTAAAATTTACCCTGAGATATTAATATTTGAACTTTAATCAAAATTTTCCACTTTGACCTTCAACAAAGGTGATCACAAAAAACTTGAACTAATCACTCAACTTAGGATATATCCAATTCCACATAGCCTACTACACACACATAAAATTGCTTGTTAGGACATAACTTCTAGCTCTAGGCTAGGTTGGCATTTTTATCTTTTCTATTTTTATGATGTGACACTTTACATGTGGCACGTGTGCTGGTTGCTTTGATTTGTTATGATTATTATGATAATGAGCATTATTTTCATACTTTCTATATGTTGTGATCGGTGATAGATTACCCATAGGTTATGGGTGATCTTGATACAGACGATATCTTTTGCAAGTGGCCATATTCATGCAGCGCTAATAAAGGGGACTAAAAATCATAAAAAAATATATAAATGCATGCTACATGTGTTTCAGCCACTTAGCCTCCAAATAAATAAGAGCATGACCATATATAACTACTTGGGATATTTTTACTGTGTATTGTGGCTAACATGAGTACTTTACTTTCCATATATAACTACTTAGGATATTATTTTTTTTACTGTTTAGGATAACCATATAGTAGAGTCTAGATTTTCTATTTTTAATGATGTAATTGTACTTTGATGTGTTGAGTTGTGAAAGTATTTAAAAATAATGCATCTCAAATATCAGGTACCCAAAGGGAAAAAAGAAAGTCCCTTTACAGGGAATTTCTTTTTTATTTGGGTACCCTTTTAAAGGATGAACCCTACCAAGTTTAAAGAAGGAGATCCATAGATGGATTACAAGATAAAGATAAAGGTGAAATGCATTATTTTTAAGACTTGCAACATTCAGTAGTATTAAAAACAAGGTTGTTGTTGGTAGAGCCTAGCCACCATTACTTTTATACAGACCCTGGGTTATATTTTATATGACACTTGACATCAAATTTCATTTACTTAGATGGTTTTATTTATATTGATGTGTTTACTTGACTTGTGCCATATAAATTGCCTACCTTTTTCTAGGTTTCTTTCTTGTATGTATGTTTGCCTGATTTTGCTAGGCTATTTAGGGATAATTTTTTTTACTCATAATTAAGATTTAAAATTTTAAAATTTTAATAACATAGAAAATTAATGACTTAGAGAATAGTTGAAATCATCCGGGGTCACATGCATATTAATGCATCTTCTCTTTCCTTTCATTAAGGAACTTTTTTTGCCTATGAGTAGAGTATAGATAATCTAACCTATGAGGATGAGGTGTTGGATCTGGAGAAGTCTAGTCTTTCTAAAATTTATTTTATAATCCTTTTTACATTTTAAGCATTAATGACTTAGATACTTTTAACTAGCATGTATTGCATTAGAAACTAATTAAATCAAAATTTAATTACATTAGTTCTAGGAGTATCACACTTCATAATTATAAGGCCACTTAGAAACCTCTCTAGATGTCAGTCTTTACTTCTAAAAACTTAGCCACCCACCCATCTTTCATAAATATTGGACAGTATAGATTTTATACGACTAAGTGGTTAGATGGCGTTCCTTTTTAGGTAGGATATAAGTCCGTAATATATTATATAGGACACAAGTGTTAGTGTTATATGTAGAATATTAAACCCAATCTAGATTTAGCTAGGGTTCAAGGCTACAACTATCGGTGTCTCATAATATGTCTCATTGGTGGGTAAGTTCTTTATCTTTCAGACGCTATAAATCATTCCTTTCCGTCTTAGATGGATGATGCCACCTCAATCATTCTCTCTTATATGCTCTAAATGTATTATTTTATTTTCTACACTTTTTTTGGAAAGTTTGACAGGGATGTTAAGCCCTTATAAACTAGTCCCAAGGCTAACCAAGAGGGGGGGAGGGGGGTAAATTGGTATTTAAAAATTTATCCAAACAAAATCACAAATACAACCAAACAATCACTTCAGAAATTAAAGTGCAAAAATTAAATGCGGATGTACAATAAGAAAGAACACACTACATTTTATATTAGTTTGGTCAACTTGACCTATGTCCATTCCCTAGAGCCTCTCATTTGGGTATTACACTAAACTCAATGTATCTTCTTTTGCCTCTAGAGTAAGGCAGAGAAGCTCGTATCTCCAAATTAGCCTTAATTAGCAACTAATTAGTAAATATCATCCAAGATAATAATATATCATCCTGTATGATTAGTTTAACTCAATGAATGTTATTAAGACCATCACCCTGGATGGATATCTGTATAAAGGAAAAATCATTAGATCGTCCAAAATAATCTCACAATCATTCAGGATTATTAGTATAAAATGATAAATATCATCCATAACATCACCTTAAATGGATGTCTAAATGATGAAAAAATAACTTGACCGTCCAGGCCAATCTTTAGATTATCTTGGACGATTAGTTCAATTTAGTTCATATCATCCAGAGCATCGCCCTGAATGGAGCTAGCTAGGCCAATTTTTTATCATCAAGAAAGAACTAAAGTTTATAAACTGTTCATCCTAAACGATCATATAATCGTCCAAGCTGATATGATCGAGCAATCAAACCTTAATTGGTTTCCTTAATTACCAGATTAATTTAGGCATAATTACACTACATCATCCAGGATGATATCCTGGATGATGTTGAAAAATAAAAGATGCCTAATAGATCTGGCAGCTAATTCTTTCTGATTTGAGCCTATTATCACGACCGATGTTAATATCGTCCAAGATGAAGCACTTAATTTCATCTGCCTTAATCAGAATGCCCTAATTAGGGATTTTTTTTTTTAAGTGATTGCTCAAATTAATTTTTGTATCATCCCAGATGATGTGATCAAAATAGAAAACTCTAAAACAGTCAAAATTTTTCCCCCGAGTGTGTGTGTGCAATGGTAATTAGTATCAGGACTCACATTATTATAATGGACTCAAGAAAGGGTAAAAGATACTTGACGTACATTACAAACTAACTCAGTCCTAATCTACTAATCTTGAGCTGGCTAAATTAGGAGATTGATCTTGTAGACCTGAAACTTTAGAGGACAAGATAGTTGTAAAAAAATAAAAATATTTACTATCATCAAAATTCTATTTCCTAAAATCAGATTCACAACAATCTCTCCCTTTTTTATGATGGCAAACACAAAGAAAAATAAAACATGAATAGAAGTGAAAATAGTATGACGAAATAACTCAAACACTACTCCCCCTTTTGACATTGCAAAAAGGAGGAAAAACAAAAAAAATTTAGAATAGACGACCTAAAATAAGAATGAAAGCAAAGTTTTTTTTTTTATCAAAGCATGAATATAATGAAGTCTACATGTGATTGAATTAAAAAATTTATAAGAACAATGAGTTAACATCATTGAAATCCAAAAAAAAATAGTAGAATAGTCGATCCTGTTAGACCTTACTCAGACTTCTCTCAGGGTAGAATCGTCTTTTAAAAATAAAAGATCTAACTAAAAAAAACTAATTGGATAAGAAAAGAGATCCATTCAAAACTTGGTTTCAAAAAAATATCTTATAGAATAATATACCAAAGTAATTTATTACAATTGGGAATTTAAAATCAAGCCTTTGAAAATATCAAGTGACACATGAATTCTTTTAAGATTTAAATGTTTGAAAGAGAAGGAAGATTGTCTTTTGTGGGCTCATTTTATACTTCTTGTCAATTGATTGACGCACTTCATGCATCTTTAAATTTTAGATACACTTTGTATATCTTTCAAATTTTTTAGCGATCATTGCACATCTTTTCATTTTTCTTTTCTTTTTGGGGCTAATTTTAAGCTGATGTCATTTTTGCAAGCTAGATCCCTTTTCAAAACTCTTAAATACTCTTAGTTGTGGGTATATCTTCTAGATATTAGAGAAGAAAAACTCGCTCTCTAATAGAAAGAAGAATAAACCACAAAATAGAATCAAAATCATATGATAAATGTAACGACAAGATTATGAAAAATTTGAAAGCAATATAAAGATTTTGAACATTATATATATAAGATAGATTATCAAGATAAAAAAAATCTCAATCGCAAAGTCCAGTTGTTAATTTGAGATAGAATTTTGTTTAGAAAAGAAAATTATACCACTAAAAGAGGTTAGAGGAAGGGAAATAAGCAATGGTGTTTCTCCCTTTAACTGATTTAGAGATGTAAAACATTGAAAATAAATTTAAAAAAAAATAATAATATGACATAAGATATCATTTCAACAGTGATCACAAAGAAAAAAGAAAAACTAAAATAATAGAAATAAAACTCAAAAAACAAAAGTAAGTAAAAAGTAAAACAAATAAAAGAGAAAAGAAAAAAACAACAAGCAACAAAATAGAAAATTTAGAATTCAGTAAACATCAAGTTCATACATTTATGTCAATCACACTCAATTTGGTCCTTAAGATGATGAAAGCGTCAAAAGCTAATGGTTTATTAAAGATGTCGACCATTTGATTCTCAATTGTCACATGATGTAACTCAATGTCTCTTTTGGTCACATGGTCTCTAATAAAGTGATGCCTTATGTCAATGTGTTTGGTCCTTGAATATTGGATAGGATTCTTAGAGATGTAGATGGCACTAGTGTTATCATAAAGGATTGAAATTGTATCTATAGGTAATCCTAAATCTAGAATTTATTACTTCAACCAAAGGACTTGGGCCACACAACTCTCTAAGGAAATGTACTCAACTTCAGCAGTGGAAAGTGCAACAGAGTTTTGTTTTTTACTAGACCAGTAGACTAAAGACTATCCTATGAATTGGCAAGTCCCAAAAGTGCTCTTTCTATCCACCCTACATCTTGTAAATGTTGCAACCCATGACCCCGAGTTTGAGATTTTGATGATTTTGATGATGTCAAATAATGAGTGTTTTGGAACAACTTTTCATTGAATATTATTTTATTTTCTATTGTCCTTGAGTACTAACATTTCAGGAAGATCATAAGTGACTCAGGACGAAAGGAAGACTCAAGACCGGGTAGATTAGGAGTATGAGTCAGACATTGTACTTTTCTATTTATTTTATTTTTACTTTATTGAGTCTGACCAAAAAATGCATAAGAGCAAGAGCAACCATGCACACACACAGGGGGAGAGTTTGTTTTTTTTTAACTGCAAAATATAATTAAATTTCTTCTCTGGAGATCGTACTGTACGATTTTAATTCGTACCGTACGATCCAAGCTATGTGGACAATTCTGTGAATAGATCGTACTGTACGAACATCTTCGTACTGTACGATGTGTTCAGATCCAAAACCCTAGCCGTAGTTTAGTTTAAGTAAGTGATTTTGTGCCGTTCGTACTGTACGAACCTGTTCGTACTGTACGATCTAGTTTAAATACTTACTTAAATTAACCCATGATTAGTGCATGAAATCCAGGCCTAATTAAATTTTTAATATCGTACTGTATGAACCATATCGTACCATACGATGAACAGAGACGAAGTATGATCATCCCGGATATCGTCCTGGACGATCTCTTGGTTTTTATCACATCGTACCATACAATCGTAATCGTACCATACGATGAACAGAGACGACATCTGATCGTCCAGACCATCGTCCTGTACGAATAGTATTTTGTGGATCATACCATACGATATTATATCGTACAGTACGAATTGTTTTTGAACTGTTCGTACATCTTCATACCAGGATGACGTTTGTTTATAAAGATCGTACTGTATGAACAGTAACAGCTACTTTTGAATTCAGAGGGTTTTTGGAGTCTTTTTTAGATGTCAATCATGTCCTTTTTCAGAAAGAATAACAAAGGGGGTGAACGTGGTTAGAGAGGGATTCCAAGGGAGAGAGCTCTAGAGAAGTTCTTGAGGGTTGAGAGAGGAAGGAGGAGGTGAGCGTTGTGAGGGAGAAGAAGTGTGAGGGAGATCACACGGTTGCTCCGAGCTTGCTGCATCTTGCTCCTCCTGTGGCCCTAGAAGGATTTGAGGGAGGATCTCCAAGGGAAAGGCTCGTCTACATCCGTTACCTCGAGGTTCTTTGCCTTCTCCAGGAGGGAGAAAAATGAGAAGGTTCTCTGCCATCGCCAGGAGGGCGAAAACAGAGTTTGGCACTCCGCCACGCCGGGTTGGTGAAAGGGAGGTTTGTAAAGGCTTCTCCGCCTTGCCGAGGGGGGCAAAAGGAGAACTATTTTGATAGTGAAAATCCCAGAGAGGAGGACTCCGGGGAGTGGACGTAGGTCATATTTTGATCGAACCACTATAAAAATTCTTGGTGTGTTTTTTCCTTATCGTCATTTACGTTTTACTTGCTTTTAATTTTTCATAACTATTGCATGGTGGAATTTGTGGAAGAAAACATGCTTAAAATTTTGTTGTAAAATTTTAAAAATAACAAAAAGATTAGAACTCTTGTTTAGGGTTATTTTTGTTAAGAAAAAGATTTTCACAATTCATCCCCCCCTCTTGTCACTTAGTAATTTCAGTAAAATCAGAATCAAAATAACTAATAATCTTAAAAGAAGTACTATATCTAGGATACCAAATTTCTAAGTTTTGAGTCCCCAAAAGATATCTAAGAATTCTCTTAACTGCAGTCAGGTGGGATTCTTTAGGATCAGCTTTAAATCTAGTACAAAGACAAACACTAAATTTTATATCAGGTTGGCTAGCTGTCAGGTAAAGTTAAGATCCAATCATCTCCCTATACGTCTTTTGATTAATAGATTTTCCATTTGAGTCCTTATCCATCTGAATATTGGAAGACATTGGAGTATTTATTGGCTTAGATTTATCCATTTCATATTTCCTCAAGATATCCTTGATGTACTTTAATTGATTTATAAATGTTCCGTCATCCAATTATCTTATGGTAAACCCCAAAAAATAGGATAACTCTCCCATCACACTCATCTCAAACTCCTTAATCTTTATTTTAGAAAAATCATCTAATAGTTTTTTATTAGAAGATCTAAAAAGTATAACATCAACATAGATCTAAATAATGAGTAACTCATCTTTAACTTTTCTCAGAAAAAAGGTGGTGTCTACGCTCCCCTTAACAAACTCCCCCCTCTCTAGTAAGAATGTGCTACTCTCATACAAAGCTCTGTATGCCTATTTTAATGCATATAAGGCCTTTTTTAATTTGAAAACATGATTTAAAAATTGGGAATTCTTAAAATCTGGGGGTTATTCTAGAAACACATCCTCCTTTATTACCCCATGTAAAAAGGCACTCTTGAAGTCCATTTGGAAAAGCTTAAATCCCTTATAACAAGTAAAATCTAGTAGCACTCTAATGGCTTCCAATCTAACTACAGGGGTAAAGGTCTCTTCAAAATCAATTTCTTTTATTTGGTTGTTCCCCTTAGCTACCAATCTCGCCTTATTCATAACCACCACACTAGAATTATTCATCTTATTCTTAAAGACCAATTTGGTTCAACTATACTTTGTCCCTTTGGTCTTTCTACAAGATCCCAAATATTACTCTTAATAAATTAGTTTAATTCCTCTTATATAGCTAAGATCCAAAACTCATAAGACAATTCTTGATTGATATTGGAAGGTCTAGTCATTGAGATAAAGGCAGAATGGTTCACTTTCTTCGTAAGTTCATGCCTAGTTCTAACACCTTCAAAAGGTTCTCCTAAGATCAGTTCTTTAGGATGACTCAAAGAATATCTCCAATCCCCAGGCAAGGTGTGTGTAGGTTATACCCTTTCCTCCATATTTACATTTTCTACTACTTATGTAATCTAACATACTCCTTCAGTATTTTGGGGCTCTACACTCTTATCTAAATTTTTAACTCCTTGGGTAATCTCTCTAACATCATCTTCATCCTCAACTCTAGACTTCTTAGAATCAAATTCATCAAACATCACATGAGTAGTCTCCTCCACCACCAATGTCCTCTTATTAAACACCCTAAAGGATTTTGGATCAAATTTAATATCCTAAGAACACTCCATCAGATTTTGGATCAAATTTTTTTAAGTGTGATTTCCCATTATTAAGAATGAAAACTTACAACTAATGACATAGAGATGGGAAAGGTTTGGTGTTCTACCCTTAAGGATCTCATAGGGTATCTTATCAAGTTTGGCTCTAACATTCACCCTATTAAACACATAACAAGATGTGTTTAGCACCTCAGCTAAAAATTTTTTTAGAAGTGAATACACAGCAAGCATGGCTCTAGCAACTTCTACTAAGGACCAATTCTTCCTTTCAGCTATCCTGTTCTGCTGAGGGGTCCTAGGAGCTGAGAAGTTGTGGCTAATCCCCTCATCCTCACAAAAGTTTCCAAATCTCTCATTTTCAAACTCTCCCCCATGATCACTATAGATTAGGGGTGTCAATTTGGGTCGACGGGTCGGGTTCGGGTCGAACCCGATTTGACCCGAATATAAACTGGTCAAACCGAACCCGACCCGTTTAGCTATGTGGGTCAGAAAATTAAACCCGAACCCGACCCACATGGGTTCCTGGGTTGACCCGACCCGACCCGCGAACCCGTTTGATTCAAAAATGGGGCGAGACGGTGACTTTGAGGTGTTCGTCAGTCGGTGTAAGAACTGCCGGCGAGAGCACCTGTGCAGTGCGGGAACCGCCAGCGCGCAGGTCTCCGGGACCCGTTTGACGCCAGCACGGCTTGCAGGGCTGAGGCGGTGCGGATGGCTTGCACGGCTGCACGCTGGACCGGTGGACGCAGTTGAGGCCTAAGGGCTGAGGGCTTGACGTGGTGATGCTTGAGGCAGTGCGGTGAGGAGCCGAGGAGTCGAGCTGTCGAGGACCTCGTGGCTTGAGGTGTTGACGCGGCCAGAGTGCCAGACGGCCCAGATGATGTGACCGACTAGGAAGGCGGCGACGCAACGTGACCAACTAGCCCAATCCGAAGCGGGAAAAATAAAAAATGAGCGGATTAACGGGTCAATTTTAGGTTACCGGGTTGACCTGGACCCAACCCATTTTTTAAACGGGTCAAAAGTTGAGACCAGACCCGACCCGTTTATTAAACGGGTCGACCCAAACCCAGATTTTTTGGGTCAGGTTCGGGTCGGGTTATCGGGTCGGGTCAATAATTGACATCCCTACTATAGATGGTCAAGATTTCACAACCTATCTTTTTTTGAATCTAAATGGAGAAGGATCTAAACTCATAAAAAGACTTACTCTTATGTGACAAAAATTTAATCCAAGTGAACCTCGAGTAGTCATTGACAATCACAAATCTATAGACTTCCCCCCTAAGCTGGAAGTGCTAATGGGTCCAAATAAATCTATGTGAAGAACTTTTAAAGGTCTAAAGGTGCTAATATCCTTAATAGAATAGAAAGAGGATTAGACTTGCTTCCTTAGGTTGTAGGCATCACATACGTGGTCTTTGGTGAACTTAAGCTTGGGGACACCTCTAATTAGGTCTTTTTGTGTCACTCTTCTAAGGTTTTTTATATTGGTATGACATTTTCAATCAAAAGGTTCTTGGAGTTTCTGATTAAACCTATGCCTACTACTTTCCTGGTAGTATTATCTTTAAGAGTGACCTTGCCTCCAGCCTGGCCTCCAGCAAAAAGAATTGATTAACATCTCTAGTCATGTGTTGTGAGCATCCGTTGTCTAGGTACCACACCCAATGTGTACTATGGTGAATAATGAAATGAGTGAAAAGTGCTCAAGCATGCCACATGAAAAATATTTAATACCAGAAAAAAAATTTACTAATCTATTTGGGTTATAGTGCCTCTTCTTAGGTTTCAAAAATTTTGGTTTTGGATCATGATTGAAAAGCTGTTCAAGTGTGGGTGTATTCATATTTTTCTCAAGTGCATTCAATTTAGCTTTAAACCTCGAGTTATCACTTTCTAAAATAACAGTATCAACTCTCAAATAGTGCTCCCTATGCTTAGATTCATAAATATAAGTTTTAAAATTAGATTCAAGTGAGGTGTAGGATGCCTTCAATGAATCATGCTCAACATTCAACTCAGAATGCTTTTTATTCAATTCATCAAATTCGTCAAATAATGACTTGTGATTACTATTTATTTGGGAGTGATCTTTCTATAAAATTTCATACCCTTTTTATTAATTTGAAAGCTCCAATTTCACACTAGCATGAGATTTTATAAGTTTCCTATATGATGCATGAATATTCTCACAAACTTCAAGTAATTGATCATAGGTTGGTTCGTATACCTCTTCTTGGTCTGATTGACCAAGATGATTACAGGTCATCAAGCATAAGTTTGTTGTTTCCTCTTCATCTTCAATCTTAGAGGAGTTAGATATCAAATATGCCTAGAAATCTTTTTGGAACTTCTTCTTGTCCTTATCTTTTCTGAACTTGAGTTTCTCCTCACCCTTCTCCTTGCTTTGGTGATCCTTATGTGTAGGAAAATTAGCTTTGACATGTCCAGGCTTCCTACATTCAAAATAAATAACATCAAAAGAAATTTTATAATTTTTGCTACCCTTACATTTGTTCCATTTCTGATAGTGCTTGTGATTCTTCCTTAGAAAGCTTTTAAATTGCCAAGTGATTAAGGAAATATAAATGCTTTTAGACCCGAAAGAATCAGTATCCGTGTTGTTGGCCTTCAGTATCTTAATTTTCTCCTTTTTTTGCTCACCTGCATCAAGTTATATTTGGTTCACTCCTTGCTCATAAGCAATGAGTGATCCAAGTAAGTTATGAACCGAATAAGTATTCAAATTTTTGGATTCAATAATTGCAGTGATCTTAGCATCAAAGAAAGAAGGCAAGCATCTCAAAATTTTATTCACTCTTTAATAGTTAGTTAGCTCTCTTCCTAAGGCTTGCAATGTGGTAACAATTTGAGTAAACCTAGTATACATATCAGAAATTGATTCAATAGGTTTCATATGAAAAAGTTCATAGTCATGTAATAAAATATTCAACCTAGATTATTTAACTTCTTTGGTTTCTTCATTAATAATACACAATCTATCCCAAATTTCTTTACCAGTAGCACAAGTTGAAACACACATGTATTCTTCTGATTTCAAAGTATAGAAAATATAATTCATGCATTTTGCATTCAGTTGAGCTAAATCCCTATCCTCAAGTGTCCATTCAGTAAAAAGAAGTACAATATTAATGCCATTGGTTTTACGAGATGGAGGTGAATAACCTTCTTTAACAAGCATCCACATGCGATAGTGAATCGATTATAAAAATATAGACATTCGAGTTTTCCAAAAATTAAAAGGAATATTGTCAAACAAAGGTGTTAGGGTAATTGAATACCCTTCCACAGTATTATGATTAATAAAGTTAGCTATTGATCAAAATTAAAAAATTTTCAAAAACTCAATTATATGAATCCCGCTCTGATACCACTTGAAAGTTTGACAGAGATGTTAAGCCCTTATGAATTAGTCCCAAGGCTAACCAAGAGGGGGGTGAGTTGGTATTTAAAAATTTCTCCAAATAAAATCACAAACGCAACCAAATAATCACCACACAAATTAAAGTGCGAAAATTAAATGCATAAGTAAAATAAGAATGAACACACTAAAATTGCACAAAACTTATTATCTCTTCTTTTTCCCCCACAGTAAGGCAGAGAAGCCCGTACAAAACTCCTTCCAACCAACCCCGGTGAGGCAGAGAACCCAACTCCATTTTCTTTCTCCTGAAGCAGGCAGAGAACCAAACTCCTTTTGCTTCCTCCTGAAGCAGAAAGAGAACCCAACTCCTTTTTCCTCCTCCTAAAGAAGGCAGAGAATCTCTATTAGTTATTGAAGTAGACCTGTCTAGAATCCCCAAGGAATTAGGAATGACGACCAGAGAATACAATACGGATCCTTGCTTGGAGCAACCTTTATGAAACCCCTCATAAACTCCTCCTCACAGGATACTCTATCTCTCTCCCTTGTTCTCCCTCTCCTCTTGGCTCTCTCAGGTCAGGACAATAATAAAATATCATTTTTTGAGAAAATAAGAGAACTTTTAAATAAGGGCTCCAAATTATCCCTAATTAGCAACTATTTGTTAGATATTATTCAAGATGATAATATGTCATCCTATAATATTAGTTCAACTTGACGAATATCATCCAGACCATCACCCTTGATGGATGTCTAGACAATGGAAAAATAACTAGATCATCCAGGATGATCTCAAGATCGTCTAGGCTGATTAGTATAGAATGACAAATATTGTCCAGAACATCGCCCTGAATGGATGTCTGAATGATGAAAAAATAGCTTGATCGTACAGGCCAATCTTTTGATCATCCTGGATGATTAGTTCAATTCAATTTATATCATCTAGATCATCGCCCTGAATGGAGTCAAGCTAATTTTTAATCGTCCAGAAGAACTAAGGTTTGTGAATTGATTGTCCCAGACAATCTTGCGATCATCCAGGCTAATATGATCAATCAATCAAACCTTAATTATTTTTCTTAATTACCAGATTAATTTATGTATAATTACACTACATCATCCAGGATGATGTCCAAAAATAAAAGATGCCTAAATAGATCTGATGACGGATTCTTTCTAATTTGAACTTATCATCCCGGCTGATGCAAATATCGTTTAGGATGATGCGCTTAATTGCGGCTGACTTGATCATGATGCCCTAATTAGGGTTTTTATTTTTAACTAATCATCTAGTCTGATTTTTGGATCGTCCTAAACGATGTGATCTAAAATATAAAACTCTAAAATAGTCAGAATTTCTCCCCCAAGTGTGTGTTGTAATGTTACTTAGCATCAGGACCCACATTATTACAATGGACTCATGAAAGGGTAAAAGGCACTTGACGTATATTATAAACTGACTCAATCCTAATCTACCCAATCTTAAGTTGGTTTGATTTAGAGTTTGATCTTATGGATCTAAAATATTAGTAGGTCAAGAAGTCATAGAAAAACATAAATGTTTATTATCATAAAAATTCTATTTCTTGAAATAACATTCGTAACATTTTCTTATAACTATAGTCCCTCCGAATGTTAATATCAGTCGTGTATGTATACTAAGCCATGTTGAACCTTTCTTTCCCTTTGAGTAGGAACTTCCTAGTTTCCTTCATATATATCAATCCCATTTGAGATAATAATGTAGGATTCTTAATCGAGAGTCTTCTTAGATTAGAGCCTAAGATGTAATTAACTACAGGGGCTTGCACCCTTGAGAAATGGAATCACACATCAAATAAAACTCACTCGAGTTGATGTATCAGGTGGAGGAAATCTAACGACTTTAATTAGGTTATGCCTATTAGTACCCATTGAGGTGCATAAGCAAAACTGCTATCCTCAATAGTTAATTGTATGTATGATCTAATATGCCATCCCATTGGCCTACTAGCAAAGAGCACAAAGTTTTGCGATCATGCTATACTATGGGATAGTGCGATCCTATCCTTTACATTCTACCCCCACATAATGATGTTCCTTTTAGAGGTCTACAACCAAAGACCTGGTTTACCCAAATCTAGTAAATGTGGTCCACCTTTATGTAGATTCAACCAATAAAAATGAGACCATTTTATCCTTTTCATCTACACTCAACAGTTTGGGACACATGTTAAGAATCTAAGGGAGGGCTCTGATGCATCAGGACCATCCAAAATCAAACCATAGGGGTTAAGTCTGTTGCAAATATATTTTTTCATGTCTTATGTTTTGATGATTGACAAACACTGTTTCTCGTGGACTGCTTGTTGCTTCTAACTTTTCAGGAATCGAAGATCGGACGATCAAAAAGGAGCCAAGTTCAGGAATGCGTAGGTTTAGGGTTGAGTCAGTCTGTACGTTTGATTTTCACCTTTTGAGTCTACTTGTAATAGTCAAAGAGACTGATGCTATGTAACCCTTCACACACACACTTGAGAGACTTAGAATTTCTGTTTTTACTCATATCGGCCAGGACGATTTCTTGGATCGACCTGGACGATCAGCTTAAAACAGAAAGTCTAATTAAGGATTCTTAATTAAGGAAGCCGACATTAACAGATTGTCCTGGACGATACGTGTATCGGCCAGGACGATAAGCTCAAAACAGAAAGTAGTAGCCGCCATAGTCAAGTATGGTATACTGTATTTTTAAATTATCGGCCAGGACGATCCTATGATCGGCCTGGACGATATTCACAAATTATGCCATAATTGTTCAGGAAATCAAGGAAGTAATTAAAGATGATTGATACGATCATATCGTCCTGGACGATCGTAGGATCGGCCAGGACGATCCAGTCAAAAACCTTAAGTTACTTCAGGACGATCAATATCGGCCAGCTCGTATCCAGGGCTATTGTCAGGACGATTTTCCTCTGATTTGAACTGATCGGCCAGGACGATTGTGTGATCGGCCAGGATGATCAAGCCAATTTTCAATCGCCCTGTTTTCCATCCAGGGCGATGCTCTGGCCGATCATCATTGATTTGTACTGATCGGCCAGGCTGATGTCCATATCGGCCTGGACGATATTGTCGGCAACTTGCAATTAATGAGCTCTTTTGAAGCTCTTCTATTTAAGAGCTCTTGTTCAACGTTTTTAAAAACCTTTGGCTGCTGCCTTAACCTGGGAAGACCTTGAGGAGAGAAAGAGAGAGAAGAGAGAGAGAGGATCTTGTGAGGGGGAGCTTGTGAGGGGATTCACAAGGGTTTCTTCAAGGATCGCTCTGCGTTGTCTTCGTCTAGAGTTTCTCATCCGTGGAAAGGTCGGTAGAGGTAAGGAGTTTTGCTTTTGGTTTTGGTTCTCTGCCAGCTTCAGGAGGAAGCAAAAGGAGAAAGGTTCTCTTCCTTGCCGGGGTGGCAAAAAGGAGGTTCTTGTGAGGGTTTCTCCGCCTAGCCGTGGGGGCTAAAGGAGAGTCACTTTTTTGTAGTGCAATACTTGGAGGGTGCCTCCAAGGAGTGGACGTAGGTCGAGTCGACCGAGCCACTATAAATTTATGTGTTCCTTTTCTTGCTTCTGCACTTTTAAATTCCACATTTATTTTTGTGGTGTGATTTGGTTTATGCAATTTTCTTTCTTTGTAAAAAGAAGGTTTTAAAATACCAATTCACCCCCCCTCTTGGTTAGTTTGGGACTAAGTTCATAGGGCTTAACATCCCCATCGAACTTTCAAAGTCAATGAAAAGTTCTTTTGCAAAAGAAATAATCTATTTTATCTCTAAGAGCTTATATAGTTGAAATCCCATTTTTTTAAACTCTCAAGACAATCTTCCATATTCCCACTACAAAATCTATGCGATTGCACATCACCGGTGGCATCTTCTCCAGCATGCTAATCACCTAGTTCATCCAAAGCTCGTAACATACGATCTAGGCATTTTCAATGATTTATTTCTTAAGGAATAAGACATGTGGACAATCTATAAGCTCAAAAAGCCCAAGAACGTTCAAATCCATTGGATAGATTTGGTAAAATCTCAAACCCTAGCCTAGGACACTCTAGTTTATATAACATTTGATTAAGCGTGTTTCAAACCATCAAAGCATAAACCCATGATGTTTATTCATTAGCTTCACCCAGGTTTAAAATTTCAGTTCAAATGATCGAGCCAAACATGAATTTGAGGTGTTTTTTTTTAATTAGGGCATCATTTTATGTTATTACAATAGTGTATATTATTTGGACCATGGATGTTGTGATCAATAGTTTAGATCCTATTGTTCCCTGCTCTAATTGGACTATGTATGTATTTTGTTACTTTGTTTGGTCATTTGTCTTGATTTGAGTTGTTCATTTGAAACCACAAAAGATCCGATGGCTAAAAAGCCTTGCTGACTCAGATATGTGGCCTTTTGGTGACCCACCGCCATGTTAGTATTAAGGGCCAATGATTTCTGTTGCATAATTATTTGCCATCATAGCGATGACATCCAATGATTTATAACCCATATAAATTTTTAAAATCAAATTTTCAAAATTTAATTAATTATCTTTGAGAAAATCAAAGTCAACAATTATTATCGTCATGTTTAAATTATTGATAATAAATGATATCTTATTTCTACAGGAAGACATGTTATTTTATTATCACAAATTTAATTATAAAATTAATTATCACTTATCCAGATTATTATAGACAAACACTCGATTAAATATCATTTTGACTCTCCTAGGTTAATGTGGTTCTTCCTTGTGTTTGACTATGATAAACATGATGAACTTGTAGTTTTATAATTCGAACCTATTATGAAATGATATCTTCAACTCTCGAGGTGATATATCATTCATAATGATGTATTCGATTTCAAAACTAAAATTCCATAAAATTAAATTTTCTCAAAGAAAATTAACTTTCCAAAATTCAACTTTTTTATATCAAACAATTACTGAAAGATTTCACTCACATTTTGTGAGGAATGTATGATCTGAGTTTAGGTTTCCTATAGTCGTACTGATAATGAGAGTGAACTTTTGATTAAGTCTAGTCATTAAAGAGGTCATATAGGTCATAAATTTAGTGTATAATATTAAAAATTTTAAGGTTTGACTTTGGGATATAAATTTTGGGTTTTTAGACTTAAAGTTAATCACCATAAACCTAAAATAAGTGATGAGGGAATGCATATAAGCTCAATCAAGATCATGTGGTTCCATCGTCTTGGGCTATCATGAACTTGGACTACTTAGTCAGAAGAGGTAGTCGTACCAACCTAACAGAAGTCACCTTATCGGCAGCCATGTGTTTCTTCATCCAATAATACCTTATAGACCTGGGGTGGTGTTTATCTAAGGGGATAAATCTGAATCAACCTTAGCTGATAGAGGGCTTTATGCATATTAAATATATCCTATGATTCATTACTCAAGGGTTTGAAACCATTAGTGAACATACCAGCTTTGACCATTATCATAATATAATGTTGCAATTTTTCCACAAAACCACCCGATTAGTGGGCACATGTCACATCCTTGCTAGTAAGAAACTATTTGAGGATCAATCTTAGTGATATACCCGACACGACATTCGATCTTTTTGAGCTGAGATCAATTTGAAATTTATTAGCCCCAATAAATGGTTACAGGAGGTGGATGGGTTTTAATTTTATAAAATTTCATTTGATAATTTTTTTTAAGGATTTAGACTTTTATTGGATTTGCGATTTGACCCATCCGGTTGGTTTTTACATTTAACACAGTCGTTATTGGAGTGATATTAAAGTCACTTTTATTTGTATAGGAATTTGAGAGGCATTTTAGGATTCAAGTTAGGTCAACTCTAGTCCTTTCATGGGTGAGGATATGACTACAATATTTAACCCGCACAACATTCTCAGACATTATCATTTGTAAATTTATTGCTACTGTTGAAGCACATGCTGGTCATATTTAGCTTGCAAATAGACGATTATATTAGTGAGTATTTGACCTGCACAACATTCTTTGATATTTGTGTTTTTAATTTTAAAATGTTTGTTAGAGCACATATAGGGTGTATTTTAGTGTATTTTATATTTCAATTACACTTATATAATATGCTTTATATTCATATTACATTCACTCAATGTATTTTCACATTTTCTTGTTACTCTTATATAATTAGCATTGCTCTTGCATAATATTCATGTCGAGATGCTCATTAGTGACAATTGTATCATAGGAGATAAATTGCTATGATTATTGAATGAAGTCAGATTAAGGTCAATGCCCGTATTCTAAAACTCAACATACTACTTTTCCATTTCACTTATTATTCGAATATCTCCATACGTAGTTGTCATATGGTTAAATGCAAATGTACATATTGAAGACTTAGTCCTTTGGCTCATAGAAGTAAGTATAATACAAATAAGAGTATATATATGATTAAGACTTCTCACACTAGTATCCTCATTATTTCCTTACCTTATGAATTGTCTATGAGAATCTCTTCACTTTACATATCAAGATTGTCTTCAAATGAGCTTTCATTGCAAAGTTCCTCTTCTCCTTCACATTAGAACATTCATTGTTGTCTTCACCTGATAAGATATGGACGTACCAAACCCACTTTTTCCTTAACACAGCTTGGGTTTCTTTGATGTTTACTTTTAATAGGTAAATTCGCCAATTCAACACAAAATTGTTTTAAGAAGAGGATTGAAGCAATGATGGAAATAACTTCTAAAAGAAGAATGGCCTAAGTAATTTCAAGGTTAAGAATTACTTTTTTCTAACATTAAGTGAATGTTAAAAATCTCATGAATAATGAAACAACTTATTCTTATGGAGGTAAAATATTTCATATAGAGTTGAATAACTTGAAGGCCTAGTGTTATCATATAGATAATTCAACACCTCTATTTTCATAAGTATTAATTCTATGATATCTTGTTTTCCATCTTCTTATTCTTTTTCTTGAATTTGTCTTCAACTTTGCTTCTAAAAATGTAGTAACCATCCAATAGGATATTTTGAGGATTTTAAATCTAACATATGTAAATGAAAATATGATGATTTGGAGTGATATTATACATTCACTATTTAATGGGTTAAATTTTCTTCTTTTCTTAAATTTTGATTTTCATTCATTTTTAAGATGATTTTAACCATCCTTTTGTATTTAAAATTTTGTCAGCCTCCTGGCATCCCCTTCTTATGTGGGATGAAGGGAGGGTGCTTTCGCTTTCATGCCCTCCAAGCCAGATAGGATTTAACAGCTGCGTGCTTTGAGAGTGAAAATTGACCCTAGAATTAGTATTTCAATCTTTAATTGCATGTGATCTATTAATTTTCATTTAAGACACACTTTTTTCTTCCCCTTGAAAATCATGAAGCCTTCCTGTGCCCCCTTAGTGTGAGGGGAGGTTGGGGAGGGAGGAGTCACACACAAGAGCAAAGCTGCCTGAGCTAAGTTAAATGCAAGAGGGATCATAGGACATGGCGATTTTCTTTGCTTGTTGGAGGGTTTGGAGGCCGGTGGGATAAAAAGCAGAGGATGGTGGCAGTGGTCGGTGTAGCAAGGGCATAACGGTGGGAGATGGATAAGAGGCAACTGGTTCAGTCAACGAATCAGAGTAAGAATGCTCAACGTGCGGTTAGGAAGCGTCGAGTCAGAGTGTCGGATGGAGGTCATGGTCGAGGTTGATCGCATGAGGCAGAGAGAAGATGAATCCTCAAATTTCTAGGCCATTTATATGCCGAATGAGATGTTTCATGTCTTTGAGGGAGTTTTGTGTCGTAGAGGAGAACATGAGGACACTATAGAAAAATTGTTCATTATCAGCAAATTTTGTTATGGCTTTCAAGCAAATTACAATGAAATATTTCCAAGTGATTTTTAGGCAGATTTTTCGATAGCCACTAAAAATCAATTGATAAATCTCTCTACAAAACCCCGTAGTTTTGAGACTTTCAGTACACTTATGATTAGACTAGCTATCATAAATATCAATGCTTAAAGATAATGGCTAAGAATATAGAAACAATTAGTAGATTTTTAATTATTTATGTTGCAAGTTTGAGTTTATGGTTGTTTGTACCTATTCATTTCTAGCTTTCTATTTTGTTATGATTGATTGTTTGTGAAATTTTTTTATAGATCTTTTCATGATAATTTCACACAAAAGAAATAATTATGCACATTGTACTGTATTATTTACTTCATGTTGCATGATATCAATAGATCCTCACATCGTCACCACATAACCCACTAAATAGTCCAGATCAAATCAATTATTGGTGGTCGTACTATATGAACCACTACATTCTACTGTACATACCATTACATTGCATTGTACGATACATGTGAATGTGTCATTGGCATTTTTAAGTCATCCTATAAAATATTTAATTAATCATCATACTTTCTGAATTCTTAGTCATACAACATGATTCGTTGATTCAAAGTTCGTATAGCTTGAATATTCAAGATTAATGATTTAATGAAGATAATCTAATATAATTTTTTATTATACTATATGATTTGACCAACTTTTTTATACTATTTGTCTTTCATTAATTGAATTCCTTTAATCATACTCTATGATGTATATCATACTGTATGATCTAATGAGGGTTATATAAGAAAGGACAGTTCTAGGCATTTTAATCACACCATTCATCTTCTCCTTTTCTTCATGTATATGTCCATACTCTTCCATATGGCAGGAGGAAAGCGTTTAAGTACTCTTGTAGCAAGTTGCTCCCAAAGCGGTATCGATGAACAATTTATAGATACAACATACGATGAAGCCTATTATCGATACAGAGTTGCAACAATAACCCCTTCCAAAATCCTGAATTAAGAATTCTTGAATGTTTAGGCATTAGACCTTTTTATAGGAACTACACTTCCATTTCTTATGAATTTGGCTTTTATGTTCAAATCCGAGCTCCTCTTTAAACTTTTCTGAGTTTAAAAGTTAACATCGAACAAATAACACTCCAATCTTATATTTCTAGACACGTTGTAGCCATCACTTATCGAGATTTTGATGATTTTTACCCCTTTTCACCACTGGGCAAATAGTTTATAACACATCATTTGCACTTTACTACAATTGGGACCAAGTAAATTAAACTCACACTTATAAACAAACCAAGAAACATTCAGCTTCCATTAGATTGCACACTAGTTCAAAATACACGTATCATCCAACACATTCTAAGAAACACAATCATTCCTTAAGCAGATGATGGAGTTAACATTAATCCTTTTATATATATTATTAATATAGTGGATATTATTATTCACTACATTAAAAATCTCACCAGCGTTATAGATCCTAGGGTTTTTTATATGCAAAATCTAGTGTTATAGCCTAAGTCCAAGAGACCAAGTATGTCTTTACATCCTCTACAACACCCGAGCATCTCTCGATTTACCACTATGACAGCTCCTTCCATGCACTGTTTAGTGACATATGTCGAGCGGGATGTTATTTACTAGAACCTGAGCATGAGGAAGAAGGGGGAGCACTAATTGAGGCACCACCTCAGAAACTAACACCATCACATGTACCTGAATACCAGCCTCAGTTCTATGAGATAATGAAAGAGCAATTTGACTACCTGGAGATATAATTAGACACACATATCCAGCAACAGTAGTAGTATATGGCAAATTTAGCTTGGTTTGAGTACAAACTTTCTTTAATTGCTTATACTATAAGTGAACTTCACCACTACCTTTTCATGGGCCTTTTGGTGACTAGTGTGTTATGTAGTTTGTATATCTTCTTGTAGTTTGTTTGTATTTTTTGGCTATATGCCTTACCTTAAAATGTCTTGTTGTTATATCATTTTAGTTTTCTTCTGCCCTTTTTAGTGATATCATAAGAGGGAGTAGAAAGTTATTTGGTTTTGTATTTCTTTTCATCATTAGTGTAGTTCTGTTTTATTCTCTGTCATTATGTCTTTATTATTTTTTATGTTCAATATATATATATATATATCAAATTATAAAAATCACTTAGTAAAGGGGAGAAATTAGCAAAAAAAAAAATTCACTCAAAATTTAACCAACAATATTTGCCATCATATAAAAGAGGAAGTTCGTTGCAATCCAGGAGCCCGAGCTTATTTTTTGCTGATAACAAACACTATTGGTAATTATTTAGATTCTCTTTTTTATCCTTGCATATGTTTTTTTATATGCACTAAAATTTTAGGTATAACATCATCAAGAGTTGAAACTCTTTCACTACAAATTAGGTTGTTAAACCTAAGCTTATGTCCCACGGCTATCCAAGAGGGTGGGGGGGGGGGGGGGAGGAGTGAATTGGTAATTAAAAATAAAGTAACCCTCTTTTTAAATTAGGAAACGAAAATAAAACTTTAGTGAATTTTTCTAGAAAACGTTTTTCAACCACAACTTTAAAAGTAAAAACACAAAAATATAAAGCAGCGG
The DNA here is from genome assembly GCA_016618105.1 of Dendrobium huoshanense. NCBI lineage: Eukaryota > Viridiplantae > Streptophyta > Magnoliopsida > Asparagales > Orchidaceae > Dendrobium > Dendrobium huoshanense. Next base: position 34,770,362 of record CM028352.1, on the reverse strand, counting down.
AAAAATAAAGACTCAAGATTTATAGTGGTTCAGTCAAAACTAGACATACATCCACTCCCCAGAGGCACCCTCCGAGTATTGCACTAATACCACTAGTGACTCTCTTTTTGCACCCACAGTAAAGTGAAGAAGCCTTTACAAACACTCTTTTTACCACTATCCGGTACGGCAGAGAACTATCGTCCTTTTACACTCTCCTAGTGTGGACAGAAAAACCCTTTGTCCTTTCACACTCTCCTAGTGTGGGCAGAGAACCCTTTGTCCTTTCACACTATCCTAGTGTGGGAAGAGAACCCTCAGCTATTCACACTCTTCGGCAGTGAACCAGACCCCTTGACAGATCTTCTTCACAAGAAATCTAAAAAGAAGAGAGAAAAGAGTAAGTAATCACGAACCAAGAGTAAAGACTCTTACCTTTGAGTACCAAGTAAACCTTCACGATCCAATGGAAAGAAATCTCCTTCAAATGCTCTCTCTCACTCTCTCCTTGACTCTTCCTTCAATAGGCACGAAGATCAGTAGGCAAAAAGATTAAGTGGCAGTTTAGTTTGGACTATTTGTAGGAAAGACACAAATAACCATCCAAAAATTGTAAACTTTCAAGTCAATACGCATTGGATAGTCTCGTACGATCGTGGATCATCCTGGACGATTTTACTTAAATGCATTGGAAATGAACCTAATATATATGGGTACAAAATGACTTCGTACACACACATTGTCCCGTACGAATTAGGTTCGTTCGGTATGAACGGTTATTCCATAGGTTGGTTCCCAAAAACTACAGAACATCACTAAAATTTTATAGTCGGTTAACTTCGTCCTAGGATGAATATGGGTTCGCCCGAATGAAATTTTTCTAGAGAGCAACTCGTCCTGGCACGATTATAAATTTTGTCTGAACGAAAATTCTCCAGAGGAGATTTCATCCCGGGACGAATACACTTCATCTTGGACGAAAAATACTCCAGAGAGCAACTCGTCCTTAAAAAAATATAAATTTTGTCTGAACGAAAATTTTTCAGAGAACATTTCATCCTGAGATGAATACACTTCATCCTGGACGATCAGGACTTAGAGAAAAATTTTCTTCAATTCCTGTTCATTCCACTGCTCTTATAAGGAGATAATTGACCTGATCGTCTCGTACAAACTATGTTCGTCCCGTACGATCAGTACAAATTTTTCAAGATCTCCTTAAGTGTGTGTATTTATTCACTCAATTACAATCTCACCCTCTCAAACTTAATTAAAAAAAATTACAAGTTTTAAATACACAAAGCATCTCATGCTTAATTTGATTTGAAGTCTTTGCAGTCTGGAGTTTAATTTTCCTAAAATGTTAGTACACACAAGAGCAAAAACAATTTTTAAAAAGTGTTAGGAGATAACTACACATAAAACAATAATATTTGAAATCATAAAAACTATACAAGTTGCAAGAATGTAAAACATGCAAATAACAACTCTCTTAACAATCTCCCCCTTTTTGATGATGGCAAAATAATTATTATTTGTATAATTTTAAATTCTAAGAATCTCCTAAACTACCTCTGAAATGATGAACACAGGAAAATATGGAGGTATTTGAATAAAAAAAATTATTTTCAAAATTTTTAGAGATACAAAACAAAACAAACACACACATACACTATGATAGAACAAACAATTTCTCCCCTTTTCGACAACAGCAAAAAGAGAAGAGAAAAAAGATAAAAAATGTAAGCAGTCATATGATACTCCTTTAATAATTGATCCTTGAAAGTGATTGAGACTAATTTTGCAAACAAAATCAAAACATTAGGCAAATCTAGTAATTCATAGAATTTAAGAAGAGATATAACATTGATAATAAAAAGTATTTATCAGAAACATGAGTCAATTTAGACACTAAGATAGAAAAAATCATTGCAAAAAGGATGAATAGAAAATTTGTATATTTCAAATTTTAATACGGAATATAAATGTACAGTAGATCAATTTGAATTAAGAGATTAAAAGATAATGGAAATAAATAACTACCACATGTGGCACTTTGCGCATCTTTTTCACATTTATGACACATTTTTGTGCATCTTTTTACTTGTGGGCTTATTTTGTGCCTGTTTTTTAACTTGCGAACCATTGCGCGTTTCTTTTTTTTTTGTACATTTGTACATTTTTCAAGAGTAATTTTGATCTTTCCAAAATTAATAATAAAAAATTTTAAATTATTCTAAGTGCATAAATATTTATTGATAAGTGAAATACAAAATAAAAAAACATCACAGTTGCAATAATAATATTAGACATTAATGTAGTCTAAATTAGAGACATGAAATTGACAATCTTAGTAACATCAAGTTATAAGCAATACTTAAATTTAGAAAAATTATATTTTCTAATGAATTTAATTTTAACTTGCATTTCAAAATATAACACTTAAGATAAAAAATCTAATGATTATCATAAAGGCTAACACACATTTCAAAAACTAAATTAAAGCCAAAATACAAGAACATATATTGATATCAATATGAAGATATTACAATCTAAGCTCAGGATATCAATACAAAAATAAAACATCTAAAGAAAATAAAACACAACAAACTTTCTTAAAACAAAAAGTAACACACAAACTACAGAAAATACATAAATACAAGTGCAACTATCACTGAGAAGGACCCTGATTTGGAGGAGGAGGGGGTGCAGCACCAAAGATGTTAAAGTAAGTACTCATCATAAGCACATTGGTACAGATATCATTCATCTGGTCCCTCATAAAACTCATGTAATGCTGATACTATGTGTCCTACTACTGAAGATGAGTCTCAATTTGATCAAAACGTTGATCAAAATGAGTCTCTAGGCAATCAAATCTTTGAACCAAATCCTGATAATTTGGTTCATTGGCGGGTGCAGGTGTAGCTTCATGTTCTTCCTCAGTATCACTAATAACATGTGCTTTACTTGGTTCTTCTTTGAAGATTTCTCTAAATAATCGATCATTGTAGTAGAGCGGTTCTTCAAACTCTTAATCAGGATGAACCAAATTATATTTCTTATATAGAATGTAGGTAACTAGATGTCATAAGGCAATGTTCTTCTTTCTCTTATGGTCTACATGACCAATTTCAAACAACCCATAAAGATAGTCAAGGATAAGTTGGGCTTCATCTATAGGTTATTTAGTCATGATCAAGAAGGTCACCATAGAAAGAAGAGGGGTAATGTTGATCCTATCACCAGCTTTAGAAATTATAGAAGTTCTAAGAACATGCTGGATGATACGAGCATTACGAACTAGACCGGATACTTTTGCCATATGTTTGTTCAAATTGTTTCCTCTAATCACATTATTAATTTCATATCATTCATAATCATGAGTGTTGATCAAGTGATGAGCTCTAGCTCCCTCTATCCTTAAATTCAAAAAGGCTCCTAAGTCAACCTTGGTGAATTCAACTTTTTGTTTAAAGAAAAAGGAACGGATTATATAATGGTCAGAATTAAAGGACATGTTGGAAAGAAAGTAGTGAAAGGTTTCTTTATTGTAGAGATGAACGAGTGTAAGGATAAAACCAAATTGTGTTGAAGCAAATAAGTTCATCACCTGAAAGGTAAGTTATTCTTGGATTAGGATTCTGGAGGGTGTGATCTTTGCTGAGAAAAATCTAGGAAAAGATTCCTCATTTACTTTGGAAAGGAAGTTCTCAGAAGAATTTCTATGTGGTTTCTTAGTCAGAACCTTTTGTCTCTTACTTGAACTTGCCATTCGAAAAAGATCTAAAGTACGAAAGAGATTGATAGTGAAGTTTAGAGAGTGACTGTTGAGTTCAAAAGCCCTTCTATTTATTGAAAACAACATGTTCGTACCAGATAAAAAAATTTCATGCCGTACAAATTTTTTGATTCGTCCCGTACGAAAAAAATTTTGTATGGATGAACCAATGCGTCAAAATGAAATGATTTTTGCAATCAACACAACTTACGAAGCATCCTTTCGTGCAGACTTTTGAACAGACTGATCGTACAGATGAATGTGTTCGTCCTAGGATGATCAGTACTTATGATCATTTTAAAGGCAGTTAAATTCATCCCCTACATCGAACCGACATGTGTTCGATCGTTCGAACGAACCAAAGGTTAGTACGTACGAAGCTATTATTAAAAACTACCTTATCCATTCAACTACTTTTTGAAAAACATTTCATCTTGGATGATCATGACGATCGTACAGACAAAGTAACAATTAAAAATTGAAAGCTGCATGCAAACGTTTCAAAATCTAACAGTTAGATACACTACACAAATCATCCCGTACGAAAAAATTCACCCCGGATGATGGACACTCAAAAATTTTAAATCATGCACTCAATTAAAACTAAAACATAAACACACTAAAAAACTCACTAAAAATGAAGAACACAAATACAAAATAAAAAAAAATCACATATGCAAGTTCATAAACACATAAAAACACACAAAAAACATTAACTAGAAAAATAAATATCAATATTGCAAAAAAACATTTTTAATTAAGCATTCAAATCAATCACACCAAGCCTTATTCTTAATGCAATGAAAGTATCAAAGGCTAAAGGTTTTCTAAAAATGTCTGCATGTTGATTTTCAGTAGAAACATGAGTGAGTTCAATTTCTCCTTTGGATACAAGATCCCTTATGAAATGATGCCTTATGTCTATATGTTTGGTTCTTGAATGTTGAATAAGATTTTTAGAAATACAAATAGCACTAGTGTTATCACAATAAATTAGAATAGTGCCTATAGTTAATTCTAAATCAATTAAATGTTATTTCAACCAAAGTACTTGTTCCACACAACTCCCTAATGCAATGTATTTAGCTTCTGTAGTAGATAGGGCTATTGAATTTTGTTTTCTACTAGACCAAGAGACTAGAGAATTTCCAATAAATTGACATGTTCCAGAAGCGCTCTTTCTATCCACCCTACAACCTGCAAAGTCAGAATTTGAATAACCAATTATTTCAAATGAAGAGCTAAACTTAGGATACTAAATTCCAAAGTTCTGAGTTCCTAACAGATATCTTAAAATCTTTTTCACTGCAGTCAAATGTGATTCTTTTGGATCTGATTGAACTCTAGCACATAAGCAAACACTAAACATGATATTGGGTCGGCTAACAGTCAAGTAAAGTAAAGATCCGATTATCCATCTAAATTTCTTTTGATCAACAGATTTTCTCATAGGGTCCTTATCCAACTGAACTGAGGAATTCATTTGTGTACTAACAGGTTTAGCATTATCTATTTCATACTTTTTGAGGATGTCCTTAACATACTTTGACTGACTAAGAAATATAACTTCCTTAATTTGTTTAATGCTAAATCTTAGAAAGTAACTTAAATCTCCCATTAGACTCATATCAAATTTACTACTCATTATTTTAAAAAAATTATCACAAAGATTTTTATTTGAAGATCCAAAAATAATATCATCCACATAAATTTGAACAATGAGTATATCCTTTTCACATTTCTTCAAAAAGAGAGTTGTATCCACACTTCCGTTTTCAAAAGATCTTTCAATTAGGAAGGTGCTCAACCTCTCATACCAAGCCCTAGGTGCCTGTTTCAATCCATATAATACCTTTTTCAATTTGAAAATATAATTTAAGTATTTAGAATTTTTAAAACTTGGTGGTTGTTCTACAAAAACATCTTCTTAAATTACCCCATTTAAAAAGAAACTTTTTACATCCATTTGATACAATTTGAATCCTCTAAAACAGGCAAAAGCTAGCAAAATCCTAATTAATTCAAGTCTAGCTACCGGGGCAAAACTCTCCTCAAAATCAATCCCTTCAATTTGATTATACTCCTTAGCAACTAATCTAGCCTTATTTCTAATGATTACTCCTGAGTCATTCATTTTGTTTCTGAATACCCACTTAGTTCCAACTACACTTTGATTATTTGGCCTTGTAGTTAATTCCCAAACTTTCTTTCTTACAAATTGGTTCAACTCTTCTTGTATGACCAAAATCCAAAATTCATCCGAAAGTGCTTGATCAATATTGTGGGTTCTATAGTTGAAATGAAGGCTGAATGATTGACTTCTTTGTTTAATCCATGCCTAGTCCTTACAACCTCGCTAGGTTCACCTATTATCAATTCCCTTGGGTGTTTTTTAGAAAATCTCAAATATCTAGGCAATGGATTTTCTATCTCCAAATTTTCTTACACATTTTCTTCCAAATTTTCTTCCAAATTCATTTTATCAATCTTTTGGGAGTTAATTTCAATCTCATCTTCTATAACATTTGGCTCTTCCAAAATTCCAGATTCATCAAATACAATATGTGTGGTCTCCTCAATTACCAAAGTTCTTCTATTGAATACTCTATAAGATTTTCCAATGCTTGAGTTTCCAACAAAAATTCTTTCATCTGATTTTGGATCAAATTTTTCTAAGGAATATTTTCTATTGTTATGAATGAACACCTTGCACCCAAAAATATGCAAATGAGATAAATTAGGTGTTCTATCTTTTAGCAACTCATAGGGTGTTTTATTTAATTTAGATCTCACATTCACCCTATTCAGAACATAACATGCAGTGCTAACCGCTTTAGCTCAAAAATATTTAAGAAGTGAGTATTCTGATAACATTGCTCGGGCAGCTTCTATTATTATTTTGTTTTTCCTTTTGACTACCCCATTCTGCTGGGGGGTTCTAGGTGCCGAAAAGTTGTGATCAATTCCTTTCTCCTTACAAAATTCCTCAAATCTCTCATTTTCAAATTCTCATCCATAATCACTTGGTATAAAAATAATTTCACACTCAAGTTTTCTTTGAATCCAAGTCAAAAAATTTCTAAATTCCTCAAATGATTCACTCCTATGAAATAGAAATCTAACCGATGTGAATCTTGAGTAATCATCTACAATCACAAATTCGTGTACCTTCCCTTCTAGACTCACAGTTCCAATTGGTCCAAAAAGATCCATATGCAAAATCTCCAATGGTTTACTAGTTCTAAGATTCTTATTGGACTTAAAAGAGGACTTCACTTGCTTTCCTAGTAGACATGCATCACAAAGGTAGTCCTTAGAAAAGTCTAGTTTTGGTATACCTCTCACTAAGTTCTTTTGGGTAATCATCCTAAGGTTTTTCATGCTAGAATGACAAAGTCTTCTATGCCAAAGTCATGACTCATCAAATATAGTTTTCAAACAAAAGTAGTAGGAGATTGAATATAATTCAAGTGTAGCATATAAACATTATTTACCTTTTTACCATTCAAAACATCTTTACCATTTAGGCTTAATATGCAGCTAGTAGGAAAAAATTTCACATAATATCCTTTATCACATAGCTGGCTTATACTTAACGGGTTATGCTTTAAGCCTTCTACTAATAACACATTCTCAATATAAAATTTATTAAAATTCCAATCATACCTGATCCAACCACCTTCCTTGTGATGTTATCTCCAAGTGTAACCTTGCCTCCACTCCTGGCTTCCAGCAATATGAATTGTGCAGTATCTCCAGTCATATGCTTTGAGCTTCCGCTGTTCAGGTCCCATATGCTCTCACGAGGTCTTGTTTGAGAGCGACCCTATAAAATTATCAAACGTTAGACCTGGGAATCCAAACAAGTTTGGGTTCTCCTTTTGTTAATTTATAATCAGATGCATGTATGATATGTCTAGGTTTATGCATCTTAGGTCTCCATACCAAATAAGTTTTCATCTTCAAAGTATATGTGTGAGCTATATGTCCAAATAATCCACAATTATTACACTTGACTTTTGGAAATGGATTTCTAAGTCTTCTTCCATTCATTTATCTATTTAGGGATTGCATAAATTTAGTATACATAATAGGATTAGAAAAATCTTCAAGTTTAGTGGGTATCCTATTATCCTCGAGAGCTTTTATCGTTAACTTGTAAAATGAATTCATATCTTTCAAAATTTGATTTGTATAATTTGATCTATAAATCTTGCTCTCTGATTTATTCTTAAAATTTTTAAAATCTTTTTCAAGCTTAGCATAGGATTATTTTTAATTTTTATGTTTTTTATTCAAGTCATCAAACTCATCAAGTAATTTCATGTGATTTTTATCAGTTAAAGCATGCTCTTTCTTAAGGATTTCATATTCCTTTTGTAATTCTTCAAACTCTAAACTTAGACTATCATGCATTTTCTTTATTTTCCTACATGCATCATGCATGTGTTCAGAAACTTCAAAAAGTTCATCATAGGTTAAGTCACATACCTCTTCTTGATCTGACTGATCAAGACTATCGGACATTAAGCACTTATTAGTGACTTCCTCTTCCTTCTCATTCTCTGATGAATCTGAAGATGAGTCCGCCCAGAAAGCTCTTTGAAACTTCTTATTGCCCTTCTTTATAATTGGTTTCTCCTCTACCTTCTTCTTGCTAGGAGTGATTTTGAGTTTTAGGCATTCAGTCTTGATATGACCGGGTTTCCTGCACTCATAGTAAATCACATCATTTGAAACATTGGCATTTCTATTAAATTTACCTCTATTCCAATACTGGCGTCTCTTCTGCTTCCTCTTCAGAAAGCTTCTGAATTGTCTAGTCATCAATGTGATGTCGTCTTCATCCTCAGGTTGTGAGTGTTCACTCTTAGACTCTTCCACTTTTAGTGCTATGTTATTCTCCCTTTGTGGTTCACCTGTATCAATCTTTTTTTGGCTAACTCCTTGCTCGTAAGCAATTAGTGAACTAAGAAGATTGTCAATAGAGTAAATGTTTAGATCTTTAAACTCTGTAATTGCAGTAATTTTAGCATTATAAGCAGTAGGCAAACAACGAAGAATCTTATTAACCATTTCAGCATTCGTTAGTTCCCTACCCAGTGCATGCAAAAAGGTGACTATTTGAGTGAATCTTGTGTACATATAAGAAATAGATTCATTTAGTTTCATGCAAAACAGTTCATAATCATGCAACAAGATATTATGTCTAGATTGCTTAACCTCATTAGTCCCCTCATAAGTTATATAAAGTCTATCCCATATGTCATTCCCACTTCTGCAAGTGGAAACCTGAATGTAGTCTTCTGATTTTAAAGCACAAAAGAAACTATTCAAGCATTTAGTGTTTAATTATGCTAAGTCACATTCTTCTACTGTCCAGTCTGCAAAAGGTGTTTCAACTCTAACTCCGTTAACTAGTCTAATTGGTTTTGTATACCCTTCCTAAACTAAGATCCACATAGAATAATCAAGTGACTGTAAAAATGTAGATATGCATGTTTTCTAAAAATTAAAAGGTTTATTGTCGAACAGTGGAGGTCTAGTTATAGAGTAACCCTCAGGTGTATTTCAGTTTCCAAATGTGGCCATCTACGTTAATCAAAAAATAGTATAAACTTATGATTTTGAAACAAAGCTCTGATACCACTTGTTGAAATTCTTTCACTATGAATTAGGTTGTTAAACCTAAGCATGTTCCACAGCTAACCAAGAGGGGGGGTGAATTGGTAATAAAAAAATTAACCCTCTTTTTAAATTAGGAAATGAAATTAAAACTTTAATGAATTTTTTTAGAAAATATTATTCAACCATAGTTTTAAAGGTAAAAATACAAAAATAAAAAGCAACAGAAAAATAAAGACACGAGATTTATAGTGGTTCGGTCAAAAACATACTTACATCCACTCCTCGGAGGCACCCTCCGAGTATTGCACTAATACCACAAGTGACTCTTCTTTTACTCCCACAGCAAGGTGGAGAAGCTTTTACAAATACTCTTTTTACCACTACCCGGTACGGTAGAGAACCGTCATCCTTTTACACTATCCCCAATGCTGGCAGAGAACCGTCATTCTTTTACACTCTCCTAGTGTGGGCAGAGAATCCTTCATCCTTTCACACTCTTCTAGTGTGGGAAGAGAACCCTTCATCCTTTCACACTCTCCTAGTGTGGGCAGAGAACCCTCGGCTGTTCATACTCTTCAAGTGTCGGCAGAGAACCGGATCTCCTTGATAGATCTTCTTCATAAAAAATCTAGAAAGAATATATAAAAGAGTGAAGTAATCACAAATCAAGAGTAAAGACTCTTACCTTTGAGTACCAAGTGAAACCTTCACGCTCCAATGGCAAGAAATCTCCTTCAAATGCTCTCTTTCTCTCTCTCTCTCTCTCTCTCTCTCTCTGTCTCTCTCTCTCTCTCTCTCTCTCTCCCTCCCTCTCTCTCTCTCTCTCTCTCTCTCTCTCTCTCTCTCTCTCCTCCCTCTCTCTCTCTCTCTCTCTCTCTCTCTCTCTCTCTCTCTCTCTCTCTCTCTCCTTGACTCTTCTTTAAATAAGCATGAAGATAAGTATGCAAAAAGCTTAAGTCGCTGTTTAGTTTGGACTATTTATAGGAAAGACACAAATAACCGTAAAAAAACTACAAATTTTCAAGTCAATACAAATTGGATCGTCCCGTACGATCATGGATCGTCCTGGACAATTTTACTTAAATGCGTTGGAAACGAACCTAATATATATGGGTACGAAATGACTTCATACACACACATCATTCTGTACAAACTAGGTTCATTCGGTACGAACGGTTATTACATAGGTCAGTTCCCAAAAACTGTAGAACATCACTAAAATTTCAGAGTCAGTTCACTTCGTCCTGGGATGAATATGGGTTTGTCCAGATAGAATTATTCCAGAGAGCAACTCATCCTGGCACGATTATAAATTTCATTTGAACGAAAATTCTCCAGAGGAGATTTTGTCCTGGGACGAATACACTTCATCTTGGATGAAAATACTCCAGAGAACAACTCGCCTGGAATGAATATAAATTTTATCTGAACGAAAATTTTCCAGAGAATATTTTGACCATGGAAGAATACACTTCATCCTGGACGATTAGTACTTAGAAAAATTTCTTCAATTCTTATTCATTCCATTGCTCTTACGAGGAGATAACTAACCTGATCGTCCCGTAGGAACTATGTTCGTCCCATACGATCAGTGCAAAATTTTCAAGATCTCCTTAAGTGTGTGTGTTAATTCACTCAATTACAATCACTCACTCTCAAACTTAATTCAAAGAAAAATACAAGTTTTAAATACACAAAGTATCTCATGCTAAATTTGATTTGAAGTCTTTGTAGTATGGAGTTTGATTTTCTTGAAATGTTAGTATACACAAGAGAAAAAATAACTTTTCCAAAAAGTGTTAGGAGATAACTACACATAAAATAATAATATTTGAAATCATCAAAAATATACAAGTTGTAAGAATGTAAAACATGCAAATAGCAACTCTCTTAACATCAAGCACCTCTTAGGCTCAGAACTAGTAGAATAGGTTGATGTATGCAAATGTTTATACTTTTATGTTTCTTGAATATATGAATTATATTTGGTGTATATAAGTATAAAATCGTGCACACATACGTAGGGTGAATAAAACATAAGGTTTTATTTTTTTGAAGATCATACTATACAATCTATTCCCTTAGAAATTATTTATAAAAATTAAAATAAGAAGAGGATTTGGATGAATTAATAGACTGTGTCATAGACTATATGATTAATTTATTTTAAAATCCATGCCTCAAATTATAATTAGACAATATTTAAAAAATTCAAAATTGTTAAATTTTTACAATATGATGCCAATTAAATTGTATGATATTTCAGAACCTTGCATAATTAATTACCTAAAATTATGCAATCAAATAAAAAAGTAAGTGTAATTAGTATTCTTATTGTATGAAGTCGGGTTCATATAATGTGAATCAAGTGTCAACTAGGATGATAATTAATCACCAGGATTTATCCAGGATGATCAGTTAAAACCCTTTGAATTGATCATACAAGGAAATAGACATTATACAATACTATAGGGAGAATTGAAATAATCTTATTTTACAATCCTATGATTGTAATGTATGAATAGAGATGGTTTAAATGCAAATTAGGTTATTTTAGCCTTGTATTTAAACATCTCTTACTTTGTTTAAGAGGGTCTTTTGCCATTTTTTTCTCTGGGAGAATGTCGAAGGTTAGGACTTAAATAGAAAGTTTAATTATTCTAATACAGAGGTGAGGTTATGAGATAGATGAGCCTTATGAGATTAATAGAGTGTGTTAGAGGGGTTTTACACATGTTTACTCCATGAAAATTCCCCTTCTTCTTTTAAGAGACTTTACTATAATTGAGGAAAATTCTTGGTGTTATAACTCAGTTTTCTTAATTATGTTTTCATATTTTGTGTGTTTTTTTATTATTCCAATTATTATAATTTGATTAATGTTTTTCCTAATATATATTGGATATATTGCTTTTATTATTTGTGTGTACTATCATTTTAGGGAAATCATACTCCAAACAGTTGAGGATTTCAAGCCAGATTAGATTAGGGTGTACTGTAAATGGAGTATATATTTTATACTTTTACAAAGTCTGAGAGAGTGTAATTGTAATTGGGTAACCGTACACATACAAATTGGGGGAGAGTTAAAAATTATAAATTATTAAACTAATTGTATTATATAATTTCTAATCATACGGGATGATTTGTCTAATTATTTCCTCTAGAAAGTAGTTAATCAAACCATGTGAAGAAAATTTTCTAAGTTATGTTTGTACTAAACGAAGTCCACTTCGTATAAATAATGTCCAAAGTATGAAATAGATATGTACAAGTTTATCCCGATGATCATAAAATTTTTTTTGAACTAATTGTACTATACGAAGTCCACATCGTATAGATGATGTGTAGAGTACAAAAAGATTGGTTATCTTTTCATCCTGACGAACACTAATTTTTTTAGAATTGTTCGTACCGTATGATCTCATGTTCGTACCAATAACACCCAAAGTATGAAAAGATTGGGTCTCTTTTTGTCTTGATAAACACTAAATTTTTTTGAACTATTTTTACTGTACAATCTCATGTTCATACAGACGGCATACATAATACAAAATTGTGTGGTATCTTTTTATCCCGATGAACCTTGAAAATTTTCTTAACAGTTTATACCGCATGATATGTATTCATAATGTATGATCAGCATGTATGAAATGTTTCTTACAGGATCATATGAGCAAATTTTTAACTGTTCATAGGTACGATCATCGATCGTACTGTATTATCGTGAATGCTAAAAATTGAAAATTTTAATTTTTTGGATAATTTTTCATGCCTTTCATATATAAGGTTCTTTAAACTGACTTTGATCGAATTCTTTATTTGAATAGTTGCTATTGGAATGATTTATATTTGTACAACTTATGTAGATTTGATGATTCCAAACATTATTGTTCAAATGTATAGTTATCTCCTAACAATTTTAGAAGATTTGCACTTGCTCTTGTGTGTACTAACATTTCAGGAAAATCCGACTCCAGACTACGATAACTTCAAATCAAATTCAACATGAGATATTTTGTTTATTTGAAGTTTGCATTTTCTTTGATTTAATTTTGAAAGGGAGTGATTGTAATTTAGTGAATAAAAAACTTACACACACACACATAAGGAGATCATACAATTTTATACTGATCGTACAGAACGATTTTTATCGTACTGGATGATCCGTCAGTTATCTCCTATAGAGCTCATGGAACGAATAGGAATTTGCTCGAAAACTTTTTCTAAGTCCTATTCGTCCAGGATGAAATTTATTATCGTCCCGGACGATGGGTTCTCTGTAAAATTTTCGTCCAGACAAATTTTACCATCGTACGAGGCGACCAGTGCTCTGGAAAATTTTCGTACAGACGAAATTAAATATCGTACCGGACGATCAGGTCTCGGAAAATTTTTCGTCCAGACGAAAACAAATTATCGTCCGTGGCGATTGGTCTTCTGGAAAATTTTTGTCCAGACGAAATAAATAATCGTCCAGGACGATCGGCTCTCTGCAAAATTTTCGTCCAGACGAACATATTTTTGTCCAAACGATTAACCGACTTAGAACAGTTTTCAGCGGTTTCTAGAACCGACCTTGTAGTAACCGTTCGTACTGGACGAACCTAGTTCGTACAGGACGATCAGCTGTACGAAGTCATTTCATACACATATACAAATTGGGTCATTTCAGATCGTTTAAGTAAAATCGTCCAGGACGATCCAGGATCGTACAGGACGATCCACTGCGTACAGAATTGGAAACTTGCAATTTTTGGGCGGTTTTTCATGTCTTTTGTATAAATAGTCCAAATTAGACTGCCACCCAATCTTTTTGTCATTTGATCTTCGTGCCTCTTGAGAGAATAGCCAAGGAGAGAGTGGAAGAGAGTATTCAAAGGAGGATTCCTACCACTGGAGCGAGAAGGCTTCACTTGGATTACTAAGGTAAGAGTCTCTACTTGTGAAATTGGATTTCTTTACTTTTTTCCTTCTTCCTTCTAGATTCTTGTGAGAAGATCAGTCAAGGAGATCCGGTTCTCTGCCGACACTTGGAGAGTATGAACAGCCGAAGGGTTCTCTGCCTACACTTGGAGAGTGTGAACAGCGGAAAGGTTCTCTGCCTACACTTGGAGAGTGTGAACAGCCGTAGGGTTCTCTGCCCACACTAGGAGAGTGTAAAAGGACGACGGTTCTCTGCCAGCACTGTGGATTGTGTAAAAGGACGACGGTTCTCTGCCGCACCGGGTAGTGGTGAAAAGAGTTGTTGTAAAGGCTTCTCCGCCTTGCTGTGGGTGCTAAAGGAGAGTCACTTTGTGGTATTAGTGCAATACTCAGAGGGTGCCTCTGAGGAGTGAATGTAGGTTTGGTTATAGACCGAACTACTATAAATCTGGTGTCATTTACTTTATTGCTTTTACGTTTCCGCACTTTAAATTTCAGTTTAAACAACTCTGTGGTTGAAAAACATTTTTCTACAAACTTTAAAAGAAAATTTTATTTCGGTTAAACTTTATCATTAAGAGGGTTTAAAATTTTTAAAACTACCAATTCACCCCCCTCTTGGTAGCCGTGGGACATTTACTTAGGCTTAACAACCTAATTACTGGACTCAACATCCGTCTACTTTTGTTTTGAGAGCAAATGTGTGAGAGTGATTTGGGAGAGTATTTAAGAGAGATTTATTACAAATTGAGAGTGTGAAAGGTTTACAAGGTTACTCAAATGTGACATTCTCTTAATGTTTGTAGCAAATATCTTTCTTACTTCTTTGAAGATGCTCAAGGGAAGAGATCTTTGAAGAAGATCTGGTTCTCTATTGACACTTAGAGAGTATGGAAGGATGATGGTACTATGCAACACTTGAAGGGTGTGAAAGGATGACAGTTATCTACCGACACCTTGAGAGTGTGAAAGGATGATGGTACTCTACCGACACTTGGAGGGTGTGAAAGGATGATGGTACTCTACCGACACTTGGAGGGCGTAAAAGGATGACGATACTCTGCCATATTGAGGATAGGTGGAAGAGAGGGTAATTGTAAATTCTTCTCCATCTTGTTGTTTGAGCAAAAGGAGAGTCAGTTGGGTAATAGTGCAATACCTGAAGACGGAGTCTTCAGGGAGTGGACGTAGGTATAGTTGGACTGGACCACTATAAATTTCTATGTTCTTTACTTTTCCCATAATTTTTATTTTCTTGCAATTTTTATTTTTGTGCTTAAAATTTTTCTTTGTATAAAAACTTAATAAAATATTTTTCATAAATTTCCAAGAGAATTTTAAAATTACTAATTCACCCTCCTCTTGGTTAGCCTTAAGACAATTGTGATAGGTATAACAATCTATACATGCTTTTCAAATGGTATCAGAGATAATTTAAAATTTAAAGTTTATATTACTTTTTGAAAATCGAATATGACTACTTTTAAAAACTGTAACACACCTGAAAGATATTCGATCACTAGATTCCTATTATTTGATAACATACCTTTTAATTTTTGGAGAACATAATGTCAATTTTTCTTCAATCGCTTGATTATCGTATGTGGATTTTAGTACATGAAGGATACACTAGGCCACTAGAATTGCAGATAGCATTAGAACTGAAACACCATTAGCTAACTGGATATTAAAAGAACGAGACTTTACTCAGTTCAATGCCAAATATTTGAATAATTTTTTCTATACACTTAAATTTGAAGATTAAATGCATGTTTCTACCTATAAAGTGGAAAATAAATTTGTGATAGACTTTGAATCATATATGAAGGGACTAATGAAGTGAAATAATTTAGATTAAATATTTCTTTTGCATGATTATGAAATGTTTCATATGAGACCAAACGAATCCATCACTAACATGTACACACATTTCACTCAAACAATCACCTCCTTATATGGTTTAAGTAGGGAATTAATGAATATAGAAAAAGGGAATAAAATACTTTATCATTTACCTACTGCTGATGTAAAAATAACTATCATTATAGAGTCTAAGGATTTAACTATTTATTCTTTTGACAATTTCTTGGATCACTAATTTCCTACGAGCAAGGAGTGACTCAAAGTCAGATTGATACATGTGGGATGCAAAAGAAAAAGAATATAGCATTTAAAGTGGATGATTCAGAGAGTGATCAGTCTTAGCCTGAGGATGAAGATGATATTGCCTTGATGACTAGGCAATTCAGGAGTTTTCTAAAAGGAAGCAAAGGAGATGCCAGTGGTAAAATAAATATAAATTCCATAAAAATATTAAGGCTTCTAATGATGTTATTTGTTATGAATGCAGGAAGCCTGGATATATCAAATCTGATTGCCCTATTCTTAAAGCCAATCCTAGCAAAGAGAAGGTGGAGGAGAAAAAATATGAAGAAGGGCACGAAGAGGTTACAGAGAGCTTTTTGGGCAGACTCGGCTTTGGTATCCTCAGAAACATAAGTAGAAGAAGAAGTTACAAATTTGTGCTTAATAGTCAACAAGCTTGATCACTCAGATCAAGAAGAGGTATGTAACTTAAGTTATGAATAATTATTTGATGTTTCTAAGTAAATACACACCGTACATAGAAAACTTAAAAAGATTCATGTTAGGTTGAATTTAGAATTTATTAAACCATAAAAAGAGCATAAAATCCTTAGGAAAGATCATAAATAAATTAATAGCAACGATATAAAACGTTTGGATGAGTTTGATGAATTAAACAAACATCATGAAATATTAAAAACATCACACACTAAACATAAAAAAGATTTTAAAACTTATATGAATGAATATGATAATAGAGATCATTATTTAAAAGTTAACAATGCTGTATTAAAAAGAGCAAACTTATTTTTTAAAGCTCAATTGAACAAACTTAAGAAAAATAGGATTCCACCTACACCTAAATATTTTTTTAATCGTGATAAAAAAGATAAAAATTTTAAAATCTAGGAAGAGAAAAGTTTACTCATATAAATTAAAAAATCCTTTTCTTGGAGTTAAACATTTTTCTTATGATATGATTGGGTATATATGTCACACTTTAACTATTCATGGTAAGTTATATCTAGTGTGGAGATTTAAGATGCATAAAATAAGTCATATCATATATGCATCTAGTTTAATTTTTCTATGAGAATAACACAAACTTGTTTGGATTCCTAAGATTAATGTTTGATCATAATGTAGAAATGCTCTCATACAAGACCTCGTGAGAGTATTTGGTATCTGGATAATAGATGTTCAAAGCATATGACTGGAGACTCTATATAATTCATATTGCTAGAAGCCAGGAATGGAGGCAAGTTTATAGTAGAAGATAATACCACTAGGAAAGTGATAGGCACATATATGTTTGGAAACTTGAACAACTTTTCATTTAGAATGTTTTACTTGTTGAAGGCTTAAAGCATAATCTTTTGAGTATTAGTCAGCGGTGTGATAAGAGTTATAGTGTTAAATTTTGTCTCACTAGCTGCATATTAACCCAAAATGGAAATGATGTACTGCATGGAATAAGGCTAAATAATGTGTAAATGCTAGATTTGAATTGTATTAAATCTCCTAATGTTTTTTATTTGAAAATAATTTCTGATGAATCATGGTTAGAACATAGGAAACTTTGTCATTCTAGCATAAAAAATCTTAAAAAAATTATCCAAAAAGAACTTGTGAGAGGTATACCAAAAATAGACTTTATTAAGGATCACCAACATGATGCATGTTAACATGGAAAATGGGTGAAGTCTTCATTTCATTCCATTAAGGATCATAGAACTAACAAACTATTGAAGATTATTCATATGAATCTTTTTGGACCGGTTAGCACTATAAGTCTAGAAGGTAAAGTATTTGGATTTATAATTATTTATAATTTTTTTAGATTCACTTGAGTTAAATTTTTATTTCAAAAGAGTGAATCCTTTGAGGAATTTAGAAATTTTTTAACTTAGATTCAGAGAAAAATAAGATGTGAAATCTTATAAATTCAAAGTGATCATGAGGTGTATTTGAAAATGAAAAATTTTAGGATTTTATAAAAAGAAAGGAATTCATCATAATATTTTAGCACCTAGGACCCCTCAGTAGAATGGGGTAATAAAAAGAAAGAATAGAGTATTAATTAAAGCCACTAGAGCCATATTGGCAGAGTATTCACTTTTAAAATATTTTTAGACTGAAGCGGTTAGTAAAGCTTATTTTGTTCACAATAGGGTGAACATTATATCCAAATTAAATAAAACATTTTATGAGCTTCTTAAGGGTAGAACACCAAATCTGTCATATTTGCTTATTTTAGGATGTAAGGTGTTCATTCATAATAATGGAAAATCTCCTTTAAAAAAATTTGACCAAAAATCTGTTGAAGAAATTTTTCTTGGATATCTAGTGTTAGAAAATCATACAGAGTTTTTAACAAGAAAACTTTGGTAGTTAAGGAGACCACATATTTAGTGTTTGCTGAGTGGCATTTTGGAAGAGCCAAAATTAGAATAGGTTCATATTAAAAACAACTCCCAAGAAATTAAAAAGATAAATTTTCAAGAAAATATTAAAAAAGAAAACCCTTTACTTAGATAATGAAAATTTTCTAAAAATTACCCTAGGGAATTGATTTTAGGTGAACCAAATGATGGTGTTAAGACAAGGAATGGACTTAACAAAGAGGTGAATCATTCTACATTTATTTCAATGGTTGAACCCAGAAATATAAATCGAGCACTTTCAGATGAGTTTTTAATTTTGATCATGCATGAAGAGTTGAATCAATTTATAAGGAATGATGTTTGAGAATTGATTGAAAGGCTAAATGATCAAAGTATTTTTGGAACTAAGTGGGTATTCAAAAATAAAATGAATTATTTAGGAGTTGTGATTAAAAATAAGGATAGATTGGTGGCTAATGGGTATAATCAAAAAGAAGGGGTTGATTTTGAAGAGACTTTTTCCCCTTTAGTAAGACTTGAAGCAATTAGGGTTTTATTAGCCTCTGCCTATTTTAAATTATTTAAATTGTATCATATAAATATTAAGAGTGTCTTTTTGAAAGGGATAATATAAGAGAATATTTATATTGAGTAACCTCTAGGTTTTAAAAATTCTAAATTCCCTAATTACGTGTTTAAATTGAAAAAGGTATTATATGGACTAGAACAGGCACCTAGGGCTTGGTATGAGAGGTTAAGCACTTTCCTATTAGAGAGATCTTTTATAAAATGAAAAGTAGAAATCACTCTCTTTTTGAAGAAATTAGGAGATGATATACTCATCATTCAAATATATGTAGATGACATTATTTTTGGATCTACAAATAAAAAACTTTGTGATGATTTTTCAAAAATAATGAGTAGTAAATTTAAAATGAGTTTAATGAGAGATATGAGTTATTTACTTGGTTTTAGCCTTAATAACAATGAGGAGGGAACTTTTCTTATTCACTCGAAGTTTATTAAAGACATCCTCTAAAAATATGAAATTGACAATACTAAACCACTAACTATACTAATGAGTTCCTCAGTACAGTTGGATAAGGACCGAAAGGGAAACTCTATTGAGCAAAAGAAATTTAGAGATATAATTGGGTCATTGCTTTATTTGACTGCATGTAGACCAATATAATATTTAATATTTATTTGTGTGCTAGATTTCAATCTGATATAAAAGAATCATATTTGACAGTAGTATAAATGATTTTGAGATATCTTTTGGATACTTAAAACTTAGGGATTTGGTATCCTAAGTACAGCTATATATTTGAAATTGTTGGATATTCTAATTCAAAATTTACAGGTTATAAGGTTGATCAAAAAAGTACATATTGAATTTGTCAATTCTTAAAAAAATCTTTAATTTCTTGATCCAGAAGGAAATAGAATTCTGTAGCCCTATCTATTGTTGAAGTTGAATACATTGCCTTATGTAGTTATGGGGCACAAGTACTTTGGTTGAAATAATAATTGATTGACTTATGATTTATAATTGGCATAATTTCTATTTTTGTGATAATACTAGTGTCATTGGCATTTCAAAGAATCTTATCGAACATTCTAGAACAAAACATATAGGAATAAGGTATCACTTCATTAAAGATCATATCGCCAAAGGAGAAATTGAATTGAATCACATTTTTATAGAAAGTCAACTTTTAGATATTTTTATAAAACCACTAGCCTTTGACACATTTAGGACCTTAAGAATGAGGATAGGTGTGATTAATCTTAATGCTTAGATTAAATATTCTACAAACTTGATATATTCGTTATTTATATTTATTTAGTTTTATTTATGTTTATTTATTTTTGTTTTATTTGTGTGTATTCATTTTTGTTTTGTTTTTATTTTGTGTGTTTTTAGACATGAAGCATGTCACATGATTGAAATAATTGATTTTTGAGAAGTTTTTTTTATTTTCATATATTGTTCTCTAAGTGTGGTATTCATAATGTATGAATATTTTTTTATCTTTTACGAATTCTATAGCGTATACATGATAGTTTTGAGAGTTGAGCATGCGAAACTTAGATTTTTCATAAGCTTCATAATATATGATGATGTCATCATATGGTATAATTTGCACTGATTCATCTTGATGCATAGGGACATTTTTACCAATTAGGTTCAGTTATTTATTACTAATCGTATATATGAAATTATCATTCATTTGTATGATCTAGTTGTCAATTTTTATGGGGGATGAACCTAACTATCTTTAAAATGATCTTTAATATTTTGATTATCCCAGACAAACACCTATTCTCCTATACGATTGAGTTGTCAAAAAACCTGTATGAAAGGATGCCTCAAAAATGTCATTTTATGAAAAACCATTTCATTTTTGGCCATTTCCATTCGTACATACAAAAATAATTTTGTTACCTATGATTTTAAAATTGTTCATATGAAACAAATTTCATACTATATGATAAGTCATTTTAATTTAAATAGAAGGGTTGTTGAAGTCATTTTCATTCCATTTCTAAACCTTCTAGAGCCCTTGTCATAAGAATGGCTAGCTCGTGCAAACGTCCATGTATTTCCAAGGGTTCCTCATCTAGAGGTGGTGGGGATGACAACATTTTGTCCAAGTCAAATGAGGATGCATTCTTTAGGTATTCTTACACCAAAATCACTCCTTACTGTCTTTTAATTTAGGATAATCTCCACTTTATTGTAATGCCCTGTTTGCTTCAACCCAACTCTTTTTCCTTTTGACTTTTATTTTTGCTTAGCACAATAAACCTTACAATATTTCTTAGCCTATATGAGATTTAGTGAGGACCAAATTAGGATCACTTCTTTTGTCCATAAATAAAGAGTAGAGATTACCAAAGAAAATTTAGGCAACTACCTCCACTTGAGAACCCAAGGAATTAGAACACACACTTTGACCTTTAGATTCAACTTAAATTGGTCTAAAATTAATAAAGTTCTTAGAGGTTTCTCTCATGTGTGTCGTTTATCAAAAGTCTTTTTTTTTTTTTTAGAAATTGTATATAGCACTAATATTATTAAACCAGAAAGAAAGAAAAAAACCTAAGTGAATTTGGATAATTCACATTCCTCCTTTAAAATTTTAAAGAAATTAGGAGGAATGTGATATATATCCAAACTATCCCAAACAAATTCATTATTTCTTGCATAGTTAGCATAGCAATCGGCTAACTTATTACAACCTCTAATAACAAATTGAATAATAACTTGATTAAACTTTCTAAGAAAAAAGAAATCTTCATAGCAAATGTTGTTACCTTCTTGCACTCCTTCCTTGATTGTCTTTTGAATGAATTTTAAGACATTTTAATTGTCTCCTTCTATAATGATTCCTTTAGCTTCAAACATCCATTCTTGAAGAACTTTATTGAAGGATAAAACAGCTTCAAGTTCTAGATAAGATATATCCCAATGCATACGTTTGAACCCAAACACAAATAGGAATCTACCTTTGCTATCTCTTAGAATTCCTCCAATACCTGCAGAGTAGTTATTACCAAGAGAAGCATCCACATTTAATTTGATCCAATCGGTTGGAGCGGGATTCCAAATATGAGAAACCAGCCCAAGCTGATTAGAATCCCAGTTGACCGTGATAAGATCATAATTGATTGATGAGGATGTGAAAGATATTGCTTTTGCTGCTACAGTGTTGAAACTGTCCTCTTTATCACCGTGGACTAGTTTGTTCTCGCTTTTCCATGATGAAAGATGACCGAGCAATATAGATTTCCCAAAAAATATTAGAACTAGAAATGTTCTTTAGTTCAGTGATGCAGCAGTTTAGATCATTGAAGTTCGATATATTAAAACTCCATCTTCTCAAACCCTTCAGCACACCGTTAATAAAGTTGCATTCCACTGCTATATGATTGCCATCTTCAATTTGGTTACATCCTCTAGGACAGCCATTGTAGTTAATGAGTCTTCTATACATCAAAAACTCATTACTTGGTAAGGCTTTGTTCAACAATCTCCACCAAAAGAGCTCTATCCTTGGTTTAAATTTCAATTTTTCCAGCCATTTCCAATTGGTATTCTCTTCTGCATTGCTATATTTTTTATCTGAAATTAAATGAGACAAGGATTTCCCAGAGTGTTTATCGCAATTTCAACTTCATCTTTCAACATTCTTCTATGTATCGGTACAAAACAAATGAGTTCTACCAATTCCGGACCAAAAGCTTGCCTTAGCTTTACAACATTCCAAATCCCCTCCTTGATGAAATGATTTACACATTCCTGTTCTTCTTGCAGATTTACTGTATAGGTAGGCCACTTTTCAATGATTTTATCAAGGATCCACACATCCTTTGAAGTGTTGATGAAAATTCCATCCTACACCTTCCATCTCAGAATTTTCTAAAGAGATTTAGCTCCTTTGATAATGATCTTCCAAGTAGAAGATTCTCCATATTTATGATCATAATCCCAAATATTTGACCCATATTTAGCAATAAGAATTATATTCAAAAGGGATGTAGGATTTGAAATGAGCTTCCAAGCAAATTTAGCACTCCAATTGTTAATTTTATCCACTGCATAATTTATACCTTGTCCACCATATTTTTTGCTTCTACAAAGAATTTCCCATTCCACATAGTGCAAGCCTTGGCTTTTATCTTGTTTTCTCCATAAGAATTCTCTACTCAATTTATCTAAATCATTGAATACTCCCAACGGTATCAATGAATGAGTTGAAAGAAACGTTGGCAAAGACAAGAATGTAGATTTGATGAGTTGAATTTTACCAGCAAGATTAAGGAATCGGTTTCCCCATATATTGAGCTTGTCATAAGCTTTCTCCAGTAATTCAATATAATCTGATCCTTTAAGTCTCCTCAATGCCAATTTAACACCAAGATAGTGCAGCTCTTTTACAGTTCCGATGCCCAAAATACTTGACAGCTTCTTCCCTTTGCTCCTCCCTACAGACTTACTAAGGAGTAAAGAAGATTTGGATACATTAAGCCTTTGCCCCATCCAGCTGCAGTAACTTTTCATGATTTTGTTGATTTTCTTAGCATTCCTACAAGAAGCTATAGAAAAGACAATTATGTCATCAGCATATTGAAGGAGAAAAACTTTTTCTTCATTTGGTGAAACTTTAACTCCAATTTTTGGACCCCTTTGTTTGAATTATTCTGTTAACAGTTGTGAGCACAAGATAAACATAAATGGTGATAATGGGCATGCATGCCTAAAGCCGCATTTAGACCATATCCATTCAGTATTAGTTCCATTTATATTGATGGTATATTTAGTGTCAACTACACATTGAAGAAGGAGCTTTGAAAATTTATCTGGGAGCCCATAGATGTGAAGTACTTGCTCCAAAGTTTGCCAACCCATGTTATCATAGGCTTGCTCCATATCCACTTTGATGTCCATTAAACCTTTTTTAGATTTAGAGAATCTAAATTTGTTGATGATTTCTTAAGATAAGAGAATGTTATCCGAAATGGATCTACCTTTGATGAAAGCAACTTGATTTTCGGATATGATATTAGGAATGCAGCCAATTAATCTATTTAACAAGATTCTAGCTGAATTTTATAGATGGAATTACAAAGGCTAATTGGTCTATAATTAGATGGATTTACAGGGTTTTTAATCTTTGGAATAAGGATAACAGCAGTTTCCTTCCAAAGATCACACATGAGACTAGAATGCAAGAATTGATAAACTGCTTTTTAAATGTCTTCTTTAATGAATTTCCAATAAAATTTGATAAAAGAATGAGTAATTCCATCTAGACCAAGAGAAATATTACCTTCAAGTTGATGGATAACTGCTTCTAGTTCTGTAACAGAGAAATCAGCCTCCAATGAATTAATTTCAGCTTCTTCCAGAATTTTGCTCGGTACAGGCCATCCCGTCAACTTGCATTTCCTCATTCTCCATTTCATTTTGAAGTACTTCAAAAAGGTGTCTTCAATGCATTCTGGTTTTTCAGTCAACCTCCCTTCCGAACTTCTAATTTGATTGATGAAACTCAGTCTCCGTCTGGCTAAAGCCACATAATGAAAATATTTTGTATTAGAATCTCCATCCTTGATCCATTTGACTTTTGCTCTCTATTTCCACCAAGAAGACAGTCTTCCTAAGGTAGAATTAAGCTCTTTTACCTTAAATTTCAACAAGCAGATTTTATCTTCAGATAATCCCCCTGAATTAGCTTCTTCTTCTTGTAGCAATGATATCCTTCTTTAGTTCTTCTTTAAGAGAGTTGAGATTAGAGTGCTTTGATCTACTCCAGTGAAAAATAGCTTTAAGAACTCTTCTAAATTTATTATTCAAAACTTGAACGTCATCTCCTCTGACTGATTTCTTCCAATTTTTTGAAACTATGGTTTTGGAAGCTGGAAATGAAGCCCAAGTATCCTCGAACTGCAATTTTTTTTGTTTTATGAATCCAGAATTTAAAATGTTGAGGATTAATGGACAGTGATCTGAAGCAATTCTCCCAAGGTGACGAACAACTACAGGTTGAATGTTCTTCAAAGCTTCTGAGTTGATAAGGTAACGATCTAACCTTTCTAGAATACGAGCTCCTCCTTGCTTATTATTACACCAAGTGAATTTGGGTCCGATAAAGCCCACGTCATGAAAATCATAGTTATTCATGAAAGCATTCATGTCTTGAGGTCCTTGGGAGAAACAAAATTTCTTTCCTCCCCTTTTCTCCTCTTGAGATAATAAACAATTAAAGTCAGCTCCTAAGATAGAAGGGTGTTGATTGTTTGAATGAGCCTTTAGAATATCCCAAAGTCTTCTTCTTTCATAAATATCTCTGTTGTCGTATATAGTTGCTATCATCCAATCCCGTTTATTTGGAA
This sequence comes from Dendrobium huoshanense, assembly GCA_016618105.1. NCBI lineage: Eukaryota > Viridiplantae > Streptophyta > Magnoliopsida > Asparagales > Orchidaceae > Dendrobium > Dendrobium huoshanense. The sequence goes on along the minus strand of CM028352.1, from coordinate 34,744,676 downwards.
TTTTCATAACTCCAATCACTGCTTGTGAATAAGAATGCATAACAGTAAAAGAACAAAAATTTCTCTTCCAGCTGATTAGAATACCGCCTGAGAGACCTTCGGCTGGGACATAGAAAAAATTCCAATTATCTCCAATTAGTTTACTGACTTCAAGTCTATCAAAAGAAACAACCTTTGTTTCAACAAGCCCCACAAAAAAGGAATTATAATCCTTAACAAATTCCTTTAGGTACCGGGAAGCTTCTGACTTTCTAGCTCCCCTACAATTCCAGAAAGCTATGGACGTCATTTGGTTTTAAAAGTGGAATAAGTTCCACTTTTAATCTTTTTAGAGTTTTCACTTTTCCTTTTCTGAGAAACAATGTTATCTTTACCCAAGGAAATGAGTTCTTTGAGTAATTTTCCTTTAGCTTTTGAAGAGTTTGTCAACTCCAATTGTTCAGCAGTAGCAATTCTTTCCATCTTTTGATAAGGAATTTCCCCTTCTTCGAGTGTTCCATTTTATGTGTCAAAGCCTTTATTTTCTTCTCTAGCTGGGTTGAGACCGATTGAGTATGAATTTGATACAGGCATTTCCAAGTCTGAAATGTCTTTAGCTGTAACAGTATCAGTCCCGCTGGAACCTTTTGAATTATCTTCTAACCTTGATTCTTCCATATCTTTAGAGAATTCAGCATCTATACTCTGTAAGTCACATACTTTCTTTCCTTTGTTAACAAATTTTTCTAGAATTGGATTTACCAAATCAGTTATAGTGGGAATTTTTTGGACATAAATCTGTTTAACAGTTTTTGAATTAGGAGCTGCATAAGTTTCTTTGCCGATGTTAGAACTGGTCCTCCTCTTTCTCATTGTATTCTCAACAAGGATCCAAGGACCATAATCCTTGTCAGCTACCAGTCCTTCCGTTGGTATTTGATTTTCATAGTGAGGACCCGCTTTAAAAGTTTGGCCTTCAAGATTGGCAGGGTTCCCTTCAATACATTTGTCTATCAAATGTCCTACTTTCCCACATTTGAAGCAGAATGTGGAAACCTTCTCATATTCAACTTTTTGAAAGAAACGACCATAAGAGCTTTCTACCCAAATACCTATAGGGAATTGTTGATCTAGATCCATTCTGATACAAACTCTTGCATACTCCCTTTTGCTCCACTGGAACATATTTTCATCTATCCATAGTGGTTCTCCGATCATAGAAGCAATTCTGGCCACATTGTCTTTGTCCCAAAAAATCAAAGGTAGATGAGGAAGCCTTACCCAAATCGGTGAGGAGAGACCTTTTAAGGATGAAGGTGTGAATAAAGGGGACCATCTATCCATCCCTACGATGTGGCCGTTGACATACCAAGGTCCTCCTTCTAGAATTTTTTCCGCAGCACCTTCTTCAAAGAAAGAGAAAAGAATCCAACCAAGACCCAATGAGGTAATATGGAATTTACCAAATAAATTCCATTGTCGACGCAGTTCTCTTGCTATCACAGCAACAGGGGCCTTGTTCCCAAAGACCTTCACTATAATAGAGGATTGTAGTTTTTCTGCATTGATCTTCATATTAGAATCATTTAACTTGATTGATTTCCCATCCTCTGTTAAGAAGGAGTCATCTCTGGAAAATTTAACTTTGATATTTGGTTTTCTCACCAAAATATTGGTACTAATGCCAATATTGTTGTTAGCAAGCAGTGAATTGCCATCCTTTATGACATTGTCACAAACATCTTGATTGTTTTCCATTAGTTTTTGAGCAAATGAAATCCCCTCTTCCATGAGCAGAGGTTTAGAATTGCTGACGCCAAACCTGTTAACAAATATTTTCGAATTTGAAGAAGATGACATTTATGTTTCTTTGATCAAATGCTTTGGAGAATGTTGAAGTTTAGGAACATCATCTGGTATTACTTTTTCTTTTCCTTTCCCAAGAACCGGAGGCATTTTCTTCAAAACCTCAAATGACAGCTCATAAAATCTGATTGGTCCCAGTTTCAAATAATTGAAGGAAACTTGAGGATGGCCAGGTGTTCCAGTAGGATCGCCGGGAGGAATCTGACGATCAGCAAAGAAGGCTGCCGCATCTTCCATCAACAGCGGTTTACAGAACAAAAATTTGAAAAACAGCCAAACTTCTCTCTCCTACGTAAAAGACGGACATTCTCTCTCCAACTGCGTAAAGAACAAGGCCTGGATCTTGTTTGGAGAGAGAATGTCCTAATGCTGGTGATCGCATAATATTTATCAAGAGTCTACATATTAAACAAAAATACATGGATCATCCAGTATGTCTTAGGAACATCAAACATTCCTAATGTTGGTGATCGCATAAATATGACTCCTCTCTTGTCCACTATAACATACCTGATTATGACTAAAAAACCCTGTGATGAAGCCCAACTCATCATGGACTATATTTATAATCTTTCTGAAATTGGGCTTCCTCATCATAAGAGGAAAAAGAATATAGCTTCAGGACACATAGTTTCCTACATCCTACACAAGAAGTACAACCTGAACCATCCTGATCTTCCTACTGAACTCTCAATTTACTTTACTGATACTTCTTTTTTATCACTATTTGGGAGAGATCAGAGCTCTAGTAATGATACTGAGGGAGAAATGGGGCTCCTCCACATGTACCTAGACCTGACCAAAATTACTTTTAAGAAATGGTCCAGCGATTTGATTGTTTGGAGACTCACTTTGTTCGGCATTTTAATTGAATTGAGACAAATTAAAATTAGCAGGATGCGAGATACTAAGAGGACATGGGCTGGATCCATAATCAGTTCGATAGGGTCATACCAATGTAGCTATGATGAATAGTTATTTTTTTGTATTTAATCAGCCTCCACCTCCAAATCAAAGCCATTCGAGTTTTAAGTGTACTACGTTATTATTGTTTCTACAGAGCTTTTAAGAGTGATGTTAAAATGTTTTTCTTTCATGTTTGTTATTTTTGTTATATAAGTGATGATGTTGAGTGTTGTTATTTTTGATATCGTTGGGAGTGAATGTATGTGAAACTTTTTTATCAATGAAAAATGTCATGTTTTGGTGACATTCTTATTTCTTGCTACTTGAAATGTTGGTATGTCTAATAAGAAAAAATTTTTTGAAAATAATTATTGAAGTGTGTTATAAATTATTTTGCTTTACTAATTAATTTCCTTACAAAAATCTTATGTTTCAAAAATTTAAATTAAATTATAACTGGATTTCGATAAGAAAATCAATTTCATATTCTTTTAGACAAGCATATCTAACATATATATGTTGCAAGATTGATGTCTTATTATTATTTATTTCTTATCAATATAATTATTTTTATTATTAGTGAAATTTAAATTTAGATTACTGATATTGAAAATACCCAAAAAGTAAATCAAAAGAAATGCATAATGTGTGTAAAAATCAAAAGAATGCGCAATGGTTTGTAAAAAGAAAAAGGGCGCAAAATTAGCCCAAATAAAAAAAGATGCACAAAGTGTGCCACAAATAATTGAAAAGATGTGCAATGTCGCCAAATTGAAATTTTTTATTATGTTCCTTCCACTATCATTTAATCTCTAATCCAAATCAATCTAATTTACATTTATATTCTATATTATTTTTTAAGTTAACTAGTTTTCATTTCATCTTTTTTGCATTAATCATTTTTTTTTAATTTGTCTTGCATGAATCATGACTTTGATTAACATTTCTTATCTTAGTTGTTCTTTGTTTTAAAATTTTGAATTTTTCCTTTTTAGTATTATGGAATTAATTCTATATTTGCAATTGGTTTAAAACCATTTTCTAGATCGATTCTTTTGTTTTATCTTTTGAAACCTTTTATTTCAAGTTCTATTTTCCTTTTTGTTATTGTCAAAAAGAGGGGGGGGGGGGGGGGGGGGGGGGGGGGGGGGAGGGGATGATAATATTGTTTGATCAATTGATGTTTGTTGTTTGATGTGTAAAATGTTGTGTATGTGTAAGTTTTTTAATGCTTGAATGCATATGTGTGAATGTTCGTTCGGTGTTCATGTTTTATATGTGTTTTCTATTAATGTTTTTGTTAGATTTGTTTTTAATTTGGTGTCTTTTATTTTTTTTTTTTTGTTTAAGATATTTGATCAATATTGTTTGATCAATTGATGTTTGTTGTTTGATGTGTAAAATGTTGTGTGAATGTTTTATGTGTATGTTTTTTAATGCATGAATGCATATGTGTGAATGTTTGTTCGATGTTCATGTTTTATATGTGTTTTCTATTCATGATATTGTTAGAATTATTTTTAATTTGGTGTCTTTTTTTTTTTTGGGTTTAGGATATTTGATCTTCATGAGAAATCCCTTAATTTACATTGGTCATTCCTTTTAGGGGGAGCTAAGAAATAATTTTTGCTTCAAATGTTAACTCAAACAAATATTATTTTGCCATCATCAAAAGCGGGAGACTGTTGCAACTTAGTTTTCATAACTATATTTTCATATTATATGTATTTTTGATGATTCCAAATATTATTATTTGATTATTATTTCTCCTAACATATATTGGATCTATTACTTTTGTTGTTTGTGTGTACTAACATTTCAAAGAAATTATACTCCAGATATTTAAAGACTTCAAGCCATATTAGAGATTAGGGTGTATTATGAATGGAGTATGTATTTTACAATTTATTCAGTCTAGGATGGTGTGATTGTAATTGGGTAACCGTGCATACACACACTAACATAGAGTTAAAACTTGTAAATTTTTAAACTAATCATGCTATATAATTTCTAATCGTACGGGACAATTTTTCTAGTTATTTTCTCCAGAATGCTGTTAATCAAACCATGTAAAGAAAATTTCTATGTCTTGTTCATACTATATGATGTCCACTTCATATAACGTCTAGAGTATTAAATAAATACATACAAGTTCGTCTTAACGATCATCAAATTTTTCTAAACTTATTGTACCATATGAAGTCCACTTCATATATATGATGCCCATAGTACAAAAAGATTGGGTCTCTTTTCATTCCGACGAACACTAAATTTTTTTTGAACTATTCCTACCATACTATCTCATGTTTATATAGATGACGTCTAGAGTATGAAAGGATTGAGTCTCTTTTCATTGTGATGAACACCAAATTTTTCTGAAATATTCGTAATGTATGATCTCATATTCGTACATATGATGTCCAGAGTATGAAATAGTGGCATATCTTTTTGTCCCGATGAACCTTAAAAAATTGCTTAACATTTCATACCATACGATATATATATATATTCATATTGTACAATCAGTATGTATTAAAATGTTTCAAATAGGATCATACAAGCAATTTTTTAACTATTCAAATGTACGATCGTAGATCATACTGTACGATCATGAATGCTCTAAATTAAAATTTTTAATTTTCTAGATGATTTTTCATGCCTTGCATATATAAGGTTTTTTATAATGACTTTAGATGAATCCTTATTCATTTTGTCTTGAGAGAAAAATTTGAAAGTGATTGGAGAGAGATTTCTTGTAAATCGAGAGTGTGAAGGGTTCACAAGGTTACTTAAAGGTCATATTCTTCTAGTATTTATAGCAAATATCTTCCTTACTTCTTCAAAGATATTTGAGGGAAGATCTTTGAAGAAGATCTGGTTATCTGCCGACACTTGGAGAGTGTGAAAAGAAGACGGTACTCTGCCGACAGTTAGAGGGTGTAAAAGGATGACGGTACTTTGCTGACACTTGGATGGTACGAAAGGATGACAGCACTCTGTCGCATCGAGGATAAGTGGAAGAGAGGGTAATCATAAAGGCTTCTTTGACTTGCTGTGGGAGCAAAAAGAGAGTCACTTTTTTAATAGTGAATTACTGGTAGAGGGAGTCTTAAAGGAGTAGATGAAAGTTTAGTTGGATCGAACCACTATAAATTTCTGTGTTCTTTACTTTTTCTATAATTTTTATTTTCCTGAAATTTTTATTTTTGTGGTTAAAATTTTTCTTTGTATAAAAAAATTAATAAAATAGTTTTCATTAATTTCCAAGATAATTTTAAAATTTTGATAGGTCTAACAACCTATATGTACTTTTTAATGGGAAGAGGCATGTCGCATCAAAAGATCCAGCTACTCCACCACACCGGGTTGGTGAAAGGGATTTGGCTGCTCTGCCACATCGGGTTGGTGAAAAGGCTTCTCCACCTCTCATTAGAAGAATGAAAGTGATTGTGTAAAGGCTTCTCTACCTTATTGTGGGCGAAAAAAGCGAGTCATTAAAGTTTTAGTGCAATACTTGGAGAGGACTCTGAGGGGTGGACGTAGGTTAGATTTTGATCGAATCACTATAAAAATTTTGATGTGCTAGGAATTTTTTTAACACTTTATTTAATTTATTTTTAATTTTCTGCATGTTACATTCTTGCAAATTATGGGTGAAAACATTTTGATTGTTTTGGATTGAATTTTTTTGAGCCAAAAAAAATTTGAAAATCAAAATGCAGAAAAATATTTTTGCATTCTTTTTCAAACACGATCAAATGTAAATTTTTTTTTTTTTTTTTTTTTATTGTTTGCTTCCACTTGAGATAACATGTTTTAAAATTATCATTGTGAATTTGGTTAAATTTTTTTTCAAATAAGAGTCTCTTGAAAAAGAAAAGTCATTTAAAATACCAATTCAACCCCCTCTTAGTGTGATATTATAGTTCAACTAGGTTTAATAACCTCATATTGAACTTTCACTTTCTTCCCTTATGCATATTGTTTCTAAACCCACAACTTCAGAGATAACTCTTTATTAGAGAAAAAAAATAAAACAAGAAATCTCATCATGCATTAAAAATGTAATTTTACAAAAACTTGTCCACATATTTATCATATAGTTTGCAGGCCATCCATTCAAACTTCTAATTTTATACAAATATTTTAAACTATTCTATTTAATACAATAGATCATCAAAGTTGTATTTTATATTAAAATTTTGTTAAAATGATTGTCGAGGCCATCTTCTTTGAAGAGACATCATTTGTTGTGCAAGAAATAATTTTTGAAAATAAAACAACAAACTTAACATCATTCAAATTAGTGTGATTAACATTGTAAATATAAGCATATTTATAACATACAAATACCAATGTTTTAAAAACTTGACCTGGCTAGAACTAGCCTTAGGGCCAGTCCAGTTCATCCTAAAAACTTTTTTTTCATTGAACCGACTAGAACAATGAACCGGCTAGAACTACTGGTTCAACCAATAAACCCCAGAATTGGTTATAGTTCTCTTAAACTAGCCAATTTAAATTTAAATTTTTTTGAATAATTAGGTAAATTATTTTAAAATATTAAGAATAAAATATTAAATAATATTTGAAACTTAATTTTAAATTTGAATTGCTTACTTTTAAATTAAAAAATTCCAAATCAAAATTTTAGAAGGCTTCATTACTATATGTAAGATATTTATCCATTCTAACATAAAAGGCAATATAAAGTAAAAGTATTATCAAGAGAAAGTTCTCTAAGTGATGTGGGACAAAAAAATTTAAAGTTATTACTTTTAACTCTTAAATTTAAAACACTCTCTATGAATTTTTTAATAGAGTTTTTAAAAAACTTTTTATGAAATAAATAATAATAATTTTTAATTAATAATAGTAAATAATTTAAATTCTTCATTTATTATTTTATGTACTAAAAAATTATTTATTTATTTATTTAAAATAAATGATCTAATCTAACATCAATAATTTATAAATGTAAAATAATAATATGAATTTAATATATAATTTAGGAGTATAAATTTTATATAAATATGTAACTTAAATAAATAACAATTTATGTTAAACTTATGAATTAATATATAATTTAAATATTTTTTAAATTTGAATTTAATTTAAAGATTCAATATATTTAAATTTATAATTATATAAAATTTTTGTAATATGTGTATTCAATTTATTTTTTAATAAAAATTTTATAATATTATATGATTTTTATGTCATATAAATATTGTTTTTTATGTCATTTGGTTGGATCTAGATTCGACCGGTTAAATTGTCGAACCATGAACCTCTCCTTCTATTAGTTCAATATTTGGTCTGATTTTAACAACCTTGACAAACACAAAATCAGATTTTGAGTTAAGAAAAATAAAATTATTCTAAGCATACAATACATTGATATTTTAACTACAATAATCAAATGATAAGGATAATAAACTATATGCCCCAACAAATTAATCACACAAAGAAATAAAACTATTTTATATTTATTTTTTTGTTAAAACCACAAAAAGGATCTACACACTAATGATAAAAATATTAAATTTTTATATAGAGATCTATGCTTATTAAATGCTCAAAAAGCTAAAATAAAAAAAGCAAAAATAAAACCTATAAGCACAAGATCCCTACTATAGTATATTAATGAGAAAAAAGGTTGGCAAGAAACCATATCCCAAAAATTTAAGCAAGAGCTTAAATAATTTTTAATAATGAAGTACAAACCAATATACATATAAAAATGATTATAATCTGCAAAAATAAATAAGTAGAGATTAGGAAAAGGAAATTATTTATTAGAATAATTAATTAAAAATAAAAAGCACCCAGTTAAAAAATCATGCCACCCAAAGTAGCCAAAAAGATACTAACTGACCAAAAGATAAGAAGCAAGAAGACTATAATACACTCAGCCAACAACTAGGCGTTGCGACTCAAGCTAACAAGTGTATGGCTTTGGTGATAGCAAATATTACTGATTACATCTTTGTGTCTCCTATCATTTATACTATGTATTTGCTTTTGTGTGTACTAATATTTTAGGAATGTCATGCTCTAGTCGGTAAAGATTAAGGGCTCAATATTAGGTAGAATAGAATATATTGAAAGTGTAAAATTTATTTATGAATTTTTTAATTTCTTGAGTCAAGTCCTGTAAAGGTGTATTCATGGAAATGTGATAGTGAGAAAAATTAGAATATTATTTTTCTAAACTAATCATAATATATGAGAGGTATCTGATTATATGATAAGCTACTAAAAATTATTAAAATGGCTAATTATGCAATTAAAGCTATTTGAACTAATCGTACTTGACGATAAGTTAAAATCATAACCTTATTCGTCAATCATAATTTTGGAAATATTTTGAAAATACAAATGATATACTAATTGTATGGTATGATTGGTATTAAATGGTATGATATAATTAAATATTGCCTAAGTTAATATTATATTGAGGGATCAATTTTAGATTAATTAGTCTAATAAGATTATACTGTACGATTGGACAAATCATACTGTCTGAACCAATATTTACATATGATGATATTTTATTGTAGCCAATTGTACATGATGATAATCCAAATTGATTGTACAAATCATATTGGATGATGATCATATCATACTTAACGACTAGCTCAATCAATTGAGCTAACTGTAAAACTCTTTACTCATCATACAGTACTAATAGAGATATTTTGAGCTGATCAAACTATACTATCAGGGATCATACTATATGATCAGAATCAACAGATTTGAGTTTTTAGGGTTTCTTAAAGCCCTTTATTTAAGATTTCTTATAAGACTTTGTGTGAGTCTTTTTTCCATTCACTGAGTTCTTTCTTCTCAAGAAAGCTTGAAGAGAGAGCCTAGAGTTTGGGAGAGAAAGGGTTGAGTTTGTGAGAGAGGGAGAAGGTCCTTGTGGGTTTTAAGGGATTGTGAGAGAGTTTTACATGATAACTCTGGAAAACTTGTACTTGAGTTCCTCCATGGGTCAAGGTTTGTCTTGAGGGGAGTTTTTGGAAGAAGATCTCTTTATTGACAAAGGACCCGACAACTTCGCCACACCAGGGAAGGTGAATGAGATTCCAAGGTTCTTTTCCATCACCAGCAGGGTGAAAAAGATTATGGTTTCTATCGCACCTGATTGGTAGAAGAGATTTTGAAAGCGATTCTCCTCCTAGCTATGGTGGCTAAAGTGGAGACACTATAGTGATAGTATAATACCCATAGAGGAGGGATACGAGGAATAGACATATATCATTGTTTGACCAAATCACTATAAATCTTTGGTGTGTTTATTTTGATTTTCTATTTTTGCATTTTACTTTTTTCACACTATTTTTTGTGAAAAATGCTGAGCAAAAATCTGTGATTAATGTTTTGTTGTGATGATTAGAATATAATCATCATTATTATAACTATCTATAATTTAATTAGCTTCCACATTAAAGTGAAAGTATTGATTTCGTATTAGTGTGCTAAGGGACAAGTTCACTTAGGTATAACATCCATATCAAACTTTGAATAAGTACACCAAGAAAATCAAGGATGCCACTAGAATAACATAAAAACACAATAAAACCTAAACCAAAAGAGGCACATGACAACCAAACTAGGGAAATATAAGTAGTACAGATAGCAACCCGACACTTGATGAAAAAAAATAGAACCTGGACAACCACCACCAAAACACAACATCAGAAGGACCATCAAAAAGATAAATCCAATACAAAGACACAACCATAATAAACCCAAACTAACCGAAACACATCTAGATCGTAGAGGCAGCCAAATCCAAACAACCAAGATCTAGGAAGAAAAACTTGTTAAAGCACACAACAAGGATAAGAAAATTAAAAGGAAACCATAAATGAAATCAATGAATAAATAAAACTTATAAGTGCAGTATCTTGAACCAGTCCTAAAAAAATTGTAGACAACAACCATCTATATAGTCAATGAGATAGATTGACAAAAGTAAAAAATTCCAAAACCAACCAATTTATGAAATAACCGCTATCTACCAAACAACCACTAGCACACACTTGAGAGATTAAACTAAAACACTTTTTGCAATAATAATAATCATTATGGAGTATCCACACCCCAAAATTCCCATACCAAGTCAACCAAACACCCAATCCATAGAATCAACTACCATTTCGTAAATGTAAAAATAAGTTTTAAGCTATCAAGAAAAACTCAACCACTTGCAATCATAATAAAATTCAACCCACTCAAAACATTCATCAAACTAGAATAGAATGAAGGATAGTTAAGAATATTAAAAAGGGGAAAACTAGAATGGGAATAGACCTCATGGCACTATAATCCAACAAGATTATTAAATCCATGAAATAAGCCAACACTTCATTAAAACACAGAAAGGAAGAACACGAAGAGGATGGGCCAAAACTAGAGAAAGCAAATAAGACACAAAACAAACAACACCAATGGAAAAGCCATTAAATTCTCAATTAAGGCAATCAAACTTTGTCCAAATTTATCATCCCCCTCAAAGGCTGAGGTAATGATAAACGAGAGAAATCTTGAAATAATCTAATTGGAACAAAAATTTAGCAAGCTAGCTAGCACAATAGTTACCTTCAAAAGAAATATGAGTAATCCAATACTTTAACATACAAAACATCTAGTAAGAAGATAAAAATAATTAGGATTCCTAGAAGCATTACCATTAGTAAAATGTAATAACATATTTGCATCAACCTTCAACCAAATATCTTTAATGATATTTTGATGTTTAGAAAACAATTGAAGAACTTTATCTTTCACTTTAGTAATAATGCACATGAAGTTGATCTTAATGTTTTGATGTTTAGAATCATTCCTTCCGTCTAAAGGAACTCAAAATAAGAATAGGAATCAAATTCGTGATGTAACCTTTAACTGGAGAAAACCAAGATTACATGATATAGGAAATATCACTATCATTGTTGAAGTTATAAATATCCAACATATCATCAAAATACCTCCACACTTTAATGACTATAATAACATGATTCAAAGATTCAATATGGTAGCAACATTGATATTTAGAAAGAATATAAAAACCTTTTTCATCAAGAGAACAAAAATAGGATGACTTTTATGTAAATTCTCCAAACAAAAATAGAATAAGGTATAGGGATGTTATTATGCCAAATTGTAGAAAATTGAAAAGCTTTGCAATGAAGAGGTCAAAAAGAATCCAAAACATTTTTAAAAGCAAAGTTACCAAAAATTGATAACTTAAACAAAATATCATCCTCTTTATACATCTACAAGGGAATCCACTTAATTTTACCCACTAAATTATTAGGAACAAAATCACTTAATTTATTAACATTCCAATTATTATCATCAATGAAACTATTAACTTTAATATAATCAATAGATTGAGAGTATAAATAATTATCAATAGAATATGGCCCCATACCATTATCTTTCAAAATAAAATATTACCATTAACAATACCCCATTGAATAAATTTCTCGTCGTCCCACTAGGTGGTGCGAAGCCTTCCACACTAGAGAATCAGGCCTTATAGTTACATAAAAGAGGTTGCTTACCTTAGCAGCACTTTTTCATCATGAATTTAGCCCACAAACTTTCAATGGATCTAAAAGAAAACCATAGTTTATGAGAAAAAACATGAGCCATATCCACAATACCTTTATACCCAATCCCCACTTCATATAAGAATAGAAAAGGGAGAGAAAGTAGTGAGAGAAACTCTGAGAAATTGTTTTGAAGTTTCACGGGAATTCAAATTCTTCTCTTTGCGGGAGTTGCATAAAACTCATGGCGGCGAATGTTCGCTGGTAATAACCTGCCGGCGGGACCCTGGAGGATCGTCGTATTGTTCAGAAGGCTTTGAACATTTCATCCCATCCAATGCTCTCGCCGCCAGCGTTCGGTGATGAAATAGCTGGAGTCAATATGATGTCTAAGACTAAAGGTAATAATGGAATTGTCATTAAAGAAGGTGGTTTTGTAGCAAGAAGGGATCCAGAGGTGATTGGGAAAGGAAAGAGCATAATTGTTGATGAAACGGTCAAAAAGGTTTTCAAAGGAAGTTTTGCATTGACACCTTTTGAAGGTTCTGATGCATCTCCGTCTTCAATATCTATTATTAAAAAAGGTCCCTCAGTGAATGGAAATGTTGACGATATGGAGAAGAAGACGCTTGATCCGAGCTCAATGGGAATTTCCAGCCCTGCAAATAATGGTATCCTGGGAGAAAAGGATAATGCAGTGAAACAGCAGAAGTATGTTGAACTAGCTAAAATCTTATTCTTTGACTTGGTGAAAGTTAGGGCTTTTGAATCAGCAGACAAGGAAGATTGTAGAGAGGATGTTTCAAGCCATATTAGAGATAATGCTAGAGAACATATGAATGCGTGGAGTAAAAAAGAGAATATCAAAGTTTCAGATTTGTATCTGGGCAACTTCCTAGCTGACGATGGATTGACTGTGAAATTGCACGAGAATGCATATAAGCTTAGTAACTTAGTTGTCATCAAAGTGTTTGGAGGATATCCCCCATTACGGGTTATTAGCTCAGAACTCAAGAGACAATGAATGCAATTTGGAAAGTTTCACCTAACCATGTTAGGCATGGGATGGGTGTTATGCTCATTTTATGAATCAGAGCAAATGGAAGCTGTTATGTTTAATAGACCATGGTTTGTCAATGGGAAGATAATCGGAATGGATAAATGGTCTCAAACCTTTGTTCCAAACTCTCTAAAAGGCTTGACAGCTACGATTTGGATCAGGCTACCAAATCTACCTCTTTATTTTTGGGACAATATTAATATTTATAGAATTGCCTCAATGGTTAGAAAACCATATTTGATTGATGTAAACATGTTCCAATGGGAAAGAATAGAGTTTGGAAGGGTATGTGTCCGGATCAAGTTGGATAGCAAGCTTCCATTAGGTGTTTGGATTGAAGGTAAAGCTAGGAGATTCTACCAAAAGATAGAATATGAACGAGTCCCAAACTTCTGTTTCAATTATGGACTAATTGGCCACAATAAAGAAGGCTATAAAGAAGGTTAAGGAGAAAATAACAATTCTGAGAAGCTATCTGGTTCTGGAACTAATAATGCAGAAAAAGATATTCAAACTGAAAATAGAAAAGATGGCACTATTGAAGGATCTGGCTATGGGCCTTGGCTTATAGTTAACCGAGGCAGGAAGTTATTCAATAATCAAAACCAAACTCAGATTCGCTCTCTTCAAAATATGAACAAGTCTTTGTGGAAAAGGAAAGAGTCTAGAAGGACTAATGTAGAAGTTGCAAAGAAAAACAGAGAAGCTGCTCAAGTTAAGAAGATTGAAGGAGAAGCTGCAGATGTTCTAGTTTTCAAAATTTCAAATCCGATAGTAAAAGGTGATGAACAATCAAAGCATAATACTGATACTGGAACTTATACTACAGGTAGTGAGAGTATTCTGATCCCAATTACTGGAAACAAATTCAGTATACTGAGCTGTCATGCTAAAGAGGGGGAAATAGCTCCAGAAATTATAGAAGACAATCTAGTAACCTGGAATAACCATAACTGAGCCTAGCAATATCATTAATCATATGGAGCCTCCTATGGAAGATGAATCCAATATGGTGAAGAAGAAAAAATCTAAACAATTAAAGGACTTGGATCCTATCAGTTCAAATCTGAGGAGTAGAAGAATGGAATTGGAAGCAAAAGGTAATGTGGGGATTCATTCCCCCATCACTCATTAATGTATTCATTAGCTTTTTGGAATTGTAGAGGAGAAAAAAAGAGGGGTGATTCTCTATTCCTTAAAGAATTTGTGAGATTACATAATGTGATTTTTGTTGGTATGCTAGAGACTACATTGTCTTCTTTTGAAATGAAAGAAGTAAAAACTCTTATTGGAGATGGCTGGAACTATGTTATGGTGTCCTCAAGTGGGTTATCAGGTCGTATTATTGCTCTATGGAATGCCAATGTGGCTGATTTCTCATTGGTTGACTCTTCTAACCAATGTATCATTGGAGACCTCTCGGTTAACAATAATAGTAAATGGAGGATGGCTGTAGTTTATGCCAATAAGGAATGCTGCAAAAGGAGGGAACTTTGGGACATTTTGGGAATTTATTCTTCTATTGGATTCCCCATGGTGGTTGCTGGAGACTTCAACTGTTGCACTTAAAGGGAAAACAAGAAAGGAGGGAAAAGGTTTCAATACACTCAAGGTTCTAAGGAAATGGAGGCCTTCTTTACCAACAATGATTACCATGAGGTAAGATTCATTAGACCTCGGTTCACGTGGTGTAACAACAAAGTTGGAGGAGCTCGGATCTTAGAAAGGCTGGACGGGTGCTTCCTTAACTCATTTGCATTAAATTTATCTCTCAATTGGTAGTTAAACACTTAGCATGAATAGCTTTCGATCATTGCCCTATTATCCTCAATATCCTCAATTTGAAATCACGAAGCATGAAGATCATCAAGTTTGAGGATGTGTGAGTATTCTATATGGCTGCTACCACCGTGGTCAAGAAGGCTTTGGCCACTAATTATCAGGGTAGTCAAGCTCATATCCTGAATTCTAAATTCAAAAGATCTCTAAGATCTCTTTTCTTTTGGAGCAAAGCTAAGATGAAAGATCTGAACTTGCCTAAAGACAAACAGATGGAAGATATATCGGAGTTGGAAATCAAAGAATCTAACATTGGTTGGCTAACTTAAGAAGAATGCTAGACTTTAAAAGCCAAGGTGTTGGAGATGAATTCAACAATGGCTAGATTGAACACATGGTGGAGACAAAGAGCTAAAGTCAAGTGGATGGTTGATGGAGATTGCAATTCTAAATTTTTTCATTCCTATGCTAGTGCTAGAAGAAGACTGAATAACATTGTGAAGATTAAGGATGAGGGAGGGAATATCCTGGAAGAACAAAATCATATTGAAGAAATTCTTATTCGGTTCTTCAAACAAAAGTGGAGACAAAGGAAAAGCACCTTGGAAGGTTGGCCAAAGCCAATTAATGCTTTAAATGGGGATGATAAATCATGGCTTGCAAGGTAATTCTTGGTGGAAGAGGTTGAGAATGTTATTAAACAGTTGGGAGCCAACATTGCACCTGGAATTGATGGAATCTCCTACTCTTTCTTAAAAGCTTATTGGGGCATTATAAAAACTAATTTTGTAAATGCAATTAGTTTTTTTCTTCAATATGGGGAAATGGACAAGACTTGGAAGGATACCTTGATCGTGCTAATCCCTAAAGTTTCAAATCCCTTGCTTCCTTCTAACTTTAGGCCTATCAGTTTGTGTAACTCAGTCTACAAAGAGGCGGGTAAAGTTATTTTAAACAGGCTTGCCTTGGTTATTCCCAAACTCATTTAAAAGGAGCAGGCGGCTTTCATCAAGGGGAGATCTATTTCAAATCATGTATTGGTTGCTCAGGAGGTGTTCCATAAATTCAGGTACTCAAATTCTTCTAAAGGCCTAATAGCTTATAAAATTGATATGGAACAGGCAAATGACTCTATGAGTTAGGATACTCTTGAAGGAGTCTTGAAATACTTTGATTTCCCTCCATTGTTCTCCAAACTAAAATTGGAATGTGTGTTAGAGCCAAGGTTCTCAGTTATAATCAATGGTAATCTATCGGATTGGATTATAGCCAAGAGCGGCTTCCGGCAAGGTTGCCCATTGTCACCTTTTCTTTTCATATTGTGCTCTCAACTCCTCACTAATGCTCTTGCCTTAACTTCTATTGGAGTTAGTTTATCTCCTTATGGACCACGGATATCACATCTTTTGTACGCAGATGATGTGATGTTATATTCTGAAGCTAATAAGTAAGTGGCTTTGGAGTTAAAAGATATCCTATCCAATTTCAGCAAATGGACCAGCCAATGTATAAACATTGGTAAATCTACCATTCTCTTTGGGAAGATGGTTAATAGAAGGAAAAGGAGGTCCATTAAAAGAACTTTTGGTATTAAGGAAGTGAAGGAAATTTTGTATCTTGGTATCAAGATGACTTTAAGAAGGTTGAAGGCTAATGATTTTTAGTTCATAATTAAAAAATCATTAAAGAAAATCAGCACTTGGGGAAGTAAGCTCATTTCATTGGCTGGTAAAATAGCTCTAGTTAAATCAGTCACTTTGGACATCCCAAATTTCTATAGCACACACTCCTTGGTTCCTATCCGTATACTTGAAGACATCAACAAATGATGCAGGAGTTTTATTTGGAATAAGCCCAATGGTAAAGTTTCCATTCACTATATTAGCTGGGAGGAATTATGTAAACTGGTTGATAGAGGAGGAAGGGGCCTGTGCTCATCTACTTCTAAGGTGGCTGAGCTGAGAGCAAGACTAACATGGAGATTTTAAAAAAAAAAAACTCTCTTTTATTCAAAATGCTGGCACCAAAATATGGATCCAAAATTGTAGAAGATAGTATGAAGAAGAATATATCTTCCTCATGGAAGATTATCACTGATGGAGGTAAAGTTTTACAACCATTATTAAAATGGAGTGTGTCTAATGGATCATCAATTGATGCTTTTGAAGATAAGTGGCTATTGGATAGGAGCATCAACAAAAGGCCTACATTTGTTGTACCTTAAGGAGAAGAACCGGTAATGCTGGATAGGTTCATTAAAGACAAGGAATGGAATGTGGTTGAATTGCTGAAAATGTTTGGTAGTGAAATGGTGGAGCTCATTTCACACACCAAAATTATGTGTGATCAACGGGAGGATAAACAGGAGTTGATACTCAAGAGTATGGGGAGAACAATATCGGGGATGATTGCTGAAGCTAAGCATCAAAATCAGTCTGAGTGCAAATATTCAAAATGGTTGAAAAAAGCAAAACTAGTACCACGGGTTGAAATTTTCTACTAGAGACTATTCTAGGAAGCTATTCCAACTTACCAGTTTCTAGCACATAGAAGATTGCAAGAAGTTGAAGTCTATCCAAGGTGTTTGGACGGCATTGAAGATATGGAACATGTTCTATTCAAATGTACCAAGATAAAGGAGGTATTGTCACAACTCAACAAATGGGGATTTGGAATTCCTTTGTTTGAAACCTTTCAAGATTGTTGTAGATGGATGGATCAAACGACAATTCACAATGGTATGCTTCTTAATTTGTTTTGCAATGTCTTGTATCTTTCTTGGAAGGCTAGAAACAAGTTTACACATGACAAAGTGGTAGAAGGTGCAATTTCATGGCTGCTAATGCGATCAGTTATTCTTCTATCTCTAAATTGATTGTTAACTCTAAATCGGAACTATGGGATGCTAACTAGCCCCTTAGGTTGTCCAATACTTGGCATTCCCCTCCACCCGATTTGTTAAAAATCAATGTAGATGCTTCACTTGACTCTTCTTATAGAGCTGGTATTGACCTCCTTTCGGCATCGGTAACTTACATTGTCTAGTCTTGTATTTTGTAGATTGATCTACCTTCCTGTATGTTACATCACTGTGTTGATGAAAGGTCACCTTTCGAATGTTATCTCAGCTCATCATCGACCTTAGGATTTACCCCTTTTTGACCACATATTACTCTATTTGATTCTAAAATACATGTAGTTGGGTCGATGACGATTCGAAGTGATTTCAGGCATTTGGACCCTTATCGTGCATCTTTATTTCTTGCTTAATATCTTTTGATTGGAACCTTGTTTGGCAAAACGGATCGCATGAGTGTATCCGGGTCGTCAAGTCCTTTTAAATGAGACCATCGATTCCTTGATCGGGTTTCATTTGAATTGTGTGGAACATGTTGAACATATCTCATTATTTAAGTATTATTTAAATACCATTTGAATATTATTTAGATAATATTTTAGATTTTATTTAAATAATCATAAAAGCATTATTTTAATCGTAATTAAATCATTATTTAAATATTAGTCAAATTATTATTTAAATATTATTTAAATCATTTTTGTTATACATTTCATATGATAAAATATTAATTAACTTAAAAGTTTATCATTATCATTATTATTATTTTTTTATATATGGTTCTCTCATTCATATAATACAAGTAGAAGAAGACAAGTTTTTGTTGCAACCCATGACCCCGAGTTTGAGATTTTGATGATGCCAAATAATGAGTGTTTTGGAACAACCTTTCATTGAATACTATTTTTTTTGCTATTGTCCTTGAGTACTAACATTTCAGGAAGATCACAAGTGACTCAGGACGAAAGGAAGACTAAAGAAAGGGTAGATTAGGAGTATGAGTCAAACATTGTATTTTTCTATTTATTTGATTTTATTTTATTGAGTCTGGCCACAAAATGCATAAGAGTAAGAGCAACCATGCATACACACAGGGGGAGAGTTTGTTTTTAAATGAAAATTGTCATAGAAATTCTTCTCTGTAGATCGTACTGTACGATTGTATTTCGTACCGTACGATAAGAGCTATGTGGACGATTCTGTGAATAGATCGTACTGTACGAATATTTTCATACTGTTCGATATGTTCAGATCCAAAACTCTAGCCGTAGTTTAATTTGAGTAAGTGATTTTACGCCGCTTGTACTGTACGAACTTGTTCGTACTGTACGATTTGTTTTTAATACTTACTTAAAATAACCCGTAATTAGTGCATGTAATCTAGGCCTAATTAATTTTTGAACATCGTACTGTACGAACTGGATCGTACCATACGATGAACAGAGACGACATCTGATCGTCCAGACTACCATCCTGTACGAATAGTGTTTTGTGGATCGTACCGTACGATATTATATCGTACAGTACGAATTGTTTTTAAACTGTTTGTACATCTTCGTACCAGGACGACGTCTGTTTGTACATATCGTACTGTATGATGTTGGATCGTACTGTACGAACAGTAACGGCTACTTTTGAAATCAGAGGTTTTTGGAGCCCGTTTTAGATGTCAATCAAGTCCTTTTTTGAGTAAGAATCACAGAGAGGGTGAACGTGGTTAGAGAGGGATTCCAAGGGAGAGATCTCTAGAGAAATTCTTGAGGGTTGAGAGAGGAAGGAGGAGGTGAGCGTTGTGAGGGAGAAGAGGTGTGATGTTTGAAGAGTTGCTATTTGAATGATTTATATTTGTGCAACTTATGTAGTTTTGATGATTCCAAACATTATTGTTCAAATGAATAGTTATCTCCTAACAATTTCAGAAGATTTGCACTTGCTCTTGTGTGTACTAACATTTCAGGAAAATCAGACTCCAGACTACAAAAACTTCAAATCAAATTCAACATGAGAAATTTTGTTTATTTGAAGTTTGTCTTTTCTTTGAATTAATTTTGAAAGGGAGTGATTGTAATTGAGTGAATAAAATCTCACACACACAAACTAAGGAGATCTTGAAATTCTATACTGATCGTACAGGACGATATATATCGTACTGGACGATCTGTCAGTTATCTCCTATAGGGCATTTGGAACGAATAGGAACTTGCTTCGAAAAATTTTTCTAAGTCCTATTCGTCCAGGACGAATTTTTATATCGTCCCGGGCGATGGGTTCTTTGTAAACATTTCATCCAGACGAATTTTACCATCGTACTGGGCGACCAGTCCTCTGGAAAAATTTCGTCCAGACGAAAATAAATATCGTACCGGACGAACAGCTCTCTGGAAAATTTTCGTCCAGACGAAACCAAATTATCGTCCCCGGCGATTGGTCCTCTGGAAAATTTTCGTCCAGACGAAATAAATAATCGTCCAGGACGATCGTCTCTCTGGAAAATTTTCGTCCAGACGAACATATTTTCGTCCAAATGATTAACCGACTTAGGACAGTTTTCAGCAGTTTCTAGAACCGACCTTGTAATAACCGTTCGTACTGGACGAACCTAGTTCGTACAGGACGATCAGCTGTACGAAGTCATTTCGTACACATATACAAATTGGGTCGTTTCAGATCGTTTAAGTAAAATCGTCCAGGACGATCCAGGATCGTACGGGACGATCAACTGCGTACAGAATTGAATATTTGCAGTTTTTTGGGCGGTTTTTCATGTCTTTTGTATAAATACTTCAAATTAGACTGCCACCCAATCTTTTTGTCATTTGATCTTCGTGCCTATTGAGAGAATAGCTAAGGGGAGAGTGGAAGAGAGCATTCAAAGGAGGATTCCTACCATTGAAGCGAGAAGGCTTCACTTGGATTGCAAAGGTAAGAATCTCTACTTGTGAAATTGGATTTCTTCACTCTTTTCTTTTCTTCCTTCTAGATTCTTGTGAGAAGATCATTCAAGAAGGTCCAGTTCACTGCCGACACTTGGAGAGTGTGAACATACGTGGGTTCTCTGCCTACACTAGGAGAGTATAAAAGGAAGGAGGTTCTCTGCCTACACTTGGAAAGTGTGAACAGCCGTAGGGTTCTCTGCCCACACTAGGAGAGTGTGAAAGGACGACGGTTCTCTGCCCACACTAGGAGAGTGTGAAAGGACGACGGTTCTCTGCCAGCACTGTAGATTGTGTAAAAGGACGACGGTTCTCTGCCGCACCGGGGAGTGGTGAAAAGAGGGTTTTGTACAGGCTTCTCCGCCTTGCTGTGGGTGCTAAAGGAGAGTCACTTTGTGGTATTAGTGCAATACTCAGAGGGTGCCTCTGAGGAGTGGATGTAGGTTTGGTTATAGACCGAACCACTATAAATCTGGTGTCATTTACTTTATTGCTTTTACGTTTCCGCATTTTAAATTTCAGTTTTAACAACTCTGTGGTTGAAAAACATTTTTCTACAAACTTTAAAAAAAAATTTCATTTCGGTTCAACTTTAATTTTAAGAGGGTTTAAAATTTTTAAAACTACCAATTCACCCCCCTCTTGGTAGCCGTGGGACATTTACTTAGGCTTAACAACCTAATTACTAGACTCAACAAGTGGTATCAGAGCATTGTTTCAAAATCATAAGTTTGAACTACTTTTTGATTAACGTAGATGGCTACATTTGGAAACCGAAACACACCTGAGGGTTACTCTATCACTAGACCTCCACTGTTTGACAATATTCCTTTTGATTTTTGGAAAACACGCATGTCTACTTTCTTACAGTCACTTGATTATCGCATGTGGATGTTAGTCCAGGAAGGTTACACAAAACCAACTAGATTAGTTGATGGAATTAGGGTAGATACACCCTATGCAGATTGGACTATAGAAGAACGTGACTTAGCACAATTAAATGCGAAATGTTTAAATAGTTTCTTTTGTGCTTTAAAATCTGAAGACTACATGCGAGTTTCTACTTGTAAAAGCGGAAAAGACATATGGGATAGACTTTGTATCACTTATGAAGGGACAAATGAGGTTAAGCAATCAAGACTCAATATCTTGTTACATGACTACGAATTATTTCGCATGAAACCTAATGAATCTATATCTGACATGTACACAAGATTCACTCAAATTGTCACCTCTTTGCATGCACTTGGTAGGGAATTAACTAATGCTGAAATGGTTAATAAGATTCTTCGTTGTTTACCTACTGCATACGATGCTAAAATTACTGCAATTACAGAGTCAAAAGATCTGAACATTTATTCTATTGACAATCTTCTTGGTTCACTCATTGCTTACGAGCAAGGAGTAAGTCAAAGAAAGATTGATGCAGGTGAACCAAGAAAGGACAAGAATATTGCACTAAATGTGGAAGAGTCAAAAAGTGAACACTCACAACCTGAGGATGAAGATGATATAGCACTGATGACTAGACAATTCAAAAGCTTTTTAAAGAGGAAGCAGAAGAGACGCCAGCAATGGAATAGAGGTAAGTATAACAGAAATGGTAAGGTTTCTAATGAAGTGATTTGTTATGAATGCAGGAAACCAGGTCATATAAAGACTGATTGTCCAAAACTCAAAGCCTCTCCTAGCAAGGAGAAGGTAGAGGAGAAACCAATGGTAAAGAAGGGCAAGAAGAAGTTTCAAAAGGCTTTTTGGGCGGACTCAGCTTCAGACTCATCTGAGACTGATAAAGAAGAAGAAGTCACCAACCTTTGCTTGATGGCAGATAAAGCTGAACAATCAGATCAAGAAGAGGTATGTGATTTAACTTATAATGAATTGTTTGAAGTTTCTGAACACATGCATGATGCATATAGGAAAACTAAAAAGATGCATGCTAGTTTAGTTTTAGAATTGGAAGAGCTTAATAAGGAACACGAAATCCTTAGGAAAGATCATGCTTTAATTGATAGCAACCACATGAAACTACTTGATGAATATGATGACTTGAATAAAAATTTTGAGAATTTAAAATCATCCTATGCTGAACTTGAAAAAGAATTTGAGAAATTTAAGGATGAATCTGAGCACTAGACATATAGAGTCAATTATACAAATCGAATCTTGGAAGAAATGAATTCATTTTATAAACTTACTATAAGTGCTCTCGAGGATAATAGGAACCCCCCTAAACATGAAGATTTTACAAATCCTAAGTATTATCCTAAATTTATGAAATCCCTTAGAAGGCAATCATATGAGAGAAAACATAGGAATATTTTTCCTAATGTTAAATGTAACAATTGTGGATTTTTGGGACATATATCTCACACCTGCACTTTAAAGATGAAACCTAATTTGGTGTGGAGAAATAAGATGCATAAACCTAGACATATCACACATGCATCTGATTATAAATTTCATAAAGGTGAACCCAAACTAGTTTGGGTTCCCAGGTCTAACATTTGAGAATTTTGCAGGTATACTCTCACACAAGACCTCGTGAGAGTATATGGTACCTGGACAGCGGATGTTCTAAGCACATGACTGGAGATACTGCTCAATTCATAATGCTGGAAGCCAGGAGTGGAGGCAAGGTTACACTTGGAGATAATGCCACAAAGAAAGTGGTTGGATCAGGTATGATTGGAAATTTGAAAAACTTTTTCATAGATAATGTTTTATTAGTTGAAGGCTTGAAACATAATTTGCTTAGCATAAGTCAGCTATGTGATAAGGGCTATAATGTAAAATTTTTACCTACTAGCTGCATAATTAGCCTAAATGGGAAAATTGTTTTAAATGGAAAAAGGGTGAACAATGTTTACATGCTAGATTTAAATTGTATTCAATCTCCTACTGCTTTTTGTTTGAAAACTGTTACTGATGAATCGTGGCTTTGGCATAGGAGACTTTGTCATTCTAGTATGAAAAATCTTAGAAAAATTACCCAAAAGAATTTGGTGAGAGGAATACCTAAACTAGACTTTACTAAGGACCATCTGTGTGATGCATGTCAATTAGGAAAACAAGTGAGGTCCTCATTTAAGTCCATTAAAGATCTTAGGACCAGTAAACCTTTAGAAATTCTACACATGGATCTTTTTGGACCAGTAAGCACTGTTAGTCTAGGAGGAAAGGTATATGGATTTGTTATAGTAGATGATTTTTCAAGATTCACCTGGGTTAAGTTTCTTTTTCATAAGAGTGAATCATTTGAGGAATTCAGAAATTTTTCAACTTGGATACAAAGAAAACTAGGATGTGAAATAATTTCTATACAAAGTGATCATGGAGGAGAATTTGAAAATGAAAGATTTGAAGATTTCTGTAAAGAAAATGGGTTTGATCACAATTTTTCTGCACCTAGAACTCCTCAACAAAATGGAGTAGTTGAAAGAAAGAACATAACATTAATAGAAGCCGCCCGAGCAATGTTAGCAGAATACTCACTTCCTAGATATTTTTGGGCTGAGGCGGTTAGCACTGCATGCTATGTTCTGAATAGGGTGAATGTGAGATCTAATTTGAATAAAACACCCTATGAGTTGCTAAAAGGAAGAACACCAAATTTGTCTCATTTGCATGTATTTGGTTGCAAGGTGTTCATACATAATAATGGAAAATCTGCCTTAGGAAAATTTGATCCAAAATCAGATGAAGGAATTTTTGTTGGATATTCAAGTGTTGGAAAATCTTATAGAGTATTCAACAAAAGAACTTTAGTCATTGAAGAAACCACACATGTTGTTTTTGATGAAAATGGAAACATGGAAGAGCCAAAAGTTGTTGAAGAAGAAATTGAAGAAAACTCCCAAAATATTGATAGATTAAATTTGGAAGAAAATGTGGAAGAAAATTTAGAAAGAGAAGACCCTTTGCCTAGAGATTTGAGATTTTCTAAAAACCACCCAAAGGAATTAATCATAGGTGAACCAAGTGAGGGTGTTAGAACTAGGCATGGATTAAACAAGGAAGTCAATCATTCAGCCTTTATTTCAACTGTTGAACCCACTAACATTGATCAAGCACTTTCAGATGAATTTTGGATATTGGCCATGCAAGAAGAGTTGAATCAATTTGTAAGAAATAAAGTTTGGGAACTAACTACAAGGCCAAAAGATCAAAGTGTTGTTGGAACCAAGTGGGTGTTCAAGAATAAAATGAATGACTCAGGAGTAGTCATTAGAAATAAGGCTAGATTAGTAGCTAAGGGGTATAACCAAATTGAAGGAATTGATTTTGAGGAAACTTTTGCCCCTGTAGCTAGACTTGAAGCAATTAGGGTTTTACTAGCCTTTGCCTGTTTTAAAGGTTTTAAATTGTTTCAAATGGATGTCAAAAGTGCCTTTTTAAATGGAGTAATTGAAGAAGATGTTTTTGTAGAACAACCTCCAGGTTTTGAAAACTCTAAATTTCCAAATCATGTTTTCAAATTAAAAAAGGCATTATATGGATTGAAACAGGCACCTAGGGCTTGGTATGAGAGGTTAAGCACCTTCCTACTTGAAAGATCTTTTGAAAAAGGAAGTGTGGATACAACTCTCTTTTTAAGGAAAATTGGAAAGGATATACTTATTGTTCAAATTTATGTGGATGACATCATCTTTGGATCTTCAAATAAACATCTTTGTGATGATTTTTCTAAAACAATGAGTAGTGAATTTGAAATGAGTCTAATGGGAGATTTAAATTACTTTCTAGGATTTAGCATTAAGCAACTTGAGGAAGGTACTTTTCTTAGTCAAACCAAATATATTAAGGACATCCTCAAAAAATATGAAATAGATAATGCTAAACCTGTTAGTACACCAATGAGTTCTTCAGTTCAGTTAGATAAAGACCTTAAGGGAAAATCTGTTGATCAAAAGAAATTTAGAGGGATAATTGGATCTTTACTTTACTTGACTGCTAGCCGACCAGATATTATGTTTAGTATTTGCTTATGTGCTAGATTTCAATCAGATCCAAAAGAATCACATTTGACAGCAGTGAAAAGGATTTTAAGATATCTACTAGGAACTCAAAACTTAGGAATTTGGTATCCTAAGTTTAGCTCTTCATTTGAAATTATTGGTTACTCAGATTCTGACTTTGCAGGCTGTAGAGTGGATAGGAAAAGCACTTCTGGAACATGTTAATTCATTGGAAATTCATTAGTTTCATGGTCTAGTAGAAAACAAAATTCAGTGGCACTATCTACTGCAGAAGCAGAATATATTGCATTAGGAAGTTGTGTGGCACAAGTACTTTGGTTAAAACAACAGTTGATTGACTTATGATTAACTATAGGCACTATTCCAATTTATTGTGACAATACTAGTGCTATTTACATTTCCAAAAATCCTATTCAACATTCTAGAACCAAACACATTGATATAAGGCATCATTTCATAAGGGATCATGTATCCAAAGGAGAAATTGAACTCATACATGTTTCAACTGAAAATCAACTTGCAGACATTTTTACAAAACCTTTAGCCTTTGATACCTTCAGTACTTTAAGAACAAGGCTTGGTGTTATTGATTTGAATGCTTAACCAAAATGTCTTTGCAACATTGATACTTGTTGTGTTTTGTTTTTGTGATTTTGTGAATTTTGTGTGTTTTTGTATGAATTGTTTATGGATTTATGATTTTTGTCTTATGTTTTCTGTGTTTTTGATTGTTTTAGTTGTTTTTGTTAAATTAAAAAAAAAATTTAAAATCAAAAATTCTTTTTTGGAGGAAATTGTCCAGGACGAAATATTTTCGTACGGGACGATGTGTTAAGAAACAGTTTGCGCGAATTTAAACCGTTTTGAGAGCAGTTTTTTTATTGGATCGTCTATACGATCTGTGATCGTCCAGTACGAATTTTTTCTTTTTCTCAAACGTCGGGACTATTGAATGCAGCGGTTGAGTGGATAAGACAGTTTTTAATACGAACTTCGTCTGTACGAAATTTTTTTTCGTATGTACGAACATGTGTCGATTCATTGTAGGGGACGGTTTTCAAGAGTCATTAAAACGAAACGCTTTTTGATCGTCTGTACGAAATATTTTCGTATGTACGATCGGTCAAGTCAAAAAGCCTGTACGAAGGGACGCATCGTAAGTTGTGTTGAATACGAAAAGTCGTTACATTTTGGACGAATTGGATCGTCTGTACGAAATTACTTCGTCCAGACGAACGATAATTTTTCGTCCAGGATGAATATTTTCGTCCAGGACGAACGTATCGTTTTCTTTAAATATGAAGGCTTTCAAACTTGAAAATCACACTTTCAAAACATCTTTTTCAATCCCTTTCTACATCAAATCAACTATGGCCTCCTCTAGCAAAAGACAAAAGGTTTTGGTGAAGAAACCTAACAGGAATGCCCCTGACAACTTCCTTTCCAAAGCAAATGAGGAATCTTTTCCTCGTTTTGCATCTGCAAAAATCACTCCGTCTCGCATTCTTATCCAAACGGAGTTGAAATTTCGGGTATTACACCTCTTCGCCTCAACCCAATTTCATTTCATTCTTTCTCTTGTCCACCTCTACAATAAGCAAACCTACCATTACTTCCTAGCCAACATGAGTTTCAATCCTGACCACTCTATCATTAGTTCTTTTGTTTTTAAGAAAAAAAGTTGAGATCACCAAGCACGACCTTGGTGCATTTTTAAACTTAAGGACTGAAGGATATAGAGCCCACACCCTAATGTCAGAAAACGTCTTCCATTGGTATGAAATCAATAGGGTAATTAGAGAAAATGGAATTGACAATCATGTTGCTAGAGTGGCCGGTATGACCCAAGATGCCCGAATCATCCAGCATATCCTTAGATCCTCAATTATTCCTAAAGCTGGTGATAGAATAAACATAACTCCTCTCCTCTCTTGTCTAACTTTTTTAATCATGAAAAGACAACCTATTGATGAAGCCCAACTCATCCTAGATCATATCTATGGGCTTTCAGAAATAGGACATCCTGATCAGAAGAGGAAGAAGAATATTTCTTTAGGGCACTTGATTACTTATGTTTTGGAGAAGAAGTACAATATAGTACATCCTGATGAGGAATATGAAGAGCCAGTTTATTACAACGATGCATCTTTCAGACTGCTCTTCAGGGAGGAAAAAGAAAAAGAAAAAGCACATGGCAGTGCTTCAGAAGAAGAAGAAGAAGGAGTGCAAGCTTCTGCTTCTCAATCAGATTACCAGAATCTGATTGAGAGATTCGATAGACTAGAGACTCACATTGATCAAAGGTTTGATCAATTTGATGCTCACCTTACGCAGCAGCAACATGACATTGGTAATATTAGAGATGAAGTTCATGAAATAAATACCAATGTAATGTTGATGGCCTCCTACTTCAACCTCTTTGGCGGGATTCCTCCTCCTCCTCCTCCAGAACAGTAGAAGTTTTTTTTATGTGTGTCTGTTGTATTTTTTTTGTTTGTTGTGTTGTTATGTTTTTGTTTAAGTTCAATGTTTTAATGTAATTTTTTTTAATCAATGAAAGTTTGTTTGTTTTAGATTTGTTTTGAAATGTGGCTAATCTTTATGAATTTCATTAATATTGTTTTTAATCTACATTGTGCTCAAATTCGATTGTAATGTGAGATTATCTATATTAGAAAATCTAGACTTTCTAAATTTATAATTTGTTTATAACTTGTTGTATTTAGAATTTTTAAATTCATGTCTATTCATTTAGACTACATAAAATTTAATATTGTTATTGCAATCTTGATGTTATCTTAATTTGTATTTCTATGCTCAAATGATATTTATGCACCTAGAAATATTTGAAATGTTAGATTATAGATTTTGGAAAGAATTGGTCAAATTACTCTTGAAAATTCTATAAATGTACAAAAATCAAAAGGGATTCGCAAAAATTTGCAAAGTGAAAAAGAGGCACAAAATAAGCCCAACCAAAGACAAATGCACAAAAATGTGCTCCAAAACTTTGAAAAGATGTGCAAAGCACCACATGAGGTAATTCTCTTCTTTCTAAATTCGTTTAATCTCTTAATTCAAGTTGATCTAATGTTCATTTATATTCTATTGAACTTTGAAATATAGAATTTTTTTTACATCTCACTTGTAATGATTTTCAATAATCAAAATGTCTAAATCGAATCATGTATTTGATAAATTCTTCTTACTTACATGTTATATCATTTCATAAATTCTATGAATTTCTATGATTAACCTAATATCTTTAGTTTAAAATTGCATACCCTATGTCAAATCACAATTTAGATTAAATTTTAACAATGAATTTCATATTATTATTTACATTTCTTGTCTTTTTCTTCTTCACTTTTTGTTGCTGTCAAAAAGGGGGAGAAATTATTATGTTTGTGTTTGTGTTTTTGTTTTTGTGATTTGTGTTTTCTGTTAAAATTTTTGAAAAACACAAATATTGTTTTTGTTTTTGTGATTTGTGTTTTCTGTTAAAATTTTTGAAAAACAAAAATATTGTTCTTTAATGCCTCCTTATTTTAATGTACTCATAAATTCAGGGGGAGTTTAGGAGATAAGAGATTTTGTTTTAACTTGAAACCATACTAATAATAATTGTTTTGCCATCATCAAAAAGGGGGAGATTGTTTGAATAGTTGCTATTTGAATGATTTATATTTGTGCAACTTATGTAGTTTTGATGATTCCAAACATTATTGTTCAAATGAATAGTTATCTCCTAACAATTTTAGAAGATTTGCACTTGCTCTTGTGTGTACTAACATTTCAGGAAAATCAGACTCCAGACTACAAAAACTTCAAATCAAATTCAACATGAGAAATTTTGTTTATTTGAAGTTTGTCTTTTCTTTGAATTAATTTTGAAAGGGAGTGATTGTAATTGAGTGAATAAAATCTCACACACACAAACTAAGGAGATCTTGAAATTCTATACTGATCGTACAGGACGATATATATCGTACTGGACGATCTGTCAGTTATCTCCTATAGAGCATTTGGAACGAATAGGAACTTGCTTCGAAAAATTTTTCTAAGTCCTATTCGTCCAGGACGAATTTTTATATCGTCCCGGGCGATGGGTTCTCTGTAAACATTTCGTCCAGATGAATTTTACCATCGTACTGGGCGACCAGTCCTCTGGAAAAATTTCGTCCAGACGAAAATAAATATCGTACCGGACGAACAGCTCTCTGGAAAATTTTCGTCCAGACGAAACCAAATTATCGTCCCCGGCGATTGGTCCTCTGGAAAATTTTCGTCCAGACGAAATAAATAATCATCCAGGACGATCGTCTCTCTGGAAAATTTTCGTCCAGACGAACATATTTTCGTCCAAACGATTAACCGACTTAGGACGGTTTTCAGCAGTTTCTAGAACCGACCTTGTAATAACCGTTCGTACTGGACGAACCTAGTTCGTACAGGACGATCAGTTGTACGAAGTCATTTCGTACACATATACAAATTGGGTCGTTTCAGATCGTTTAAGTAAAATCGTCCAGGACGATCCAGGATCGTACGGGACGATCCACTGCGTACAGAATTGAATATTTGTAGTTTTTTGGGCGGTTTTTCATGTCTTTTGTATAAATACTTCAAATTAGACTGCCACCCAATCTTTTTGTCATTTGATCTTCGTGCCTATTGAGAGAATAGCTAAGGGGAGAGTGGAAGAGAGCATTCAAAGGAGGATTCCTACCATTGAAGCGAGAAGGCTTCACTTGGATTGCAAAGGTAAGAATCTCTACTTGTGAAATTGGATTTCTTCACTCTTTTCTTTTCTTCCTTCTAGATTCTTGTGAGAAGATCATTCAAGAAGGTCCAGTTCACTGCCGACACTTGGAGAGTGTGAACATACGTGGGTTCTCTGCCTACACTAGGAGAGTATAAAAGGAAGGAGGTTCTCTGCCTACACTTGGAAAGTGTGAACAGCCGTAGGGTTCTCTGCCCACACTAGGAGAGTGTGAAAGGACGACGGTTCTCTGCCCACACTAGGAGAGTGTGAAAGGACGACGGTTCTCTGCCAGCACTGTGGATTGTGTAAAAGGACGACGGTTCTCTGCCGCACCGGGGAGTGGTGAAAAGAGGGTTTTGTACAGGCTTCTCCGCCTTGCTGTGGGTGCTAAAGGAGAGTCACTTTGTGGTATTAGTGCAATACTCAGAGGGTGCCTCTGAGGAGTGGATGTAGGTCTGGTTATAGACCGAACCACTATAAATCTGGTGTCATTTACTTTATTGCTTTTACGTTTCCGCATTTTAAATTTCAGTTTTAACAACTCTGTGGTTGAAAAACATTTTTCTACAAACTTTAAAAAAAAATTTCATTTCGGTTCAACTTTAATTTTAAGAGGGTTTAAAATTTTTAAAACTACCAATTCACCCCCCTCTTGGTAGCCGTGGGACATTTACTTAGGCTTAACAACCTAATTACTAGACTCAATATGTGAGGGAGATCACACGGTTGCTCCAAGCTTGCTGCATCTTGCTCCTCCTGGGGCCCTAGAAGGATTTGAGGGAGGATCTCCAAGGGAAAGGCTCGTCTACATCCGTTGCCTCGAGGTTCTCTGCCTTCTCCAGGAGGGAGAAAAATGAGAAGGTTCTCTGCCGTCGCCAGGAGGGCGAAAACAGAGTTTGGCACTCCGCCACGCCGGGTTGGTGAAAGGGAGGTTTATAAAGGCTTCTCCGCCTTGCCGAGGGGGGCAAAAGGAGAAATATTTTGATAGTGAAAATCCCGAAGCAGAGGACTCCGGGGAGTGGACTTAGGTCATATTTTGACCGAACCACTATAATTTTTCCTTATCGTCATTTACTTTTTACTTGCATTTAATTTTCATAACTATTGCATGGTGAAGCTTGTGGAAGAATAATTGTTTAAAATTTTGTTGTAGTATTTCAAAAAAAAAAAAAAAAAATTAGAACTCTTGTTTAGGGTTATTTTTATTAAGGGAAAGTTTTTCACAATTCACCCCCCCCCCCCCCCTCTTATCATTTAGTAATTTCAATTGGTATCAGAGCTTGTTTTTTAAAAATAGTGTTTTAGAAAACCTTGAAAAAACGATCATGTCAAACTTTGGTAATCGTAACACTGCGGAGGGTTATTTAATAACTCGTACACCACTTTTTGATAACATTCCGTTTGATTTTTGGAAAATTCGAATGTCTACATTTTTGCAATCTATAGATTACCGCATGTGGATGTTAGTAAATGATGGATATGTTGCACCGTTTAAGATTGTTAATGGTTTGAAAACTCCTGTACCTTTTATTGAATGGAGCAATGAGGATAGGGAGTTAGCCCAACTGAATGCTAAGTACTTAAACTGCTTTTTTTGTGCATTGAAATCTGAGGACTATATGAGAGTATCTACTTGTGTTTATGGTAAGGAGATTTGGGATAGACTGTGCATTACATACGAAGGAACAAACGAAGTAAAACAGTCTAGGCTTAACATTCTACTGCATGATTATGAATTATTCCGTATGAAACCTAGCGAAACAATTTCTGACATGTACACTAGGTTCACCCAAATTGTGACATCCTTGCATGCATTAGGTAGAGAAATTTCAAATTCTGAGAAAGTGAATAAAATTCTTAGATGCCTACCTAGTTCCTATGATGCTAAGATAACTGCTATCACTGAGTCTAAAGATCTTAATGTTTATTCTAGTGATAACCTCCTTGGGTCACTCATTGCATACGAGCAAGGAGTGAGCCAAAGGCAAAGTGATGCAGGTGAAAAGAAAAAGGAGCGGACGGTGGCATTAAAAGCTAGCAACTCAGAAAGTGAAAGCTCTGCAGGGGAGGAAGACAATGAGATAGCACTGATGACCCGACAGTTCAAAAATTTCCTGAAGAGAAAACAGAAGCGTCATCAGAACAGCTGGAATAAAGGTAAGAGCTCAAGGTCTAATAAGGTTTCATCTGATACAATCTATTTTGAATGCAGGAAGCCAGGTCACCTTTGAGCCGATTGCCCCAATCTGAAGAGCCAACCAGCTAAGGAGAAAGGTGATGAGAATGCTAAATACAAGAAAGGAAAGATGAGGACACAAAAAGCTTTTTGGGCCGACTCTGCCTCAGAATCGTCAGAGGAAGAAGCAGAGGAGGAGGTAACGAATTTGTGTCTTATGGCTGTTGACCTCATTTTTGTATGAGGCCACTAAGACCCATCCAGAATCCAGATTTAATCCTAGACCCTAGGATCCACTCTAGACCTTAGGATCCTTCTGGATCCAAGACCTTAGAGCCTATTCTAGAGCCTAGGATTCCCTTAAATCCTAGATCTTAGAATTCTTCTAGATCTTAGGATCACTCCAACTTCAAATCAATTTCCACTCTTGATCAACCTCAATTTTAAATCAATTCCTATATTTAATCCATTCCAATTTTAATTTGATTCATACCTGTGATCAATTTGAATCTCAAACTCCATCCAATTCAAATCCAAATTAATTCAAACTTAAAATCCATTCCAAACCCAGAATTCAGACTCAAATCCAAACTCTAGAGGCCCTGTCCTAAACACCCTTTTCAGAGATTTTTCAAACATTTCAAAACCCAGTCAAATGATCTCTGATTCAGGATCTATCACTTGAAAAGTGATAAGACATGTCTCTAGAGGTTACCCTCCAACTTTGAGCTCATTCTGAGGTCTCTAACCCCAGAATCTGAATTAAAATTCGAAGGCTGTAAAACCTTCAAATATTTACAGCCTATGCCACTGAGCCTAACCCCTTTGCGATCTTGACCTTGGAACCCTTATCCAAGCCTCCAATCACTTCCAGACCCTTGATTTTAACCCATTGAGCAGGAAACTGCATTTTTCAGACCCATTTTTTACCATAGTTGACCAATAGGTCAAAATTGACCAAAATACCCCAATGTGGCTAAAATAGGGTTTTCAAACCAAATGAGCTCCAAATGGGATGCAACCACCTTTGACAAATTTCAAATGTCATTTCAAATCTTTTGAACCCATTTCCAACCCTTGAGTCAACCTGGTTGACCATGTCAACTGGTTTGACCCAAGAGGCCCTTTAAGGGTCCAAACATGTGTTTTGACCCAAATGACCTCTTTAGGCCATCCAACCACTTCCTTTAGACTTAAAATATCATTTCAAACCTGTTGAGCCCAAACCCAGACCCTGGGTCAACCTGGTTGACCAAGTCAACCCAGGTTGACCAAACAGGCCCTTAGGGGCTCAAATAGGGATTTTGATCAATTTGACCTCTACAGACCAAGGAACCACCCTCGATGGTCTCCAAATGCCTTTTCAAACCTGTTGAGCCCAAACCCAGACGCTGGGTCAACCTGGTTGACCAAGTCAACCCAGGTTGACCAAACAAGCCCTTAAGGGTTCAAATAGTGATTTTGACCAAATTGACCCCTCCAAATCCTGGGACCACATCCAGTAGACTCAGAATGACATTCTGAATTTGTTGAATCTATTTCTAGCCCCTGAACCCAACTGGTTGACCAAGTCAACCAGTTTTGGCCTAAAAGCCCATTAAAGGCCCATTAAGCCTTCTTGATTCAATTGACATGCATGGCTCTTGGAACCACCCTCCAATCCACCTAATCAACCCACTTAAACTACCTAGGTGAAAATTTCATAACCCTTGATGGGGTTGACTGGTCAACCAGTCAACCCAAGGCTTAAGGGACCATTTGTATGGTCAAACCCTTCAACCCATTGGACCTAGCTCAAGCCACACCCATCCAGCCATTTGAAGAGGTTCCATGACCTGCTCCTGTGACACATCAGCAGCCATTGACCAGTTGACTGGTCAAAATGGTCAACACTCCCTTAAAACCCCTTTCTCATGGTCAAAGCCCTAAAAAGAACCCTTTTCCCCCCCATATCACATGCCTAAACTCCCCTTTTTGCTTTATTTCTCTGATTAACCCCTGTTTAAACTGTTCTAAGGGGTTGGTTTAGGCAATTTTAGGCAATGTCTCCTCCACTCATCCCAAGTCCATCCAATGGAAATGAGGCATGTCCAGCCCTTTCCGCAGCCTTCCAGCTTTCCCAGGGACAGGTGGCATTATCTGGAGAGCTTGTGAGTCGATCCCAGCCATCCATTTGGCTTGGGGGCGTTTGAATAGGGGAAAAAGGGCCTAATGCATAACATTCAAACCCTAACCGTCTCTCACTACTCAAGCCCTCTCAAGTCCTGTCCCCTGTTCCATTGAGATCCCCAAACATCTCTCAACACTCTCCCACCGAAATCCCTCCGGTCAAAGGCCTTTTCCGGCGAGATCCCGGTGATCCTAGCTCAAATCCGTTCAAGGGAAGCTAGCAACCAATCCAGGAGCTTTCAAGCCGTGGATTCTTCTACAAAAAGGAGCGTGGACAGTCTACAAGTGCAACAAATCCATAAACGGTTTAATCCGTCCAAAATCAAGGTGAAAAACTCAAACCCTAGTTCTAGGGACACCAGTTTAATTAGCTTTTTATTAAGCTCGTTTTAAGTAAAATAAATTATCCCCCATTGATTCTCTTCACTTAGGGAATCTAAGTTTAAAATTTTAACTCATTTGATTCACTGGATCAAGAGAACGAGTCAAAGAATGGGTTCTAGGGTTCGATTTGCTGGCTGCATGAACTGAGCCCTATCTGGTCCATTGATCTCTCGATCAACGGATCTGATCGCGCCATTCCGCCCGTTGATCAACCGTGTACCCGATCCCGTGGCTCAAGCTGTGGTTCGGCTTGATCTCGGCCGTCCATCCAAAACCGCGGGACGAACTCTCTGCGGTTGGATCTTGGTCAATCGGGTCAGACGGCGGAATCTAATCCCCGCCGTTGAACGATCCAGGCGTTTGATCGAATGGTCCGCAGCGCTCGCTGACGTGGTTAAGTGAAACCGCGTCCCGCGCTCTGCAGCCGACGCGTGGATGACCGCCGCCGTCCATGTGGCATCCCGCCGTCGCCGCGTTTTGGCTGGCCGAACCAAAACGCGCCAGCTGTCCCACTAACAGCCGCCGTTTTAATTAAGCGAGTTTAATTTAAAATTAAGGCTATTTAATTACAGAAACTTTGAAAATTAATTAAAATTTATTTATAAATCCAAAAATTAATCTTAAAATATCAAAATCTTCAGAATTTTAAAACCTTTCAAATGAAATTAAATTTACTTTGAAATACTTAATATATCTTAAATAATTTTGAAATATTTAAAGTTTAGTTTTTTTTTTTATTAATAATTAATCAAAATAAGCCAAATTAATTAATAATTTCAAAATAATTTATTTTGAAACTCATTTCAGATTATAAAAAAAGGGGTATTTTAAAATATAATATTTTAATTAACCCTTTAATATTTAAAAATATTTTAGATTCTTTTTTTTTTTAAAAAAAAAACTATTTAGTTAATTAAATAGTAAATTTATATTTAAATACTAAATTAAATATTGACTAAAATTTAAGCTCTAATTTTAGAGTGTCTTATATAAATTAGAGGATTTCTCAAACTAAAATTATTATTATTCTAATTACCTTATTTTTAAACTATATATTTATATATATATATATATTTATATACTTAAGTATACATATACATTATGACATCTATTTTAAAAATTATATTTACTTAGATAATTAAATCATGAGAAATCCTTTGAGATTTTAAACTTTGATTAAGCATACTTGAACAAAATTAATGGGGAATGATGGTTAATTAATTAGCAATTATTTCAATTGTTCATTGGTTAACCCCTTAACTAGTCAACTTTTATTTTGTTAATTGCATGCTTAAGGTACACACACCACCTAGCCTAGGTTCTCCTAGATCTAAGGACTTGTTTGCTTGCTATTTGTGTATGCATGCCATGTTTATTCAAAGGGTTAGAAGAACTTTGATTTAAACCTATTCAAAACTAGTGACACAATTAAGGACAATAATTAGGAACTTTGAGTAGAAAACTTAGAAAAATTTCAATAATTAGGATTCACTTCCCTTTGAGTTGAAACTTTGAACATTTGAACTTAGTGACACCCTTAGCCCCTAGAGAAATTTTCACTGATTTTTGAGGTCATTAGGTTCCCTAATTAATTTTCTAAGTCTTAAACCCTTAATTAAGCCTTTAAAACTTCTAAAAATTGTAATAAATCCAATTTAAATCCAAAAATTACATATAAACCCTCAAACTGACCAGAATTCAGTCCTTAATCTATGATAATTAAAGCCCCTTGATTTGACAGCAATTTAAACTCTAATTTAATTTTAAGTGAAAATCATTATTTAATTGAGATAATTAATTAATAATAATTAAAAAATCCCAAAATCTCCCAAACACTTGGGGATCCCTCCTTAGGTTATTTCTGACCTTTGGAGATGTTTTCAAGAGATTGGGAACTTGTTTGAAGCAAAATCACAAAAGAGGCCTCCTAATTAAGAAATTCCTAAAATTCATTAAAATGCCCAAACTTTGATAATCCATAACTAATTCCAGAAAAATCCAAATCACCCAAACTCACTTGCATTCAATTCCTAATAAGGTCTAATATTTATTAAAAATATTAAATTCCAGAAATTTGCAATATTTTAAAAAGTCAACAAATCGGTCGACTTTAAGTCAAAACTAGTTCAAAACTTCAAACCTTTGTAATAAAATGTAGAAAAATCCGATTTCAGCGTACTTACCTTCTAACTGATCGTAGTAAGGTCTAGTATTTTAATAAAATACAAACGTTCCATAAAATACCTTTAATCAAAAATTCAACTTTTGACACTTTAATTAAACGATTAAAATATTCAGAATTCATAAAGCTCAAATTATTCTAAAACTCCAGAAAATATTGGTTTAATGCTTAAAACATTTAACAAGTCCTTTAAAACACAACAACCACCCTAAAGATGAAGTTTATTGGCTGGACTACTCCGGGCTGCGGGGCTAAGTGTCCTAAGGAGGCTGGTTCCTCGAGCCTGGTGGCACAACGCCACGAATGAATTCTAAGGGGTGTTAAATCTTAAAATAGATTAATCTTTAATTATTTAACATTTTTAAAATCTCTATTTCAATTACATTAATTTGGTTTATCGGCTGGACTACTCCGGGCTGCGGGGCTAAGTGTCCTAAGGAGGCTGGTTCCTCGAGCCTGGTGGCACAACGCCACGAATCAATTAATGGCAAACTTAAATTAACCTAGCTTTTAAAATCAGTAATTAACTCATTTCTTTATATTAATCCACCTTTTTTTTTATTCTAACCAATTTAAATAACTTAATTAACCCCGATTACTACTGGGTAACCCAGGCCTACGAGGCTATTAGCTTAGCCCCAAGGAAGGTGAAATAAACTTCACGGCCTCGGTGTGAAACAAAGGTAGCAATCAATTAACTTCTAAAATATGTCTAATTAAAATTCTTAATTCATTAATATTTAAATTTTAATCTAAATCCCCTTTTAAGCTTTAACAAACCCAGACTTTTAGACAACTTCAATTAATAACCCACTTTAGGATCTACCCCAGCCACACGACCTTTCTCACACACTTTAGATGATGTGCTAGGACAACCAACTCTAGATCTAGGTTAGGCCGGTGTTTACTTTACTGCTGTGTGCCAGGTTTTTCGTAGTTTTCACTGCATGTTGTGGATGAAATTGCTTTGCTGTGTCTGCTTACTTTTTCTGTACTCTGTGGATGGACTGATGTGTTTGGCGACTAGATTACCCTTAGGTTAGGTACGATCTGGATGTTGACACAATTTTCTGCAGGTGGCCACGCTCATGCAGGGCAATATAAAAAGGGGGCAAATAAAAAAATGCATAAATATTATAAACTCTTTGCACAGGTGCTTCAGCTGCTAAAGCCCCCAAATAAAAGAGCGTGGCCAGTGTGTTTACTTTCTTTTCTGCTCATATACAACTGCTTGGGAATAACTGCTTTTTATATATTAATTGCTTAGGATAACCCTGCAGGTGAGTCTAGATTTTTTTTATTTTGATATCAATGTAATTTGTGTAAGTGTCAAGTGTTGTGAAAGTTGATTTTGAGTTGGGATGCATAGATCCAAAGCTTGGATTCCAAAGAGGAAAGGATACCCCTTTAGGGAACATTCCTTTTCCATTTGGAAATCCAAATTTGGATCATACCTCTTCCTTACCCAAAGAGGAAAGAGTGGCCTTCCCCTTTAGAGGGAAGTGCCCTCTTGTCCATTTGGGTAATCCACTACGAAGATTCCAAGAAGATTGAAGAAAAGGAGTCCAAAGAAGAATGAAATTGAAGATTTGAAGATTTGAAGATTGAGAGTATCCCGCTCAAAATAACTTGCGTCATTACTAGGTTTAGAATCCGGGTTGTTGTCAGTGGTGCCCGGCCACTTTACTTTCTGTAATATTCTGGTTTGTAATAAGCAAGGCAATTCTGCCTATGGACATTTATTAATTAATTTGTATTTGATTTGATGATTTGATTGCCTTTAGGATTACTTGTTTTTACTAGTTTTTTGGCGATTGCATGCCGCTCTTTGTTTTCGCCTGGATACGTGAGACTCGTGAGGGTGTGAAATTTTTCTACTCATAATTATAAAAGTCTAAAATTTTAGTGAGTCTAAATAACATAGAAAGATAACGAATCTAGGGAATTAGCCGGGGATCGACCCCGGAGTCGCATGCATATTTCTGCATTACTCTTTCCTTGCTTTAGACCCTTCCCCGCCTGCGGGTAGAGTCCGGATAGTCTGACCTATGAGGACGAGGTGCCGGACCTGGGGAAGTCCAGTCTTCTAAAAAACTATTTTATAAGCCTGTTTTTAAAAATTTCAAGCATATTTGATTTGAGGTTGTTAACCAGCACGCATTGCATTAGATAAAAATTAAAGAGTCAAAATTTTAATTTCATAGTCCTTAGCATTTTAGCACCCAACATAAGTCAAAGGGGTCAATTTGGAGAATTTCTAGATGTCGGCCCCAATTCTTCAAAACTTTAATTATAACGTCCCTACCACTCTTTCATAAAAGACCGGATTCATCTCTTTTAAATCGGTTAGGTGGTTAGCTGGCTCCCCAATCCAGGCCGGGGTAAGTCCAGGTTTTGCACTGCATTAGTTAGGATCGGACGACTGTGGTCCAGTGTCCAAAATAGATTTAGGATCCGGGGCAGATCTTTGATTATAAGACCCCAAACTTCGGGAATCTAATCCCAAATTTCTAATAAAATGCTCAACTCTAATTAAATATCATTTCAAGTCCAAAACATAAAGCCCAACACTTAGATTAAGTTGGGACATTTCTGGATGGTTCTGGAATCTCAAAGTGTCTCCTACCTCTCATCCTTTAACTCCGTTAATAACTGCTCAATTTTGATCCATTCCCTTTTGATTTTCCAATAATTCTATTCATACTTTGATATCACTC
The DNA here is from genome assembly GCA_016618105.1 of Dendrobium huoshanense. Taxonomy (NCBI): domain Eukaryota; kingdom Viridiplantae; phylum Streptophyta; class Magnoliopsida; order Asparagales; family Orchidaceae; genus Dendrobium; species Dendrobium huoshanense. The sequence goes on along the minus strand of CM028352.1, from coordinate 34,704,361 downwards.
CTAGAAACTCTAAATAAAATTCTACCATTATTTTAATCGAGAGTTTTCGTAGGAGATTTTATCTCCCTACGATGTAATTAACTACGAGGGCTTGCGCTCGTAGGAGATTTGGAACCCCACACACACCTGATTTTAAAGAAAACTCAATTTCTAAAACTTCATTAGATTTCTTTGGGAAAAGTTAAATAATGATCATCATGGTCGCATTAGAAGAATTATCGTAGAATGGTGTTATTTCCCTTTGGGGAGATACATCCTTCTTCGATAAGGCTTTGGATGCGAATGCGATGATCATGTTTCTTGAATATTGTAATTGGGTACTCAGTTGAACTATACTTTGTCCCCTCGGGGCCATATAAAGTTCTTCTTAGAACCCGATCATAGTATTAAAGATGAGTTTACATAATTCTAAGTTTGAACACCGCTATGAAAGTTTATTTTCATCCTTCGAGGTGATATACTCTTTCTAACGAGTCGATTCGACCTTAGAATTAGAACTTAACCTTAATCTTAAAATCCTCAAAGAAAACCAATATTTTCAAAACATGTTTTCAAAATTCCACCAACAAAAAATGGCACGCCCGGTGGGACAAATCTCTCTCTCCATCTTTAATAATGGCAAAATTTGGTTTCATCGGTAGTTTTAACAATCATTTCTTCCGTTGGTCCCTTTGCTCATTTCTTCCTTGGGTGAGTGTGGCCAACATCTAAAATAATAACAAAATACTAAAAGAGAGGTTCCACCTCTAAATTTGGCTTTTCGTTCTGATTTTGACCTTCTGCCCCAGCACAGCCTGTGAGGCGACAGTGTCAAATCAGATCTCTAGATATCCTTTTAATTTTATGGATTTATGGTCGATAAATTTCTCGTTCAACATATAAATCCTTAAAATTGAAAAGAATGCAAATTTTTGATTTTATTCCAAACCTTTTTAGTTTTAACCCCCTCACTTCCCCTTTGACTTCTAAGGGTGGGGAGGGTTAAACTATTCCTTCTTACTTGGGTTTTCTCACAATTCCATAAGCCTTCGGGCAAGGGGAAACTCTGTCCGTTGTGTTTTGGAACCTGTAAGAAAACCCCTTTCAAATTCTCAAAATTTTCAAAAAAAAAATATTTCTCAAACTCCAAGTTGTCATGTGTTACCCCATACGATTCCTTCGTGGGCCAACATATGTCATACTTTCAAGATAATAATTAAATACTCTTTTTTTATCACTCTTTTCAAAAAGATCTAATTTCAATCATTTTCTCTAACTTTCAGAAAATTTCAAATGGCTGGCCAACTGATTTTCTCCTTTGACCGAGAGTTGTCTTCGATTGTTAATGACCAAGGGAGCACTGTTATTTTTGGAATGGGATTCAGTACTCTAGAGCTCTCTATGGACGGACACCAGATTGTTAGTTTGGATGCCAGCAAGGAAACTCCCCCAGTAGTTGAGTTAATTGTGGGATCCGCACCCACCTTGCCAGAAGTCAGTGATGATCAGGAACAGTCTGAACCGGTTGTTGAGCCTCCCACTGAAATTAAGTCTGTTTTTGAAGAAGGGTCTAGTTCTGGACTTAGATTCACCACGAAGAATCAGAAGAAGAATTATTTGAGGAGACTTAGAAAGAAAATCTCTAAGGCTAAGAGAGTCCTACCCTTTAAGACCTTGGCTCAAGTAGAACCTGAAGCTGTTGAGGAGCTACCTATTCCTGCTTCCTCTCCCCTCCTAAAGGGAAGTCGCTTTTACCCCCTGGCTTCAGCTCAAGGGGAGGAGAGGATAGCTAGGATAGCCCGTTCTCCACCATGCCCGGTTGACTACTCGACCAAGAAAACTCAGAAAGAAAAACATCTTCAAAAGATAAGGACTCTGAGAAATATAATTCATACCTGTGCTGCACAGACTGGTCAGACTAAAGAAGAATATGTGAAACAGTTGAAGGGAGTGATCTCACATCGCTTCCAAAAAGAAGTGCTGAAAGAAGAAGTATCTGAAGCAAAGAATTTAACCCCTCAATTCGTTAGAAAGAATAAGAAATATGCTAGACAGCACGCTACTTCAGTACTGGTTGATGGATATCACTGGGTGCCACGCCCTCTGTCCTCTCAAACAGAGGGTATTGTGTTGACTGGGTCCGAGAGAGACCGCCATCCTACTGGTAGACCCCCGGTACCCCCACATAAACCTGTAAGATTGGCCTCAGTGATTGTCAAACCAAAGGGGGTTGAAGTCCAAAAGTCTGTGGACCTTAAAGGAAAAAGACCTAAATCTCCTGAAAGGAGATATGTGCCAAAGAGAACCAAGTTGGAGAGTCTGCCACCACCTCCTAGAACTTCTAAGTTCATTTTGCAGCTCCAACGAGTTTCAGCCAACCCTACTTCGAGTTCAGTTGAATTGATGGATGTTCAGGCTAGTACTCCAGTTGTTACAGTTGATAGTCCTGCCACAGCCAGTTTGACTCCGGATCCAATAGTCACCGTTCCTGCTACCCCAGTTGATGATCCCCAAAGTTCGAGTGTCATTCCTAGGCCCCTTAGTCAGGTGTCTGAGGACCTTACCTTACCAGATGTGGGAACTATCACCTTACAAGCTCCTACTTCTCCTGAGGAATATGTCCCTCTCCCTGTAGAGGATGCCACTCTTCTGACTACCAGTTCTGGGATAGTCGAAGAGGAGAGAATTGACCAGGATTTAGAAATGGAAGATGAACCAGATACAAAATCTCAACCAGATCCTAATCCAAAACTTACAGAAATCATCGCTCTTATGGAATCTGAAGAGTTGTTTGATATGGCTGAGTATAAAGGATACTTACCCCTTGACCCTAAATCAATTGGGGATAGACCGGTCGAGGAGGTAGTTCAGGAAATAAGAAACATCTTGTTGAACAGAGAAGGAACGGCTTCTTTTGACCCTGATATGGATGATCTCCTCGGAGATGAAGATGATTATGTTGGGGGCATTCATGTGGTTGAAACTAGAGGATCAAATAAAGAAGCTGAGCCCAGTAAGCGCCGATTTGTTAAAGATGATGATCCGCATGCTGTCGAGTCAGAGTCAGATGAGTCTGTGAAAGATAGAGATGAAGAACATATAAAAAACTTGGAGACTCAGCTTGCTAGCATGATGTCACAAGTTAGAGAAATGCAAGAGAAGTTGGACAAATCACAGCAAGAGTCTTTTATGATCCACCAGTCAGCTCGAGAGCTCACAGAAAAGGCCAAAAGGGCAGAACTTAATTCCAGACCTCTCGAGTCACCACCTGTGACTCTCCCTTGTCCAGTAGAGACACCTCCAGTTCACCCTGCAGTTTCCACCATTCCTCCGATCCCACCTCAAAAGGATATCAAGCAACTAATTGAGGACCAGGTAAGGGAGGCCTTAGCCCATGCTCAAGGAACTGTGTCTATTTCAAAGGGTAGACCCTACCCCGAGGAATATGACTTAGTTCCTTACCCAAAGGGCTTTGTGCCACCAACTTTTAAAGTTTTCACTGGAACTGAAAATCCGAGACAGCATCTGGCCCACTTCCGAGCAAGCTGTTGCAACGCAGGAGGGTCGGATGCTCTACTATTTCGCCAATTTGTAAGTAGTCTATCCGGCATTGCTTTTGAATGGTACGCCGATCTGCCCAACGGTTCAGTAAGAACCTTTAGCGACCTAGAAAACCTCTTTCTTAAGAGATTTTCTGGAGCGCAACAACGCACCACCGTGGGCGATCTCGTGGTTGAAAAGCAAAAGCCGGGAGAGTCTCTAGTTGAGTACATCTTGAGGTGGCGAAACCTCTCGATGAAGTGTGAACCCCAGTTGCAAGAACAACATGCTGTGGAGATTCTGTTGAAGAATATCCACGGTCCTGTTGCTTTTCTCCTGAAGGGTTTCACTATTAAAACTTTTGAGAAACTTCTTAATAAGGCTAGCAATTTGCAGGAAGAGGCTCCTAGGATGCCATTCTTACGAGAGCAGTCTGAAGAAAGGAAGGGTCCAAAACTGGTGAAGACATTTGAAAAGAAAGCTGTGGTCTCAGCAGTAGATAAAGGAAAGAGGCCAGTGATTAGTCAGCCTAGCACTCCACTTCCACCACAGCCGCCTCAGAAGCAGCCCTTTCAGATAGTCCCTCAACATACTAGAGATCCCTCTTTCATCCCTTTTAGAGAGAGATTGGCAAAGCCTTATCCATTTAAAAGGGAGTCAGTTAAGAAGATCTTCAGAAGTCTGTTAAAGAAACCGGATTTTCAGTTGCCAGAGGCTAGAAGGCCTGAGGATGAGAGCAAGAAAGATGATCCCAAGTATTGCCCGTACCACAGGATGCTTAGTCACCCTCTTGAGGACTGTGTTGTGTTCAAAGATTGGCTTGAGAGGAACTACACCCAAGGTAACATCATAATACCTAAGGAATACTTGGTCGATCCAGAAAAGGCTTCAATTAAGACCATTTCAGGTAATCCTTCTAACTCTTCTTATTTTGTTGAAGATGGTTGGGACATTGCTTTGTCCCGGGCACTTAAAAAGTCGATTAACAAGTCTTTTCGTCTTTCTCAACAGCTGACTACGATAGCCCAGGCCCCGGTGTGGAAAGTTGACCTGGACGCTTCGCAGAAGGATGTTGAGCCACTTCCCTCTCCAGTAGTCTTAGGAACTACTGAGAAAAATGTAAAAGAAGAAAATTTGATTTTGTAGAGAGGAAGTGTGTAGATGAGAGATGTATTAGAATGGCGGATGGTGGTGTTAAAACCCTTTCCCCTCTTTTGTTATCTGACTTTTACTTTGCCCCATCAAAGGCGAAGGGTCAAAAGATAAATAAAAAACATCCTTCTACTTCTGTCTTGATGATTAACCATGAATCTCAAATGCAAATTGATGACTCTCCTGTTTCAAATCAAACTCCTAATGAACCAAATATCGAGGTTAGTCAAACCAACCTCACTGAATCGACTATTCAAGAAGAGGTCGAATGTGAAGCTTTATCAGAAAGTGATTTCCCTCAAATCAATTTTCAAGGAAATCCTATCTTGATAGAACTTTCAGATTCTGACTCGCTTTCAGGAAATGATGATCCAACACCTATGGTGTGTGTAGACACTGCCCTAGTTTGCCCGCCCGAAGACGTCGAGCAGGTGCAACTCCGTGGCGGTAAAGTCTTACCCCCTAGGTTGCCCCCTCAGGATAAAGGCAAGCAACCTTCATTTGAAAATCTAAGTCCGGATTCCCCTCAACAACCAGAATTCCCTTTAATTCCTCCGGGTTTCGAGTCTGTCGTTCCTAAGGTTGATTACAATGTTCTAGCCCACCTTAGGAAGTTGCCAGCAAAATTAAGTATTTATGACGCCCTCCTTCTTTCCAAAGAAATGAGGGAGTCTCTAATTAAAGCACTTCTCGATCCCGAGATTTGCTTAACACAGTTGGCTGCAACTTCAGAAGGTGAGGCTCTCTACTTCAAAGAGGTCCCTGGGGTTACCTTTTCAGACGAAGATTTACTCTTGGGAACTGCTGACCACAATCGTCCCCTCTACATTACTGTAGATGTGGGAAATTTCAAGTTATCAAGAGTCCTTGTTGATCCGGGTGCATCGGTCAACGTGATGAACATAAAGACCCTTACTTATCTCAGAGTTGATACTAGCAAGCTTTCAACCGACAGGTTGGTGCTTCGTGGGTTCAACGAGAAGGGCGAGAGAGCTTTAGGTTCGATCACTCTACTCCTGGAAATAGGAGGTTTAAAAACTGAAGCTAAATTTCATATAATTGATTCGACTACGTCCTTTAACGCACTTCTAGGTAGACCTTGGATTCACGAATATAGAATGGTTCCATCTACCCTGCACCAATGCATTAAGTATCAACGAGACGGCATTGAACATGTGATTAAGGGTGATTTGCAACCATTCTCGATTCAAGAAATTGGGATCTACGAAGATGCTGCATATTTCGTACCAAAAAGGTCCTCGTCCCGTTCTAAATTAGAGATCAAATTTGAGGAGAAAATGGTTGGACAAAAATTCAACCAAAGGAAAGAAGAAAATAAAAATATCAATCAAGAAATGATTCAATCGAGTAGTGAAGACGACTCTGATATCGTTGTCCTTAGACCTCCAAGCACATTACCTCAAAGAGGTGGGAGGATGGCTTTAAGGGCACGAGGTCGAGGCCGCGCTTCATTAGACAGGAGAGCAGCACCCGTATACA